>OX328103.1:28864265-29464265 GCA_946811185.2 Hippopus hippopus
GTTACGCTGTTTTACACAAGAGTGCATTTTCTCCTGATTTTCAGAATAATTTTGACTTTATCTTTGTATATGTTATAAAATACGAAACTGTAATGAACGAATTATCAAGGTAGGTCACCTAAAAATGACTCCCCAAGCTCTCAGCGACAGTTTATGTGAGCACCAATGATTTTTGTCTGACTTTTCCGGATATACCCTACTAGTTTCATTGGTTTTCATTCATTTTTTTCTTGGTTTTTGGTGAACTTTTTTTTTTTGGTCATTCTTTTTACCAATTTAATAAATTGGTCTTGCACATAGGACTTCTCTGCAAAGTTACTTAATAATTTTTTCTCATATAAGTTAAGTAAAAAAAAATTAATGCCAGCCCTATTATACAAAGTATTGTAAAAATTTCCAATTATGGACAAAACACATAGAAAGCTTTTGCTTCTGGGTTATTACTGGCTGGATTGTCTCAGCATAGCAGACAGTGAAGATCAGACTGAAATTCAGCGCAGTTAACTGTAAAAATCTTGACTGATTACTAAAGAACACTTTATATGTAATAGATCAATTTTATTTAAAATGCCTCTTAAACCATGAAGTCTGCTTGATTCATGCATATTCAACAATAATGACATATTTCACCCTTCAATCTTGTGCTGGAAATTGTGTTGGCATATTGGAAACCACAACCTCGTTCTGGGACTTTCAATACATGAGCCGAGCCCCGGTACCTGTTGGTAGCATGCTGGATGTGAGAACAGGGTGTCACAGGTTTGAACCCTGGCTTGGCCAATTTCTTTCCAAGGATTGATGATAGTCAGTATGACAGGATTCATTCCTCTCCCACTGCTGACCATTGTCTTGAGGATGGTTATGTGGGAAAGCAGCCAGTTGCTTGGAAAGAATATTGTGCCAAGTACTGGTAAAATGAACTCCAGGGATGCATGGATAGGTGCACTAGCAGCCACAATAATGATACTGAAAACAGCATTAAACACCGTGTAATCAGTCATTCAGTTTCTGTTGAACATTTCATAAATAAAGCACTGAAAGACGTAGAACTGAAATGTTTACTACCACAGTAAAGAACTGTCTTGAAAGGTATAAGTGAATAGTTCTAAGTAAATTCTGTTCAGTTTTTGAAGTGCGATGAAAGGTACGGATGAGTGTCATTGTGACTAATAGCTCTCTAGTGACAGCAGCACGAGGATACTAGAACAGCAAAAATTAAGGCATTTTGATCTCAGCCTCTTCTATCAATTTATTTGCACCTATAAGGGCTGTCAGATAAGGAATTTTTTTAAACACCGCTCATGAGTGTTATCATACAACATCTGAAAATATTGAGTGCCTTAGCTAAAGGGTTTGAAACATTTCCTCTCAGAAGAAGCAAATGTTCTGAAAAATTTTTCAGCTAGAAGTGACCAAACGAAACGGGTCACAGTTCTCTAATCTAATTATTGATTGGAATTATGTCACATTACTCCAATATGGTCACATGACTTTTTAGCATCAACACTGATTGTATCCCATGTTGAGAAGTTTTCAGGAGTAAAATTAAATGTTAGACAGAATTGGGCAACATCCCCATGTATAAGGTTGGAAGAAGGGAATAAGAAATGTGTAATAAAAAATGATCTTTCAATTAAGAACCATGCATACATATTTTTTACTGTCACATTTTGTAAAATAAGGCCTAAAAAAAAAAAATCTGTGTTTTGGGTTTCCCGACCCTACCTAGGAAATGCTGCCCACCCTAAACTGTTTACCCTACAGTTTAAAAAAAAAAAAAATTTGGGGGGGGTGGCGGGGGGGTGATTTCAGTACATGGTCCATGTAAAAAAAAATCGGAAAAAAAAAAGAAATCCCTACCTACTCTACATACAGCATCTCAGACCGAAACCCTAAACACTGATATTTTTTTGTTAGGCCTAACAGCAGTGACTGTTGTTTACATTCAAATGAGCAATTTGACACAAAATGGACTTGTTGATGATGGTGATGAATCATGATGTTCACTTCTTAGTTGGCAAGAAAACTGGGATATCATTTCGGGTCTGAAAACAGGTACCCCTGGAAAATAAATTGGTCAGCTGATTGTAGGATAGAAAATATCGGGAAAAAAAGAATCAATCACAATTTTGACAGAAACTGATTTTTTTTCCTGATATTTTTTTCTCCCGGCAAAAATGGATACTTTTTTCCCCCCGATACATTTTTTCCGATACTTTCTTTCCAATTACCCGATCAACCATACATGGAGTATTGTATAAGAATATGGACGAATGGAAACTGGGAATTATGGGTAAAAACATGAAGCTATGATTTTGTTCTAGGACATGCAATGCCTCCTTTACCCATGTTTTCCAATGCTGCTCTGGACAGCCATAAGGAAGTCTTCTAAGTAAGTTAAAACGGCTGAAACTATTGAGGTAAAAGTGCAACTATATAGGCCTCTGTAGTTGAAAACTTTTAAAAACATTGTGGAAAAAGGGGCAGTTGCTTTAACTCTTTACCACATGAGCAAAAAATAGACTTGTCCAAATTGACAGCATTTGCAGACCACAGCTTAAATATAACTCAAAAGATGGAATGTGTCTTCGATAGGGTAGAAAACGTGGGAAAAGGAAAAAATGCTGGTTACCAGCATTTTCTTCTTTTCCCACAATGTTTTCAAAAGGCTTCTTTTGTAGGGTCGTTACTTGTTATTATGTGGTAAAGGGTTAACTTGGATTTGCTGTTTTGACAGTTATGGATTTTCTAGGAAGTGGCCATTTTTGTTCTTTTTCTCTTTCAGTTTAAACCAACTTTTAAAGACAGATATTGTGTCTATCCAAAGGTGAATTGTGATGTTGGAGACTTTGTGGTGATTAAAAACCTTAACTTCCAGCTCACAGCGAACATACATGCAGAAGTGGATGAACAGTTTTTCAAGTTAGGGGAGACTTATTGTCCTGTTACAGGCCGGAAGTGTAGTGGTACCAGTTATACTTATGATGAAGAAGTTAGTGCTAATAAGCCAAAGAAGAAGAAAACGAATGTGATCAAAGAGCTGTTGAACAAAGATTCGTAGCAGGTTTTACATACAATATAGGGTGTTTACGAGTACAAGACCTTGTACAATCAAGGACAATGGTAGCAGAGTGTCTGTATTAGGTTTTTTTATTTTTTTGTTGAGTAGTTGAAGTGTGCAACTGAACTACATCAGTGAGACTCTAGTTTTTGTGGTTTCTGCACATTGTATACTGAGACAAAGGTTGAAAAAGATTAACTAGCAATAGAATATAAATCTGATTTTGAGGTTCTTTGTTATCAAAAGATAAGTAGAAAACAAGAAGATGCAAGGGAAATTCTGAAAACCAGATTTACAGAATCGGATGTTCTTGATTGTTCTGATAACCAGCATTTGCTCCTTTTCCCACTATGCATTCTACCCCAAGGAAAACATATTTCATCCGTTAAGCTACATTGAATTTGCCATCTCCAAATGCTTTGAATTTGGACTAGTCCAAAATTTTGTAGTACATGCCCTTGAATTCAGAAATTATTTTTGTCTGACAAGCATGTTTAAGATATATTATACAGTCAAACCAGGTACCTCAGTGGTTAGTGTATCTGACTGATGACCTGGTGGTTGAGTTTGATACCTGTTTGAGGCTAACTTTCTTGCTGGCAATTTTTCTCCTGTCTCTCCTCTGATGCATGGGAGAAAAATAGTGACTTGAAAGGAAAGTTGTGTTAGTACTGGTGTGAGAAAGCCACGAAACACATGCCTAGGTGCATTGACTGCCATGATATGACTGGAGCTGTCAAAACAGCATTAAACTCCCAATAAAAACATACAGTTATATACATCTTATATATTGCCCTTTCAAATTTACTTAAGTTTTACTCCGGTGCATTTGTCACACTTATTTTGAAAAATGCAGGTTAACTCTTTACCACACAGTCCAGAGTTTTAACAACCAAAACAAAACAGGCTTTTAAAAACATAGTGGGAAAAGGAGAAAATGGTGGAAACCAGCATTTTCTCCTTTTCCCACAATGTTTTCTATCCTATCAAAGACAGTACCATCATTTGAGCCACATTTCAATTGCTGTCTGCAAATGCTTTCAGTGTGGAATAGTCTACTTTTTTATTGTTTGTTAAAGACTTAATAGGATAATTGTCGCTTTTTCAAATACTGCTTGGCAGAATACTGATCTCTTTGCAGAGCTACTCGTATTTCCTCACCTGATTTGCCAAGCACTGCAACATTTTCCATTTTCCAGCAATGTAGATCAAGATGTATATGTATAACCTTAGACAGCACAGATCTACCCTGTCTGAAAGACTGTAAAATGAATGAGCTGTGCTCTGTGAAAAAGGGTTTTAATGCACGATCTGCAAAAAGTATCAACCCAGCCAGCCTGAGCAGTTTACGCAGGCTGACCTATGTCTAAACTTTGTTATTATTGGTCAATTTTCTGCATCTCAAAGGACTGGGCTACTTCATGATTCAGTCGGTTGTCACACAAAATGTGCCAAATCTTAACTCTACCAACCAGACAACAATCCCATAAATGGTTGGGTTTGAACCTTAACCCTTTACCAAACGATCCGGTTTTCACAACCCTGGGAGAGAAGGCTTTTGAAAACATTGTGGGAAAAGTAGAAAATGCTGGTAACCAGCATTTTCTCCTTTTCCCACAATGTTTTCTGCTCTTTCAGAGAGCTTAAGATCATTTGCACCAAAGTTGAACTTGTCGTCTGCAAATGCTTTGAAATTGGACTACTCTAAAATATTATTGTGTGGTAAAGATTTAAACAGTAGAGAACATTGGTGGAAAAAAAAAACTCTTTTTCTCCTTTTCCTCCTTAGTGTTGTTAAAACACAGGAATGTTTGGTAAGGGTCATTTTTTCAGGTGCAGTAGTCTAAACTTCAAAAGAGTGTTTTTAAGGCTAGGGCACCCTAATGAGATTCATGTAACGTCACCTTTCGGGAAAAAAAACTTACGGATTCGGCCAAGACTTGGGTAATTCGAAATCGATTGGCTGATAGACGCTGCTGCCCCGCATCGATTACGGATTACCTAAGTCTTAGGCGATGTCTTAGGTGATGGTAGGCAATGTTACACGAATCCCATTAGGGTGCCCTATCCTTAACCCTTTATCACACAATCCAGAGTTTTAACGACCCTGAGGAAGAAGTCATTTGAAAACATTGTGGGAAAAGGAGAAAATGCTGGTAACCAGCATTTTCTCCTTGTCCCACAATGGTTTCTCTCGTATTAAAGACAAATTTCATCATTTGAGCTACATTAATTTTGTCGTCAAATGCTTTGAATTTGGACGTCTAAAATTTTGTCATTTGGTAAAGAGTTTTAAGTCAGCTGCTGACAATATGTTTCTGGAAGTAACAAGATGAAATAATGTCTTTTATTTTCACCTTGTTTAAAGGATTCAATACATGATTGTATATTGCAACAGTTTTATTCTCATGATTAAAAACAATTACATGTACATGTATATGAAAAGTCATGAGTCATTGAATTGGAATTAAAACAGTACTACAAGAGTCACTCTTCACATTACATGCAGCAAACAGCTTTTGAAAACATCAGGGAAAGCGAGCAATTGTTAACTAGAGCACTATATGCAACTGCTAGTCCTTGGCTGCAGTTGTTTCTAGAAAGTTAAAGGTAGTGTTTGATTCCAAACAGAGATATCACAGAGAGGAGCATATTATTAACTGTGTCAAAAATCCTTACAGAGTTACTTGCATGGGTTCCCTTTGAATACTTAGAAAATAGCCCAGCTTGAGGCAAATATCCTCAGTCAAGACAGAAATGTGAAAAAAATGTTGCGGCTTTTGCATATGTACAACCTCAAGGCTGTGACAATAACTTCACGCTTTCTTTGAAAGTAACCCACCTGAAAATGAAGATGAGCAGTGGTCTGGCAAAAGAGGGTTTAATGCATCTCTGTGATGCATTATACCTTGCAAGTCATTATATAATCATAAATACATAAAATCGATTTTGTCTAACAACTATCTAAATCTTGAGGTAGAATGGTCCTTTGGCATGGAGAACATTGACCAATAGCAAAAATCTTCCACCCATGTAAGCCTGCATGGGTCGGTACTTTTTGTACATGCATTAAATCCCCTTTTCACAAAGCTTGGCTCAGAGGGTTTGACTTTATGTATCCATAATTATGTGATGACTTACTTTGGTATAACATATGGAGATGCATTAACTCCCCTTTTGCTAGAGTGCCACTCACATGTAGATGAAATATACCTGGGCTGAAGGAAAGTACTGAATTAACGATTTGAGTGTTGATTTCATTTATTGTAATAACAGGCACTATATTTTCTAACAAACTTTGCCCTAAAAAACTTTCTACCCCCCTTTGCCCCCCCCTTTTTTTATGCCTTCTACAGGACATTGTAAATTGAAACGTAAAAAGGTTTTGTTCTAAAATAATTTGAAGTGTTATGGCTTATACAAATTCATAATATTTACAAAACAATTTTAATATATAAAGAAACAGTCCATTGAAACACATCCCATCAATTCCGCAGTGCTTGAAGTCTGAAACAAGAAAGAGACGACACAAATGTTACACAAATATAACACAATATATTAAGCAAGGACTAATGAATTACTTTTGGGGAGAGAGAGAAAGAGAGATGAGGTGCTAATGTAATTTGGTGGGACAATTTTGAAAACATTCAAGTAAAATATGTGTTTAAGAGTAAATGCATATAAATGAATACTTTTTAAAAAAATTACTGCAGGAAGAAATGTTTGCTAGATACTTCTTTTATCCCTATAAAAAATGATCCTGACTGCAAAGGATCCTGGGATGACTTTGAAAAGCACTGTAGGAATAGGAGAAAATTTTGGTAACCAGCATTTTTTCTCTTTCCCACAATGTTTTCTACTTCTTTATATGCAAATTTCATCATATATTAAGCAATATTTCAATTGTTGTCTGCAAATGCTTATCAATAGATTCCAAAATTTTGTTGTCTAGCAAAGAGTTAAACTTCTTCACTGAAACCTTTGTTGAAAAAGGATATTTGATTGTTTTTTTTCTGTGACAGAGAGATTTTTTTTAATGAAGTGAACATCATTGGAACACAGCCACTAGTAAAAATAATACCACAGGATATTTACTTGATGAAATAAATTTCGATCTTCCACAGAAAAGAAACATGTAATCTGTTTATTTAATGCTTCTGACTCATTTTATGACTTTATCAAAATCCAATACAGTTGTTTTCGGTAATTCCCTGTGTTGTACCCCAACATTACAATGAGAATGTATTTACCGGTTCACAAAGAACTCGGAACAGAATTATTATAGAACTGTGTTTTAATCAAACTGAGAGAATATCATATTCAGATAACATTTAAAAAAGGCAAAATCCCTTTCAAATTATCATTTTATTAATCTTTTCAAATTACCATTTTATTAATCTTCAATCTTCTGATTACCAAATATGTCCTTCCCTGTCAGAGTCTTTAGTGTCAGCCATTTATTTACATTCGAAGTGACATAACAAATTACAAAAACTCATAAACCTGAATTTAACAGGATTAATGAACATTTTGAAAAGGTGGGGATTTTTTTAGATTACTTAATATCACTGTCTGAAATAGATCTGATGCATTTGAAAGGGCGTTATAAACAATGTGCAAGAATCTAAGTAGTTCCACTGTCAAATGGGTAAATTTCACTGGTTGAAACCATGAATAATCAAACCGTAATCCAGTATTATTTCCCAATAATTTACCGAAAAACACGAAATAAATACACATTATTAAACGCTGCCAAACAATTCTGACTTTTAATGACCCTGATGTAAAAAGCTTTAGAAAACATGGGAAAAGGAGGAAATGCTGGTGACCATACTGTGTTTAAGTGGTAAAGAGTTACAATTGTCCTAGTGAGAAAACTGTTCTTCCTACAATAGAATACAGTGTTCTGGCAAAAATTATTCAGAGATGGGACAATTTTGCCATAAACTTGCAGAAATAGACATTTCAAAATAAACATGAAACAAGAGCACCCCATGTGGGTGCCAACGCTCAGCTGCAAGTGCTTGATTTCACTGAAAATTTAAGTCGAAAAAGGGGCATAAGTGTGTCAAAAAAATTTAAGGTTACCTGCCCTTGTTGTATAGGTTCCTTTTTAGATAGTGAACAACTTGTCAAAGTTTGAAGTGAATATCTTCAGTAATAAATGAGATATCACAAAATGTCTAAGTTGTCACATGAAGATGCCACGGCTATGACAAGAACTTGTCGTTTTCTTCAAAAACAGCCGAGCTAAAAATGTACTCGAACTACTTCACTCAAACTTGTACGGGACAAACATGTGCCATCATAACTGGACATTTTCCTTTTCAATTGGTTAATGTCTTATAATCTCTGATAATACTAAACCCTAGCTCTGCAAGTTGACACACAGGTAAATACTTTTTGCAAATGCATTAACCCTTTCCCAAACAAGCCCTGGTTTTTACGTGTCTGCAGTACAAGTCTTTTGAAAACACTGTGGGAAAAGGAGAAATTGCTCGTAACGAGCAATTTCTCCTTTTCCCACAGTGTTTTCTACCCTTTAGGAGAACTTTCTACCATTTTCATCAAATTTAAATTGTTGTCTGCAAACTCTTTCAGTTTGGAAGAGTCTAAAATTTGTCATATGGGAAAGGGTTAAATTCCCTTTTCACATAGCATGACTCATATCTTTTAACTCTTTACCACACAATCCCGAGTTTTCACGACCCTGAGGAAATAGCCTTTTGAAAACCTTGTGGGAAAAGGAGAAAATGCTGGTAACCAGCATTTTCTCCTTTTCCAACAAGGTTTTCTACACTTTCACAGACAATCACCACTATTTCAGCTAAATTTTATGTGTTTTCTGCAAATGCTTTCAAGTTGATCAAGTCCAAAATTTTATTGTTTAGTAAAGAGTTAAAAACATGTACCTTCTGGATAAATCATCCTCCCTTTTAGCTTCAGCTGATTCTCTGATAGAGGCACTGGAGGGATTAAGATCCTTGAGCTGATCCATTACTTCCAAACCATTTTCTTCTGCCACTTCTTGTATTAATGATTCTACCTGATCCTGAGGTGTTGATAGTGTGGTTGCTGTTCCCATAGCTTCTTCAACAGTCTAAATGTAAGGGAGAAAATAGTTCTGCATTATTTTGTGTAGGATTATTTCAAATCATTGTCTTACATGACATTCGACTGGGATATTATCATATTAAATTCAGTGATGAATTTCTTGTGAAATAAAGATATTCAGCATGGCAAATCCACGACTTAGACTTTTTAGAGTGCATTGAATAACCTCAGCTGTCAATTTCCCAAAAGTAAAACCACTACTGGTATACATTTTTCCCTTTTACCACTATGTTTTCTACCCTTTCATAGGCAAATCTGACCACTAATGTAACATTAAACCATTTACCACACAATCCCAAGTTTTAATGACCCTGCCAAAAAAGGCCTTTTAACACACTGCGGGAGAAAGAGAAAATGCTGGTTACCATCATTTTCTCCTTTTCTCACAATCTTTTCTATCTGTTCTTTGAAAAATCCCATCATTTGAGCCACATTTTATTTGTCGTCTGCAAATACTTTCAATATGGATGTGTCTAAAATTCTGTTGTTGGGTAAAGGCTTAAAATTTCATCTACAAATGCTTCCGAGACTTCTAAGTCTTGCATTTTTTTTTTTAATTCTTTTGAGTAAAATAATAAAAATACTACAATGTTTCACATACCGATGTTCTAACATCTAGATCTTCAAACTGCTTCTCAAATTTCTCCATGATCTTCTCTACCTGAATTAAGAAACAACATTTACTGTAATAACTGTACATGTAGAGCGCTGAGTCTCACATATTATTTGTCCTTGTTGAAAATTTCGATCTAGATCGGGCAGAATATTTGGTGTTACATAAGTTTTCCATCTGCCTTGTTCAAGCAAAGTATCAGCTGCCAGGGAAATACAATGTATGAATGTTTTTTGAAGGATAAGTCCAAGTTTATCTGTATACTAATAAATCTGCCACAACTGTTTCCTGCTAGTGATCTCAGAAAATGCTCATTTGTCTATCATTTAGCAGTTTATTTAAAATTGCAATATTATAGTGTTTGAGCACCAGAATATATCAATACTTGATTTCTTAACCTGTTTACATGTCCCCCTGCTCAAAACCATGCACTTTGAATGGAATGAGCAAGGCTCTGTGAAAAGAGGGTGTAATCCATCTCCAATAAGTATCACCCATGTCGGCCTGTGCAGTAAGCACAGGCTAAAACATGGGTTGAACCTTTCTGCTATGTGTAAATTTTCTACATTTCCAAGGGCCATTCTTCCTCATGATTCAGTCTGTTTGTTAGACAAAATGCACTTTAAGGATCCATAATTACATGATTACTTGATTAGTATAATGCATCAAAGAGATGTTTATTTAACGCCCTTTTGCTACAGCATGGTTCAAATCAATAGTTCTCATATCTAGACTTAGTATTGGTCTGTACACAAAACAACTATCGTGGCCTTTCAGGAGAAATACAATTTCCATGGAAGATAAAAGCCTACATTCAGGGGAATTAAAAATGAAATAAAAAAAATGATAGATACCTTTTCAGTTATGCCTCAATATCATTTTTTTCTAATTCTAGTACAACTATCATTTACAATTTTTACAACCTTGAGATTCTTACGAACATGAAAATTTGCAACAAATGCATAGCTGATATACAAACCGCACCTGGTGGGATTCGAACCCGTGCATAAAAGATCCTCGTTTATTGAGGTTTAAAAGACCAACACCTTAACCACTGAGCCAAAGAAAATTCTCACGCAGTTGTCAGGTATTGATTTTATACGGGATGAAGCTATGCAAGGAAGGAGTGATCTCCCGTAACACACCCCCTCTTAAATGTCATCATTTTGATGACAGAAAGCCTTATTAGGCAGTAAGTCTATACAAATGGCTCAATGGTCAATCCCGAACGAGCCCCCTTCCTACGAACATGAAAGTTTGCAACAAATGCATAGCTGATATATAAACTGCTTCTGTCGGGATTCTAACCTGTGTGGAAAAGTATCTTGCTTATTTACCAGTAGGTTTAAAAGACCAACACCTTAACCACTGAGCTAAAGAGAATTCTCACTAATGCAGTTGTCAGGTATTAATTTCATACAGGATGAAGCTATGCAGTAAGGAAGGAGTGATCCCCTGTAACAAGAAAAAACAAAGCCATTCTAACAAGTACTAGAATCAATAACAATTCAAAACCCAAGTATTTCCAGAAAAACTTACCTTTTGCAAGTCCATTGAACCCATAGCTTTATCTAGTGCTTTAGTGACTTCTGATATATTCTTTGTTATCTGAAAATTAAAAGTACTAAAGACATTAACCAGTCAATGAACAGGTTAACTTAAGACTGTTAATTAAAATCTAGCTTAACCCTTTACCACACAATCCCCAGTTTTCACTACCCAAAGGAGGAAGGCTTTTGAAAACATTGTGGGAAAAGGAGAAAATGCTGGTAACCAGCATTTTCTCCTTTTCCCACAATGTTTACCAAACTATCCTTTCATACAAAAATGTCCTTATTTGTGCAACATGTAGTTTGTTGTCTGCAAATGCTTACAATTTGGACCTGTCTCAAATTTTGTTGTTTAGTAAAGGGTTAATCAACATGAAATGCATTCACTTCAAAGAAGGGAACATGCCATATGCTAGAAATTTTGTGAAGAAATTTTGGCCATGCTTGAATCTGTACATACAAAACTGAATCGGGCATCTTCCCTGTGTATTACTGCCTACTAGAACAAATATAGTTTGCTATTAAAACAAAATATATTTTGGATGAAATTAAATCTTTATAAGAGCATTGAATGAAACCAAGAACATAGACAAGTGAACTCTGTAGCACACGACAAAATTTTAAATTCATCAAAATCGACAGCGTTTGCAGTCAACAAAATATATGTAGCTCAGATGGATGGACTTGTTTTTGAAAGGGTAGAAAACTTTGTGGGAAAAGAAGAAAATGCTGGTTCCCAACATTTTCTTCTTTTTCCACAATGTTTTTCAAAGAATTCTTCCCAAGGGTCCTTAAAACACAGGACTGTTAGGTACAGGGAAAACAAATAGATACTCAATCTACCTCAACCAACCATATTTGTAAGACACTTGAAATAAAAATCTTCAAAAGCCTTTTGGATCAGTTCACTGCAAAACATCAGTATCTATTCTAGAAACTGAAAATAAGGGGATTGGGGGGTCTCCCTCCACCTAAAAAATAGGAGGAAAGGGGAGTTTAAAAAAAGGGGGGATTTTTTTAACAGTACTCAGAAAAAGGGCTTGTTCTGGTTAAATGGGCCAATTTGAACTGAGCCGTTCTGGACGTGGGCCATTTTGACATACTTCTTGTCAAGGGAGGCTACTTTAGTTTAATGCAAATACTATGTTGTGAAAACAGCTTCAACAATCATGACATTTTATTTAACTCTTTACCACACAATCCCGACTTTTAACGACCCTGAGAAAGAAAGCTTTTGAAAACATTGTAGGAAAAGGAGAAAATGCTGGTGACCAGCATTTTCTCCTTTTCCCACAATGTTTTCCACCCTTCCCAAATCAAATTTCAATTTTTGAGTCACATCTATTTTGTCGTCTGCAAATGCTTTCAGTTTGGACTAGTCCAAAATTTTGTCGTTTGGTAAAGGGTTAAATAAAAAAAAAAGAGGAATTTTCTACAAGGCAAATGTACATTCTTTGTTTTGAGACTTTTTCATTGTTTATTTTTATGCAAGACTGCCACACATTGGGTCTGAATTTATATGGGATCTAACAAAAATAGCGTGAATCCGCAATCACACATCCTACAACAAACACTGAAACATACCAAACCAGACTTACAGATTTCATTGTGACAGCAGTTTGTACTCTCGCTGATACAGCATCCACTCTGGCAGCAAATCTCAGGTAATTGAGAGATTCATTTTTCTTTCTGATAGCATTTTCTGCATATATTCTGGCTCCTTCAATGTTTTTCTGTTGCAATGCCTAAAGGAGGAAAGAAAAAGACTGGCATTTTTTAAACTTTCACACTATAAAACTCAAATATGTGTACATTCATGTATTTGAGACATGCTCTTTGAAAAGGGGGTTTAATGCATCTGCAAAAAGTATCAGTTGGCGCAGACTGACATGGGTTGAATCTTCTTGTTCTTGATCAGTTTTCTGCATGTTGAAGGACCTGTCTACCTTACAAATCAGTTGGTTCTTGGACAAAATAGATCTTATGGATCCATAATTATGTGATGTTTTGCTTGGTACAATGTATTATGGAGATGCATTAAACACCCTTTGCCCAGAGCATGACTCATTTATATAAATCAAAAGGATTTTGCCAACACCTCATAAGTCACTCAAATGACTGATCAAGATCATCAATAGTTGTACTATTATTTACTACATTAATTTCATCTCCTCCTGTGCCAAATACATGAAATGGAAATGTCCTAAAAGTAAAACAAAGATACTGCACTGGCCAACATATAAATTACAACAATTATCAGACATTATCCCAAAGTTCATTCCATATATTTTGTTCAGTCTAACCTTTACCTTCATAGATGTTTTACATCACAAGACACAGTATTCTTAGGTTGGTCAATATTGAAAGCATAATTTATGCAGACAACAAATTACATAATAAATATGCATCAAATGATGAGATTTCTCTTTATAAGGGTAGAAAGGTTGTGAGGAAAGTAGAAAATGCTGGTTAACTGCATTTCTCTTTTTCTGAAATGTTTTCAAACTCCTTCTTCCTCAGAGTAAAAAAAAACAACTATTGTAGAACATTTTTTCTTGTTGAGTGCTGTGATCTTGAACTACACTGGCCACCAAAGCATGTAAACTGACAAAAGATGCGACATGGGTTGTTCAGATTAATGCAAAAATTACCTTCTTCACTTTTGCTTGTTCCTTCTTTTGCTCCTTCTCAGCCTTGCTTGCCAACCTCTCAAGCTGCTTGGTTGTAAACTATACAAAAACGATGAGAAAAATTATAAACCAGAGACTTCTTGTGAAGAATATTACTAGATTGTACTGTTCCCAAGACTTTTTCTCTGCATGGATGATCTCCCTTAGGCCATGTTCAAAATTTATTCAGCACGTAACTTCAGAAGAGAGGACTTTTGACATCTTGAAGCTTATCAGCTTTGAAAACATTGCAGGAAAAGAGCAATTTGTTGTAATAAGCAAAAAGGTCTTTTTCAACAATGTTTTCAAATATTTTCATATATTTAAAGTCAAGTCCTTGTACCTCATCACTGTTTAAAAATGGTGCTCTCAAAGTTGCAATTTTGTCTTGGAGATGAACATTAAATTTAAACTCTTTCCGCCACGACACATTTGTAAACTTGTCCAAGTTGAAAACATTTGAAGACGACAATTTAAATGTGGCTCAAATGATGGAATTTACCTTTGATAGGATAGAAAACATTGTGGGAAAAGAATAAAATGCTGGTTACCAGCATTTTCTCCTTTTTCCAGAATATTTTCAAAAGGCTTGTTTTTCTGGGTTGTTTAAACTTTGGATTGTATGGTAACGGGTTCAATCTTTCCTAAATGACAAGCATTAAGATTTTCCAAATTTGAAACATCTGCAGATGACAAATTGAACACTGGTACAAACAAGCTTAAGTTCTGTTGTAGGGTAGGAAACAATGTGAGAAAATACTGGTTACCAGCATTTTCTCTTTTTCTTACAGCATTTTCAAAAGCCTTCTTTGTTAGGGTTGTTAAAACTCATGATTATGTGGGTAAAGCTTAAACTAGGCAGCCTCTATGTATATCTCATTTCTTTCTAGATACATGTACATGTATATCAGCTGTTTAGGTTGGTAGGATGAAAAATACAAAACAAAGATCTGGCTGCATAGTATGTCTAATCTCATCTTGATCTACAGTACACTACCAATTTTCACCACCCTACACCTAAATGAACTCCAGTTGTAAATTGTAGCTAAAAATCTGTTTTCTCTTTTGATAGGATTTTTTTTTTTTTAATGCTTGTTATTTTAGTAACTCTTCTAGGCACTACATAACAGAAATCCAACATTCTAGGCCAAATGGAAAGACAAAATTTTCTGATAGTCGATACCCCTTTCATGTATCTTTCTTATAAAATCACTGAATACCGCATTATCTCATCCTCAGAACCCAGGTTTGAAGCATTACGTTACTCTCCATGGGCGATTACAGAATGAATCTAAACTGGGTCACCAAGGATGGCATTATCTGGGCTGCTTGAAATAATATGAATAAAACTACCCCAACCCTTTACCAAGTCCTCCCATAACCTTGGGACTCTGAATGAGAAGACTTTTGAAAACATTGTGGAAAAAAGAGAAAATTGTCATATAATGCAAATGTGCTTTTCCAACAGTGTTGTCTACCCTTTACAAAAACAAACTCCACCATTTAAGTCACAAATTTTGCTATCTCCACATCCTTTCTACAGTCACAGGTCTAAATGTTGTTTGGTATAGAGTTGCCAGTATTGTAAGTTTGTAACAGTACATGCATTATTTGTACAGAACTGTGACATACCTTTAACTGGAACAGTGTATCTGAAAATAAAAAAATGGTTGTACATGTAGATGGAATGGGGTGGAAAATCAGTTAACGGACCATGTTCTCTGAATAGTGCAACAGACATTAAAGATAAATAGCTTATTCCTTCACCACACAAACCCCACTTTTAATGACCTGGAAGACGAAAGCTTTTGAAAACATTGTGGGAAAAGGAGAAAATGCTGGTAACCAGCATTTCCTCCTTTTCAAACAATTTTTCAACCCTATCACAGACAACTCACACAAGTTTTGCCATATTTAATGTCTTCTGTATATTCTTTGGGTTTGGAAATACAGAATTTGAAAGATGTTTGTTTTGTTAGATTTCAATACAGATAATTTAACAAAACACTTGGCATAATCATTATTTCTTTCCCAAAAGATCTTTATCTTAAACTGCTTTTCTGTTGTTTGATGGAGTGGCTGGTTTATCAGATTCCTGGTTAAATCTGTCGACAACATTTTACTTGGATCTAGGTTTTGAAAATGAAATGTATTTTCCCAATTACCTTACCACATGATACTTATCTGCATCTTAGATCCATTTTTAGATAATCATTTCAGATTCCATTCTTCCATGGTTCTTCCATGGTTCTTCCAATCTTCCGTGGTTTTAGCAAAAAAAGTAACACTGTCTGTCAATTGTAAAGTCTGTGTCGCTTTGTCTGACTTTAGTTTACATAACAAACTATAGTGTGTGTTCATTGGCTGATATAATCTGTCATTCAAAATCGGCAGAAAGATCAATTTCCAGTAGATCTTCTTGGTATGACAAGGCTGATATTTACAGATGTTTTATCTTTGTTTCATGTTGTCAGTAAAATCATGAGAGACAGCAGATTGATCAGGATCTATGAGACATACAAAACCTTGGCATATTGCTAATTTCAGTCTTTATCAAAAATATTCGTTGGCAAAAATCGAGACAACATCGCATGCAATATAACTGAAACAACAAAAAAGAAAAAGTATTTGAAATATTTTAACAATAGATTAAACATCCTGAACTCTTTTGATTACCCCTCCCACAAATTTATGGAATACGAACTGAAAGTATGACACTACAATGAAAACAAAATATAGACAGTGCAAGTTAACATCAAAATTGAATATCAAGTCATGTGAAAGCTTTATAAATAGTATCAAAGTATCTCACCATCCATTTTCTTGGTTAAATCAATGAGGAATCGGGTATTTTTTCTTGAAATTTTGTGAATCAGATTCAGGTGTTTTGACGTTAGCAGTTCTGCAGTTTTTTATATGGACGCGTTTGATTGGTCAAAATAGAATTTGTAAACAAATAATCAAAGTACATACTAAACTAATACAAACACAAATTTATGATGCATGACATCATAGAAGCCGCATTCTTTCGGTGGACAATTTCAGAAATATTGACTCCCTTGAAAAATTGTGATTACATTTTTGTAACTGTTATTTTTTTCCTCACAAACGCACCACCAGAGGTAAAAGCACGAGCAGCTTCCAATGAAAAGAGCGAGCGACATGAATAATTTGTGAACTAAATAACTAATAATTCAAACAGCAAGTTAAATCTTGAAGTCATGGGGTTTTGAGTTCAAATCCTAGTTTTGCCAAATAAACTCAAGTTCCGACAGCACAGAACTGGCTGCAAAGAGCGATCGACCCTCTGACCTTTTGCGGACAGTGTAGACCAAGATCAGACTGCACAGAACGTGCAGTCTGATCTTGGATCTACACTGTCCAATGAGGAGATAATTTTCCCACAAAGAATAACTTTAAAGTAGCAACATTTGGGGTTTTTACTGTCGACTTGAAGGTATCATTCAAATTATTCTGCAGGATAAGGGTTAATATAGAATCATTTACTATTTTTCACCGCCAAGGATTTACTCCTCCCATAAAAAGTACACAAACTCCAACTGGGGATTAATTTTGTAAAATTTTGCCGAACAGGGACATTTCATGGAATAGAATACTAGATCCATTGCTACATGGGTAAACAATACATCATTGAATATACCGCAAACCCGTTTTATCATTTTCTAGAATAATCAATGCAAAAATCATTAAAAACATTATGTTAGACTGGTAAATACGTATAAATTCAACCCAGTCTATGATAAAAAAAAAAATGCAGTTTGATTCAAACCCGTTGATAAATGATCGTTCTTTTCGATAACCGAGTTCACTAACATACTCGTAATCGTGATAATTTGGACAGTTTAAAGGTGGCCCTTTAGATTTTGGGACGAAAATTTTACAAAAATCAAAAAAAATCATCCTTATACTCCCAAAGCCTTTTAATTTTCATTCATAAAACCCCAGTAACCGAAACCCATCCGACAACAAGAGAAATTAGAGATTTACTACGGCCCAGGTCGACACCGACGGGAAACACGGTCTATTTCTAAATGAGCAACTCGCTCATTTACATACCGGAAATACACAGACGAAGCTTCAAACATAGCGTTCGAAGAAGACATTATGGAAAATAATTTCATATTTGTTATGTTATGAAATTTAAGCGTCATTAGTCACGTGCCAGTCACTTGACATTCCCACAATGCTTTTTTGATTTCTGGCGGGAAATCTAAAAATAACCTTAAGAGGCTACGTAGCCTTTTAAGGGAACACCATAATTTTTTTTTTTTTTTTTTTTTTTGTAATTTTATGATTCTCAATTATTGATGATTTGTATTGTTTTTTCATATAAATTTCAGTGATACATATATTTTTTAATTTAGTGAGATGTGAAAAATCTAAATACCCACCTTTAAATTTCGAGGAATTAGAAAACGTTTTCATATTGTCTCCATCCTGCCTGTACAACTTTACCATACACTAGGGCCCATATTCACCAACCATTCTAAAGAACATTCTTCTTTTTTCTTCTGGATTTAAAAAAGTAACATTGATTCTGATTGGCTAAACTAGATGGTTTAGCCAATCATAAACTGTATTACTTTCAAATTTAGAAATTTCTTGAGAATGAGACTAAGAATGTCCTTAAGATTGGTTGGTGAATACGGGCCTAGATGAAAACTTTTAGGCTTGTTTAAGTTTCAAGTATTTTCATACGACAGACTGCATGTGTATCAGTTTATGATTTGGCTTTGCAAAGGTTAAAAACATTGTGTGAAATAGGAAGAAATGCCGTTTACCATCATTTTCTCCTATTCTCAAAATGTTTTCACGACACGGTTAAAACTTTTCTT
The DNA here is from genome assembly GCA_946811185.2 of Hippopus hippopus. Classification (NCBI taxonomy): domain Eukaryota; kingdom Metazoa; phylum Mollusca; class Bivalvia; order Cardiida; family Cardiidae; genus Hippopus; species Hippopus hippopus. Next base: position 28,883,129 of record OX328103.1, read on the forward strand.
TGCAACGGCTTAGGCTACTCGGATTCATAGCAATACCGCTCATTTTACTTTGTGTCCCTTTCCGACACAATTCCATGTTTCCAAAGCTACCACTCTATCATTCTGACACTCTGTCAGTGAAGGGATGCGTATTTAATGAATAGAAAACTGTGCGGGAAAAGATGAAACCTTGATTACCAGCAGTTTTTCCATTTTCCGAGGTGTTTTCAAAAGCCATCTTTCCAATTATGGGATGGTTTAAATGGATAAAAATGTCATTCCATTGATTGGGACAAACGGCAAAGTTCTGCTTTCAAAATCAATCTCTGTTAATCCATGATTGTATTGTTTTGCACTATTTTGTATATTGTACTTCTGGAGAATAAAATACATGTATGTTTACATTTAGAATGAACTGGTTCGTGCTTTATATGTTTGAAAGTTGAAAACGGAACACAGAAGAGCTGTATCAAATGCCGTTGTGACAGGATCTACCTCTCTCTCGCTGCTGATCATCGTCGTTTTGATGACGGTTATGTGGGAAAGCAGCCAATGGCTTTGGAAAAATATTGTGATAAGAAGTAATAAAAGAAATTTCAGAAACGCATGGACTGGTGCACTGGCCGCCGTGATATAGGTGAAATAATAAGGAAATGGTTGACTCGTCTGATAAAAAAAGTACTTGCAAACGACATATCAAATTTGGCGCCGATTATGAGATTTGTCTCAGATAGGGTAGAAAACATTGTGGGAAAAGAGGAATACTGGTTACTAAAGCTTTCTATATCAGGGTCGTTCAAACGCGGGATTGTTTGGTAAAGAATTCGACACCATGGAATAAATCAGTCAATGCATTAAATACTGTTAAAAGCAGGGTGTTTTATACGCTAGTGTAAGGGAGGCAACTGGTATACTGGTCGACAACTTTTATACAGCAGTTATTGTTCTTATATGAATTGTTTAATCCTCTTGGTGCTGAGCGCAAGAGAAATAAATACCTTTAGCGGAGAGCGTAGATTAAGATAAGGCTGCACAGAACTTGCACTCTGATCTTAGGTCTACACTGTCTGTAAAGGCAATATTTAACCTTAACATAACTTTAAAATAGCAAATTTTGGCTTCTTTGGCGAAAGTTTGGCGAAAGTTTCATTTTACTTTTTTAGCAGGTTAAGGGTTAAAACCTGTAATATTCTATTATTAAGTGAGTGAGTGTTAGGGTGAGGGGGTGGGTGGGTAAGTGAGTGGGTGGGTGAGTGAGTGTTAGGGTGAGTGAGTGGGTGAGTGAGTGTTAGGATGAGTGAGTGGGTGAGTGAGTGTTAGGATGAGTGAGTGGGTGAGTGAGTGTTAGGATGAGTGGGTGGGTGAGTGAGTGTTAGGGTGAATGGGTGGGTGAGTGAGTGGGTGAGTGAGTAGGTGGGTGAGTGAGTGTTAGGGTGAATGGGTAGGTGAGTGAGTGGGTGAGTGAGTGTTATGGTGAGTGAGTGTTAGGGTGAGTGGGTGGGTGAGTGAGTGTTAGGGTGAATGGGTGGGTGAGTGAGTGTTAGGGTGAATGGGTGGGTGAGTGGGTGAGTGAGTGTTAGGGTGTGTGAGTGGGTGAGTGAGTGTTAGGGTGAGTGGGTGGGTGAGTAAGTGAGTGTGTGTTAGGGTGAGTGAATCGGTGGATGAGTGAGTGTAAGGAAGATGAGTGGGTGGGTGAGTTGAGTGAGTGAATGAGTGTAATTTGTCCTCTGCAAATCATTTCAATTTGAACAGATGTAAACACTTGTCGTTTTGTAAAGAGATAAGCCACATCTTATTTCGATCTGGACCAGTCCAAATCTTCGTCACTCGCGGAACACTTTTAAGAACATTATTGCAAAAGAAAAAAAAAAAATATTCTTGAAAAATAGATCCACGAAGGGATCTTATAATCGTATATACATTCTCTGATCTATGCCACAATAGAAAAAAAATGGAAGTTAAGTGTTTCGTAAAAATCTTTTGAGTTCAAATCCGGTATGAGAAAGCAAAAAAATCATGCTAAAGTCAACTCCTAGTTGTAAATCCGGGTGTCAAAGACTTGTACAGGATTTTAGCTGTCCCTTTTTTGCTGATGTTTTTTATTCTGATTTTCAACAAAACTACATGTACGATCTATCCGCTATAATAAAATGATAGGTGGGAACAACCACAATTTAATACCGCTTAAACTTGGTATAAACAGTAAGCTTAACAATTAGAAGCGAATCGAGGGCAATAGATCAAAATCAGACTTCATGAGAGAGCGGACTCATCTTGATCTACACTTTTCGAAAAAGGACAATAACAGGATATGGGTTATTTATGATCCTTTTTCTCGGTTAACCCTTATCCTGCTAAATAAGTGAAATGAATTTTTTGAGCCGATAGTTAAAACCCAAATTCTGCTGTTTCAAAGTTACTTTTTGGGGTGGGGGGAGGGGGGGGGGGGACAATATGTCCTGTGCAGTCTGATATTGATCTGAACTATCCACAAAAGGACCGTGAGTCGCGCATAGCAGCCAAAGGGTTAACACTTTCAGCGAAAAATAAAGAAACTCGACCTCTTTCGACTGCTCAAAATACAATTCACTGAAACTCAGACAGATTTCAGAACTACATAGGCTTGGCTAAACAGGCGGACGGTATAGATCAAAGTCAAGATCGCTTGTTCTGTGCAGTCAGATCTTGATCTATGACGTCCACAAAAAATCACCGTTGTGGCCTATAACGGTAAAGAGTTAAACGCCAATATGCCGACACAACTTTATCAGTACTTTAACCTATTACGAAAAGGACTAAAAAAAATTTTTAAAAAAAGTTCAGTGATGACTTTGAAGGTCATAATATATCACGAACTATCGGGCAGCGAAGATCCCAGACCAGACTTATCAATGACTGCAGTCTGATTTCCAACTCCACCATTCATCTAAGCAACTATAAGAGGCCTTAGTATCATGACAGCTTAGATAGCCATAAATTTATAATAGCCACTTAAAGAATTAGCAGTGAAATAAAATTATCACATTGTTAACTGCAAACGGATGTTTTTTTTTTTTCGTTTTACAACAGACCAATTTTGAAATCATTACGTTTGAGAGGAGAATTGCTCTCAACAAACAAATTATCAATTTGCCATTATGTATTATGGCGTACTCATATATGGCTTGCAACACGCTAAAAGGGGCATTCGGACATTTGCGTAAAGTGTCGTCTCGGATCAGCCTGCGCAATCAGCGCAGGCTGATCCGAGAAGGCACTTTACGACTACGCTAGATTTTGTGATACAGTAGACTTGCGCAAAACAGAAAATTACATAAAAACGGAAAGTGCCGTCTCGGATTAGCCTGCGCGGTATGCGCAGGCTGATCCGAGACGACACTTTACGCAAATGTCCGAATGCCCCTTTTCGCGTGATGCAGGCCATATCAAACTTGAATTATTTACCCTTAATCTACTAAATATGTGAAATGAAACTTTTGAAGCGATAGAAAACTCCCAAATTTCGCAATTTTGCGAAAATGTGTCCGTATCGGACAGCGTAGATCACAGATCAGGCTGCACGTTCTGTGCAGTCTGATCTTGATCTATACTGTCCGCAAAAGGTCAGTGAATAGCGCTTTGCAGCCTAAGGGTTAAATGACAATCCGTCCGTTGTAAACTGTTTACGAGACGATAAGTCAGTGATACAGAACACTAGGTGGGGCTAATACAAGAAAACAATATACATGGTCACAAAATACATGTAATTACTTCTTTATTAAACGGCAAAATTTTAGACTTGTCCAAATTGACATCATTTACAGACGGCAACTTAATGTGACTCAAATGGTGGTATTCTCTTAGACAGAATAGAAAATATTCTGGTTTCCAGCATTTTCTCATTTCCCCACAATGTTTTCAGAAGCCTCATTTACTCAACGTCGTTAAAACCCGTTATTGTTTGGTAAAGAGTTAAGACCAAGTCTTGACATGCATACTGCAGCAGATCTAAGGATTTTATGTTTTCTCCCTTCATCGTGACGACTACTGAGCAAGATTTTAATCGTTTTTGTGGACTATGCACATAGACCATGATCGGTCTGAGAAGAAGATGCATTGGATAAAAAATCCCGCCCCCATGTTTCCTCTCACCCCTGATAATTATGTCGACGATGGTTATGTGGAGAAGCAGCCAGTGGCTTGGGAAGCATAGCATGAATATTGTGTGAAGTACTTGTAAAAGACCCCGAAAAACATGGATAGCAGCGCTGGCCGCCGTGACATAACTGCAATAACATTAAAAGCTGTCCGTTTAACACATTACAATAAATAAATCAATCGACCCCCATCGCTCTCTCGCTCTCTCTCTCTCTCTCTCTCTCTCTCTCTCTCTCTCGTCCCAACAGAACATATCTAACATTTGCGACAATTGAAAAAAAACCCTTTTGTGACAGTTGGTTTATCTGTAAAAAAAAATAATTTAAGTGCCATCGATACCTGGAACATTATCTCTTTTTTTTTCCCCGCGAAGATTCGGAGCATAATGAAGAAACTGTAGAAAAGCAAAGATGAGAAACTGGGTGAAGTGCATGACAGAGCAGAGTAAACGCATGCAGAGACCTTGTCAAAAAAGCAGCTGGGCGCGAGATAAGAGTATGAGTAATTTGTGTGAATAGAAAAAGGATACTTAAAGAATTTTTTTTTTTTTCCTTTTTCTGTAATTGAACCATTTTCGAAATATTTCGGTGAAGAGAGGACTTAAGGGAAAGGTGTAATTTGGTCTTGTTTCATGAATTTTGACACAACACAATGTGGAAGAGTAGGCTATTATCATTTACTTTTGAGTTGTTCCTTCCTTGTCGTAAATGAGCCGTGCTCAGTAGAAAGGTTAGTGCATTTGCAAAAAGTATCCACCCATGTCAGCCTGCGCAGTCCGCGCAGGCTGACATGGGTAGAAACTTTTTGCTATAAGTAAAATTTTCTACATGTCCAAGGACAAGTCTATCTCATGATTTAGGCGGTTGTTAGACAAAATGGATTTTATGGATCCATAATCATGAGATGACTTACATAGTATCATGCACAGCAGAGATGTGCTAAACTGCCTTTTCCAAGAGCGTGACTGACATGTTTTCTATTTACTAGTCTAAAACTATGGCACAACATTTTATAATCAGTTGAATACAAACTTAAGCATGACTAAGTCGGCGTACCCTGGCCGAGGCTCTGCTGTATTTCGTCATAGGACAAGCCCACGTGACCTGTGCAAAAAGCAGGAATATGGACAAGGACCAATGCTTAAAAAAACTGGTAACCAACATCTTCTTTTTTTCCCTCAAAATTTTTAAATCCGTTCTATCTTAGGATCGTTAAAGCAAGGGGTTGTCAAGTAAAGAGTTAACTGAAATATTTATTCGATTGTGAAGATTTTCTACTTCTATGATCGTACTGCGTGGGGACTCTCCAAAAGATTGTGGCACCCAAAACAAAAGATAAAGATATGTCTGTTTTGTGGGTGATACATGTATATTAGTTCAAAAAGTGTTCGGTTATACACGGTTTAAGTTCGCTAAAGTCCGGAACCTCCCGAACCTTTACTTATGATATCGATTATCTTCATCGATTTGTTGATGTGCGAGACTACTGATAAGGCATGCCCGTGAAAGTTGTGTTCTTGTATTCTTCTATGCAAAAAAAAAGATATTTCTAATAATGCAGAAAAGAAATACAACTCACAAAGGTTCAATTACGACTTTTCAACAAAGCCGACAACTTCGGAAAACATTGTGGGAAAAGAGGTAATTGTCTGTGACAAGCACATTCTCTGTTTTTCCGCATCGTTTTCCATAGGCGTACAATTGACAAATAGAATTTTTTCCTTCCCTTCCAATGTTTGACGTATGTATAACTTGTAAATGAGTCATGCTGTAGCAAAGGGGGATTAATGCATCTCTGTGATGACCAAGCAAGTCATCACATAATTATGAATCCATAAAAAAAATAGAATGGTCCTTTGACATGCAGAAAATTTACAAAAAGCAAAAAGTTTCGATTCATGTCAGCTTGCGCGGACTGCGCAGGCTGACATGAGTCGAAACTGTTTGCAGATGTATCAAACACCCTTTTCTAGGAGCACGGCTCTCATATTCTTATTGGTCCAAAGGAGCATGTACCGCAATGGGTTAAACAGTGCGACAAAAAAAGCGGAAGGAAAATACTGCAAATGACAGAAGGTCGATAAGCTACATGTTGCAAATCTATTTATAGAACACGTCATCACTGTTAACTCTTAGCCTCGTAACGTTACCTTTTCATCCTTTTCCAGTCGCTCCAATCGAAGATCGGACGGTACAGAACGTGTAGTCTGATCTTGTATCTATGCTTCCAGTATTTACATGAATGTGCCGTAAATGATAGCTCTGAATTTGAGACGTAACAGTCTTTAAAAGCGACACAAGATGCTAATTTTGTTTGTTTGTTAGTGAGAAGGATAGCACTTAACCTGCTAAATATTGAAATGTAACTTTCAAGCCTATAGTAAAAATCAAAATTTTGCTAAATCAAAGGAAACTTTTGCAAGGAAAATATCTCCTTACCGAACAGTGTAGATCCAAAGTCAGACTGCACGTTCTGTGCAGTCTGATCTTGATCAACGCTGTCCGCAAAAAGATCCTTGAGTGGCGCTTTGCAGCCTAAGAGTTAAGTGAGGACCCCTTTGTCAAAGTAACACTGTAATCAGTCGTATTGATCATATGAGAGCAGACGATACAACAGTTTTCTTTTTTGTGAATCACGGTCTGGTTTGGTCCCTTCTGTTCGTGCGCCATCTGACATGGAATTGCGTTTTGTCTTTGTGATAAAGAACTAGGATCTAAAGATCAGTGATCGGTGGGTATCTAAATTCGTTTCTTTTTAAAATGTTGAAACTTAATATATGTTATCAAGTTTAATTGACGCAATGGCCTTTTTTTCCCATCTTCAGTCAGTAAAAATTAGTTTAATTTTCTCAGTTCAACTTCAGGCTATTTTGATATGGAATTGCATTAAGTCTTAGTGTTTCAGAACTAAATCAGCGTGGCTCTGGCAAATGGGGGTTAAATGCATCTCTGTGATACATTATACCAAACAGCTCATCACATAATTATGGATCCATAAAATCCAATTTGCCTAAGAACCGACTGAGTTATTAAGTAGACTGGTCCTTTGACCTGCAGAAAATTGACTAATAGCAAAAAGTTTCGACCCATGTCAGCCTGCGCGGACTGCTCAGGCTGACATGGGTCGATACTTTTTGCAAATGCATTCAACACCCTCTTTACAGACCATGACTCAACTCTAAGTTAGTATTCCTACTAACTTTGTTTTCAGATTGAAAACCGAATCATTCACATCAATTTTTCATAAGATTTATATTTCAAGGTTTTATTGAGCACTTGAAATGTTTAGTACCGTTGACACATATAGACGACATTTTTCATCTTGCAGCAGAGTATTTTTGAAAACATAATGACAAAAGGAGAAATTGCTCATGCTGAGCAATTTCTCTTTTGCCGCAAGGTTTTCATCCACGTCCATTTTTATTTACCCTATTTTACGTATATAAAGATGTCTGGTGCATTTTTCTTTCTTTCAGGAGGTAGATCTAATGAGTTTATAAAACATTTTTTTTTTTTCAAATAAAATCCATATTACTTTAATTTTGATGCCACTTGGTCAGAACGTATTACAAAAAACAAAACTTACAGATAGCTTAGCTTCAAGATAGATTTCGCATTTTGTGCAGTCTGATCTTAATCTGCAGTGTTGCCAAAATAACCACAAACGCTAAAATGATTTTGCACGTTGATGCATTATGGTTTCATTGGAGAGCATCTCTGGAAATAAGGAGGTTTAATGCATTCCCGTGATCCGTTATATCAAGCAAGCCGTTGCATAATTTTGATCCATAAAATGCTTTTTGTCAAACTGGGTGAATTATGAGGTAAAATGGTCCTTAGGCATGCAGAAAAGCTCGATATCCAGGTTAGGTCGCCTGAGCGAACTGCACAGGTTGAGCTGAATCAATACTTTTTTGAGATGCATTAAACCCCCTTTTCACAGACAGTGTCTCATTTGTTTTTTAGATTACAAGAATTATATATAAGGAAAAGATACAAGTCTATCATCAGAATAACACTATGATGTATGTAACTATTTGTAGATCTATCATCATTGTCAAAAATCGCTTTAATGTAACTTTTCCACAAAGTTTCATAAATTATTAGTCTTGACATTTTTACCACGATCGAAACGTAAATGTATTCCATTTATAATAGGAGAACTACATGTATTTATTTTAACTGTATTATCGAAGATAAGTTGGTTAATGTTATAAGTACTTATATTTCGTGTAACTCTCTCTCTCTCTCTCTCTCTCTCTCTCTCTCTACGTCCTCGTTAAAACCTTATTGCTATCTACTGGTATCTAATGTGATTGTGGTATGATAGTTACATTTATAGTTACAGCATTTTAAATACCCATTTACAGATTCGGGAGGTTTTCCAACTTAATCTTTATTACGTGTTTTTATGCATTTTATCGAGCTTCCTTGATATCGATTCCCGGTTTCCAAGGAAACGAATCAAAGCCGTGTTTTCCAGACTACTGACTTTCTTCGATAATCATAATCGTTCACTTTAACCCTTAGGCTGCTAAGCGCGACTCACTGACCTTTTGCGGACATTGTAGATCAAGATCAGACTGCACAGAACGTGCAGTCTGATCATTGATCTACACTGTCCGATAAGTAGATATCTTTCCCAAATAAATACCTTTGAATTAGCAAAACTTGAGTTTTTTCTGTCGGTTTGAAAGTTTCATTTGAAGTTATTTAGCAGGATAAGGGTAAAGCCAGCTAATAGCCTGCTACGATAATGGTGTCCCATCGGAAGTGCATGACGCATTTCTCGCCAGCTAAGAGTTCTATCGCTTGGAAAAGTAGATCTCTAATGGCTAATAAGTATTCTACCGCGATGGAAAATAGATCTTTAATATTAGTCTTCGAATAAATTGAATTTAATTTTAAATCTGTACCAAACAATCCAGAGTTTTAACGACCCTAAGTGCCGAGACTCGGTAATGCAATTGGTAGCATACAGAACTTGAGAACAGGGGGTTGCTAGTTCGAATCCTCAGCTCCGCCAATTTCTTCCCGAGGATTGATGATAGTAATTGCGTTAGACTTTATTCCTCTCTCCGGATGCTGATCATTGTTTCGACGATGGTTATGCGGGAAAGCAGCCAATGGGTTGCGAACAATATTTTGCGAATTACTGGTAAAAGAAACTCTAGGAAAGAATGAACAGGTGCACTGGCCGCCGCGATAAATGAAATGATGTTGAAAATGGCATTAAACAACATAAAATCAATCAATCAATCAATAACGACCCTGAGGCAGAAGGCGCTTAAAAAGATTGTGGGAATAGGAACAAATGCTTGTAACTATTCTAATACTGTGTTTTTGCGGTTTCCATGAAAGATACATGACATACATGTGTACACAGAAAAGGAAGTGAAATCAACGACATTGACCGAAACAAAAAGGATACAGAAGATGGACTCTGTACATGGTACTCATACAAAAAAAGAAGTACAAAAAGGGGAGCATATCGGGATTTCAAAGATAAATAGCCATGACTCTTCACTCCAAAACTATGCCGTGGATATTCACTAGAATTGTCACAAAGGGACAACTCTAGTGAGTACCCACGGCATAGGTTTTGGGGTAGAAATGATAACTAGATATGAAAATACGTTCAAACTTGTCAAGGAACAATCAAAGTCACTTGATAGGTTTACGTGATGTTGCCTCATCAGTCACAATTAACAAGATAATTATCTATTTCCGAGTCCCAATTTCCGTCCTTGTCACTCATTAATCAGACTTTTCTTTTGTTGTTCTGATGCTTTGTTACGGTCAGTTTTTTATTTTCACAGCATATACATGTACGTCTCAAAGTCTACATGTATAACCCACTACTTTACAATAAATTATAAACACTCATGTAGCATGTTAAGCTAGTAGAAATAAGTCAGAAGAGCGTTTTTCTCAGTCAGAAAAAGATAGCTTATTTATTTATCCTTTTTTATACGCAAAAGATTTTGCAAAACGGGAAATAAACGCTTGAAACAAGCATTTGTCTTTTCTTCCATAAAGTTACAAAAAGGTCTATGGATGTGCTGGCAGAAAAATGCGTAGAATGAGGTTTTGGCGATGAGAGAAAGTAGAGCTAGGTCAGAATTTACTGCCTTCAGAAATAATGTATAGATAACTGATCTGCTCAAATTTAAATAATAATATGGGAAAAGAGGGCTTTTGGAAGAGGCCCGGGTTTACTGGATCCGTAAAATTCACTTTGTCTAACAACCGGCTGAGTCATAAGGTAGAGTGGTCTTTGGACAGACAGAAAACTCAACAGTGACAAAGAGCAGCCTGAGCGGACTAAGCCAGTTGACATAGGTCGATACGTTTTTTGCAGATGCATTGAAACCCCTTTTCACAGATGTCATATGTCTGGTATGGGAGCAGATGTTGTTGCACAGGGATGGCGATCCGTCATCGCCCTTCGCGGTGATTCAGAAAATAGGGTTATCCCGCTAATATAAATAGAATATTTAAGTTTAATTTTTTACTTTAAGTATTAAAGACAGTAATTTAACGTTTTAGCTCCTAGAATCGAAAACAGTCTGATAGGCTACCTACCTATAAATTATGGGTTCTGAGATTGCTTGCCAGCCATTGAAGTCTACCTTTGAACCAGCAGCAGTTAACAAACCTCAAGAAGCAATGGTCTTCGTGACTGTTAGCTGGCTGGTTCAATAACGGTTAACTTCTTACCACATAATGCCATCTTTTAACGACCTTGAGAAAGAAAACTTTTGAAAACATTGTGGGAAAAGGAGAAAATGCTGGTAACCAGCATTTTCTCCTTTCCCCACAATGTTTTCTACCCTACCAAAGACAACTCCCACAATTTTAGCCACAATGATTTTGGCGTCTGTATAAATAATGCTTTCAGTCTTGACAAGTCTAAAATTTTGTCATGTGGTAAAGGGTTAACCTATCTAGGTGACTGTGAGATTAGACCTTTTGAGAGCAGGAAATAGATGGTTCCGATCCCAATCATAGATCACCAACCAAGAACAAAAATACTTTGGCGTTCAGGGTCATTTGATGGCAATGTCATTGGTCAGCTAGATCCAGAATAAAGATACTTATCTCTTCACGTTAATGGAAATTGGGAGAATAGGACAAGTCAGAGTAAGCCTAATACATTCATGCAGAAATTAGTGCATTTCCTTTAAACTTTCACGTCTGTATGCAAAGCTACATCCTAACCATAGTCAAACAATTAAATGATAAATACCTTTCAACCTCAAGCTTTTAAGTTAGTGAAATAAAACTTTCAAGCTGATAGTAAAAACCCAAATTTTGCAGTATCAAAGGTAATTTATGGGGGAAAAATATCTCCTTATCGGACAGTGTAGATCCAAGATCAGACTGCACGTTCTGTACAGTCTGATCTTGATCTACACTATCTGCAAAAGGTCTTTGAGTCGCGCTTAGCAGACTAAGGGTTAAAATGCGTGATAAAGTACCCGGACTTTATCCGGTATAACCCGGTATCAGATTGTACTAATGGTAAGAATAATACCACGGATATCATAGCACTTAAAAGCATTAGATCATGAGAAAACTTTTAGGCCAAAATTCTGAAATGTTAGGCTATCAAATAAGCATGATTCTTATGTCTCTAAGAAGACCTGGTTGTGATACGGCAATGTTTAACTTAACGCGATATTATTGTTAATACTGTAAGTCTGTACACGTCAGCCATGATAACCATAATCACCATATAAAGCTTGAAGATTGCTTTTAAATTCTTGATATAATAAATTAATGATTCCATGGCAGATTATAGATCAAGAATGGTAGCGGGCTCAATCTTTTGAGCCACAAATATTACGGCGAGAGCACTGGTTAACTCTTTACCAAACGACAAAAATGAAGGCTTGTCCAAATTCAAAGCATTTGCAGACGGCATATTAATGTAGCTGAAATGATAGTAATTATCCGTAAAAGTGTGCAAAAACCTTGTGGGAAAAGGAGAAAATGCTGGTTACACAAGGTTTTAAAAAATCTATTTCCCCAGTTTCGTTTAAAGTTGGGATTATAAGGTAAAGACTTAAAAGTTTCCAGAAAGTAATCATCGTGGGAGAATGGTTGATCAAAATAAGTTGTAAGAATTTGTGTCACAATCGATGTAAAATAAACAAGTTTAAAACCAAGCTGAGTGCGGCTTTTAATGCATGTATGCTGTGCGGTATGTTGACAAATAGGCGACATTGATCCATATCAACTGACTTGTACAAATAATGTTAAACTGTGCTTGCTGTCATTGTCGCAAAATCGAGCCCTTTTCCCATTACCTGTAGATGATATATATATATATATATTGAAGAAGATCACTTTTTTCGGCCCAGCTGAATGTGCTGGTTTTTTACCTATTTTGGTACTGATAACAAATGAATGAATAGAAATTTGTGACTGGTCAAAAATGTAGGCATGTTTATTCTAAGGGCCCCTGTGGTAAAAAAATTAGACATGTTTATCCTATGGGTCCCTGCCTATTTGCTGGCGAATTTACGCCGTCTATCTTTTTTAAAGCTATTTCTTAACACGTTGTAAGAAGAAGGAAAGTTGCTGTTAAGGAGCAGTGTCTTCTCTTGTTACATTTTCTTTACGTTTATACATGTATTAATTCGTGCTGATTGTCTGTATTTTACAAGGGCCTTCTCAAAGTCGTCTAACGCAAACATATTTGAGGAGGTAACTTTTTACATATCCGTATCGTTCGTCTGTATTTAGGAAATATTTAACTTTTTACCACACGAACAAAAATTTAGACTCGTCCATACTGAGAGCATTTGCAAACGACAATTTAAAGGTGTCTCAAATGACCGAATTCACCTTTGATAGGGTAAAAAACATTGTGGGGAAAAAAGAGAAAATGCTGGTTACCAGCATTTTCTCGTTTTCCCACAATGTGTTCAAATGCCTTCTTTTTAAGGGTCGTCAAAACTCAGGATTGCGTGGTAAAGGGTTAATTTAATAAAAGGGGAAACTACTATGCAAAACTGTTAATAAAGGACAGTTTTTTCCTTCCTACTCTTTTAGCTCATTGTTAGTTTCTTGTTATATTCGATCTTTACAGTATTACAGATAAAGAAACTGCAAGAAGGCAGGGAGAGGTGCACTGACCCTTGTAATTTAACTGAAATTTTGTTGAAAATGGCGTTTAACACCAAAGTAAACTAAGATTGTTGTCGACATGACAAAAGTTCACATCGTTTGACAGAAAATAAATAGTCTACGGGGGGACATTTACAATGCGGTGCATTAATTTGCCATATTGACACAGGACTATAATAAATATTGACATACTTTTATTCATATAATTGATAGATATATGTGCCGCAGTTTCCCGAATGCAGACCAAGCGCTTTGGAGACCTGGCTGCACGAACGCCTTTTCGATTAAACCCAATACTCTCTTTGATGGAAAAAAAAACGGACAAAGAAAGTAAAGTTACCTAAAACATTCAATAGCTGGATAATAGTTTCAGAAAGGATACCAGAGCGCTGTTTACTTTACTAAAGCTTTAATAAATAGGATGATTACGGAACTCCCCCCGCCCCCCCCCCCCCCTTTCTTGCATATTTCGAAGCAAGACTCGAATTATTGTAATAAGGTATGGGGTAATGTGCATATTTCAGGGATATGTTTGAATAAGAAAATTGCTCGCAGAACGTATATTTACCCCAAAGTACTTCCATTCCTCGGTTCGATGCTGCTTGTAAACACCATCTTTGATACTTGGTTCACATCCCCATGTCCTAGCATGTCGCGTATCCTTATTCTTTTTGCTCAGCCTCTTTTTACGACAAAAACAAAAATGCGGGCTGTCAGTTTGATATGACCGATTTCCTTTCTCTCCTCCCAAAGTAAACTTAATAATTTTTTACCCTCTTTAATAAAATCGAGGGGAAAAAAGTCAACGATATAGGGCTTTAAATAAAGCGATCGAAATAGCCGAATACGTGAAAACTCAGCCCAGGCCATAGGCTTTGAGTTTATCTTTGCTACTAGTATATCCCTGGCTACGTCCCCGCAGACCTGCATGGAAGCCAGCATTTCTCCTTCTCCCACAAAGTTTTGTATCTTTACAGGGACAAATCCAATCATTTCAACTTGATTTTGGTTTGTCATCTGCAAGCGCTTTCAATATGGAAGAGTCGAAATTTTTAATTTGTGGTAAAGAGTTAACTCGGCAGGGTAAGATTATGAATCGACTTAACTCTTTACTGAATGTCAAACTTTAAGACCCGTCCAAATGGAAAGCAGACGACAAATCATACTTGACTCAAGTGAAAAGAGTTGTCTTTTACGGGGAAAAAATATGGGAAAAGGAGAAAATGCTGGTGACCAGCATTTTCTCCTTTTCCCATAATGTTTTCAAATCATTCTTCTATCAGATTGTTAAAAAACTGGGATTGTTTCGTAAAGGATTTAAACTGTATTTGTGGACTTAACACCTTGATTCTTGATGTATCAATAACGTGAGAGATGGAGAGTAAATAGTTCTATAAACATATAAACCCAATACAATGTTTGCAAAATTTCAAGTCTTATTAATCCCCAGGCTGCTAAGCGCGACTCAAGGACATTTTGAGGACAGTGTAGATCAAGATCAGACTGCAACGTGCAGTCTGATCTTGAATCTACACTGTCCGATAAGGAGGTATCAGTCCCCCATCCCAAAGTATCTTTGAAATAGTAAAGTTTGGGTTTTTACTATCGGCTTATTCAGCAACTTTAGGATTAAATTCAAGAATAAAAGACTTATTAAATGAAAGATTTTCTTATACTAGAATTAATGATATTTTTGGGAGATGGAGTTTTTGCTTGCAACAATGTTTACTAAACCTTCCACGATGTTTCAAAGAGGTGTGTGTGTCTATCTTTTTTAAACACCGGGGGTTTTTAAAGTTTACTCAAATTTTGGTAATGGATGTAAGCAAGTTTTATGAGTAACAGCGAAGGTCTGTCAAAATGTCAAGATGATCTGGATCTCTTGCTCAACTCGTTGATAAGACTGTGACCCACTTCAAAATAAAATGAGCCGCGCTCTAAGAAAAGGAGGTTTAATGCATCTCCGTGATGCATTAAGCCAAGCAGATCATAACATGATGATGGATCCATAAAATCAATTTTGTCTAGCAACCGACTTAATCATGAGATATAATGGTCCTTGGCCATACAGACAATTTACCAACTGCAAAAAGTTTTGACTCAGGTCAGCATGAGTCGATACTTTTTGCAGATGTATTAAACCCCCTTTTCACGAAGCATGGCTGAAATATGTACAGTGGAGTCTCGATTCGAAGTCCTGAGATTGATACCCGTTGGCGGTACTGGTCACATGGGAGTACTGTGCAAAGCCCCAAGCCCAGTACTAGTGAAACCCAGGAAAAATACGAATAGTTGTCGTGATATGACTGAAATACTGTTGAAACCGACATAAAACTCTTTTAAGGCTCACGAAGCAGGAAATGGGTTTACTTAAATAAGCATGTATGGTAATGCGTTGAATATCACGTGAGTGTCACGTGTGACCATGGATAATAATGAAGCAGAATTTTCTTTGTAATTTGACCGATCAAACGAATTTATGCGATTTCGGACAATAAACCACGGTAAATGTATATCATTGAAGTGACCACAACTATATACATAAAATTCATTGCGAAGCCCACGCTCGAAAATCTGGGCTATTATTTTATACTGCATTACCCTTTGTTTGTTTTTAGCCTCTTCTAATCGAACTTCAACCCTTAAAGTGACATCCAGCTGGTTTTCGTTTCGCTAGTTTTTGTTTTAGAATGTCTTAATCTATTCGAGCCCCGGTAATGCAGTCGGTAGCGTACAGTATTCAAGAACAGGGGGGTCGTGGGTTCGATCCCTGACTCAGCCAATTTCTTTCCGAGGATTGATGATAGTCATTGCGACAGGATTCATTCCTCTCTCTCCACTGATCATTGTTTCGACGATGGTTATGTGGGAAAGCAGCCAGTGGCTTGGAAAGAACATGGTGCGGAGTACTTGTAAAGAAACTCTAGGAAAGCACGGATAAGTGCACTGGCCGCCGCGATATAACTGAAATAATGTTGAAAACGGCGTTAAACACCATACAATCAATCAATCAATCTTACTCTATTATATACCACACTCTCCTGAGTTTTAACGACCCTAACCGAAAAGGCCTTTGAAAACATAGTTGGGAAAAGAAGAAAATGCTGGTAACCAGCATTTTCTCCTTTTCTCACAATGTTTTCTATCCTTTCACAGACAAAGTTCATAATTTGAGCCAAATTTAAATTGCCGACTGCAAGTGCTTTCAATGTGAGTCTAATATTGTAGTAAAGGGTTATCGAATACGATTTTTTATCCACAAGCAATGATGGCTTTAAAACTACAATAAAGACAGAAATGCATGTAGAATACACGAGGAGTTACCCATTCGTTTCGTATTTTTCGTTTTCAAATTTCCTGCGAGTATACCCGTTTGATAGTCTTCACTGCGTTACAAGGAACGTTACATTTTGAACACGAAAAATCAACAGTTTGCCGGATATGATGGAGTTGCTGAATTCACGTTTTGAAGGTTGTTGGTTCGAATCCTAGGGATGGAATTTTTTTTTTTTTTTTTTTTTGGGGGGGGGGGGAGGTGTCTCCCTACCTTTTTCGGTCAAATTTAGTTTTATGCTGCTTTATAATGTGTAATATAAGTTCAAATAGGCCCTAATAATGTAATTTCATGGCTGTTCTAACAAAATATCCAACAGTGTTAACGATAGTTCAGTATGCATGTCCTTTCACCCTCTCAGCGTCATAGGCGAAAAGGAGGACTTTATTGGGAGAACATAAATCCAGGATCAGACTGCAAAGAAGGTGCAGTCTGGGCCCGTGTTCATCAACCATTCTTAAACCAAATGGTTTAGCCAATCAGAAGTTGTGTTACTTTTTAAGTCTAGAACTAGATTAAGAACGTTAATGAATATGGTCGTTGAATACTGATCTTTACCGACCTCTTGTTTAGTCATGTCTGTAAGATTAAAATCTGTCTGTGTTTCAGTAGATCATTCTTTTATCCATATATAGAGATCGAGTATCTACATGTATATGAAATATTGTGGAGATATAATCCATTGATGTCTGTGTTGAATGCAAAAAAAGTACTAGTAAAACAAAATCAATGATCTGTACACGAATTGCTGATGTGGGCTGTAAATGTCACTTTGTGTCCATTATTCAAAGCTAATTATAATCTATCATTAATCATCATGGAATTGACAGCTGGTCTAGAGGTCAGCCTGTATTCACCAATCATTCTAAACTAAATTCTTAGTCTTGTTCTAGATCTAGAGAGTAACACAATTTCTAACTGACTAAACCATTATGTTGCGTTACTTAGAGAGTTTGAAAAATTCTTCAGAATCAGAAAAAGAATGTTATTAAAAATTATAGGTGTATACAGGACCAGGGTCCGTATTCATCAACCATGGCTTAAGAATATTCTGAGTCTTAATCTCAGGATTTTTTAAATTTGAAAGTTTAGCCAATTAGAAGTTGTGTTACTTTCAAAATCTGTAATGAGACCAAGAATTCTCTTACCCAGGATTTCGTAGCTGTCCATTCCTGTCCAATAAATGACATACTTATAAAAAAGGGTGTTTTCATTTTCTTTCTTGAAAATAAAACCGAGAAAATCTCTTGTTTTCTTTATTCCTCGACATTCCTTCCTGGAAAACATTCTAAAGCCTGTTATTTTATTCAAAAGGAAACAGAGGTCTTCCCTTATATAGTGGTTAACACCGTAATCAGAAAACCCAGGTTCGAGCCCCGCTGGTGGTGCTGGTGGCGTAGAAATGGCCTTTTGCAAGACGCTTCAAAGTCCCAGCATAGTAGTGGTGATAGAAATACTGTCTGTTGCTGGGACAAAACTGAAATATTGTTTGCAAGCGGTGTAAAACACTGTATACGATAAAAAAAAAAAGACAAAAAATGTATCACTTTCAATTAGCGATGAAAAGGATACAAACAGAATGTCATCTAATGCCCTTCAACCCTTCGTGCAATGAATAATATATAAAAATCAAATCTTTCAGTGTGTATGTAGACCAAGATGTTGTCATTTCATGGCTAATTTCTTATCTCCAGAATATCTCAGAAAATATCGGACTGTTTAGATGAAGATCAGACGGCACGTTATGTGCCGTCTGATCTTGATCTAAATAGTCCGCAAAGAGCAACATGCATATGGGCCATGCTCTGTGGATAGGGGGCTTTATGCTTCTGCAAAAATGTATCGATCCATGTCAGCCTGCGCAGTCCGTGCTGGCTGACCTGGATCGAAACTTTTCGCTTTTTGTAAATTTTCTGCTTATCAAAGGACCATTTTAGCCCTGGATTCAGTCCGTTGCTATACAAAATGGATTATGAGTCCAGTGGGTCAGTAATAATGTAACTACTAGCTTGGTATCATGCAACACCCGAGATTCACTAAGCCCCTTTTGTCACAGCATGGCTCATATAATTCTAATTGCTTCTAAGATGTTTGAGTCGAATACCCACGTATCGAGTTAACATAGATTTTGAGTTTCAAAACTATCAAATAGCAGTACATACGTAGATGTTTTCCTTCATCTCTACTATTTTTGAATTCCGCCTTTTTGATTAAGCCACACATTCACGAGTTTTAATGACCTTCAAAAAAAAATATAGACTTTCGAAAACATAGATCTAGTGGGAGAGGGAGAAAATGCTGGTAACCAGTATTTTCTTCTTTTCCTCATCATATTTTTACCGTATCATAAACAAAAACATTATTTGACACACATGTAACTTGTCGTCTGCAAATGCTTTCAATTTGGACAAGTCTAAAGTTTTGTCGTTTGGTATACAGAGTTTAGCCACCCTTTTCATTCAAAAAGCATATGAGCCATGCTTTGTGAAAAGGAGGCTTAAAGCATCTGCAAAAAAGTATCGACCTATGCCAGCCTGCGCAGTCCGCGCAGGCTGACATAGGTCGAAACTTTACGCTATTGGTCAATTTTCTACATGTCTAAAGATATTTCTACCTCATGGTTGGTTGTAAGACAAAATTATTTTTATGACTGCTTAACTTGACTTTTCTAGTCATATAGATCATTCCTTAATTTAATGACATTGGGCCTGTCGTAATTCAATAATTAGGTATTGTCAAAAGGGTTAGTGTGATAAGATGAAGATTTAACACCGTTTTCATTTCACGGTATCGTATGTCCCATAGCGTACAGAATTTATTGTAACGAAACGTGTTACTGCATTCATTTAAATTTTGCAAGAGGTTTGCACTTATTGCAGAGATGAGTGATTGATTGAAGGATTTTTAACGCCGCTTTCAACATCATTTACGAGCTCGTAAGTCGCATCACGGCAACAGCTTACACATTCATCTGTAACCTTGGCTACACTAGTACTAAGGTAGGGCTCTGAAGTGGCTTGCCCAAGGACACTCCCAAGAAAAGCCCGGTGCTTCCAGTGGGGATAAGAATCATACACTTTAGCACTGAGCCAAGTAGGACCCCATTTGTAGAGGTGGCTTCTGTTATCTCGTTAAATGTTGAACATTCGAAAGTTCGAATATATTGATATCAACTAATATATAATGCACGGGTCTTTTCGATCGCAGTAGGTGGCGGTGGTCACGTAAGAGTGTCCTCTGGCAAGGCAATGCGGAGCCCTGGCCTCGTAGAATCAAGGAAAGAACTACTAGTACATAAATAGGTGAGCTGTCTTCCTGATATTTATGACTGACATACTGTTAAAAGCGACATTAAACTGCACTCAGATGAACCCAACAGACAAATCTTTGGTGATGCGTGCAAGTGGAGCTGCTGGTCCAATTTCTTTCCGAGGATTAATGATTGTCATTGCAACAGGACTCATTCCTCTCTCACTGATGATTATTTGACCAATGATTGTTTCTGCAATGATTATTTGGGAAAGCAACCGATGGCTCGGGGAGAATATTGTGCGGAAGACCGGTAAAAGAAACTCCAGAAAAGGATTGATAGGTTCACTAGCCTCTGCTACATAACTGTAATAGCAACACCGTGAAATGAAAGAATAAGTTTATTATGCGATATGAACGAGGTGGAGGACGAATTCCACTTTATGTTTACCTGCCCAAAGTATAGTCTTCTACGAAGGCAATACATAGATAATTTCTATTTTAGAAGTCCAAACATGTTTACGTTGGTTGAACTTTTCAGCAAACAAGAAAAAAGAATAATTTCAAATGTAGCCCTTTATATCAAATCTGCATTATCAGTGTGATTTCATACTTTGTATGACTAATGATTTTGTCATTATTATTATTAGCGTAATGTAAATTTTATATAAACAGGTCAAATATCTTTTTACATCTTTAGTGCAAATCTTTTGGTATGTCATCCTCACTTAAGAAAGTGTTTTTTTTCCCCTATGTTTTTCCTGTTTAGGACAGACAGAGACAGAGATACAGTGTGAGAGAGAGATAGAGACCTTGACAAATGCTTTATTATATACATTATGCAATATTGACTATGTACACCTGTACTCGTCTAATAAAATATCTCTTCTGTTCTGTAATAATGTTGAAAACGGAGTTCAACACCATACATACGAACTTTGGCGAACCGAAAGACACAAATCGATCGTATTTCGTGTTACCCGTCATGTCCCATTTATCGAAATTTCACCCTATTACATTGTAATTTCAATGTAGTTGGGTGAAATTTTATGACAGTCGAGGTGCGGGTACCCCGGGGGTGCGGGGTTCAATTACAATTATGTATTTAATACAAAGCGAATTAAAGACTACATGATACGAGCACACGAGCGGGCCATTATTTTACAATAGCGTTCAATTTGTGACCTATTTGACCTTATTATTACTTATTTGACCTTCTTTCTTTTAACCTTTTCAGCGCTCTAGGTGAAAATGGAATCGGACGGTATAGATCAAGATCAGACTGCACAGTGTGCAGTCTGCTCTTGGATCTATACCATTCAGTTATTTAGTGAAGTCTATGAAATAAGTACATGTCTAGGTTAGCTAATCAGAAATTGCGTTAATTTGAAATTTAGGAAATCCTGGCGTATTGACTACGAAGGCTATTTAGTATGGTTGATGAATTCGGGCCACGGTATCAGACGGTATAGATTAAGGATAAAATTACACATTTCTAGCGTTCTGATCTGAGTCTGCACTGTCTATGTAAGTTCCTAAATGTTCGTTCCGCACGAATTATTATAGCCAATGTCACGCGTGCACGGTTGGGGACAAAAACGGAACTAGAATAGAACATGATTGATTGATTGATTGGTGGTTAAAGCCGCTTTCATCGTTACTCTAGTCAAATAACTGCGACAACTCACATAATTGTGTAAGCACTGGTTTTCACCAGTCCTAGGCTGGGACTCTGAAGTGTCTTATCAAAGGACACTCCTACGAAAATCCAGGGTTTCCAGTGAGGCTCGACCCCCCACCCCCCTCATTCCCACCCTCAATTACGAGTTCTACACTTTACCGCTGAGCCATGTAGGACCCCAGAACAGAACAGAGCAGATATCTTATAAGACTAGTACAAAACATGTACTTCACCAAACTCAGTTGTAAGATGAATCTAAAACAAATTGACATCTGTCAAGGTTTTCACTGTTGTACATGTCATTTTGTTTTAACCGTTGAGCAACAACAGAATTCTAATTATACGGGTCACTTTTAATAGCATCGGACACTTGACCACTGTCCTTCTTTTATTACTAGAATAAATAGTCGGTAACTGGATCAGGGGTCATTAGGTGCAGACTGCGACTATTTTGATTATTGGAATATTAACCTTGTGCAGCTTCACGCGAATCGGCGCACTTTTGCGGACAGCATAGATGCAAGATCAGGCTGCACAGAATGTGCAGTCTGATCTTGCATCTACACTGTCCGATACGATGAGATTATTTTTCCAGCGAAAACGAGGCAAAAAAAAAAAATCGGAATATCTCGGGTTTTATTGTTGGGTGAAGATGTTAATTTCATTTATATTGCAGTTCAAAGATTAGATCTAATAGCCTATTGATCTCGATGCATGAAAAGTCGTTTAGGACGCACTAAACAATTTTTATTTTGAAGAGAGTTGATAAAGATCGGACTTTACGTGTGAGCAGGCTGATCTTGTTTATCTTGTTGTTTCGTGTTCGCGATCGTCATTTGGCCACTTTTTTGTGTCGTCTGCATATGTTTTAAATTTTAACGATTCTAAAATGTCGTCGTCTGAAAAAGAGTTACAGTACATGTATAACGCTAACACAATGAGATTTCTCTTTAACCCTTTAGCAGGGGACAAAATTTCAGCCCGGTTCAAACTGAAAGGATTAGCAGACGACAAATTAAATACATGTATGAATCAAACGATGGACTTTGTCTAGAGAAGAAAAAGGAGGGTGGTTAGCAGCATTTCCTCCTTTTCTCAGATTGTTTTCAAAAGCCTTCTTTCTCAGGATCCTCAACCCTTAGGCTGCTAAGCCATACTCAATGACCTTTTGCGGACAGTGTAGATCAAGATCAGACTGCACAGAACGTGCAGTCTGATCTTTGATCTACACTGTCCGATAAAGAGACATTATTTCTCAAAACATAACTTTGAAATAGCAATATTTAGGTTTTTACAATCGAATTAAAAAATTTCATTTCGGTTATATAGCAGGATAAGGATGAAGACTCAGGAATGTTTGTTAAAGCGTTCAGCCTTTTTCTAATGACAAATTTTAGACTCTTCCATATTGAAAGCATCTGCAAGGAAGAATTCGAAACTGATGCAAATGAGCTGAAGAGTGAGATGGGGATGAATCCTGTCGCAATGACCACTATCAATCATCGGAAAGAAATTGGCCGAGCCAGTGATCGAATCAGCGACCTCCTGTTCTCAAGTCCTGTACGCTACCGACTGAGTTACCGGGGCTCGGCTAAGGGTCGTTCGAACACGGTACTGTGTGGCAAAAGGTTAACTTAGGTGTAATATTGTAGCAAGTAGGGCGATACATAATAATATTATCTGAGTCCACTTTTATTGGTTTAACCATAGTGAATTAAATATTTGTATAACAGTTTTTGCAGTATTGCGCCACATTGTACAGTTCACAACAATTGGTCCATTAAATCGATTCAATGTTGCAATGTCAAATGTCTAAAGTCAATACGGTCACATCGTCCGAAATACCGCGACACTCCTAAAAGTGTCTTAATTAACTCCAACAGACTTTTTTCTTTTCGTCTTGCGGCAGACCAGGTTTGAAAACATTGTGGCAAAAGTAGAAATTGCTCGTAACGAGCAATTTCTACTTTTGCCATCATGTTTTCCTTATTTTTGTATTTGTGTATCAAATATTGATTTATGTTTAACAAGACTGTTTTTAGAATTTTTCCGTCGCCATTTTGTTTCAGTTACTTAGCTAACTTATTGTAACTTTTGCAGTCTTACGACAACTTTTATGGAAATAATGTGCGAAAAGAAAAAAAAACGTTATTTATTATGTTCTTATCAGTGAATTACCGGGATTTCACAGTGAATAACACTACTAGTGATGATGAATATGGTATCATCACTAGTGACGATATAGTTTTAGAATGTTTGCCGGAACTACTTTTTTCGTATATTGCTCATACTGTACTACTCGTGATAATTATTAGATTAAAGAAAAAGGTGAATTAGGAATATAATAAATAGGATAATAAATTGATAATAAACCCTTTGAACTCGTTTTTCAACGGCATCACACCCTATTCTAGTGACAGATTTTTAATATCACACGCAACCAGTTAATTATCCTCTATTTATTCTTTTCCAGACGACAAAATTTTCAGCTGTTCCATATTTAACTCTATACCAAACTACAAAATTTTAAAATTGTCCAAAATGAAAGCATTTGCAGACGACAAAAATAAATGTGATTCAAAAATTGAAATTTGTCGCTGGAAGGGTAGAAAACATTGTGGGAAAAGGAGAAAATGCTGGTTACCAGGATTTTCTCCTTTTTACATGATGTTTTCAAAATTCTTCTCATTCAGGGTCGTTAAAACGTGGGATTGTATGGTAAAGGGTCAATAAAGTGGTAGAGGTTTAATAAAGTCTTTGCAGACGACAAATTTAGCCGACACATCGAGATTGTTCGTAAAGTACTAGTTCTCCTTTCGTCACAATATTTTCACAAATACCTATTTCACGAGTGTCTTTTTCAAAGTTGTCAACTATAAATTTATTTCCGGTACGTAGTGGGGTTCTGCTTGGCTTAGTTGTAAAGTGTAGGACTCGCAACCCGAAAGCCACAGGTTCGAGCCTCACTTAAAGAACTGGGTCTTTCGTGGGAGTGACCTTGGGCAAGACGCATCAGAGCCCTAGCCTAGTACTTGTGAAACTCAGGACATAGATGAATATGTAAGTTGTCGCGGTGATATGACTGAAATTATGTTGAAAGCGATGTAAAACATTGTTCAACTATAAACCAAGATGTAGAAAGTTAGAATCCACCCGGATATCTGATATCCTGTCCTTGTGAATACAAATATTGGATTTCAGAGCGAACAATACCATTTCTGATATAACTGAAATTATGTTGAAAGCGGTGTGAAACACCATTCATTAATAAAGCAGGACGTAGAGAATTGGAATGTACCCGGATATGTCAAATCCTGTTCACATGCATGCTGATATTGGATTTCAGAACGAACAATTACATTTCATGTTTTCTTGTCTTGATTTTCATAAAACGACGTTGATAAGGAAAAATATCATGTTATAACTCTTTACCATAAGACAAAACTGTAGACTCATTCAAACTCAAAGCATTTGCAGACGTCAAAATTAACGTGACTCCAATAATGCTATTTGTCATTGAAAGGGTGGAAAACATTGTGAAAAAAGGGAAAAAAAATGCTGGTTACCAGCATTTTCCTTTTCCCATAATGTTTTCAAAGGCCCTTTTGTTACAGTGTCGTTTAATCATGGGACTGTGTGGTAAAGGGTTAAAATTAATTTTACAAGTGTCGTATAACGATTGTGCACCATTTGAAATCTATTCGTCGATTAGTAGAGACAGTAAGAATTAGAATGTTTCGATTGCGCTGGCAATAGTATTTTCTTTCTTTCTTTCTTTCTTTCTTTCTTTCTTTCTTTCTTTCTTTCTTTCTTTCTTTCCTTCTTTCTTTCTTTCTTTCTCTCTCTATCTCTGTGTCTCCCTCTCTGTCTGTCTGTCTGTCTGTCTGTCTGTCTGTCTCTCTCTCTCTCTCTCTCTCTCTCTCTCTCTCTCTCTCTCTCTCTCTCTCTTTATGACTGTGTGGATTGTTTTAGGAAACGGTGAGTTTTCTTTAAGATATCATAAAAGTCTGAAATGTTGAATAAAAAAAAAACAAGTAAATCAAGAAAGCATTCATTTCGCGTATTTCCATTTTCAGTTATAAGTTTTTTTCCTGTTGTGTTTCGAACTTTGCCAGGTCCAAAAATAACATGCATACGGTAATAAATTATTAGCTTAAACCCATAGATGAAAACAGAAATTTTTGATGATGGTATAGATCTGGGATCACACTGCGCAAAAACTTGCAGATTGATCTTTTATCTACATCGTCCCCTTGTTAAGTCAATTCTTTAGAATAAAAAGTCTTGTCTGAGTATCAGTGGACTGTATTTCCAGTCGTAGAAAAAGGGCATGTTTATATACTGTATATATTTGACGCTGAAAGAGCGAAACTTCCTTGGACGCTTCACACGTTGTCTCATGTAGCCTACAAGACCTTTTTCGTCTTGCAGCAGTTTTTTTTAAAACATTACAACAAGAAGAAGAATTTCTTCTTTCACAACGTTCCTCTTGTATTCATGTAATGTTTATCACCCATAATTAACAAGAATAATCTCTAAATCGTTAGCTGCAAATTTGGTTCAGGGTGTTCAGGGCTTTGCCATTGGGGCGGGGTGAAACCATACTCGAGTGTATATTGCAATCATATCTTCATGCAGTTTCTCCGACGCTCGAATCAGTTGTAGATTCTCTGTGTATCTTGGGATATAGCAGGTAGTAAATATTTGTTATATGTTTGAGATTTCTTGTAAAATATTTCAGAGTAAATACGTGTAGCGTACCTCATCCGTAACTGGATCGGAGTCATGCTCTGTGAAAAGGTGGTTTAATGCATCTGCAAAACCTATCCACCCATGCCAGCCTGCGCACTCCGCGCAGGCTGACCTGGGTCGAAACTTTTTGCTATTCAGTAAATTTTCTGTATGCCAAACGACCATTCTACCTCGTGATTCAGCCGACTTTTAGACAAAATGGACCCACTTTGTGCGACGACTTATTTGGTACATGTACTATACATTACGAAGATGCATTGATCCGCCTTTTTCCAGAGCGTCATTCAGTTATTCCTTATTTTTTCTGTATATAGAAGTATGTCTTACAAGCAAAGAACGGTATGAAGTCATGAACAGTTAACTTTTGTTGAGTATTCCATAATGTTGAAGGTTAAGGAATTTGTTTATTTATCATCGGGGCGCCTTTTTTTCTGACCGTTTCTTCTCCACCATTACCTTCTTTGTCTGCCTCCTTTCTCCCCACCTCCTTTCTGCCTCTATTTCATGCGATATGATGTTTTTTTACAAATTTATTTCCATACTTCATAGGGGAAAGATATTGCATACTGAAAGAATGGATAATGCTTAAGGTGAAACGTTTTGAAACGTTTTAGTTACATAGTTACAAAATCAATAAAATTTGCTTATCGCCGTTGTGTTCTCTCTCTCTCTCTCTCTCTCTCTCTCTCTCTCTCTCACGCATGTTCGGCCGTAGAGCATACTTATCGATGGATAAAGCAGATGGAAATATCTTTGGCTCTGGCAAAATGAGGCTAAATGCATCTCCGTGACGCATGGTACCAAGCAAGTTATTATAATTATGGATCCAAACCGTTTTGTTTAACAACCGACTGAGTTTTGAGGTAGAGCGATCCCTTGACATGAAGAAAATTTACAAATGGCAAAAGGTTTCGACCCATATCAGCCTACGCGGACTGCGCAAGCTGACATGGGTCGATACTTTTTTGCAGATGCACTAAACCAATTAATTCCAATATACGAGAATATGAGTGTATTTGAGAATGCCTCTGACAAGCACAAAAGGATATTTGCTCAGTCAATGGATAACACTGATTGTTTGAACGTGTGAAAGTAAGACTTTTAGACTTACAAGTAGTTACTGGACTCTCTCTCTCTCTCTCTCTCTCTCTCTCTCTCTCTCTCTCTCTCTCTCTCTCTCTCTCTCTCTCTCTCTCTCTCTCTCTCTCTCAGCTGTAGAACATTTAGAAATGTCTATGGATTACCAGATAGTGAATATCTAAATTACATGTAAAAGATGTTCCCTATCTACATGTACAATATTAGTATAATCAGTATGTGGGAATCCTTCACAAGCACAGTTCTTAAGCTACCGTTTAGTAAAGGAATAGAGTTAAAAACGTTTAAGGTACAAAAAAAAAAAGAGATTTTCTATATTGGTTATCACATAGTGCCTCTGCCTGCCTGAAAAGTTTGACAAGTGAAGAAATTTATCGTTTTACCGCGAGCGGAACTGCCGATGCACGTTCCTTTCGAAATAAAAAAGTATAATTCATTTAATTATATCTGATAAGGTATGGTCTAAATATAGTTACATCTGTTTATGTCCGCTAATTATCCATACGAACCCTAGTTTTTACGATCCTGGAGAAAAGATTGTTGAAAACATCGTGAAAAGAAAATGCTGGTAGGCCTAACCAGCATCATTTCCTTTTCTAACAATGTATTCTACGATTTCAAGGATAAATCTCACCGTTTAAGTAACATTTGATTTATCGTCTGCAAATGCTTTAAATCTCAACATCATAAACTTAGAATAAACATCTGTTAACTTGAATTCAAAATTGCGTATTTTCTTTTTTGGAACGCTCCCAGTCTTGAAGACATTTTATATCTTTTAGTGCTAAGTGAGACTTTAAAAGCTCCTGAGAACAATGTCGATCAAGCTTTGATCAGACTTCACAAAACATTCTGATCTTGGATCTAAGCCAAGCGCTGTCTGATGCTATACACTTTGATCATAACTATCTTCAATTGCAGTGGCAATCTACTTTTAGATAACAAATTAACAAGAAATTTCTTCAAAATAAAACGATAGACGGCGTTACAGGTACAGGAATATGAGTATTGAAACTCTTTTGTGGTTCAGTACAAATCGAAATAATGAAAAGCAGCTCCAATTGTCGTCGTTTTTGTAGACCCAAGATCTTCCTGTAGAGACAATACTTTTTTTATTTTTTCGTGTATCTTAAATAATGAGGCTGTTATCCATTCCTGTGCGTTTTAATCTTGGCGCGTTTTTTCACCAGGAACTGTAAAGTGAAACGAAAATCTGTACAATACATGTACAAAATAATCCCTCATAGTCGGCAAGTTTGTATTTTGTTAAGTTTCTGTATTCGGAAAAGGAGCCACTGCAAAGTAAGGGCGGTATTATCAAAGTCTACCTAATTTACTCTTGCTGCGGTTTCCTTCACAAGGAACTATAAACAAAGACGAAAGCTACGTTCGTGTACAAAATTATATTTTAGCAAAGTAAAAAGTTGACAGGTTGCTATTTTAGTAGAGAATCCATATTTTGCAAGTCGTCAGATGGAATTCGTACAAAAATTGCAATAAATTATCACAGTCAGTCTATTTTACTCCTGCCGCGGTTTTCTAGCACAAGGAACTATAAACAAAAACGGAAACCATATACAGTACATGTACAAAATGAGCTCTTAGCAAAGTAAATTACAGACAAGTATCGCCGTTGTGTTTACCCTCTCTCTTCTTTCTCTCTCTCTCTCACACGCATGTTCGGCCGTAGAGCATACTTATCTACTTATCGAAGGATAAAATTGGTGGAAAATATCTTTTAAATGTAGATTTTTTTGTTAAGTACTAGTAAGTGTATTTTTAAAGTCATCTGCTTCAAAGTAATGGCGATATTATCAAATTCTACCTAATTTTACTCCTGCAGCGGTTTCTTGCTCAAGGAACTATAAACAAAAAAAAACGGAAATCATATCCATCTACAGTACATGCACAAAATAATCCCTTAGCGAAGTAAAGAGTTTACAGGTTGCTATTTTGTGGAGAATCCATGTTTTGCAAGTCGTCCGCTGTACATACTTTGTACGGATATGGCTATAAATTATCTGAAAGCCTACTTGATTTACCCCTGCCGCGGTTTCATGCACAAGATACTTATAAAGAAAGACGGAAATCATATACAGTACATGTACAAAATAATACCTTTGCGAAGTAAATAGTTAACGGGTTGGTATTTTGTTTAAAATCTATATTTTGAAAGTCATTTGCAGCAAAGTACTCGTAATTGCGATGTTATCAAAGTCCACCTAATTTACCCCTGCCGCGGTTTCATGCACAAAGGACTATAAACAAAGACGGAAGCCATGTACATGTACAAAATAATCTCTGAGCACAGTAAGTGGTTGAGGAGTTGCCAGATTTTATATATCATTATCAGGATACCCTTGGCTTTCCACGAGTTTGCCTCCCGTGTTGTGAAGTCTGTCTGGCTGTAACCTATGATAATGCTTACTAAAGAAGGGTTTTCGAAAACATTATTAGAACAGGAGCAATTGCTTGTTACAAGTAATTGCTCCTTTTCTAACAATGTTTTCCAAATTAGATCTGTCATTATAAGGATACCCTTGGCTTTCCAGGAGTTTAACTCACGTGTTGTGAAGTCTGTCTGGCTATAACCTATAATCATGCCAACAAACACGAGTTTATTTGCGACCCTGCTAAATAAGGGCTTTCGAAAACATTGTTGGAAAAGGAGCAATTGCTTGTTACAAGCAATGCTCCTTTTCCATCATCGTTTTCCAAAATTCAACTATCATTATCAGAATACCTTTGGCTTTCCGTGAGTTACCCCACGTTTGGCGGAGACTATCTGGCTATATAGTTTACAACAATACAAATACGAGGTTTTTTACGCCCCTGGAGAAGACGGCTTTCGAAAACGTTGTAGGACAAAGAGCAATTGAATGTTACAAGCAATTGCTCCTTTTGTAACATTTTTTTTTCCCAAATTTGATCCGTTATTTTCATGATACCCTTGGCCTACCTTCCGTTTTATGTAATCAATCTGGCTGCAACATAAAATGTAACAAACAAATACAGGGTACATGTTTTTTTCTTAAGCTCCTGTGGAAGAAAGCTTTTGAGAATATTGTTGGTAAAGGAGCAAATTGCCTGTTATGCTTGCTCGATTTTCCAACAATGTTCTCCAAAATTGATCGTGTTATCGAAATGCAGTTGGTTTTCTGTGAGTTTACCTCCCATTTTGTGAAGACTATGTGGCTTTGACTTACGCTGATTGATTGATTGTATTTAAGTTTAACGCCGTTTTAACAGCTTAGGTCATATCACGGTGGTCAGTGCACCTACGCATGTGTTTCCTTGCTTTCTCCGCTAGTAGTGACACAACTTTCTTTCCAAGTCACTGACCTCTGACTACTTTCCTCACATGTATCAGAGGCGAAGATCACCGGAAAGAAGGTTTGCCTCAACCGGGTATCGAGCTCACAACCACCAGGTCACGAGTCGGATACGCTAACCACTGAGCTACCCTGTTGGATTTTAACTTACAAGCATAAAGGCAAATACGAGTTTGTTTACGCCCCTGCGGAATACAACGTTTGAAAGCATAGTTGAAGAAGGAGAAACTGCTAGTTACAATTAATTGCTCCTTTCCCAACAATATTCGTTTCATTGGGGTTGTTACGATTTTCCTTTCCGTTAAGCCATTCCTGATTTTAAAGAAAATGAGAAATAAGTTGAAGTTCTTTGCGCACCTGCAATTGTCAGCCTTTAAAATCATTCTGAAGAGAGAAATAAAAACGAAAAATATATGATAAAAAGTACTTTCTGCCACTTCTTACAAAGTTTTGGTTCTGGAGATAATGAGGTAATGCCCGGGCTTATCAGCCCACAGTATCAATAAATTAGCCACTCGCTTACAGATCCAGTTACTTATTTAGCCCTTTAGTCTGACGAGAAAATTTCACACTCGTACACATTGAAAATATTTCTAAACAAAAACAGAATGTGGCTTAATTGATGGAGGTTGTTTCTGAAAGGTTAGAAAACATTGTGGGAAAAGGAGAAAATGCTGGTTACCAGCATTTTCTCTTTTTCCCACAATGTTTTTAAAAGCCCTCTTTTTTATAGGTTCGTCAAAACAAAAAGGACTGTACGATAAAGGGTAGATTAATCACCACCTACAGACATATCTTTTCCTTTTGCAACAGTTTTATTTTGATGGCAGTGTGGCAAAAGGATAAATTGAGAATAAAAAGCAATTTCTTCTTTTGCCACATCTTTCCATTGATGGATTTTTTAACCCTTTATTCTGCTATATAAGTTGAATAAAACTTTTAAACCGATAGTAAAAACCCAAACATTGCTATTTCAAACTTATTTTTTGGAGAAAAATACATCCTGATCGGATAGTGTAGATCCAAGATCAGACTGCACGTTCTGTGCAGTCTGATCTTGATCTACATTGTCCGCAAAAGGTCAGTGAGTCGCGCTTAGCAGCCTAAAAGTTAACGCTTTATTCATGTCTGTTATCTATATTTGACATGTAAATTCTTCTGCATTTTTTTCACAAGTTATTTCACTTGTGTTATATTTGAGTGGCGCTGTATCAAAAGGGGTGTCCATGCAGTTCCGTGATGCATTTTACCAAGCAAGTCATCACAATGATTATGAATTCATTTTGTCTAACAACCGACTGAATCATGAGGTAGAACGGTCCTTGGACATGCAGAAAATTGACCGATATTAAAAAGTTTCGAACCATGTCAGCCTGTGCGGACTGCACAGGTTGACATGGACCAATGCTTTTTGAAGATGCACTGAACACCCTTTTCACAGAGCTTGACGCATTTCCATTTGGACTTTTAGCCTCATCATTTTGTCCCAAACCCCCATCCCTTTCTCAGTCTACCACCAATGGGTCGTTCGTTGCTCCGTGATAAGGTGTAGGATTCATTACCTGGAGGCATCAGGCTCGATCCTCACTCGAAGCAATGTGTTTTGTGTGCGTGTGTGTGTGTGTGTGTGTGGAACTGTGATTAGGCAAGACACCCGAGAACCCTAACTTGGTATTCGTGAAACACTGGACATAATTACCTGGAGGCATCAGGCTCGATCCTCACTCGAAGCAATGTGTTTTTTTTTTTGTGTGTGTGGAACTGTGATTAGGCAAGACACCAGAGAACCCTAACTTGGTATGCGTGAAACACTGGACATAATTGAGTAGGTGAGCTGTCGCGTGATATGACTGAAATAATATTGAAAGTAGCGTAAAACTCCGTAGGTCAATTTTATCAAAGCTACCATTTTCTGCAACATAATGGTCAATAATTCAATTTAAAAAAACTGACTACTTTTTTTCAAGAGAGCTATAAAGATTAACCCCTAGGCTGCTAAGCGCGACTCACTGACCTTTTGCGGACAGTGTAGATTAAGATCAGACTGCACAGAACGTGCAGTCTGATCTTGGATCTACACTGTCCGATAACGAAGTATTATTTTTTTTTTTTTCTCCAAAGTATACGTTTGAAATGGCACTATTAGGGTTTTTACTATCGACCTGAACGTTTCATTTAACTTATTTAGCAGTATATACGCTTACAGCCAGGTTATAAGGCGGTAGGAAGAAAGTTCCTCTGGGAATAAGTGCCAAAGATATGGAGTAATCTCATTCTTTCCAGCGATAAGCTGACTCTTTCCGCCCCGAATACATAAACCCTGTCGACGGTTGAAACTACAATCCATTGAGAATTAGATTTTTATATGTTTCATTAAACAAGTAGGGCAGTATAGATCCAAGATTAAGCAGTCTGATCCTGATCTGTACCGTCCTCGGCGCTGAGATCTTTCTCTCTGTCTGTCGGTCGGTCTGTTTCTCTCTGTTTGTTTCTCTATGTCTATCCGTTCTGTCTGTCTGTCTGTCTGTCTGTCTGTCTGTCTCTTGTGATAAAAGTTGTGCCATTAAAGCAAGTGCGCCTTGTTGTTGAAATAATTTTTGACATTTGCAGCAAAACTCAAAACATACTTTCTAAACATTCGATCGCCTTTTTACTCGAACAGAATCAAAGAAAGCGTAGGGTCGTTACCTCGAGACTACGGGCTCGATTCTCTCTCGAGGCCCTGGGTTTTTTCGTTTGAATGTCTTTGGGGAGGGCATTGCAGAATCCTAGTCAAGTAATGGCAAAGTCCAGAGAAGAATTGTTGAGTTGTCGCTAAGCTTTACTGAAAATGAGGGCGGTATAGATCTAAGACCACGCTGCACCTTGTATGCAGTCTGATCTTAATCTGTAGGCTGCTAAGTGCGACTCGAGGACCTTTTGCAAACAGTGCAGATCAAAATCAGACTACACAAAACATACAGTCTGATATTGGATCTACACTGTCCGACAAGGACACTTTTTTCCCCAAAAATAACTTTGAAATAACAACATTTGGGTGTTTTACTATGGGCTTTGAAGTTTCATGTAATCTATTTAGCCGGATAGGGTTAATATATGGCTTGCAACATGCGAAAATGGGCACTCGGACATTTGCGTAAAGTGTCGTCTCGGATCAGCCTGCGCAGTCCGCGCAGTCTGATCCGAGACGACACTTTCCGATCGTGTGTGATTTTCTGTTTCACGCAAGTCTACTGTAGGACAAAATCTAATGTTGACGTATACTGTGGTCTCGGATTAGCCTGCGCGGACTGCGCAAGCTGATCCGAAACGACACTCTCCGCAAATGTCAGAAAGACCATTTTCACATGTTGCAAGCCAAATTATTATGCGAGAAATTTGAGCCATGCTCTATGCAAAAAGGAGCTGTCAAAAAGGGGCTTAATGCATCTGCACAGAGTATCGAGCAATGTTAGCCCGCGCAATCCGCGCAGGCTAACCTGGGTCGAAACTTTTTGCTAATGGTCAATTTTCTGCATGGAAAAGGGCCAAACAACCTCCAGATCCAGTCGATTGTGAGCCTATATGGATTTTATAAATCCATAATAGTTTTTATAAATCCATAATAGTACGATGACTTGCTTGGTGTAATGCATTATGTAGTTGCATTAAGCCCCCATTTGCCAGAGCATGGATCATCTATTTTTAAGGGGAGCTAGAAATGAACAGAAGAGAAATCGTCGTATGTTATACATATATTTGTTTAACTTCGGTTTGTTTTATGAAAGGATGGATGTATTGATATCCTCAAAATGCCTTATGCTGTGTTTATCTCTTATTTTTCATCTATTTACAGAGAAGTTCCTGGCATCAACACAAAATAAAAAAAAAAGTTTCTGAGTTTCGGTTACATGCAGCTCGCTGGTTTACCACGTGATATCGCAGGATTCTACGCAGTTTTGAACTAAGATCGCCTGCAACTTCCAGTCGTCTGCAGTAACTCAAGTGAAACGCGCTTGGAACTGTTTTAGTTCAGCGTTTGTTGTGAAATATACAGAATGCCTCAGGGCCTCCAAAGACTAGCATTTCGTACAGGATAATTCAATGACGGAGTATATGTAAAAGTTAAATAGTTAATAAAACTTATTATTTTTTTTTAACGGCTTCACAGAATCGAGATAGTGAGGTATTTTTCAGCGCTTTGTGTTACACATCGTGTCTAATATGGGAAGATAGATTATCCAGTGGTATGATATTGATGGAGTAGGAATTCCAACGCTGGCTTCCTGCAGAACGGTGTCTGGATATGATATGATAAATTGTTTTATAAATCCACCACCATAACCTCTGTGATAAGTTACAAACTTTTCAGAAACTTACAGGACACGATCCTTGAAGGGATTATATAAGCCTTGGTGCATTATAAAGGATCGAAGAAGTCAACTGCTGCATGTGGTAAGGTCTAAAAGCGTTAGAAAATTAACTACGGTGCATTCATTCGAATGTGTATGAAGAATATATAGTTTCGAATTACTTTTCTCTAGAACGTGAACATGGAGGTTAGTGCGGGTACGTCGACAATGCTCAATCCGATTCCTGGCCCCTCCAGTATAGTACCTGGCACATCTGGTCTTCCAAAAGGTCCCAAAAAACGACAGTGTCTTTCAGAACGAATACTGTATGCCAGAGCTCGCCTAAATAGAATCTCACAACGAAAAAAACTTCTATTTATGGACTCACACGAAGACAAATTCGGTGAATATACACATCTCAGTGAAGACGAGCAGCTTCTGGAGGCAGCAAAAGCAGGCAAAGATACCAAAGTTAAAATGTTACTGTCTCAGGGGAACTGTGACAAAGGTTATGTTGACGACACTGGGCGCTCCGCCCTTCACTGGGTCGCGGAATATGGCTATATGAGAGTATTATATACCCTTATAGAGGGCGGTTGGAACATTAACCATATGGATGATAAGAAACAAACGCCTCTTCATGTGGCGTGTGACCACCGCAATGGCAACATTGCCGCCTGTTTGATCTCACATGGCTGTAAAATTCGGACAATGGACGTCAATGGTGTGACTCCTTTACATCGTGCAATACACTCAAACCTCGAGACAATCGCCTGCATGCTCTGCAATCTTGGAGCAGATGTCAATGCCAAAAGTAACACTGGTTGGACACCTCTGCACGAGGCCTCTCGTATCGGAAATGAATACTTGGTCAAAAAGCTCATTAAAGACGGTGCAAATGTCAATGCAATCGCAGAGTGCAATTCATCTCCTTTTTTAACCGCTGTGTTCTATTATCGGATCTCACAAAGGGCGGCATATAACTGCCTTGAACCAATCCTCTATCACTTTATAGACAACGGCAGCCAGCTCAGCTTGTCAGATGGCCAATGGACCCCGTTGAATTCTGCAATTGCGGTTTATAACAGCAAAGTGGCTGGAAAATTAATCTATCATGGTTGTCAGATTCCTGAACCGCAAAAATTTGGGAGAAGCATACTCGTGGAAACGTTTACAAAATGCGACGATTATGTCACTAAATTACTTGTGCATGCCGGGTACCACCCCTCACCGGAAGAGGTCGAGTTGTGTGCCCGACGCATACCGACCTTTTCACTTACTTTTCTACGGCTCGCGTTCCCCGAATATGAAGGTGGAAAGGGAAGACACGAGCTTGAAATTGTCAAATTTTTACGAGAAACCACTTGCCAACCGTTTTCGCTTCAAGCAATATGCAGAAAATCCATCCGCCATGCTCTCAATAGGGCATCACGTGATTCCTCCATCTTGGGAAGGATTCCCCTTCTTCCGTTGCCAGAAAGACTCAAACAGTACATTTCTCTTCGGGAATATGCAATGCGATTTATATAACCTTCAATCTTCTATTCTTCATTTATATTAACTGTTCGAACAACAGATACCCGTCACGTGGCACGGTCAATTAAGATAAAGCAGCGTACTATTATCGCTGAATAGCATTAACGTTAAGAACCATGTTAATTGAGCTCTTTCGAACTGATCTCTGTGAACTGTCTGTGTACCCGACAATTGATTGCGGTCAATCCAAAGGCCTATTCTGATATTGTGATATCATGTTGTTTAAATATATCTATTTGGTAAAAAGAAGCGACGCACTTATACTTTCAATGCTTGCTTTCTAATAACAATAGCGACAAGCGGTACCCTGAAATTTTGGGGTAACAGTAACCTGTACTCGTATTATGTATCTGAGTTGACCATGCCACCTCGATGGGCACCCATAGTTTTGAACTGCAATCTTGTTTTCTTATTCATATCGTTTTACTACCCCCCCCCCCCCCCCAAAAAAAAAACCACCCGACTTTTAACGAACCGAAGGAGGATTTGAAACCATTGTGGGAAATGGAGTAAATGCTGATATTTTCTCCGTTTCCCACAATGCTTTCTTTTGAAAGACAAATTTCACGTTCTGCATAAAATTAAATCTGTCGTCTGTAAATGCTTCAATTTAGACATCACTAATATTTTGTTGTCTGGTAAATAATTAACCCTTATCCTGCTAAATATGTTAAATGAAACTTTCGAGCCGATAGTATAAACCCAAATGTTGCTCTTTCAAACTTATTTCTAGGACAAAAATATCTCCTTATCGGACAGTGTAGATTGAAGATCAGACTGCACGTTCTGTGCAGTCTGATCTTAATCTACACTGTCCGCAATAGGTCAGTGAGTTGCGCTTAGCAGCCAAAAGGTTAATCCTCAGATTTCTATCCGTATGAATTGTAGACTTCCATTTGGCGGAAAAGACTCTTGAAAACGCTACGATTTCATGACTGCTTTCAAGAGAATATTTCTCAAAGAGTCAGTGTATTTCAAAGATTAGTTTCACAAGATTTCTCATTTTGATCTTGATCTACGCTGTCCGCACCTACGCGTTAAGTTGCCAAACTATGCTGAAGTTTAATTTGCGCATCTCTAACTCCTGGGCTCATATTTTGGAACTACTATTGATACCATTCTTGGTCTAATTCCAACGAATGGTGTAAATTTCAATGTGATGCAAGTAGGCAGAGACCTAACAAGATCTCAGTATAACAATGCATCGACAGACCTGTTTGGTGATATTATGTTTGTATTATTTAACCATTTAATAAACAACATTGTGATTTCACAACCCTGGGAAAGGAGGCCTCCGAAAACATTGTAGGAAAAGGAAAATATGCTGGTGACCAGCATTTTCTATTTTTCTCAATGTTTTCTACCTACCACAGAATGTACCAATTTTGAATCTACTTTGTGCAGATATCCTTGAGTTGGGATGAGTCCGTAATTTTGCCCGCTGGTTAATAGTGAAACCTTTACCTTTCATGAAATTCTTTTAGAAAATATTGTAGGAAAGGAAGCAATTGCCTGCAGCAAGCAATTCTTCCTTTTTCCCACAATGTGTTCTATATCAATCAAAAGAAGATAATTTTATTTCCCTACAATGTTTTTCGATTGCCACTTCCAAAAAAGCTTTAAGTATAGAAACTGTCTTTACAATGGTCGGTTAATAAGAAACTCCGTATTCAAAAATACATGTATTTATATCATATTTTTTTTACATCTATACATGAAATATATACGTTGTACAATCAATTTTTGTCTATGTTCACTGTATTAATTTGATTCCAATGTAATCAATATTGAAAAAAAAAAAAAATTTCTAGACAATCGACCATGGTATTTTTGTTTATTTCATTTCTCTAATGAATCCAGCAGCTACACTCAAAGAAATGTGCAATGATTCACTCAAGTATTTGACTGCTTAAAGTGATTCCACAGACAGAGCCTCTGGTCAAAAGGAGAAAAGGCCATAATTTTTTTCAAAAAGTATCTGCTGCATACTAGACAAGCTGGCAGCTGCAGCAGGTACATGTTCAGAAGGTTGTGACATGTGACAATTTGCTGAAAGCAACATACTTCTTACTTCGTTACATTCATTTTGTACTGTCTATGCACCAAAATAGGTCTTGCTCTGTGAAAAGGTGGATTAAAGCATCTGCAAAAATTGTCAACACCTGTCAGCCTGTGCAGTCCATGCAGGTTGACATGGGTTGAAACCTTTTTGCTGTTTGAAAATTTTATGCGTGTCCAAGGACTACTCCATTACTATCTATTCAATGGTCAGACTAACTGGATTTTATGGATCCCTAATTATGTGATGTCTTGTTTGGAATAATGAATCATGATCACAATCCTTGAAATATTTTATGGGGAAAGCATGGGTGAAAACAAAAGTGGGATTTTCCCTGACCCCATTTCTTTGAATTCGGACCCCAAAATTTTCTAACACCCCCCTCCATCTAGATGTTCGCCCCCTTTATCTATTTGAAGGGGTTAAATGACCACAGTACAGGAAAGTCAAGATAAAATCCTGCAGTAGATGTATTTTTCAGATACAAGTTTGATATTTGAAAAAAGTCTTCTCAAGGGGCATATCAATGAAATGTTGCAAAGTGGTTTTTTTTAACCAAGAAAAATCCCAAGATTTTATACATGAGAAAATAAACTATTGTTCTTTGGGAAGAATAACTCTTTACCACGGAGTCCCAAGTTCTAACAACTCTGAAGAAGCAGCCTTTGAAAACATTGTCGGACAGGAGAATGCTGGAAACCAGCATTTTCTCCTGCTTGCACAATGTTTCTACTCTTTCAAAGGAAAATCCCATCAATTCAGTTACATCTACATTGTTGGCAAATGCTTTCAATTATGACATGTGTTAAATTTTGTTATGTGGTTAAAAGATAATGAAGCTTTGGAAAAAAAGGAAGAATGAAGCAAAAAATGCTTTTTGATCAATTTAAAACATTTAGTGGTAAGATTAAAGAGCAATCTAAATTTACTTATCAATGATAACTGAATATCCTAAACCTATTGTTGTTATATGACAACGCAGTATTATTTACTTCATTTAACCTGATCCTGACCTTTATGCTGAATTTATAAATAGGCATACAAGTAGAACTCTTGACTTTTATTCAGGATGTTGTTTATACACTGGAAGGTACAGGAAAGCAATTGAATTTGCTCATACTGTACAAGACATTTCCATGACCATTCGGGAAATATGCCGAAGGCAGCTCTGTGCGATGCCGAGGGTAAAAAAACAGAATTTTGATTTATGTAAATGATGTTGACCTGGGACAGGTTACATGAAGTTGGCGATAACATGGTTGCAACATGTGTGCAAAAGAACCATGAGTTACTTACCTTGAGTAGTAAACAACAAGAGGGCCATGATGGCCCTGAAGTCGCTCACCTGAGTCTTTTGACCAAACATGACCCATTTTCAATCTCATTTGATATATTATGATAAATTTTCATATTTGACTGAAAATGTCCCTTTTCATGAGTATTTGACTGAATGTTGCATCTCCAGCATACGGAAGTTTTTTGAAGGTTTGACTCAGTGACTTAGTTATTGACCCTACATGACTCATTTGCAAACTGGTCTAAGAAATCATTTTAAGACAAACATTCTGACAAAGTTTCATGAGTATTGCACTAAAAATGAGGCCTCTAGATAGTACACAAGGTTTTTCAAAAATTCGACCTAGTGACCTAGTTTTTGACCCGACATGACCCATTTTTTAACCTGTCTGAGGTATCATCAAGACAAACATTCTGACTAACTTTCAAGAGTTTTGGACTGAAAATGTGGCCTCTACAGCGTACACAAGGTTTTTCTAAGATGTGACCTAGTGACCTAGTTTTTGACCAGACATGACCCATTTTTGAACTCGTGCTAGGTATCATCAAGACAAACATTTTGACCAATTTTCAAGATTTTTGGACAGAAAATGTGGCCTCTACAGCGTACACAAGGTTTTTCTAAGATTTAACCTAGTGCCCTAGTTTTTGACCCGACATGACCCATTTTCAAACTCATATGAGGTATCATCAAGACAAACATTCTGACCAACTTTCAAGAGTTTTGGACAGAAAATGTGGCTTCTAGAGCACAGACAAGGTTTTTCTAAGATTTGACCTACTGACCTAGTTTTTGACCAGGCATGACCCATTTTTGAACTTATGCAAGGTACATGTATCATCAAGACAATTATTTTTACCAATTTTCAAGATTTTTGGATAGAAAATGTGGCCTCTAGAGCATATACAAGGTTTTTCTAAG
The DNA here is from genome assembly GCA_946811185.2 of Hippopus hippopus. Classification (NCBI taxonomy): domain Eukaryota; kingdom Metazoa; phylum Mollusca; class Bivalvia; order Cardiida; family Cardiidae; genus Hippopus; species Hippopus hippopus. The sequence continues at coordinate 28,923,969 of OX328103.1, forward strand.
ATTTGACCTACTGACCTAGTTTTAGACCCTACATGACCCATTTTTGAATTTGTCCAAGATATCATCAAGACAAACATTCTGACTAACTTTCAAGAGTTTTGGACTGAAGATGTGGCCTCTACAGCGTACAAAGGGTTTTTCTAAGATGTGACCTACCTACCTAGTTTTTGATTGGACATGACCCATTTTTGAACTCGTGCTAGGTATCATCAAGACAAACAATCTGACCAATTTTCAAGATTTTTGGACAGAAAATGTGGCCTATAGAGCATACACAAGGTTTTTCTAAGATTTGACCTAGTGCCCTAGTCTTTGACCTGACATGGCCCATTTTCAAACTTGTCTGAGGTATCATCAAGACAAACATTCTGACCAACTTTCAAGAGTTTTATACAGAAAATGTGGCTTCTAGAGCATACACAAGGTTTTTCTAAGATTTGACCTAGTGACCTAGTTTTTTAACTGACATGACCCATTTTCAAACTCGTTTGAGATATTATCAAGACAAACATTCTGACCAACTTTCAAGAGTTTTGGATTGGAAATGTGGCCTCTAGAGCGTACACAAGGTTTTTCTAAGATTTGACCTAATGACCTAGTTTTTGACCTGTAATGACCCATTATCAAACTCGTCCGAGATATCATTGAGACAAACATTCTTACCAAGTTCCATGAGTATAGGACTGAAAATGTGGCCTCTAGAGTGTACACAAGGTAAAAGTTGATGACGGATAACGAACGGACGACGGATGCCGGACACTGCACGATCACAAAAGCTCACCTTGAGCACTTTGTGCTCAGGTGAGCTAAAAAGAGAACACTAGTTAATTCCCTTGAGCAATAAAACCATTGAAACATAACTTTATGGTCTCTGCTAGGAACTACTTTTAGATAATTTTTCGGAAAAGAAACCTTTCTAATACTATCAAGTCCTCCTTTTCCCACTGTTTTACACATTATCTTAATACAGACATTTTCTTTTTCCTTAAATATTTCTTTGTATAGCCTGTACTGGCTATTCCTCACATGTGTTTTCACGAGCCTGAAGAAGGCTTTTGAAAACATTGGAAAGGACAAAATGCTGGTAACCAGCATTTCATCCTTTTCCCAAAATGTTTTCTACCCTTTTATGAACATACATATATTCCATTATTTGAGCCACATTAAATTTGTTGCCTGCAAATATTTTAATAAGGACTCTCTGTTAAAGAGGTTATGTTAGGTCTGCCTTTAAGTACAGTCTGTACAAAAACACAACAAACAAATAAAAGATATTACCCATTAATAACAGTTCATCATATTCTCTTCACTAAAGTCTGAAATAAGACTTTTAGTTTTCATCTCTCTTCCTTGAGCAAGAGCTTCTCTATCAGCAGAGTAAAGATGTCCAAAGTAATGCTCGTCTGTTACAGTTCATTTATGTTTCCTACTCTAGCAACTGGAATAGTCTCTCTTCCAATTGTAGAAAATTCTCTATGATAGAGTACACACACTCTGCGAAGACTTATCTATCTATAATAATTCTATTCTGTTTCCTGCCCTAGCAACTGGGATAAGTTTTCGTCTCTCTTCCATGGGTAGAAATTTCTCTATCAGTGAATACAGACACTGTTTCTCATGCACCAAACCTTGCCTGAAAGTGGACGTCAGTATCATGTACTTGCACAGTAAAATGTGTTTTCGTTGCCACTTCTAATAGGCAGACAACCTGTAATAACCTTTAAACCCACAATCCCTAGTTTTAACAACCCTGACAAAAAGGACTTAGAAAATATTGTGGGAAAAGGAGAAAATGCTGGTAAACCAGCATTTTCTCCTATTCCCACAATGTTTTCTACCCTTTCACATACAATTCCCATAATTTGATCTTATACATCTGCAAATGCTTTGATCATAGACAACTCTAGATTTTTTCCTTTAGTAGAGCAAGTGAATGTTGAGTTCCAAGAAAAGGCAAATGGGTTACTTTGTACCTCTACTACGCAGGAGAAAAACATTGTTTGCAAGCAGTAATGTCTAAAGGAGGTTTACATACACAGCAAAATATGACCAAACACATTTTCACCTGAAGACAAAGTTTAGTTACAAGAAAAATATTACCTACTTCATTTAACCCGATTCTGACCTTTATGCTGAATATATAAGGAGGCATACAGAACTCATAATATTATTTGGGAAGTTATATAAACACGGGAAAGTACAGGTAAGCAATTTAATTTACGAATTCTGCCAAAAATATATCCATGACCATTCGAGACTTTTGCCGAAGGCAGTACAGTGCAATGCCAAGGGGAAAAATAGAATTTTACCTTATGTAAATGATGTTGACCTGGGTCAGCTTAAATGAAGTAGGTAATACCCCTTTTTTAACAAGCAAATTTTTCCTTTTACTACAATGTTTTCATGTCCATATTTAAGTACTGATCACTGATGATTCTTTCAATGTAGAGTATGTCACTAGATTAAGAAAACAATTTGAAGGCCTATAACTCCTCTGTCAACCAATTATTTCAAAATTGGAGGTGCACAAAATTCCACATCCAAAGGCTTCTGTAATATTTCAGCCAAATTATGATCATAAAGAAAAAATTCTGACGAAAAAAAAGGAACACAAAATTGTGTTTTTGATGAGACAGACAGATAACCTGCGACATCCCTTTGGGAAGGGGGGCTATAACCAGGAAAGCAAGGATGTATCAAAACTTTTCTGCTGCAACTTTGATTCAGGGGATACATGAGAGCAACAAAAGTAAGTTTTAAAATCTTTACAAAACACGAAAAATGTAGTCTTGTCCAAACTGAGAGCATTTGCAGATGACAATTAAAATGTGACTCAAATGAGAAAATTTGCCTTTAATGGGGCAGAAAACATTGTGGGGGAAAAAGGAGAAAATGCTGGTTACCAGCATTTTCTCTTTTTCCCACAATGGTTTCTTCAAAAGGCTTCTTCCTCAGGGTCGTTTAAAAGTCAGGATTGTGTGGTAAAGGGTTAACTAGCTTTTTGTAAAGCATATAAACAATAGCCATTGTAATGAGATATGAGCCTTGCCAGGTAGCTCATTGGTTAGCGTATCTGACTTATGAACAGGTGGTTGTGCGTTTCATACCCAGTCGAGACAAACTTTCTTTCTCATGAACTCTCTTTCTTTCTCATCAACTCTCACCTCTGACACATGTGAGAAAAGCAGTCAGTGACTTGGAAAGGAAGTTGTATCAGAAGTGGCGTGAGAAAACAGGAAACACATGCGTAGGTGCACTGACCGCTATATGACCTAAGCTGTTAAAACAGCGTTAAACTCAAAGACAAATAATTGAGATATGACTGTAATAAGTTTTAACCAACCTTTTAAAGAGCAAATGACAGTCTGCCATTGTAATGGTCTTCCTCCCAGCATGTTTGGCATAGGCAAGTAGATCATGACACACATTATCCCAGTAGACTTCAGAGCTGAAAGTTAAAGTCAAATAAATGAGCCTGCTCTGGTAAAAGGGGGTCTAATGCATCTCCACGATGCATTATACAAAGCAAAATATCAGATAATTATGGATCCATAAAATCTATTTTGTCTAACAACCAATTGAATCCTGAGGTAGAATGGTCTTTTGACATGCAGATAATTAACCAAAAGCAAAATCATTCAACCCAGTTCAGCCTGCGGAGAGGCTGACCTGGGTCATTGATACTTTTTGCAGATTATGAAACCTCCTTTTCACAGAGCATGGCTCATATAAGGGTGAGTCCCTTACTCAATACCTTTTGTAAGACAGCTTTTTGTGTCTTGCACCTGGATTACTTTCGAAAGCAATGCTGCAAAGGAAGAAACTGCTGGCTACAGTTCCCCCTTCAGCAATGATGCTTTCCCTGTTCTCATGTAAACAACCTTAATTCATGTTGATTGTCCTCCTTTATTACAAATCTTTGCACAGCAGTCTGTTAGAAATTTGTTGCAGGGGCTGATGTGTTAAAGACGCAGCAGCAGCCAAGAGTAAACAACGCAGGTGTTAAAATGCATACACAGTCTAATATCCATACCTCAAAGTTGGGGTACTATCGAAAAATGTTTGAGGTGTAGAAAGTTATGTGTAGAGATTCTTTAAACAAGTATATCAGGTAGCGTAAGTAGGTAAATTGAAGTGTATTTGCTTAACAGACTGTGTAGTACATTGTTCCCTATAGTTAACTGATTGTTGTTTTGAAAATTTAACAGTAAATGATGCATACTTTTTATCGTCTCTTATTAACATTTGTATATTTCTTTAATAATATCTGTTCAAAAAAATAAAAATGAAAAACTTTAATATTAAAGGCATTTCATCGGATAGAGTTGATGGACTGGTAACCGCGTCCTTCATCAAACACGTCCTTGGTAGCAGAAGTTGTACTTTAGTAAATGATGGCCGACTACGAAATGCCTGGCCTGTTTATTGCCTCAGCCAAAATCACACAATGTATGTTACGAAAATCCCAGTGCAAACATTTTCAATCTAACAAATTATTGATAACTGTCTTCAGCTTAAGTGGCATGTCAACACCAGAATTGACAAAAGTCAATGATTGAGAATGTGCAAAAAACATACAACCATTGTATCAAGCATTTTTGTTATGTAAACAACCCAAGTTTATAATTAAAGCCAATTATGATTGAAATATGTGAAAAATTTGTACTGTGTTCGAAGAAAGGAGAGGTAAATAATATGATAATTGAAGTTCGGATCTGAAATTAGGTTCCTGGTATGAAGAAACTTTGACGTACAGACAGTTTTTTATATAGAAAAATAGAGCAATTCAATCCAGACTGAACTTACTTCAACATATAAAGAACTTTGAGGAGTAGTTGTTCAAGCAACGGACATTCGACTGTAAATCAGTTTAGTAAGTTACAGCCAAAATCAAAGCTGCCTTGGTCTCAAACTCCCCCCCCCCCCAAGCTTTTACAAGAAAGATTACTTCTACACCAATGGGAAACTACTACATAATTATGAAATGAAGAAAGATTTGAATCAACGAAAACTGCTTTAATTGAATGTTACTGAAATCCTTGAGAGAAATAAAAACAGCTTTTCTTGTTACACACAGTTCAGATGCTCCTTTCCTAGCAATTCATTAATATGCCATCAGCTTCTGAGGCATGCAAATCCCCCTTTTTCTATCACATATGTGCAGTAAATGGATAATGGTAAAAACTATCTACTTACACTTTCATAACTTCCTCCATAGCATCCTTATCTACCCTCATACCTGTAAAATGTGTGAACTGTTTTTTAACCAGTGTTACAGGCATGGAGTACATCGATTTTTGTCTTGGCCGCCTCACTGTCTTCTTTTTGGGTCTGAAATGTTGAAAAATTTATATATGGTGAACCAAACTATCGCAAGTTTAATAAACATTTCCATAGGTAGACAAGTAAATCTCTTTAAAATGTGAAAATGTACATTACACAAAGCAGTTGGTTAGAAAGTTGTTTCATGCTGCCTTCAACAGACTTTCAGTCACAGAGGCTGATGGATTGATAAAGTGGTGTTACAAGCTGCGTTCAACATCATTTCACTCGTATAATGGCAACAACTTACTTATGCACTCATGGTCAGGGTAACTCTTCAAATAAAATGTAGCTTTATTACATAGAGGTACTATGTAATATGAGTGTTACTCTAGTAAAAGGGGGTTTAAGGTATCTTTCCATGTATTAAAACAAGCACTTCATCACATAGTTAAGGATCCATAAAATCCATTTTGTCAAACAACTAACAGAACCATGAAGTAGACTGGTTCTTTGACATGCAGAAAAGTAACCAAAAGGAAAAAGTTTTGCCCCATGTCAGCCTAAGCTGACTGTGCAGGCTTACATGGGTTGATACTTTTTGCAGATGCAATAATCCCCCCCCTTTTTCCTGGAGCATGCCTCAATATAATTATCATTTTGGGCACTAAACTCTGAGAGATATTTTTAGAAAATTAACCAACTTTTTAAAAATTCAAGTACCCATATTCGGCCCAAAATTTCGGGTAAGAAATACCTGTATAAGATAAAAAAAAAAAAAAAAAATTGTGATAAAGCTATAACTTATGACTCACTGTACTACAGGCTCATCAGCTTCTTCATTCTCAATATCCATTTCATCATCTTCAATCTCTTCCTAAAATTACATGTTATCATGTGTTAGAGGACAAAAGACACCCACCTCTATTTGACTGTCATTTCACATAAGTTTCAAATTCTTCATTTTGAAAATACACAGGTCAGTTTTTTTATGTCAGCTTCATCTGTACCATAGGTTACCTGCTTCACCCATTACAACACAATCACGAGTTTTAACGACCCTGGAAGATCAGACTTTAGAAAACATTGTGGGAAAAAGAGAAAATGCTGGTAACCAGCATTCTCTCCTTTTCTCACAATATTTTCTAATCTTTCAGAAACAAATACAATCATTTGAGCCACATGTAATTTGTCGTCTGCAAATGCTTTCAATTTGGACCAGCCTAAAACTTTGTTGTGGGGTAAAGAGTTAACCCTTTACCAAGGACCCCATGTTTATGCAGAACTTGTGGAAGTTTTAGAACCATTGTGGAGAATGTAGAAAATGCTGGTAAGTTAACCAGTATTTCCTGCTCTTCCCACAAAGTTTTCTACCATTTCATCGGCAACTCATACCACTTGAGCCACATCTAATTCATCGTCATTCACCAATGTTATTCTGATAAACCAATACCATAAAGCTATTATGTCTACTTTTGTAGTAAAAAACTGAACTGCTGTTCATGGAGTTGTTGAAAAGTTGGAATTCAAACTTGCAACCCTATGAATATTAGCAAAGTTGAGGGACAGAAACATCCAAGTCAAAGACCCATTGGCAAAGCTTTTTATTCAAAATTGATCCTGCGCATAGTATTACAATCAGCAAGTGGCAACACAGAGCTCATGAGATACATTTGACAATTACAGAAATGGCTCCAACCTGGGGCAACTTATATAGACAAACACACCGAGGCATCCAACATTTCAATAGAAATGAGCTATGCTCTGTGAAAAGGAGAAAACTTTGTCAAAAATACTTTGATAAGTACCCACCCTTCTTTCTGGGTTCCCCTTAACCAAACTATCCCATGTTTTAACGATCCCTAGGAAGAAGCTTTTGGAATACATTGTGGGAAAAGGAGAAAATGCTGATAACCAGCATTTTCTCTTTTTCCCACCATGTTTTCTGACCTATCAAAGAAAAATCTCACCATTTGAGCAAGAATTAATTTGTCGTCTGCAAATCCTTCAATTTGGACCAGTCTAAAAATTTTGTTGTTAAAGGGTTAAAATAGTAAACAACTTGTCCAAGACTGAAGTACATGTAAAAATCTTTAGTAATAACACAGTACTATAAAATGTCAAAGTTTCTGAAAATGTCAAAGTTTTTGCACAGCAACAGTGACACAAGGGCTACAGCAATACCTTCACGTTTTCTTTGAAAACAGCTAAACCAAAAAGCAAATATTATTGTCCAATGTCAGTCTGCCAAGTCTGCACAGGCTGACAATGGTTGATAGTTTTTCAGATGAATTAAAACCCATTCTCACAGAGCAATAACCAAAGGCTTCAGTGTCTGCTGAATATACCTAAAATTTGCCAAGCATTCTATAATCGCATTTACCATGTTCTCTTTGCATGCATTTATAAATATAACGCATATAGAAGAAAATGTCATTGATATAACTTATATCACACACATTTACCTCGTCTCTTGCTTCCTGTGGTTGTTGGGTTGATGTAAATGCTGGGACAAAATTATCTGGAACAATGGTTGACTGGTTTGATGCCATATTATTTACAAAAGTTTTTGACAGATTAGAAGTAGTGCTGTTATGTATTGACTTTGACTTGTTCAGCGCAAAACTGGTGTGTGCAGATTTTGACTGGTTTCCTACAAAATTACTATGTTCACCAGCAGACTGGTTTGGAACAAATTCATGTCCTACATCTTGCCTATCTACAGACAAGTTTTCAATTCGATCATCCTGCATGGCTGTAGAGTGGTTCAGTCGTTTGTTGGATATATCTCTTGACTGGCTCAAAACAAAATGACCCTGTTCAGGTGGGGCCTGATGAAATTCTGTAATGAAAAAAATAAAAATTGTGAAAAAATGACCAGTGCAAAGTTTCACACTTTGGACTTCAGATAACACATGAAAGATTCTTTTTCTTCCCAAACCACGCAGCAGCAAATTAGCAAAAGTCTGTAGCTAATTCAGTAACTGGACTTAAAACCTTTAGGGGTTAGTTTTGCTCCAGGGATTAAAGGTAGTCAATGCAATTTGATTCATCCCTGTCTCACTGCCCATCATTGTATCAATGAAAAAATAAAACCTGTAATGCTAGGAAAGCATGGACAAGTGCACTGGTTAATGGCCACCGCAATATGACAAACAGAGTGATGAAAACAGCATTGAGCACCATACAAAGTAACAAACAAAGCAGCAGTTCAGATTGTTTACATGAACACTTAGATCTGCTTAACTTTTACCTCAAAGAAATGTGTTTCTGCCAATTCTTTAATTCAATTCCTCACCAACAGGAAAAATTTTAGGCTGGTTCATATTGATAGCTTTCCCAGACAACAAATCAAACCCCATTTTAGTCGATTTTTTTATCTGAAAATTAATTCAATATTAGCAAATCATAAATTTTGTCATCAGGTATAGAGTCAAACATGAGTTCACGCTTTTTACCCAGAGTTCATAAAGGTTTTTTCAAACTAAGCTGCTGCAAATTTGTTTCAAGAGATATAGAGGATGAGAGTTTGTTTCAGTGTATGAACAAAATTTCTTTCAATGAATGAAGAGCAAAGGCTATATTTTCACAAGTAGCAAACCTTTTTCTTTTATGCTATTCACTGAGAATATTGGATAGCTCACAAAAAATAAAATTTTCCTGAGAATCAGTGCTAAGGGAAGCAGACATCATTTCTAAACAAGAGAGCCAAGATGGCCCTGGATCGCTCACCTGAATTTTTGAGAGGACCATAGCCAATTTTTTTTGAGGTATTGAAACTTTGGAAACAAAATTATTATTTTGCCAAGCAATTTTGAAAAGGTCACCAGTAAAAGTCATTTCAAAATCTGTCACCACCCCTACAATCATCACCACAGCAATGATTTTCATGGATCAGAATTCTGCAAATAAATTTTTGGATATATCACCCAAGGACAATTTCTTGAAGTAGAGCACATGCTCGATAGTGACTAAAAACGTAAGTCGAACAAGAGCACCACATGCAGGTGCCAACATTTGGCTGTTGTTTTACGATTGACAAAAATTTCCCTAACAGTTTTTGAAAAGGGTCACGCTAGGAACATGTCTGTGAAATTATTTCAAAATCTGACCAGCCGTTCCAGAGAAGAAGAATTAAGAAATTCCTCTTCATGTCCCTATAGTGCAAATAGCCCCACCACCAGAGCCATGCTTCTTGACAGATCACAATTTTGTGAACAGTTTTTGAAAAGAGTCACCCATGGAACATTTCTGTGAAATAATTTCAAACTCTGACCAGCGGTTCAGAGGAGAAGATTTTTTTTAGAATTTCTTCATTTTCGTATAGTGCATGTAGCCCCCAGTCACCACAGCCATGTTTCTTGATGGATCAAAATTTCTCGAACAATTTGCGAAAAGGGTCACCCAAGGAAAATTTCTGGGAAATTATTTCAAAATGTGACCAGCCGTTCCAGAGAAGAAGAATTTTTAAGAATTTCTTCATTTCCTTATAGTGCATGTAGCTCCCAGTCACCAGAGCCATGTTTCTCGACGGATCAAAATTTCGCGAACAAATTTTGAAAAGGGTCACCCAAGGAACATCTCTGAAATTATTTCAAAATCTGACCAGCGGTTCAGAGGAGAAGATTTTTAAAGAATTTCATAGAAAATTCCATTTGGTTGCCATGGCAACCAGAGTTTTTGATGGAATCAAATTCTGTGAACTATTTTTAAAGAGGACCTCCCATGGAACATTCCAGCCAAGTTTGGTCCAAATTGGCCCAGTGGTTTAGGAGGAGATGATGTTTAAAGAATTGTTGACGACGCACGACGGACACCAGGTGATCCTAAAAGCTCCCCTTGAGCATGTTGTGCTCAGGTGAGCTAAAAAAAAAGGATTTTATGTTTACATTAATAAGGGTGATAACAATGGGGGGGTGGGGGGAGGAGGAAAGAGTAGTTCTGGCAATAAAATTCAGAGGTGAATTATAAAATTCACCAGTGCTTTTAAAAGATTAAAGTGAACAAAGCCGGCGTTTAAATGCATTTGAATTTATATCATACCATTTAAAAGTATGGAAATTATTGTGAAGATGACAATCTGTCATTGTACGGTCAGTCCAAGTGTAAGGTGCACAGAGAAATTAATTTCAAAACTAGGTTAAAACCTGCCAGGTAGCTTTTTTTTGTTTACTTTTTGCCCGATTTCAAAATTCTTTTTTTCTGCCAGCGACTAACATATGGCCCGACCATACAATATCAGACTGTCATCTCCACAATATTTTCCATACTTTTAAATGGTATCATTTGAATTTAAATGTATTATGACACCTGCTTTGATATTTTGGCCTTTACTGGGCCTTTAAAATTGACAGCATGATTTCTATGAAATACTGAAACACATAACAGAAAATGGGGTAACCAAAACAGTACAGTTTAGGGTTGCTCTTGATCTCACATACCTCTCGCTACAGTCAAGCTCTCGTTCTCTTTTAAAGTAGGTTGATCATCAGCTTCCTGATCATCAGATCCATCACCTCCACCATAAAGGTTGTAATTCTTCTCTGCCATTTCACTGTGTACAGATTCGTCACCAGAATTTTCATCTATAGGGTCTTCAGGAGTCGGATCATGACTATATTCATTACTTTCCTCTTGATTTGGTTCAGCAGTTGGTTCAGGAAACAGGCCAGTGGACGTGTTATGACTCCATCCTTTATCAACTTCATAGCTGTATTCAGCCCTCGCACTGTCCATAGACTCTTCATTCTGTTGAGGAATATTTCCATACTCTTGCTCACTTTGATCAGATGTGTTTTGACTGCTAGCACCATGATTTGATGTATCTGGTATTGGCTGTTCCTTGTCTAACATCTGCTCAGGAATCTCCAGGAGAAAGGTTTCTGATGGTAGTGAAAATTTACAGTTAACTCGTTACCAAACGACAAAATTTTGCCCAAACTGAAAGCGATTGCAGACAACAAATTAAAGGTGGCAAAAATGATACAAGTTTTACTTGATGCAGAAAACATTGTGGAAAACGAGAAAATACTGGTTACCAGCATTTTCTCCTTTTCTCACAGTGTTTTCTACAGGCTTCTTCCTCAGGGTCATTAAAAGTTGGGACTGTGCGGTAAAGAGTTAACCCCTTTCCACACTAATACAAACTGTTACACTTCAAAAAAAAAAGAAATAAAATAAACCAAAAGGAGCAATGGAAAAAATGCTTGTCTTTTACCACTTTTTTCCAGTGCTTAATTCTTGCTTGAACTTGTTCATTCTACATAAATTGTGAAACGAGTTCTACAATCTATATTAATCACTCTTAGTGATAGCTTCCTAGAAACTTTAACAAGCACTTGTGCCACCATGCGGGCAAGTTTCAAAGACTGATCTCCCTCTCATAACCGTATTCAAACCAAGAACCTCTGAATTGAGAGGCTGACACTCTTCCTGTACACTACTGTCTTTAACTTTATTCCAACCATGAATTCTAAATTCCAAGACTAGCCATCTTATTGACCAAAACATTCTGTCTTGTTCAATAAGATGATTTGTCTTTGAATGAAAAATTATAGCAATGTTTAGAACAGCTGTGAATACCACTCCTGATTGCTGATATACACCATATTTCTAATTAAGCTTATTTTAAAGACAAAACTTGCATAATTTTAATAGAATAGGCTCAATCAGAATTATAACATGAAACAAAGTGAGATCAGGACAAGCGCTTCTAATGATTAACTTCATCATTTATCCCTATTACCATCTGACAGCTTTGAGTGCCTATCATAAGATAGTTGAACTTGAATTAATGCTTTCCCACACAGACAATAGTTTTAGACTCTCCCAAATTCAAAACATCTGCAGAGGATACATTCAAAATTAATACAAATGGGTCTAAGTTCTCTAAGATAGAAAACATTGTGGGAAAAGGACAAAATGCTGGTTACCAGCATTTTCTCCTTTCCCACAATGTTTTCAAAAGACTCCTTCCTCAGGGTTGTTAAAACAAGTGATTAGGGTTAAGGTATTACCGGTTAATACTTGAAACTTCATAGTGACAAAAGTAGAAAGTGCAATTTACAAGCAATGTGTCCTTTTCCCACAATCTTCTCAAACAGGTCTTATGTAGTATGCATGAGGTCATTTGCTATGGTAATTTCACTATATTTCAAATCCGTAGATGTCTAACCAAATAAAACATACTTCTGTGTGCCTGTCTTCTCATTCTCCTTGAAATCTCAACACTTGCAGTATCCTGATCCTCAATCATTGAAGATTTAAAGGGACTGAAAGACAAAAACAGTAATTATTATGAATGGATTGCTTTCATTGGTGTAAAATTCCATCTTCAGTGTTATCTGAAAGCAGCCAGAGCATTTTTTGAGACTTTTTAATGACTGGCACACAATTCCAATACTAGGAAGAGACTGAACAATAAATCAAAATCCAGAAGTGGATGGTGTAGATATTAGATCAGAGTGCATGTTCTGTGCAGCCTGATTTAAATATTCACCAAGCTCTAAAAGTGATTGAATTTGTCCACAGCAGTGGATTTGTTACATCAAGTCTAACTAGAACTGTTGTAAAGCAAACAAGTACCCCCCTCCAGCACCTTGTCACTGACGCAGCACAACCAGAGAACGGAAATGATTTTCAAATGAATGAATGAATGAATGTATGGTGTTTTATGGCACATCATCATCTAGGGTTATTTAGCGCACAAAAAAAAGTAATGAAAGGAGAGAAAAACGATTTTTCAAACAAAGTGACCATGACCTTTGACCCATGTGACCCAAAAATAATAAGGTACCTCCTCTGGTCATGAGTAAAACTTGTATAGAGTTTCAGGGGTCTAGATCAAGCGGCTTTGAGTTAGAGCACAGAAATGAAAGTCTACAGACAGACGGATGGAAGAACAGACAGACATGGTGAAACCACTATACACCCTTCTAGTTCATAGGTGGGGGGGGGTATAAAAACAGTTGAACTCTATAAGCAGCTTTGAGTTAGAGCACAGAAATGAAAGTCTACAGACAGACGGATGGACGAACAGACAGACATAGTGAAATACACCCTTCTACTTCATAGGTGGGGGGGTATAAAAACAGTTGAACTATATAAGAGCAATCTTCCTATAGGAATGACTGTGAGCAAATCTTGCTTAGTACTTTCAGTACTATGACTCTGAGATATGGTTAAGTGGAGGAGTCATTAACTAAAAACAAGACAATTCCACACACAGGTTTCAGTGGAAAGGTAAAAAAATAATACATTTAGAACCACATAACTACTCTCCCTTCTTGCCACAGGGGCTCTGTTCTTTAAGCATTTACCTAGGTGTGTGGTATGATCCGGGAACTGACTCAGCCACATCTGGCGACCTTGACAAGGTTGAAGATTTTGATCCTGGTGCATTTACAATAATGGGTGCTGAAATGGTATCAAGATTAGCAATCTACTACACAGACTTAGTATATACCAAAACACCAAACACCAGTTCTAGACACAAAACACAAGCCTTTTGACAAACTTTTCCCCCTATATTCTGTTTAACTCCCTTTCACTTTTTACCCATAGGGGTCCGTAGTTTGACTCCTGGCATCCATAGACTATATAGTATAATCAAGGGATTTAACTGTATGCAGCCCGTTACTCGCCCCCGGTTACAAAGAAACAACGTATGTTTTCTACCCCGTCAGTTATTCTCCTTATTCTTTGGATAAATGATTGCTAAATCATTTGTCTACCAGAAAAACACGACTATTTGTCAGTGGCTAATGCAATCTGGCTGCTAGTCCTTCGAACTTGTAACCTCGCACAAAAATCTTCGCCACTGACACGAGTTCGTACATTCAATACTGCCAGTCGCGCATATAACCAATGGAATTTCTCGTTCCAAAACAGTGTCACATGATAAAAGGTGTGAGCAGCTGTACAAAATTTCATTGGTCGAATGCATGACTGTCAGTACATATCAACCAATGAAATTTCTCGTTCCAAACCATGTCACATGACACAAGATGGTGGCAGCTGTTTGAAATTTGCATCTTGATAAAAAATCCACGAATTCTGAGGCGATTCGACTTTGTTGAACACAAAGACTACAGGTCAGTGATATTTTGAAACATGTTTAATGGGTGTTTGCCACTAATACTGTGTTTCATTGGATCTAAAGTGTGTTTTATATCTTGAAAGTCGGATGTACGAACCCATGTCAATGGCCAAGATTTTTGAGGGAGTTTACAAGTTCGAGCGACTGTAGCAGCCAGACTGCATTAGCAACTGACAATCAGTTGTGTTTATCTGGTTGAAAAATGTTTTAGCTCTCAGTTGTCGAAAGAATAAGGAGAATAACTGTTAGTAAAGAAAAGACACATTGCTTTTTTGCAATCGGGGGCGAGTAACGGGCTGAATAGAGTTAAATCCCTTGATTATACTATATAGTCTATGGGTGCCAGGAGTCAAACTACGGACCCCTATATTTTTACCAAGCGACAACATTTCAGACTGGTCAAAATTATAAATATTTGCTGACAATATATCAAATATGGCTCAAACATTTGAATAAGACATTAAAAGGGTATAAAATATTTTGGCAAAAGGAGAAAAAGCTTGATACCTGCATTTTCTCCTTTTCCAATACTATTTTTTAAGGCCTTCTCCCTCAGGGTCATTAACACTCAGGATTGTGCTTTAAAAGGTTAACACAGGTGGTCACTAAAACATATTTTACCATACATAAACAAGACAGTTGGACACTTTTATATTAGGTTATAAATTTTTTTTCTAAAAGCAAGCACTGAGGACATAAAGTAGAGTTATTTCAAAGAAAAAAAGGTCTTTCATTTACTGTAAGTTAACTCTTTACCACACAATCCTGAGTTGTAACAAAGAAGATGGCCTTTCAAACACTGTGCCTTTGAAAAACATGGAGGAATTTCATAAACTAGGGGCACCTTGGTCAATTATAGTACATCTCTACTAAAGTTAAAGAAAAAAAAAAAACATTTTTCTCTTGTCTCATAGTACTTGATACAATTTCCCTTGAAATGATCAGATTTACAATAGTGTTGTCTTTTTAGACAGATCCCCTGATCCAAGGTGCCTGTAAAAACTACAGCTCTAGTAACCTTGCTTTCTTGCAGCATAGTTTTCCTTATCATAGTATGATCAAAAGCGGGTTACTAAATATTGTTGAACAGTGAAAAATGCAAGTTTATGAGTCAATGGGCATTAGGAATTTGATGAAATACTTATGGCCACTGACTCTAGCTCAAATGCGAGAGTCAGATCCATACAATGAACTAGTCATATCGCTACTGTAGACTCGATCTAGGTCCAGTTTGTTTCTTGAGAGAAACAGTTTGCTCATAGGTCTTCATGAAAAGTTAAACTAGATCTAGCAAGAAATTGGTGATTGCTAATCTCTGTCACTTGGTGCGTAAATATTATTCAAAACTCAATTGAGAGGAAAAAGCATCTGCTATTGTTTACATTTGTGATCAGTTTGCTAAGTCCAATATATTATAAATAAAACCGAAATTAATAATTGAAATAGAATGATTGTGGATTTTTCCAGGTTAGACTGTGACAAGTGTCAAAAGATAAAGATTTTGAAACCTGAATATACCAATTGTATGTTTCAATAATGCTTGAATGTGGAGAGAAAAAGGATATTTTCCCATTCTGCAGGATTTGTCTGCAAGTGATCTAAAAATAGAACATCGGGGAGATAATCTGGTCTTCCAGAAGTGTAAGTGCTTACCTCCCTTCATTCTTTTTATGCAATACTGTAATCGTATCCATGAAAATTTTGTACAATTTCCTTCAAGTTTATAAATGTTACTGATGTAATTTGTTTTTGCATCTTTCACATCTTTTTTACCTTCAAAAATTGTGTGCGTTTTGCCGCGCATTACACAGAAATGTTGGGGCAACCTAGAAGATTTTAGCATGAATCACGCAATCGCCCCAGTCTAGGATAAACACTGATGTGGGAAAAAAAGAAAATGCTAGTAACTGCTTCAGCTGATTTTTTTTCTGTTGTCTTTAAATGCTTCCAATTTCTCTGAGGCAAAAGTTTAGTTTACATTTGGTAAAGAGATAAAACAAATACCTGCATTCAATGTTTTCAAAAGCTGTCATTGAATGTATACAGATGTTTTCAGGGCTCATTTTGGCGTCGGACAAGTGACTTTTTTCAATCTAGTTGTCCGCAGACAAGTAGAAAATAGGGAAATATTTTGAAACAAATATCTGTTGTAAACATTATGCAGTGAAATACAAATGTTCACCCTTTGTATAAAATGACATTAAATCTTCGAAGCAAATGAAATGTGAGAAGTCTGAGACCTAGGAAGCATAGACTATCAGACTACATAGTCTCTTAAGGTGTTTTTATACTTCATGCCAGAATTTTGCCAAAGTTGGTGGGAATGTCATGTGCTCAATAACATGTCTCGATTATGTGGAATCATATTCAAATAAGTGTGACAGCATCATACGACGTATTTGATTTCATTAAAATAGACAGACTAATAGATTACAAATGGAGCAACCAGTTCTTTGAAAACCAAATTTTCACCTTTTTACTGCATTTTTACCACAGCTAGCTTCTTTATGTTTGCAGGGAAAAGTATATTTTGTGGTATTAATCAGTATCTAAAAAAGCTAAAAAGGCCCTTTTAAATATTAGAATGTTCATAAACCTTGATACAACCTGCAATATTTGATATACAGTCACAAAAAAATCTAAAGAAATTTTACCATGAGGTCTGGGAGTCCGGCGGGTGGTTTTTCTGGTTAGAGATCTATTCGTGCTGTGGTCAATACTTTTATCTGAAGACTTGAAAGGGCTGAATCAAAAGAATGTCTTATATAAAGATATCTATGTAACAAGACAACAAGGTTATTTAGAAACGCGCAATATTATTCAGCACTTGGCAATGCCAACAAAATGCACATCAGAAACCTGTTCAAATATAACAAACATCCATTGCAGAATTGGCGGCACAAATATAATTTTTTGTGGACCATCCATAGACGGCTTCTGACAACAGTGTTGAAAAAGGAGCAATTGCTTGTTTTGAAAAGTTGCTCCTTTGTCAACATTGTTTTCCTTACTATGCTAACCCCTCCCCCTTCCCCGTAATAGATTAAACCTAAATTTAGCCCATAAAGTAATAAAATAAATAATGTATTAAAACTATTGTGAAGGAAAGTAAGTCATTGCTTAAAAACAGATTACTACTGAATACTGATGTTTTTTGCAGTTAAGTTCAAAAAATAAAATCTTCTGGTTTATAGTTGCTTCTTCCTCTCAAAGATTTTATTACTATTATGCATGTTCTGCCCAGTCAAATCTTTGATTTACAGTCTGCTCTTTCATGAAATGTACTGGCAAAATATATTTGAAATTACAGTGTTTTTCTTTCACTGGAAAAAGTCTATGTATCTTGCACTCAACAGGATAAGGGTTTATAGATTTAGGAATACCTTGGTGTATGATATGAGCCTTGACTAGGTGCTGACACTTCCGGAGAGATGTTTTTCTGCTGTTGATTTCTGACAAGTGGTGTCTCAAATGAGTTTGAGGCTGAAATATCAAATAAAAAAAGGGAAAAAAATATGTATTTCAGCTTTTCATTTGCTTTTTCTGCTTCTTAATATCAGTATTCCAGACACATAATCCTTCATCAGAGGCTGACCTGTGCCACAGAATTGTGGGAATTTCTAATTTTTTTCCTATGCATTTTGTGATACAGAGTTGGACAAGGGCCCCACCTAAATCATATAACTTACCAACATATACAAAGAAAAACTATCATGCTTTTGCTATTCAGACAAATGTGGTGAGTTACCATTAGGGATAGTTTTATCCCATTTCTAGGCACAACTGACTTGTTCCCAGCTTGATAAAAACCATTCTATAAGACAAATATTTCAGCTATTGCTACTCAAGCCAGGAAATAGAATGCATTTTTTTTTTACTTTAAACAACACATTTATTTACGATTTGGCCCTCATTTATTTTGAAAATCCCTTCCCTTTTTTTTTTAAGGATACCACTGATCCCCTGCTTTCATCAAATCCTGGATAAAACACAGCTTTACCATGCATAACAACTTAGATGTATAACCCTTTACCAAACAATCCCGAATTTTAATGACCCTCATCAAAAGGGCCTTTTAAAACATTGTGGGAAAAGGAGGAAATGCTGGTAAACAGCATTTCCTCCTTTTCCAACAACGTTTTCTACCTTTTACAAGACGAATTTCATCATTTAAGCCACATTCAATTTGTCATCTGCAAATGCTTCCAATTTGTACAAGTCCAAAGTTTTGTAATGTGGTAAAAGGGTTATGTGCTTATAAGATGCTCCCCCTACTTCAAGCTCAAAATTCTGGGGGAAAAATGTGTTTTATAGTCCAGTATATACGGTATTTCCTACTACTAACCATTCTGAAGAAACTTCTGTATCAGAGTTCTTGGAGTCTCGCCCCATTCGTCAGAGTTTTCTCCAGGCATAGGCTGTGACAGTGATCTTGTTTCTCTCAAAACAGCCGGCACACTTGTGGCTACTCCAGTCTGTGACGTTCTTGCTCTTTGTCTTAATACAGGCATTGTACTATCCGCTCCTTCTAAAAATGCAGCAACCTAGAGAGAGAACAAGTTTCTGCTGCAGACTGTAAATCAAGATCAGTCTTCAGTACATAACACAGTCTTTATGGCAAAGGATACTCTAGCCAAAAGAGCACTGAAAACTTGCTTCACAAACCTATTTTTGAGGATTAATGATAGTTAACAGTGACAGTAATGGTCAAATAACAGAAATCATTCCTTTCTCACTGCTGAACATTTTTCTGACTGTGTTTATGACGGAATTCTGTGGGAAGTTTGAAAAGAGTATTGTGCATAGGACTGGTTACATGCAAGGGCACTGAGAACCACCATATACCTGAAATACTGTGAATAATGGCATGAAACACCAGTCTTACCGGTATTCACCAAACTTTCTTAATAAAATCTCACGTATCATTCTCAAGAATTTTCTAAATTGTAAAGTAAAGCAACTGTTGACTGGGTAAACCAAATGATTTGGTCCATCAGAAATTAAATTTCTTCTAACTGTATAATACAACTAAAAATGCAATTTAGAATGGTTGGTAAATATAGGTCCTGATCTGGCTGTCGCATTATCACTGAAATAATGTTGAAAACAGAATTAACCATCATACAGTCAATCAATCAATCTGGTCTCCAGCATATTCACCTTTTCCCAATGTTTTTACCATGTAAAAGAAAAAAACTTCATTTCACTTGAACCTCACTCAAATTTGTTTGTCTGCAATTGCTTTAAATTTGGAAGAGTCTAAAGTTTGAAGTTTTAAAAAGGACAAAAGAAAAATGCCCAATTCATTTATTTTTATCTAAATAGTGTATTTGCTATTATGGTAATTTAACCCTTTACCAGTAGACAAAAATTCAGACTCATCCAAATTGAAAGCCTTTGCTGACGACAAATTGAATATGAATCAATTAATGTAGTTTGCATTTGAAAGGGTAGAAAATGTCGTGGGAAAGGAGAGAATGCTGCTTACCAGCATTTTCTCCTTTTCCCACAATGGTCTCAAAAGGCTTTTTCCTCAGATTCATTGAAAAACGGGATTGTGTGGTGAAGGATTAAAACAAAAAACAATAAAAGAACAAGAATCAAGAAAACAGATGATTAAACAAACCATTGTTCTTGGAGTAATTTCCTCTGTAGTCATGGACAAGCTATGTAATTTTCTCTTTGCTCTCAAACTAAAGACCCTGTCATGCTGGAGAGGCCTGCCAGAAGACTTTAACTTCTTTATTGGCAACTTTTTTCCCTTTGACATGGATACCCAAGATGGTGAACGTTGAACATCAGGAGAGTCCACTACCCTAGACTGGACTCGACTGGTTTTGGTTGTTTGAGTGTTGGAGGCATTCAAGTAATCTCCTATCACTGTTCTAGGTGTTTTGCTTGCCATTTTGACTTTTAAATACCTTCTGGTGGTACTGATGTGGGCTCACAAAACAAAACTGAAAAAAAAAAAATGATGATAGTTGTGTTTCAAACAATTGATATACCAGTAGATGTCCATACTATCAAGAGCTGATTAGACAGAGCCACCATTTTCTAGAATATTCAAAAGCAGTCAACTGATTTTGCAGATTTTTATCTAGTAAGTGCCATAAAAATGAGCACAATAGCAAAGATTTACCTTTACACTCAGCTATAGGACACCCTTACCTGTACAACACATGCTCTTTTTCAAGGTTTCAAGGTCAAAATTTTAGAGTAAAAAAATATGTCTTATACTAGGGGCTTAACGACATACTACAAAATCCGATCTTTTGAGAGAGTCTTGCCAAATGTAGTAATTAACTCTGTATCAGACAACATTATAGACATGTCCATTTCAAAAGATTTACAGATGTTTCCGTAACAGATAAGTTTGGTAAATTGGACTTACAGAGTAAATCTATTGGATGTTTCAGTAACAAGGTGTTAATGCACTGTTTTTCACACCCAAGACATGGCTTTGGTTTGTTTAAATGTTTCCTTTTTAATTTGCAACTTTCACTTGTTTTCTGGCATAAAATTTTTGTTATGTTGCTCATTCCAAGCTGTATACCTGTAATTCATAAATTTTGATCACCACATCACAGTTTCACTTTTCATCCATAGCTGATGCAATGTATAATACCCAATCCCAAACTTGTAATCGCTATTTGTTTGGGTTTTTTTTCTGAAATAAAAATAACTGTTTTGTTTATTTGATACTCTAAGGGTTAAAATTTTTGATAATCAGATCAAAATACTGTGGCAAACAAGGACTCAGATGATGTCCCATTTTCACTGAGAAGTCCTTCGCTATTACATGTACCAGTATATATATTCCCATGTCTTTGTCATCTAAAATTATTCTGGAAAATCTAACAATTAGTTGTCCTATATAGAGTATATACACTTGTAAAGGCTTACAGACTGAATTTCCTTGTTTCAAATGTATATAGAAGGATGACTAAATTCAACAGAATCAAAGTCTGTAAAAGGTTGATTAACTCTTTAATTTCAAAAAGTTCAAACTTTCCAAGTTCAAAAAAATTATAAGCCACAAAATTAGTGAGGTTCAAATGATGGGCTTTGCCTCTGAAAAGGTAGAAAACATCTTGGGGAAAAAGGAGAAAATGCTGGTTACCAGCATTTTCTCTTTTTTCAAAGATGTTTTCAGAAGCCCTCTTCTTTAGGGGGTCATTAAAACTTGGGGTTATGTGGTAAAGGGTTAAAAATTAAAAGAATAATTGTTTTGTTACATAAATATATATTACACATGCTTAGCCCTTTATCGGACAACCACATTTTTCATGAGGGAAAAATATTTATAAACATCATAGTAAAAGGATGGCATGCAGATAACCGCATTTTCTCCTTTTTCCATGATATTTCATTATCTATCCAATCAGAGGGGCCACATGAAATTTTTTGAAAAGGTTTTCGAGTTATAGAGCTGACACGATTTGTGATGAACAGACAGAAAGACGGACAGACAGACGGAAGCACGGGGAAAAACAATATGTCTCCCGACCCTGACGGGGGGAGACATAAAAAAAAAAAACTAGGCACAGGTCTTAATCTGATATCTCAACAGAAGGCCGGTTAAAGGTGGGTATTTAGATTTTTCACATCTCACCAATTTAAAAAATATATATATCACTGAAATTTATATGAAAAAACAATACAAATCATCAATAATTAAGAATCATAAAATTACAAAAAAAAATTTTTTTTGATGGTGTTCCCTTAAAAGGCTACGTAGCCTCCTAAGGTATTTTTAGATTTCGCGCCAAAAATCAAAAAAGCATTGTGGGAATGTCACGTGACTGGCACGTGACTAATGACGCTCAAATTCCATAATATAACAAACATGTAATTATTTTCCATAATGTCTTCTTCAGACGCTATGTTTGAAGCTTCGTCTGTGTATTTCCCGTATGTAAATGAGCGAGTTACTCATGTAAAAATAGACCGTGTTTCCCGTCGGTGTCGACCTGGGCCGTAGTAAGTCTCTAATTTCTCTTGTTGTCGGATGGCTTTCGACTACTGGGGTTTTATGAATGAAAATTAAAAGGCTTTGGGAGTATAAGGATGATTTTTTTTGTATTTTTCTAAAATTTTCGTCCCAAAATCTAAAGGGCCACCTTTAACGGGTATAAAAGCCGATAAGATTGTATCACTCTGTATGGTTTCAAGCATCCCTTCCATCGGATTAAAACTTGCCTCCCGCTGTCAACAGCTACAAGAGAGTAGCAACAGAGCAGCGTTTTCATATGACCAGTGACTCCAGATTTTAATGCTTGGAAAGTTGAAATGAACGCTTTTGACGCTCTAAAATTATCTTTCTTAGAGTCAATCTGGCGCATGAGTTTATCGGCTGAAGCTCCATATAAAGTAGTCTGGCTCATGTGCATACAGCAGAATTGTGGGCTTTAATAAACACAATCAGTAAAAAATGTGAAGGACGCACGCAGCTCTGTTAATCACAGCTAGTGAGTCAATTATGAAAACGTGATATCTAGATGTTGGTCCACTTATTTAGTGTAAAATGAGTTTTGAATGTCACCTGCTACCATAATTGACAAATTCAAGACAAAAATTAATTGGCATTCATACAAGATTGCTGGAAAAAAAACGCGCAAACCAATGACACAATGAAGGTCACTTTGGCATCGTCCGATCAGAGACACTTAAAACTGTCTTTTCATCTTTAATAATTAATTTTAACAGTGAATTTACATAAATTCCTGTATAAAACAATAAGTGGAAGCTAAAATCTCTATTTAATGAAATCTTTGCATTGTCCATGTAAAAAAAAATGGAAAAAAAAAATTTCCCAACCTACCCTACCTACAGCATCTCGGACTGAAACCCGAAACACAACTTTTTTTTTTAGGCCTTAGCACCCACCATGTACATGTACATAGATTTCCCGAATTTTAAGCATGTTTTCTTTTCTGTTCTTTCAGTGCCAATCAAATTCTAGGGGAGTATATAGACCATATGATCAGGATCAACTAACAAATGCATACATAGCAGTGAAAGATGGTAACCTATCTATCAGAAAAGCAGCGGCAACCTATGGTGTACCAAAACCCACATTGATTGACAGGCTTCATGGACGGGTTGACCTGCATGTTGTTAAATCTGGAGTTCAACCATTATTTTCTGAGGAACAAGAGTGTCTTTTAGCTGGACATATCAAAACCATGGCAGAGGTAGGATATGGTTATAGCAGGCAGGAAACTATAAACTTGGCATCTGACTATGCATTTTGCTTGGGGTTAAGAGAAAAGTCAGCATTACTTACAGATAGATGGCTTTATGGTTTTCTACAAAGAATTATTTAAGATGACCAGAATTGAAGTTAAAAAAGCCACGTAGCTTGGAAATTGCTAGAGCAAAGTATGCAACTAGGGAGGCAGTGAATAATTACTTTAAAGAACTTGAGAAAATTTTAATCTTGAAGAATTTGAAAGAAAAACCCAGTTAATATTCAATGCCGATGAAAAAAGCCTCCAACCTGTGCATAAGCCTCCAAGAATAGTATCTTCTTGAGGCTCAAGCTGTGACATCTGGAAAGTCAAAAATGACAACTTTGATAGACTGTGTGAATGGAACAGGACAACAGGTCCCCCCTTTTTTTGTATTTCCTGGTGCCAGGATGATGGATGCTTTATTAAAGGGAGCAACTCCAGGGGCAGATGGAACTGTCTCAGATTCAGGATGGTCGAATATGCAAATTTTCGCCATGTACATGCAAAATCATTTGATCAAGTACCTACCTCCCCGAACTGAAGAAGCCCCTGTACTGGTATTATATGATGGACATAAAAGCCATGTATCCTTAGATCTAATTCAGTGGGCCAAGAGTGAAAATATAGTTCTATTTGTTTTACCACCACACTGTAGTCATCTGTTACAGCCACTGGATGTAAGCTGCTTTTGGCCTTTTGAAAACGCCTGGAACTCTGCGTGCCACCACTACATGCGTGAAACCAGAGGAAAGTTAGTGACCCGGTATGATATTTGTAAATTGGCCTGTAAAGTTTATGTCTCCACCCTTACTGCTACTAACATTCAAGCAACATTCAAAAAGTCCTGACTGTACCCTTTCAATCCAAATGTCATTACTGATCCCCAAGCTGCTCCAAGCATTTCTTTTAAGAAAGATGATCAAAACCTGCCCATTGCATCTAAACAACAAGAGTGCCGTCATCACAATATACACCCGCCACATGGCTGCTATTTCAAGCAGCTAGCTATAGAGACTAAAGTGTTGGAATTTCTAGCACCTGCCTGGGTAGCTCAATGGATATATTGTGTTACTTGTAATCTAAAAGGTTTACGCACGGACTGATGGATGGACAGACGGACGCACGACAGACTCATTGGTAATTGGCTTTGATTAACCAATAAAAATATGAAGTTTCATGAAATTATGTCCATTTGTTGGAGATACATCGGTGAAAAATTAAATTTGACATGAAGACCCCTTTTAATTAAAGAGATATTGGTGAAAAATGAAATATGACATGAAGAACCCTTTTTCCATGACACAGCTATAAATCGCAAAACCTTGACAACACGTGCTAGGTCACATGATGAGAAACATTCTGTGAAAATTTTATCCAAATCCGTCAAGAAATGTGGGAGGAGTTGCGGAAATTTACCAAGAAATGGACGTACAGAAGGACGCAGTTTAAATTTGACATGAAGCCTCCTTTTTCCATGACACAGCAATAAATTCCAGAACCCTGACATTATGCACTAGGTCATATGATCTGTCACTGTGAACATCTCTTCCAAATCCATTGAGATATGTCCAGTAATTAAAGAGATATTGATGAAAAATGAAATAAAACATGAAGCCCCCTTTTTCCATGACGGAGCTACAAATCGCAAAACCTTGACAATATGCGATAGGTCACATGATGAGAAACATTCTGTGAAGGAGGTATGGACGGACGGATAGATGGAGAAGATGACGCCAATATATGTCACCTCCAGCAGCGTATAAAAACCACCTGACACAGCTGCTGAGAGATTTTTACAGAAGAGGGGAGGTGAAATACTTCAGAATGTTGAGGCTGCAAAGAAAAGAAGAAACACAATAAGCAGAATTGTTGGAGGCCAAGCGATAACAAATGATGACATAGTCCACAAAATTATTGAACATACTTATAAGAACACTGCTAAAGCCAACAAAACTCAGTCAAAATCTAATGGGAAAAAGTCATTCAGAACAAGACATGAACAGGATTCTCAAGTTCCCGGCCCCTCTGGTATTTCTTCCTACAAAGTGAAAAAATCAAAACACATTGAATCTGAAGATTTCTCTGATCCAGAGGACGACGTTCCATACAAAAATAAATGCACTGTATGTAAAAGATCAAACCCTGACTGGCAGAAAAAACCGTTCATTTTAATTGTCAATTGGGGACAGTGTGACATATGCTCAGGATGGGTGCATCTTTCATTCTGCAGTCCAATTAGAGTACTGAGAAGGGGTGATAGTTTCAAGTGTCCCCAGTGTGAGGCCAAAGATCAAGCCAATTAATAACAATTCAAAACTCTAAAAACTTGTAAATATGTTAACCTGTTACATTTTGGTTAGAAATATTTTTTAAATACCTTGGCTTGAATTTAGTGACAACGGCGATATTCTACGACCTTCTTTTTTTGTGGTAAGTATACTTTCTATAAGTGTTCAAATTTTGATTGAGCTTTTCCAGGGCGCCTCCAGTGACCTAGGTCAAAATGGCCGCCGCTAGCGATGAAAACATTGCATGGAAATTGACTTCTTCCCTCCGTCCTCAACTATTTATTGCCGTTATATAATATATATAAATTCAAGTTTTATGTTTAGTCTGCGATGTGAAAAGGTTGTTAGACAGTCAAATATTGGTTAAACCCGGTTACTGTGAAATAATGAATCGCAAGGCTAAAACACGCTTTGATCACACACTAAAACAAAATTATGATAGTACAACAAAGTAAACATTTAAAGAAATTTGATTCTAGGAGCTTTGTCAAACAAGTGCTAGGAAAAAAATCGAACAAATTTTGCAAAACAAAATTTACACACAGGGGTCGAAGTGACACAAAAAGTGTCGTGAAATGACCTGGTGTCAAAATGACCAGATGTCGAAATGACTGTCGTTCTAATGATATCAGGAGAACTCGTACCCTGGAGAACTCGTACCCCAATCTCAAGGGTACACGTTCTCCAGAGAACTCGTACCCCACAAATATATATAATGATAGTTTACAAGCATGTTTCCAAGTTTTATTTTTTCAAAATTAACTAGACTACCGGTAATATTGTTTTTGTTTCAAACAAAATTTGTATAGAACTTTTGATTGATGATTGATGTTGGTTTGTATGGGAACAGTTTAACAATTAATATTTAATTGGATTAAATATTTGTTAAATGAAAGGAGTGGGTAAAATGAAAACATAGTTGATCAAATTTTAACACCTGGTTAAAAAGGAAAATTTCCAAAAGAAAGAGAGCGAGAAACATGCGATTTTCACAACAGATTAATCAAATTACAATAACATTATTGACAATATCCAATATTGAACCCTTAACCCTTTTAGTTCTATATAGTCGAAAATGGGTGGCAAAGAACGAGATCAGTATGCAAAGAATGTGCAGTCTGAGCTTCTTCCGGGTGGTTGAAATTCGAGATCGTGAAGTAAACAGCTCAGAAAGCATGTACAATGAAAATGAGAGAGTGAGAGAGCAGAGTGAAAAATGGAGCTATTGCTCTATATGAACTCACAATTTTAGACTCTTCAATATTCTATACATCTGCAGACTACAAATTCATATATGGTACAAATGGATTTTAGTTCTCTGAAAAGGTGGAAGACTTTGTGGAAAAATGAGAAAATACTGGTTTTAAGTGGTTTCTCTCTCTCTCTCTCTCTCTCTCTCTCTCTCTCTCTCTCTCTCGTTTCCAACAATATTTTCAAATGTATCTCCCACATGGTAGTATTTTACAACTCGGGCCTGTTTGGTAAAGGGTAAAATAATGATCCATAAAGATTCCAAAAGCTAAATTTCTTCTTTTAATGTTACATAAAAAAAACAGTTATACTCGTTTTCTCCTTTTCCAACAACGTTTTTTTCCAACAAGTCTTTATTCTCCTTAAAATATGCGACTGTTTGGTAAAGGATTAAAAGTGCTTGTAATATATTATATGGCAAGTGTGAACAATGGTGTTAATCACACCTGATGTGTGACTTTATTGTACCGAACACCTTTGACACGAATAAAGTGGCAAATTCCATGAAGAACCATCAATATCTAAAATAGCTATTCAAAAAAATCTTATCTTCGAAACATTCAATGTATCCAGATTATGTAGATCTACCTTAAAATTTCATCTTTCCAAAATTTACCTGTTCATTTACCTAACCTTCCTTTCCATTTAAATCTACCAAACATCTGATAAAATATATTAACAAATATTTTATTCCAAATACCATAAGTTATCAATGCTTGATTAATGTACAACCCATTCATTTCACAAGAGGTAAAATGAAAATCATCAAGTCACCAAAATCTGAATTATATATATAAAAAAAAAATCTATCCCGAAAAATATTTGTTGGGTACGAGTTCTCTGGAGAATTCGTATCCAGGGTACGAGTTCTCCAGAGAACTCCTACCCTTCAGATTATGGTACGAGTTCTCCAGAGTACGAGTTCTCCAGGGTACGAGTTCTCCAGCAACCATTCTAATGATACTGCAACGATTTCTGCATCCATTTACGCACAAAAAGATGATATTTACGTTTATCTTCACCTGTTTTATCCCGTAGATACAGAAAGGAATTAGCCTATTTGAATACACGTTTTACCTCTAAGCATTAGACTGGCTGTTTTTCGTTCATTTTAGATTGTTTTTCTTTCATTCGAAATGACCGCTTTTGGCACTTTCGAATCCAAAACTCTACTGTACCAAAAGCGTCGTGTTGCTCTATAGTTAGCGATGTGTATCATTTCAATGAATCCAAAGTTTCCCTTTTTACACGAGGGAATAAAAAGCAATAAAAACATTAGTTTTTTTTAATTTAAACACAAAAACTGAGTTCTCAGAAATCCAGAATATCTATGAAATCACGACACAAGTCTGAAACTCAACACTCGAGTCTGAAAGAAAAAAAATCGAAACCACTAGGTAGCCTCGAGTGTCCCTATTTCCTGATGATAAGGAAACAATATAACAATACAAATTTATGATGCATGGCATCATAGAAGCCGAAATCTTTTGGTGGACAATTTCAGAAATATTGACTTTCTAGAAAAAATGTGATGAGATTTTTGTATCTGTTTTTTTCACCCAAAACGGAAGATCATGACAAATGATGATACTAAAATGCGGCGGGGGGGGGGGGGGAAGAAAGGCAGAAATTAAGAGAGGAATCTTAAATTATCTTTTACCATTATTATCATCAAAATCATCATTATCATTTAAAGTGATAATGCGTATGTGAGAAAACATGTAAAAGCATTGGAATTTTCAAATTTCTATATCATACGTAAATATTCAGTTGTGAGCAAATAAAATTTACATACTTTGTCCCGGAGTTTAATGACGTTTAAACAGCTTAGGTTATATCACCACGGTCAGTGCATCTACACACATCAGCCATTCTCAGTAAGTAGGAACACGGAAGCTGTAAACATGTCGAAAATTCGACTTTGTCAAATACATGTGCCATGCTGTTTTTAATGCGAGGAATGCATTCAGGATCTTAAATCTAAAATTTTAAATGCATATATAGCTTTAATGGTTACAAAGTCATGAACAATTATCTAATGACACTGGTCTCACAAAATGGATGAAAAATTGAATATCCGGTACTTGCCTTCCTATGAGTTTGACATCAAATGGCAGACCAATGCACACACTGATATTTAAGTTCTGTTCCATTGGTACATGCTTATCAAAAGAAAAGGTGTTCCTAAATGGAATATCAACCAATCTACTTACATAGCACAGCAAATTTAAAATCTTTTCTTATTTTCATTTGAAACTTTTTTAACATCAAATGATCAGAGATATTGTTTCATTTAAAATATTCTAACTTGATAGATTGAAGTTTAAATCAAATTCTGACATCCTTAAATCAAAATTCAGACTATTCTGTGTATTTTGCATAAATTTTCGAACAAGTGTAGCGCACTCTGCGAAGACAAGTCCCATCAGAAAATGTAGCTGCTTGGGCAATGGATATTTCATTCTAATTGCTCATTCTCAGTAATAAGGAACTCTTTGGATGTCAGATCTGGTCAAAAATCAACATGTGAAAAGCCGATTTCTGATACTTGCATATTATGAAGCTATTATCTGAGCTTAATTTAGCACAAGCTGTGCTGCATCAAAACATCCTGAACCAAAATATACAAAACAGACATGACATGGTGCGAACTGATTTCTACGTTACTGTTAGAGTGTGTTAAATTTGTTGTCAATTAAAGAATCAAGTAAATCTCTTTTGAGATATTCAAGTTTTCATAAATTACCAAAATAGTTTCAATTTTTTTTCTACCGATCTTTGGATTATTTTAAAGTACTTGTATATGCGTTCACAGACCGATTATAGTAGTCAAAAACAATGTTCAAAAGTAGTTTTCATTAACATGCAAAGATAGTAAGCTTCACATTCCGTTGAATTGTTAATGGTGGTCTTAAAAGGAGATCCCTTAACATTTTTTGTCAACCAGGAAACAGTACGAATACAATTAAATAGAACATGAAATGAAATATTATCGATTTTGAGTCTAGAAGCAGCTAATTTAATCAATAGAATTGGTGACGTACGAATCAAATTATATGGATAATGTCTAAAGTACTTGTACAAGCACCAAAGTCGTCAAATAAAATGTCCAGAACGAATAAGCAGTATGCATACCATACTGAAATGACAAGACTCGACAATAACATGATATTTCCCAGCCTAAAAATAGGGAATTTTATATGTCAACGTGATGCAAAATTTGACTTTACTTTCAGAGTAAATGTTTATAGGGTTTATTATCCCCAGCCGAAGGCGGAGGGATATAGTTTTAGCGTTGTCCGTCCGTCCTTCCGTCAGTGCGTGCGTTAACTTTAATTTTAAACATCTTCTTCTCTGAAAATACCCATCCAATTTTGATGAAACTTCACAGAAATGATCCTGCCCTGGTCCCCTTCAGAATTTCTTTAAAGAATTTGATTCCTTCAAAAACTCTGGTTGCCATGGCAACAAAACTTAAAAATATTGGAAATCTTTGAAAATCTTCTTGTCTGAAACCATAAGGCCTAGGGCTACCAAATTTGACATGTAGCTTTATCTAGTAGACTTCTATCAAGTTTCTTCAAATTATAGCCCTGGGGTCAAAATTGGCCCCGCCCCGGGGGTCACAAGTTTTACATGGGCTTATATAGAGAAAACATTAGAAATCTTCCAGTACCTAGCCATAAGGCCTAGGGTTACCAAATTTTGCATGTAGCTTTATCTAGTGGGCCTCTACCAAGGGTGCCCAAATTATACCTGGGATCAAATTTGACCCCATCCCGGTGGTTACAAGTTTTACATGGACTTATATAGAGAAAACTTTCGAAATCTACCTGTACCTAGCCATAAGGCCAAGGGTTTTCTAAATTTTGCATGTGGCTTTATCTAGTGGGTCTCTACCAAGAGTACCCCAATTATAGCCCTGGGATCAAATTTGGCCCCGCCCCATAGGCCTATATAGAGAAAACTTTAGAAATATCCCTGTACTTAGTCATAAAGCCTAGGGCTACCAAATTTTGCATGTAGCTTTATCTAGTGGACCTCTACCAAGAGTGCCCAAATTATAGCCCTAGGGTTGAAATTGATCCCACCCCAGGGGTCAGAAGTTTTACATGGGCTTATACAGTGAAAACTTTAGAAATCTTCTTCCTACTAACCATCAGAACTAGAGCTACCAATTTTAGTCCTATCTCAGGGGTTTCATGTTCAAAACCAGTTGGCCAAGTATTGTTATGTTTGGCATGTAGGGTTTTTACTTGTTAGCCAGTGGAGCGACACAGGGCCATCATGGCCCTCTTGTTTGTGGGAAATTATGTCCTTATCGGACAGTGTACATCATAGATCAGACTGCACGTTCTGTGCTGTCTGATCTTGGTCTACACCGTCCGTAAAAAGGTCACTGATTTGCACTTAGCAGCCCGGGAGTCAAAGCACAGAAACTTTGACAGTCAGCCGATGCACTGATACTACAGGTAATACTGTCGAAATTGGTGTAGTATACCATTCAAAGTGAAAATCCCTGGTTCATGGGTAGTGGTTCTTAGGAGGGTAAAACTTTGGAGGAAACATTTGCTTGTTTTAAGTCTTTACCAAACGACAAAAATTTAGACTGGTCCAAATTTGAAGCATTTGCAGACGACAAATTAAAGGTGGCCCAAATGACAAAATTTGTCCGTGATAGGGTAGAAAACATTGTGGGAAAAGGAGAAAATGCTGGTGGCGTTTTCTCATGTCTCCACCACTTTTTAAAAGCCTTCTTTCTCAGGATCCTTAAAAGTTAGGATTGTGGGGTAAAGGGTTAACGCTTTACGAAACAGTTCTATGTTTTAATGACCCTGACGACAAACAATTTGGAAAACATTATGGGAAAATGAGAAATTACTTTAAACTCTTTACTGCACAATTCCAACTTTTAACGACCCTGAAAGAGAAGGCTTTAGAAAACATTGTGGGAAAAGGAGAAAATGCTGGTAACCAGCATTTTCTCCATTTCTCACAATGTTTTCTACCCTATCAGAGACAGAAATTGTCATCTTATTAACATTAAATTTTTCGTCTGCAAATGCTTTCAATTTGGATGAGTCCAACATCTTGTCGTTTGGTAAAGAGTTAATCAGAACTTCTCTATTTTTGTCTTACTGTTTGAACTACATTAAGTTTGTCCTCTGCTAATGCTTTCCATATGGACTGGTTTAAGATTTTGTCATCTAGTAAAGAGAGAACCTTTCAGACTATTACAAACTTGTTTTACCTTCAACTTTGTATCTTCCATTCTGCCATCAGTAGAGTCTGAAAATAGTACAACAACTGGAGAAGTTGCTTACAATGAGCACTTTCTCTGTTTGTCCCGATGGTTTCAGTGACTCACTCCTTGCTTTTAACCCTTTACCACACAATCCCAAGTTTTAACGATCCTGAGGAAGAGGCTTTTTAAAAACATTGTGGGAAAAGGAGAAAATACTGGTAACCAGCATTTTCTCCTTTTCCCACAATGCTTTATACTCTGATTATCAAAGACAAATTCCATCGTTTGAGCGACATTCAAATTGTTGTTGGCAAATGCTTTCAACTTGGACAAGTCTATATTTTGCTCATGTAGTAAAGAGTTAATTCATGCAATTTCTGCAACTTGGAATGGTCTACTTCATTTCATGCTTAAAATAGCACACATTTCAGGCAGACAACCTAACGCAATGGTTTGAGTGGAAAGAAGGCATGTCCAGAGAATTAGGATATTCCTTTACCACACAATCCCATGTTCAAACAACCACAAAGAAAAAGACGTATGGAAACATTATGGGAAAGGAAAAAATGCTGGTAGCCAGCAATTTCTCCTTTACACATAATGTTTTCTACCCTTTTTAAGATAAATTATCATAATTTGTGCAACATTTAATTTGTACTTTTTTTGCAAGTACTTTCAATAGGACCAGTATAAAATTTTGATGTCTGGTGAGAAGTTAAAATTGAAAAAGAGTAAGTCATATGTGTAATACTTTACACTTATTCTGTATCTGTGTAACTCTTTACAAACAATCCTGTGATTAAGTGACCCTGAGAAATAAAGCTGTTGAAAATCTTGTCAGGGGAGAGGGGGGGGAGGGAGAAGGGAGATAATTCTGTGCCTGTGCTTATAAAACTTATAAAAACGAGTCCATGCTTAACTGAGTTTGAGCTCAAACTTGAAGTCTCGTTTATATTAATCCTTTACCATACAGTCCCAAGTTTTAATGACCCTAAAGCAGAAGCCTTCTGAAAAATTGTGGGAAAAGGAGAAAATACTGGTAACCAGCATTTTCTCCTATTCCCACAGTGTTTTCTACCCCATCAAAAACAAAAATAATCATTTGAGTTACATTTAATATGTCATCTGCAAATGCTTTCAATATGGTGGAGTCTAAAATTATGTCATTTGGCAAAGAGTTAAAGACGTATGAAAATCTAAAATGAAGACTGATTAATCGATAGAGATAAAGAAAAGTTCTAAATTTCAGAAGTTACTCCATAAGGTTTATTAAATTTACATCTATGCAACTTTGAAATTTAATACTCAGCTGAATTTAGCACATGAAAAGTTTTATAAGCATTGACCCTTGTAAGCAGCATTTTCTTCTTTTCCCTCATTGTTCCCTACTGTATGGAAACAAATTGTATGATTTAAGCCTTGCATATCAGGTAAAGAGTTAGGGGTCAAATTATAGTATGTCTAAGGTTTTTAGAATTAAGCTTTGCTGAATGCATAGGTACATATATATATATCAAACTTATCAGCATAAACTCTTTATTAAATAACATTTTAGACTTGTCCATTTTGAATGCAATTGCAGGTAATAAGTTGAGTATGGCTTTGAAAGGGTAAAAAACATTGTTGGAATATTGAAAAGGATTGCTAGCATTTCCTCTTTTCCAGAATGTTTTTAAAAAGCTGTCCAAAGTGTAATAAGAAATATCTTTAAAAAAAGATGACATAAATTTGCCTATGAATAGGTAGGGGCGCTTAAAATAAACATGCCTACAATTTCTATTTATTCATTTTTTATCAGTAGGCTACCAAAAAGTAGGTCAAAAGCCAGCAGTTAGCTACGCCGAAAAAAAAACCAGCACATTATTTGGTAAAGGGTTTTAACAAGAAAGAAAGATTTTATCCCAATGGATTTAGTCTGCTTTTGACTTATTTTGAGCTATTTCATTTTTTGTGTGTGTACAGAAAGGGGACTCGTATTTGTATTTTTTTTTAGGTAAAGACTCCAAGCAGATACAAAATGTATTTCAGACATTGACTGAAGCATTGATGTATTTGGTTCCGGCCAAAACGATCACCGTTAGCGGATTTGCTATATAGCAAATCCGCTAAAAATGAATGCATGAATGACCTTTTTCACCCTTCTTCGCACAATAAATAATCTCAAACTCTTAAACTGCTAAATAAGTGAAGTGAAAGTCGGTAGTCAAAAACGAGTCTTGGTGTTTACAAGTTAATTTCTGGGAAAAATATCTCCTGTCCGGCAGTGTAGATCCAAGATCAGACTGCACGTTCTGTGAAGTCTGATCTTAATCTATACTGTCCGCCAAAAAAAAACAAAAAAGTTCGTTAGTCGCGCTTAGCAGCTTAAAGATTATTACCGAAATTCCAATATCGATGTACAACACGAAGAGAACTGTTCTGTTCTGTATGCAACAAACATGGTATGGGAGCTTTTCTCCTCCACACACTAGTTCAATAATAATCATTACATACCGGCTCCTTTGTTTGGACCAGGTCTATCTTTTTCAGAACGACCCGTCTTAACAAAAGAATGCACGTGCACAGGTTTTTCTGTAGATAGAAAACCTGTCCAAGTGCGGGAAAGACCTGCTCCCGTGCTAGAAAGACCTGTCCCCGTGCAATTGACGGACCTTGGGTCGTGCAGACAGAGTCGTAAACGACATCGGTACTTGCGCGATATTGATTTTTAGGAATTTGTTAAATAAGAGGAAGAATCTTGCAAATATACCCTTTGCAAAAACAGATTTTAATATGATTTTTATTGGTGACCAAATCAGCTATTCTTTAATCATTTCTTTCAACGCGATCATTAAAAAATCTATCCCTTCCTATTTACAAAATGTGCTGTCACATTAAGGCCAACATTTAAAACATTGTTGATAAAGTGTTTTTGTGGTATTTGTCGAAGACAATACCACTACAAGTTGGCTTCTTTACAAAAGAAGCCAGGAGAGGTCAGCATCAATGTTTTCAAATAGTTGGCTTTCAATTTCAATACATTTTGGTACATGTAAACAAACAAGTAAATAAGCCGCCGCGTAGAAACCTCGTATGCTTTACATGACGCTCATTTGACCTTCTTGTCGCGTTTTCAAGTCGCATGATCTTGTCCAGCAGTCTTCTTTCTCTTTTTTAACGAAATTCTTCTTATTCTTTCTTCTGTTTAGATTTATTTGCTAAGTGAAAAATTACAATTATTTGAGGGGTCATTTGCAGCCATGGCAAATTAATATAACAACTATTTTTTTCTGAAATTCGTCATATAAAAATAAACCACGTCTATTTCCTGTTTCGGTTTTTTGATTTCGCTTTGTTTACAAAACCATGACGAAACAGACTGTATCAGAACAATTTCGCAAGAAAAATGGACTTAGACAGCAAATTCTGTGGCAGTCTGCCTTTTAAACTCACCACTGTTGGAGAGGTCTGATGAGTTCAATACTGAATTTTGAAGACCATGTATCGTCAGAGCTCCAGATAAGAGGGAGTGATGGTATTCTAAATCCATTATTTCTCTTTGAAACCCTATGTTGTGGGTACTCATTAGAATTGTCTCGATGAAACAGTTCTAATGAGTACCCACAACATAGGGTTTAGTGGAGAATTATTAACATTTTCAATTTTAAAATCAAAATCACTCCCTGTACCTGGAGCTCTGTGTCGTATTTTGTGCAAAGCCGAAGGAAATAAACCCAATTAAACTCAATTTTTCTCAGACAAATGAGTTTTTCGGTAGCACTCAGATATGTAATTGGAAATGGCATGTTAAAATACACTGGGTGAGGCCATCGATCGTGAAAATATTAATTCTTGATTGAAAATAGCTTCACTCGTCCATATCCTTCTATTGGCGCAATGATATACAAGATTTGTCTACTGATCGCTTGGTCCTGGGCTTTTTCGTTCCAAAAACAGTTCGTCCCATGGCTTGTTCGTCCCATGATTGCGCGTTACTCCATTTGATTGGGCATGAATATTTATATATCGAAATAATTGATTTTAATGTTGGGAATTAAATGTTAACGGCCAAATATATTTCGAAATCATAGTTTTCATTTACAAACTTAATTTTATTTGATATATTCACATTGTTTTCTCTCTATCCATCATGCATCCTATTGTCAAGGGACGTTACTCCTGACTCCTCCTAATGATCAATGGGAGACCACCAATACACAGATAATCCTAACTTTGTCGTGAGTACTCTCCCTTCAACGAAAAAAGTATTTATTTGCTTCGTAGGTTGACTTTTAAGCCAATATTTGAATAATATTTCTCCTTTTCTTTCAAATTATTAATTCCACACAATGGCTTCCTTGACAAATACCACCTCAGTGTTCTCGACGCTTTGATTCCTTAAGTTCTGTTGTTACATACAT
This sequence comes from Hippopus hippopus, assembly GCA_946811185.2. Taxonomy (NCBI): domain Eukaryota; kingdom Metazoa; phylum Mollusca; class Bivalvia; order Cardiida; family Cardiidae; genus Hippopus; species Hippopus hippopus. The sequence continues at coordinate 28,960,745 of OX328103.1, forward strand.
GTAATTCATTCATACCTAAACCCAACTTATTTTTCGTATTTTTTCTAGTTTTCATAAGTTAAATAGCAAAATTGAGAAAACACTAATGACAGACGCATTTTCTAAAACATGTTTGCAATATTGTTGTATTTTGTTGTTAATGCACCCTATTTCCTATGAGACCGACTGTTGATTTGCCCGTATTAGCACAGTTCAGCCTCTGGAGCGAAAAGGCCCTCATGTTTCTTTTTATATTGTGAGAAAGCAACACTAACATAGGAGCACTTTCCTTCTATGGCAGACCCGGCACAGCTAGGCTCAAGAATTCAAACGAAATGCAAATTGAGCGGCCCGATCAGTTCCATAGTCTAATGATCAGAACTGCTTTTGAACCAGCTGTCCTAAGCTCGATCCCATGGTCCCGGGATGGAGCATCCCTGGAAGTGTCGCCGTGATATGACTGAAATAATGTTGAAAGCGGTGTAACACTGTTCAATCAATCAACCAATGATTACTGACCTACGGCCCTATAAAACTGGATGAATTAGTGCAAACGGACACACGGTAGAATTGAAAACACGAGAGTGTTACTGGCAAAAGCTCAAATCCATGAATAGTTCATTCATTTCGAACCTATATAGACCAATAAACTCACTCGTGCAGCATCAACAAACTTACCCAAATAAAAAAAATACAAAGGTCGATGCTCACGTGGTGTCAATTTCAAGCCACGATTCATTAATGTTCAAGTGAGAAAATAAAACTGATAAATGAATAATAAAAAAAAAAAACCCCAAAAGTTACAAAACCATAAAACATGTAATACGCTTCTTTTTTTTTTTCATCGAACATACCCATTCTTTTCGACATGGTTGTTAAGTCGTCTGCTCAATACTGATGGTGGCCGGTATGTAAGTCGGATATCGGCCTCGTACATCGGTCTTTCCGTATAAGAACGACCTGGGCACGAGGTTCACAAAACACCTCTAGCGCTTCGCGCTCTCGGTGTTACGTGAAGCTCGTGCCCAGGTCGTTCTTATACGGAAAGACCTCGAACTCGGTCGATATTTTATACTAAACCTCGATATCTCCTTTTGCAGGGAAGAAGCTTAACTCTTACCAAACGTCAACATTTTAGACATGACCAAAATGTAAGCATGTGCAGACAACAAAATAAATGTCGCTCAAATGATGATTTCTGCATTTGATAAGGTAGAAAACAATTGTGGGAAAAGGAGAAAATGCTGGTTACCAGCATTTTCTCCTTTTCCCTCAATTTTTTCAAAAGTCTCCTTTCTTCAGGGTCGTTAAAACTCGGGGTTGTGTGGTAAATGGTTAAACTATATGTATAGAAATTACAACAACAAGCAGAAATACAATTGATAATGACTGTTTATTTTTAAATCATTAACAACAATGCTATTTGTAATAGCCCTTCAAAATAAAAAAAAAAAAAACCCGTCGTTGGCAATAATGCCTTCACAAGAGCAAAATCAAAGAGGTATTCGAATGTCTTCAAAAAATTAATTCTTCAGTCACGTATTCGAATGTGAGAGAAATTTTGGAAGCAGTCTTGCATAAATCAAACGTCAGATATATATATATTTTTTAATAGACTACACGATCTTCATTTTTTTAAACGTTTCACAGAAATGTTTCAAACAATTCGGAAATTCATCGATAGTGCTATACGAAGGGCGATACCTAAGAAGGTGCCGAATTGACTTTTTGGGTTCTGTGTATTCGTTATCGAAAGGGTTTTAAATTATTTACGGCCAAATTCTAGCTAACTATCTGAACAGTTAAAGATATTTGATATAATACAGAGTTTAAAAATGTACTTTCATTCAGAAATTATTGCATAATCTCCTTGTTTATTTCGACAGCGGACGACACAAGCTGTGAATGAACATTTCTTGCATTATCTCCCGCTAAATGATATTCTACGAATACACATCTACATGTATCTAATTTGGGCATTCTGGGTATATGACATGCGCAGACAACATTTCTTTAATGAAAATGGGGGCAGCCTGTGTAAACAATGTTCATATGCATATGGCAATATTTAACGAAAAAAAAAAACTTTAAGTATTTAGAGTATTTCAAACTGACATTTTTTTTTTTAGTTTTGACGAAATTTCGACAAAGAAATCAAACATAAGTTGTATGATTTGTTAAGTCAGAGCTGAATATCATTTGTAGATCTGTGTTGTTCGTCCCTACGCCAGCCATGCAAAACTGAAAGTGAGTGCGCATGCGTCGTTGCGCATGATGTATTTGGTTCCGGCCAAAACGATCACAGTAAGCGGATTTGCTATATAGCAAATCCGCTAAAAACTATATCGACTCGAGCAAGATGGGGTCTGGCATTATCCCGTGGTCAAGTCGTTATGATGTCATGGGTTTGAAGCAGTGGGACAACAACAGGGCCTCGAATATTTTCCTTCTGTATTTAAGCATCTAATTCCTTCAATAACGGCGATGGGGTGCGATACCCATAAGCATTACCTCCCCACACTGTATCTGACCCACCACCCCATACCATACTGCGTCGGAACAGTCGTACACGGGCCTCAGCTCGGGACAATATAACCATCGACTCATTAGACAAAAGAATTCTCCGCCAAAGCTTTCTTAACCCTTTTATTGTATCCCAAGGCCAATTGCTCTCAATTAAAGCGATGAAAGTAATAAGATTTCTGATAGGCTTAGCCATTTCTAAACCACATGATTTAGCCTATCAGAAACAGCGTTACTTTCTAACTTTATACATGTAATAAAATTAAGAATGCAATCTAGAAAGGTTGTTGAATATGGCCCCTGGAATCAGCATACCATGGTCGAAAGAACAGATCTCTCTACAAACATGAAATTTTATCGCCCTCCACCCATTGCAGCTGACATTTACAAAAAACTATTTGAGGGGGCTAAATGAATCACCGTTATGCAAGATACTAATGTCGCAATCATAACGATTATGGATCCTTAAGGCCAACCTTTCTAAAAACCGACTGAATCATGCCATAAGCTGGTCCTACGACATGCAGAAAATTAACCAGTAGCAAAAAGTTTCTGCCCAGGTCAGCCTGCGCAATCCGCGCAGGCTGACCTGGGTCAATACTTTTTGCAAATGCATTAAGCCCCCTTTCCACTGAGGCATGGCTCATTTATATTTAAAGGATTTTACATTCAACTACCACAATTTTTTCTTATCGTCTAATATTTCTTAAGATTTTCTGGTGAAAACGCGATAAACATTGTAATAGGCAGTTTTAATTTAAACCAGATTTATCCTTTTCACGTTGGGTTCTATGTGTCATAGTGGTAAAGTGTATGGTTGGTAGCCTGGAAATCCTGGGTTCGAGCCTTACTGGTAGCACTGTGTTTCTCAGGAGAGTGTCCTTCGGCATGATACTTCAGAGCCCTAGCCTGATACTAGTGAAGCTCTGGGCATACATGAATGGATCTATCTGAGCTGTCGCCGTGATATGGCTTGAATTACATTGAAAGGGGCGTAAAACACAACCTATCAATTAAGCGATCATTTTACACATCTGACACCAACACTAAGTGTGAGTTACTTTGACACTCTCCCATTCCACCATTTTTTTCTAAGCCTTTACCAAAAGAAAAACTTTAAGGATTGTCCGAGTTTAACTCTTTACCAAACGACCGAATTTAAACTCGTTTAAGTACAGCGTTTGCAGACGACAAATTACGAGTGGCTTAAAAAGTTGAAATAACAAAGGCGCAAACAGTCCCCGTTACCAACATTTTCTCTTTTTCCGACATTGTTTTCCAAAGCCTTCTTCCATAGCTCAGTCGGTAGCATGCAGGACTTGAGAACAGGGGTTTGCTGGTTCGATCCCCGGCTCGGCCAATTTCTTTCCGCATTATTTCGACGATTATATGGGACAGCAGTCAGTGGCTTAGAGAGAATATTGTGCGGAGTACTTGTGAAAAAAAGAACTTTAAGAAACCATGGATACGTGCAGTGGGCGCCGCGATATAACTGAAATAATGTTGAAAACGGTGTTAAACACGATACAATCAATCAAAGCCTTCTTCCTCAGAGCCGTTAACCTTTAACTTACTAAATAAGTGAAATGAAACTTTCAAGCGGATAGTAGGCTAAAAACCCAAATTTTGCGTTTTCAAAGGCATTTTCTAGGGGGGGGGGGGGGGAAGGGGTAAAGATATCTCCTTATCGGGCACGTAGATCCTAGATCAGACTACAAATTCTCTGCAGCCTGATCTTGATCTACACTGTCTGCAAAAGGTTTGTGAGTCGCGCTTAGGTAAGACTGTGTGGTAAAGGGTTAAACTGTACGAAAAACTAAATGCGTCTCTTTTGACAGTGACAGGCTTTCCCTCGAAAATGTAGAAATCATTGTGGGAAAAGGACAAAAAGCTGCTAACAAGCATTTTCTGATTGTCTAAAAATGTTTTCAACTCCTTCTTTGTCGTTTAACCCTTAAAGCGCTGAATAAATGGACCTTTTTAATTACGAAAACCAAGAGGGCCATTATGGCCCTGTATCGCTCCACTGGCTTTTTAACCCTTTACCACACAAATCGAAGTGTTGATGACCCTGAAAGAGAAGGCTTTCGAAAACATTGAACATTGTCAGGCAATACAAGCATGTTTATTCACTGGCATGAAAAGTAAAGTTCTTAGAAAAAAAAAAAAAAATGAATGATAGAAACCTTACTTTGAATTTAATGTTCCACGCATGTGAAAATAACTATTAGCATCAAAATGAACCACTCTCCCTGAAACAGAATATTTTCTATCAAAAAACTTAAACACCTAGCACCAATCATGTATCACTGCAGTTTGATAATCAAGGGAGGTAAATAGTAACAAACTTTATCCTTTATAACAGGAGTTATTTCCCTTGATTAATATTTAAATTGAAGTGACTATATAAGAAAGCCCATGTTAAACATGTGATCCCTGGGATGGAGCCAATTTTGACCCCAGGCCTAAAATATGAAGATACTTGTTAAAGGTCCATTAGATAAAGCTACATGCCAAATTCAGTAGCCCTGGGCCTTATGGTTTCAGAGAAGAAGATTTTTAAAAATGTTCAATATTGTTCAGTTTTGTTGCCATGGCAACCAGTTTTTGAAGGAATCAAATTCTTTCAAGAAATTCTGAAGAGGACCATGGCAGGATAATTTCTGTGAAGTTTCATCAAATTTGGATGGGTAGTTTCAGAGAAGAAGATGTTTGAAATAAAAGTTAACGCACGCACAGACGAACGGACGGACGGACGCACGACGGACACCAGGCCATGACATAAACTCGCTGGCCAGTGGAACTAACAAGCAGAAGTATTGCTAATACAAGGTTGATTCCCTTACGATATGAAACACAGTTAGCAGACTGTGTAGATCCAAGATCAGACTGCACGTTCTGTGCAGTCTGATCTTGATCTACGCTGTCTGCAAAAAACAACTCAAATTAGTTCCTGGACTTTTTAAACGGGTTTTAGTTGGAAATGTATAATTAAATAAAAAGTGGGAAGATATTTTATTCCTCCCCCCCCCCAAGAAGTACATGTAGGGGGTTTATTTAAGGAGTATGAATATTGAATATGGTAAGAAAAAGAATAACCTAAAGACAAATTTGTGTTAGTCTAACGGATTAACTGCATGCAATACACAAATGCACCCAAGTCCTCCCAAAAATTGAAAGAAACGTGGCATATCTAAATTTAGCAGTAGGCCTATTGATCACGTGTTTTAGTCATTCTTTTCGGCCGCGGAATTTTCGAAATGGAAGAACCGTAGAACTAACCAGTATATTTCTCTGCATGACAGTTGAATATACTTCAATTTGGATTAATAAAGGAATTTAAGGTATGGGCAATGTAACAAACAAAATTCACAGGTGTAGAATATTTACAAAAGGAAGTAAAAAACATGACACGGCTAATTATAACTTGGCAAGGTCATTGTGTCCAAGTCCTAGGTTGACATGCGCAAATGTAATTCTATTAAGACTAATTATAATATTACTGATCACATGTTCCAGATTACCCAATCAGCGCTCAAGGCGATTCTTTTCGGCTGCAACGGCCATTATTGGGAAAGGCGCTCCAGTTTTTCTATGTGGAAAAATGAATTTTTCTTCTTTTAGGAATTGAATAGGGCTATTCCAGGTATGGATTATTTGATATATTCGATTTATACATAATTTACCAGGTTTATTTTCTAGTTTTTGATGTAATTTTTTGTTAAAATGAATCCAAATGCAGTGGCCCAACGTCCGTATTTGAGTTTGAAGCAGCCCTATTTTCATTTTGAGTCATTCCGCTTCCCGTGTTCATCACATATTATTGTTATTTTTCTCCCTGGAAGTAAATATGACAAGCATCACTTGGTACTGAAAAAGGATAATGCTCTATTTTGGAAAAGTCGTTTAGACGTCAGGAAAGAGTGAAATCGATCGACACTCAGTTTCATCATATTCCGAGCAAGAGCCGTTATATTTTTCTTGGAAGTCTGGCGATATTTTATCGAAATCGAGGCTGATGATGTCATACCATCTGTTGATATTATCGTCTGCAAGAATCGCAGAAAAATGAGGTTAAATAGGCAAATCGGTGAACTTTTAAAGCTCATATTCAAAACATGATTTTACCAGCGGACAAACCCCTTCTCATGAAAACTTCAAATTATTTCAAGACTAAACTGCGTTAAAAAAACTGTTAAAAATAAAAATTGCAAATGTATTTGATCACCCAAACAGGTCGCACCCTGTAAATTATATTTAAAATTTATTTCTAGTCTTTACTCAGGACAGTCCAAACAATTAGTTTTCCCGAAATATTTGGACAGTCTATAACATTATTTTTCCAAAATATTGGACAGTTGATTTTTCAGGAAATGTTTCTGATAATGATCGGTTGCATAATACACATTTCTACATGGTATTGTTAACTAATCGTTATGAACATGGATCCTTCGAAAGCCAGTAACTATCACATTGGTAGAGTCAGGAAATAAGACCAAAATAATTTCAACATCAAGGTTTTTTTGTTAAAAATGTCTCGTCAAAGCCAGCAATGTAGATTAAGATCAAAGATCAGACCCAAAATTCTGCCTAGTCTGATCTTGATCTACAGAGGCCGTAAAGGCAACAAAAGTTTTGAGAGATGATATAGGGGTTAAATCTTTCTTGAATTTTTTATTCTATGCACCTCCTTTTTTTCATAACATTTTGATACCTTCTGCAGACGTCACAAGTGAAAATCGTTACTTTGACTGAGAGAAATAGTTCTAAACAGTACTGTTTTGTCCCCATATAAACAATATAAAATCACTGATAAATAGGAAAGCTTGTTGTTTGTTTTCTTTCTTTGTTGGTTATCCATTTATATTTTAATTTGATGCATTAATTTGCGCATGCATTGCTTTGTATGTCAGCAGCAAGGAATTTTTAAGTAAAGAGTTGAAGGACCTATTTTTCTGCTGACTACACAACACATGTAACAGGACTGTGGTGTTTCAGAAACAATCAATGCTTAAAGCAGAAAGGGTCTATCAGATAGTATAAAGCAGGCATGGTATTTGCTTATTGTGGGGTCATTTTGTGTTGAGTGGAGGTCAGCTTGCAACCAGGTATAAATTTCTTGGAGCAGAACAGTTATAAGTGTATTCCATGTGCATTACAAGCCTCTCTATTTTATGCAAATTCTACAGCAAACATTTGTGTACTGCAGATGGCTAGTTATATACTTTTGGTCATACTAATTTACTCTTTCAATGTCCATGGCAAGATGGCAGTTGTCAAAGTTTTCATGGACGGTGCAGATAGATATCAGACTTCAGTGCAGTCTGATCTTAGATCTGTATCATCCGCTGCTCAATTAGTAATTATGGCCAAACTAGCAATTTTTTAGAAGAGTTCTTCTTTTAGGCCTAAATGAGGTAAGAAAATATCAATAACATGTATTTCAAGATAGAAAACCACCAAAACTATACCATTAACTCTGTACTCCATGACAAAAGTTAGACTTGTCCAAGTTGTAAGCATTTACAGGCAACAAATTCAATGTAGTCCAAACATTAGAGTTTGTTATTAAAAGGGGAGAAAACATTTTGGGAAAAGGAGAAAATGCTGGTTACCCTGTGGAAGAAGGCTTTTCCCAAAATGTTTTCAAAAGCCTTCTTCCATAGGGCTGTTAAAACTATGGATTGTCTGGTGAAGGGTTAACAGTTTTTACCCCTGCACTGCCTCTTTAAAATGAATCTAAATTTGTAGGATTTTACCCGTATTATTTCTGACTGGCTTTTTCCAGAAACAAGTTCAATTCTGTTATTTTGGCTACCCCCTATTTTTCAAAATGATAATTTCTTGAAGATTAGGACACAAAAAAACTTAATAATTAATTCAGAATATATAGGCATATTATGGTGCAATTTCACTGGTCAGGATTTACTAGTTATGGTTGTAACATGACCAGCTAGGGAGGTTTAGGGTCAGTCTGTTTTTAAAAATGCTGGTTTATTCTCACTCCTGGGGAATAAATCTGCATTATCAAGTGGCTGCACTGTGTTGGATATGTCATGCTCATTGAAATAATTTTGTAAATATTTGGAAAAAAATTGGATATGTCTGGTATACTTGAAGAACGTTGACCCTTTACCACACAATGCAGACTTTTAACGACCCTGAGGAAGAAGCCTATTGAAAACGTTGCAGGAAAAGGAGAAAAAGCTGGTATCTAGCATTTTCTCCCATTCCCCCAGTGTTTTCTACGCTATGGAAGACATGTTATCCTCATTTGAATTACATTTAAGTTGTTCTCTGCAAAATTAATGCTCTCAGTTTGGACAAGTCCATATTTTTCTCATGTGGTATACAGTTAATTTAAGTTTCATTTTTACCCCTGTAATTAATCAATAAACACTATTGCTTGTGGATTAACATCACAATTTTCAGTGTGATGAGAGTAATTCTTTCAGTGTCAAAAAAAATAATTCTGTCCTCTTTTGCTGTACAGGCAGAAGGTATAGATCTAAGATCAGACTGTATGTGCTGTGCAGCCAGATCTTGACCTATGCAGCTGCAAAAAGTGCCTGTCTGTGCCTATCAAATATAAAACTTAATGGATATTCAGCCTGATCTTGGTCTGCAAAAAGTGCCTGTCAGCATCTTGAAGATCAGACTCCAGGGATGTTCTGGCTGATCTTTGTCTACTCTTATCACAAAGACAAAAGACAAAAGCTTGTGACAAGGAGAGTATAGGTCAGGCAGCTTTTCACTCACTGTTGGAACAAAAGAGTCCTGTCAATTGAAAGATTTCAGATTTTTTTTTTTGTAAATAAGTTCGGATTTTGATATTTCAAACCCTTCAGCAGCTAAGCGTTGACTCCAGGCTCTTTGGTGGGCAGTGGAGACCAAGATCAGACTGCACAGAATGTTCAGTCTGATCTTGAATCTGCACCATTCTATACTGTGAATCTTTTACCAGGGAAATGAACTTACTATTGATTGGAAGTTTTTATTTTATCATTTAGTTATTCATTTAGTTAACTCTGTACACTCTGTACCTCATGACAAAACTTAAGACCTGTCCAAACTGAAATCATTTGTCAGGGCTTTTTTTTTTATGGTTTGGGGAAGACACTGGACGCTGGTCAAAAGGGGAAAAAACGCACGACAAAGGCCATATTTGGGGAATTTTCACCAGAATCCCAAGAGTCATTTACTCTTGTGCCGAAATTTTCAAAATTCATAATGGAATTTCCAAGAGTCAAAGAGAAATGTCCAAGGGTCAAAATTACTTGGTTATCATGGAGAGATAAGGGTGAAATAAAGGCAATTTTTCATTTATGCTATTTGTTTATGGAAACAAATTAGACAAGAAAATACCTCATCTTATGTACAAACTTGCTGAAATTAAGTGGAAAGAAGAATTTTGACTCGCAGCCCTAGCATGCAATTCATCTGTATGAACTAACAGACACAAACTGCCTTTTAACTGTTTACCAAACAACAAAATTTTAGACTCAATCATGTTTTAGACATTTGCAGATGATAATTCAAATGTGGCTGGAACAATTTGATTGTCTTTCATAGCCTAGAACATTGTGGAAAAGGGAGAAAATAAAGGTCAAATCCATTAAAGTGTTATTTCTTTAAATTTTAGTCTTCTTTTTTGGTCCAATTTCGTCTTCTTTCACACTTGTTCCAGTGCTAATACTGTAAGACAAGAAGGCCTAACCTCCATCCTTCCCCACCATCTAATCTATAAAGGTTGTGTATTTTCATTTTAAAAACAACCAAAGTTTTTCCTAACTTAGACTTGATCTAGATCTAGTTTGTTTCTTGAGAAATAGGATATATCGAAAATCTTCGTCAGAAGTTAAAATAGATCTAGTAAGAAATCTGTGGTTGCTGATCCTCATCACTTCGCGCGTAAATAAAATCTGAAACTCAGTTGAGAGGAAAAAAGTGTCTGCTATTTGTTTACATTTGTGATTGGTTTGCACACAAAGTCCGATACATTTCACCACAGGAATTTGACATTCTATAATGAAAATATATGATTAAATATGAAAAAAATACTCCCCTATATATAAAAAAAGTGTTTAATTTATATATAGGGGAGTATTTTTTTCATATTTATTCATATATTTTCATTATAGAATGTCAAATTTCTGTGATTTCACTGAAATTATTAATTAAATAAAATGATCGCTGATTTTTCCAGGTTAGTTTGTGAATAGTGTCAAAAGATAATGATTATACAACCTGAATATCCCAACTTTATGTTTTCATAGATCTTGAATGTGGAGAGAAATAGGATTTTTTCCGTTATGCAGAATTTGTCCGCAAGTGATCTAAAAATAGAACAAGGGGAATCTGGTTTTCCGTGTCATTGGTTACCTCCCTTCCATGAAAATTTCGTACATTTTCCTTCAAGTTTATAAATGTTATAGCTATATGTACTCTTTTTTACATCTCCTTTCATCTTTTCTTTCCTTCTTTGTCGTGCATTTTGTAGCAATATTGGAGCGACCTAGACAATTTTAATGTGAATCACGCAATCGCCCCTGTCCAGAATAAACGCTATTAGTATCCACGTTTTTGTTAACGCTCGAAAGAAAGCGTTGAATACCAAATGCTGGATTCCAGTGTTTTTTCGTATTATACTATGAGCGTGTTTGGAATATTCCGTGCAAAAAATGAACAGAAAGTATGAAATCAGACTATTAGTGACGGTTTTCCATGAATCTAAAAGGCGGATGTCTCATTATACAACAAAAATATGGGTCGTCTTTGCAGCCGATCTTTTGGTCTAGGATTGGGTTTATTGGCTAAATCTTAGTACAGAAATATTCATTACAGCAGGGAAAGTAGATTCCTAAGGAGAAAATTGATTGCTCGGGGGAAAACTACATCTTTGGGGAAAATTCCGCTGAGGGGAAGACGCCAACTATCGGGGTTACTTTCTTAGTAAAAAAAAAAATCTGTTTGTAGACAACAAAATAAATGTGACTAAACTAGTGAACATTGTCTATGATAGGGTAGAACACATTATGGGAAAAGGAGAAAATGCTGGTGACCAGCATTTTCTCCTTTTCCCACAATGTTTTCAAAAGCTTGCTTTCTCAGGTTCATTAAAACTTGGGATTGTGTGGTAAAGGATTAATGTGTGTGAGGAAAAAAATATTACTCTAAGGGGTCCTTGTAAATAACTATGACAGACAGAGAGGTGAGAGGATTCCCAAATACTGTACAATTTTGTTCAATACTAATCTAAAGATTATCTGATACCTAGCCCTCAATAAACAAGAAGTTACCCTGCAGCCTGCACATCATTACACTATTTTTGAACACAGCATTTGTTATCAGCTAAGTCCTTAGCTCAGTAACTCTCAGGCCTAGGAATGCAGTGGTAGTGAGTTTGAAAACCAGTGTATTTCACCTACCAAGCCCTGTAGGTCTGAATATAACCTAGTACTGTGGAGGTTGTGAGATTGAATACCAGTATTTTTATCCAGCCAAACCCTGTAGCTCATTTGATACTGTTCAAGGTCAGTTTTGCAAGAGTTGTTAGACTCAATTCCAGCTCAGCCAGTCTTTCTGTCACAGGATTCATATCTTTCGCTGCTCTAAACAATACTTTGATGATGTTCATGTGGAAAAGCAGCCGGCAGGTCAAAAGAGTGTTGTGGGTAGCAGTAGTAAACAAAACTCCAGGATTGAATGGAAAAGGGCACTGGGTGTCCTGATATGACTAAAATGCCATGCAATCGATTTGTTATCATTTCATTTCTCCTCTCTCTGTCTGTCTCTCTCTCTCTATTTTGACAGCTGGAAATACAATCCACTGTACCTTAACTCTTTACCAAATGACAAAATTTTATACTTGTCAAAATTGAAAGCATTTCAAGACGACAAGATAAATGTCCCTCAAAATTTTAAAATCGGTTTTGGAAGGGTAGAAAACATTGTGAGAAAAGGAGAAAATGCCGGTTACCAGCATTTCCTCCTTTTCCCACAATATTTTCAAAAAGCTACTCCCTCAGGATTGTTAAAATCGGGGTTGTGTGATAAAGGGTCAATACTTTTCTTGTAATTTTTAATAAAAGGCGTTTTTGAAAAAAAAAAAAAATAACGGAAACTAATAAATCAATAAACATGTAGACCTTAGTCAAAAACTCTCTCTCTCTCTCTCTCTCTCTCTCTCTATCTTGACAGCTGGAAGTACAATCTACTGTACCTTAATACTATTTTTTCTGATCCTTTATGAAAGAAAATGGGAGGTGTAGATTCAAGATCATACTGTAGTTCCTTTGCAGTCTAATCATTTTTGCCTATGGCAAAGGCCCATGTTTTTGCCTATTGCACTGAGAGGGCGGTCCGATGAATCACTGAAATACCACCAAAACACTCGAAACACAAGTTTCTCGGCACATTTTGTTCTCTTCTGTTCTGTTAAAGTGAAGCGATAACAATTGAAGATGTTTGGCTGACATAATCAAACTTGTTTGATGTGTAGGTTTGTCACTGTTATTTTTGAAGTAATATGGTTATTACTCATAATCTTATCGGTGAAATTGTAATTGTCTTATCAACTTAGGCCTGGTACCGTGCTAACTAAAGATTCAAAATGGCTGCCAGTTTTCTAATTTTGTGATGTTTTAGTTTCATATTCCCAACATAAAAAGCTATTTTTTTCTATTGTACATATGTATAAAGATCAGACCCAGCAGTCATGTACAAAAGCTACTGAAGTGAGATTGTGGAGGTATAATCCCTGAATTGACCAATTTTAGTACGTGGAGTGGGTATTTCGGTGGACATGTACAGTATAGTAGGCTATTCCAGTGCACATTCTTCACGGCGGGCTTCAATAACATGTTGCTATTTTGACATTAGGTTTAATATTAACCCTCCTTCATAAATAAAATTACAAGTTGGTCAAAAACCACAACTTAAGTTATCTTAATTACTCAAAAAATACTGGTATTTCAGTGTTTCAGTGGTATTTCGGTGATTCATCAGACCCCCTGAAAGGGCTAATCCCAAAACTACCTTTTTGCTGGAAAAGCAGACAACGGCATACACTCTGATCAAAGATGAGATGCAGCAAAAAGTATCGTCTGATCTTGGTCAATTATATTTTCCTCTGAAACAAATTTTTGAGCTGTACTCTGTAAAAAGGGGGTTTAATGCATCTGCTAGAGGTATCGAACTAGGTCATCCTACACAGCCCATGCAGACTGACCTTGGTTGAAACTTTGTGCATTTGGCAAATTTTCTGCACGTCAAAAAAAACCTCCCTCATGATTCACTCCATTGTTAGACAAAACGGATTTTATGGATCCATGGATAACTGTGTGATGACTTGCCTGGTAAAATGCATCACGGAGATGCATTAAACCCCCTAGTGCCAGAGCAAGGCTAATTTGTCAAAAGCATGACCTACTTTAAACTGGCAGTAAAAGAAGGCGAGTATGCTTGTAAAAGTGTATATTAAACTAATTACATTTTTTTTGGATAAATTACAGGCTGACAGCTAATATAGCAGCTGAACTTGGATGGAATCTGCGTGTGACAAAATCTGCTAGAATTCAGCTGAGACAGAAACAGCAGAAAATCCAAAGAACGGCGATTGCATGAGCATGAAGTACCCATAGTACCGAAGCAGAAACTGTATGTTAAAAACAATTGTTAAAATGCAGAATTTATTCCTCAATGACTTGGTGGCTGTAATTTGTCTTACTGATAAACCCTTATGCACTAAACACAGCTTTGGTTTATTTAACCTTTTACCAAACTATCACCAATTTTAAGGACCCTGAGATAGAAGCGTTTTGAAAATATTGTGGGAAAAGGAGAAATGCTGGTAACCAGCATTTTCACCTTTTCCCACAATGTTTTCTGCCCTATCTAATACAGAAATCATCATTTGAGCTACATTGAAATTGTCATGTTGAACTGCTTTTAATTTGGACCAGTCTGAAATTTTGTTGTTCAATAAAGAACTAACCGATAGGGTAGATACAGATCAGGCTGCATAGAATGTAAGTCTGATCTTGAATATACACTTTCCTCTATTTCATTAGCTATTCCTGCAAGAATATTTATGGAAAAGCATAGGAACAGAGGTATTTACCTTGCTGAAAGTATAGAATTCACTTATTTTGCATCCTAACCTTTTACTAATCAGTCCCTTGGTTGAACGATCCTGTGGCAGATAGTGTTTGAAAACTATACTGGAAAATGAGAAAATGCTGGTAACCAGCATTTTCCTCCTTTACCACAATAAGTTCTTTCATTTCAAGAGCAAATGTCATCAGTTAAGCCAAATTTGATGTGATCCCTTCAAACACTTTCAATTTGAGACAGTTCTTTAATTTTGTCTTTTGGTATAGAGTTAAACAATCCTGTGGCAAAACCTTTGAAAAATATTTTTGGAAAAGGAGAAATGCTAGTAACTCAAAAATGTTTTCCACAATATCAAAGACAAATACTATCATTTGAACCAAATTTAAATGTTTGTCTGCAGATGAATTAAACTGGACCAGTATAAAATTTGGTCATCTAGTTCAGAGATAGGGTAAATAAATACTAGCAAATAGAATTTTTGCAATAGTGTCAGAAGTTTAGCTCATAAAGTGCTGGAACCTGTTGCTTTCGTGGACATGCAGTCTGATCTTGGATCTGCACTGTCCTCTATTTTTTTTTTACATATTCTGGAACAAAAGAGCCTTGGAATAACAAAAGTTTGCATGTTTTTCCTATTCGAAAGGGGCCATATTTCATCAGTTCAACACTAGGGGTTAAGGATAGCAATTTTTTACTTTTTTAATCCAGGAATTGTGAACTGCAGCCTTTAGTAAGCGCAGTTGTCTTTCAGTTAAAATGTAATACCCCACTCACTTGCAGTTTTTAGCTCTACTGGCTGAAAGCCAGCAGAGCTTATGTCATGGCGGGGTTTCCGTCGTCCGTCTGTCTGTCTGTCTGTCCGTCCGTTAGTCTTTTTCTTGTTTACGCAATAAAGTCTGCATTTGTTGTCAGATTTTTGTGAAACTTGCACAGTTTGTTTATCTCATCAATAGCTTGAACCCTATTGATTTTAAAAAATTTCCAACAAACAGTATGGGAAAAGTAGCCATTTCAAGTTGAAAATTTCCATTTCTTGTTTACGCGATAAAGTCTGCAATTGTGGTCAGATTTTCGTGAAACTTGCAGAGTTTGTTTATTTCATCAATAGCTTGAACTGTATTGATTTTGAAAAAAATCCAACAAACAATACGGGAAAAATAGCCATTTCAAGTTGAAAATTTCCATTTCTTGTTTACATGATAAAGTCTGCATTTGTAATCAGATTTTTGTGAAACTTGCACAGTTGCTTTATCTCATCAACAGCTTTAACCCTATTGATTTTGAAAAAATACAACAAACAGTATGGGAAAAGTAGCCATTTCAAGTTGATAATTTCCATTACTTGTTTACATGATAAAGTCTGCATTTGTAATCAGATTATTGTGAAACTTGCACAGTTTGTTTATCTCATCAATAGCTTGAACCATATTGATTTTGAAAAAAATCTGACAATCAGTATGGGAAAAGTAGCCATTTCAAGTTGAAAATTTCCATTTCTTGTTTACACAATTAAGTCAGCATTTGTGGTCGGATTTTCATGAACATAGCACAGTCGCTTTGTCTCATCAACAGCTTTAACTGTATTGATTTTGAAAAAAATCTGACAATCAGTATGGGAAAAGTAGCCATTTAAAGTTGAAAATTTCCATTTCTTGTTTACGCGATGAAGCAGGCATTTGTGGTCCGATTTTCATGAAACTTGCATAGTTGCTTTGTATCATAAACGGCTTGAACCCTAATGATTGTGAAAAAAATCTGGGAAAAGTAGCTATTCAAAGTTGAAAATTTCCATTTCTTGTTTAGGCAATGAAGTTCATAGTGTTGATTCAATTCTTTTGAAAGTTGCAAAGGTTGTTTGGTTCAGCAAGGGATTGAACTCTATTAAAAGTGAAGAAAATCTAGTAAACTGTTCAGGAAAAGTAGCCATTTGATGACTTAGTATTGTTTACTCAACAAAGTCCACATGTTTAGGCACATTTGTTTGAAATTTGCTAGGATTGTTTAATACAAGGCGTACTGAAACCCTTTCAAAGTTGGCTGGATTCCAAACATTTAGTTTTGAGAAATTGCACTTCATTTTTAGCTCTACTGGCTGAAAGGTCATGGTATGGTTTCTGTTGTCCGTCCGTCCGTCTGTCTGTCCTTCCGTCCGTTAGTCTTTTTCTTGTTTACGCGATAAAGTCTGCATTTACTGTCAGATTTTCATAAAACTTGCACAGTTGGTTTATCTAATCAATAGCTTCAATTGATTTTGAAAAAAATCCAACAAACAGTATGGGGAAAGTAGCCATTTCAATTTGAAAATTTCCATTTCTTGTTTACGCGATAAAATCTGCATTTATAATCAGATTTTCGTGAAACTTGCACAGTTTGTTTATCTCATCAATAGCTTGAACCCTATTGATTTTGATAGTATGGGAAAAGTAGCCATTTCAAGATGAAAATTTCCATTTCTTGTTTACGCGATAAAGTCTGCATTTCTGGTCAGATTTCCATGAAACTTGCACAGTTTCTTAATCTTATCAATAGCTTCAACCCTATTGGTTTTGAAAAAAATTCAACAAACAATATGGGAAAAGTAGCCATTTCAAGTTGAAAATTTCCATTTCTTGTTTACATGATAAAGTCTGCATTTATAATCAGATTTTTGTGAAACTTGCTCAGTTTATCTCATCAATAGCTTCAACCCTATTGATTTTGAAAAAAAATCCAACAAAAAGTATGGGAAAAGAAGCCATTTCAAGTTGAAAACTTCCATTTCTTATTTGGTATGGGGCTTTATCTTGTGGACCTCCACCAGGATTGAAGTAATTTTAGCTCTGTTGTCAGAAAAGGCTTTGTCCTGGGGTCATAACTTTCTCGTTAGTTTTTATAGAAAAAATTATGTATGTTTTCTAGTTTGAAACCGATTAGCCAAGTATTGCAGTGTTTGGCTTGTAGTGTTTTTACTTATTAGCTAGTGGAGAGATACAGGTCATCATGGCCCTCTTGTTTTCACTGTTTGTTCAATTCACCATGCCTACTTATGCAGTCTTAGTGGGTTCAAGCCCAGCTGCAAGAAGACATTTTTGTGTTTTTTGTGTTTTTTGTGTTTTTTTCTTTTTGCATCATGAATTCATAATGTATGTTAGCATAAAAGCAAAATCACTGCCAGTAGAGCGATTTCAGGCCCTCAAAGGCCTCTAGTTTCTAAATATGAGCCAATCACCAATAGATGTACATTGCTTTATATTACTGAGTCAGATGGAAAAATTTAATTGAATTAAAAGAGGTTGATCATAACAGTCAAAAGAGGAATGAATTCTGCATAGGATATACTACAAACAATGAGTCACAAATTTACTTAAACTCCTTACCAAACTACAAAATTTTAGGCTGGTCCAAATTGAAAGCACTTGCAGACGACAAGATAAATGATACTGAAAAATGGAAATTTGTTTTGGGAAGGGTAGAAAACACTGGGAATAGGAGAAAATGCTTGTTATCAGCATTTTCTCCTTTTCCCACAAAGTTTTCTACCCTGAAACATTTAAAATAATAGAACTTAGTTCTGTTCATGCATGGGTAATTTAACTCATACCTGTTCTACCTTCTACTTGGACCTGTCTGTTCAGTCTTTGTGGTATATCTGTAGTGTCGTTATATTTCAGTTTCTTTTGTTATTTTTCATTTCTCTTGCTATTTTTCAGTTCTCTTGTTATTTTTCAGTTCTCAGACAGGAAAGTGTAATCAAACTTGATTATCACCTTCTGAAATCAAACACAGTTTGAGTATAATAAAAACATGTTTTGCTGTCTTTGATTTATTCATTAACACTGTACCTTATGACTGGCCCTTATTGGAAAATTTTTCAGAGGACAAATAAAAATGTGGCTCATGTTTTAGTAGCTGTGTTTGAAAGGGAGGGAAACATTGTGGGAAAAGTAGTACAATCGTCAACAATTACCTTGTGTGCACTCTAGAGGCCATTTCATTGGGATATTCATGAAATTAAGTCAGAATGTTTGTCTTGATACTATCTCAGAAAAGTTTGAAATTGGGTCATGTAGGGTCAGACTATTTCAGTTGGATACTCATGAAACATGGTCAGAATGTTTGTCTTGAGGTTATCTCAGACATGTTTAAAATTGGGTAATGTCAGGTCAAATAGTAGGGTCATGAGGACAAATCTTCTAGAAACCCTTTGTGCACTCCAGAGGCGAGATTTTCAGTCAGATATTCATAAAACATGGTCTGTATGTTTGTTGTGACAATATCAGGCTAGAGTTTTGGTCACCTTGGATTACAAAGTAGGTCATTCGGACAAATCTTTGAAAAACATTGTGGGCATTCAAGAGGCCAAACTTTCGGTTTGATACTCATGAAACTTTGTCAGAATGTTAGTCTTGACATTATCTCAGAAAAGTGTGAAATTGGGTTATGTCAGGTCAAAAAGTAGGTCACAGGGACATTTCTTAGAAAAAAACATTTTGTGCACTCTCGAGGCAACACTTTCAGTTGGATAATCATGAAACTTGGTCAGAATGTTTGTCTTATTCAGGGTTCCCTCTGGCTACTTTTTTTCTTGCGCCATCACTTTCACCAAATGAGAAAAGTTTGCGCCAGATTGAGATAATTGGAGCCAGTTGGTGCCAATTTTAAAATGAAAGTATAGTAGGTCTGGCATAATCAAGAATTGGTCAATGAATTATAATTGCATGGTTGTGCCATGAGCAATAATATAAACAAGAAAAAGTTTGTTTTCATCAGATTTAATTACTCATTTCTATGTTTATTGTGTGAATATATTCCAAAAATCAGTTTTGTTAACAACGAAAAATCATTATGCATTAAGTTTAAGTAATCTATCTATTACTTAATGTTTGTTAGCCAATTCTCCTATATTAACAAAATTTTAAAGAGAGACTTTTTTGAAACAGAAAGAAGTTTAAATGGTACAAACCAAACAACAACAAAGTCAGTATGTGGAAAAAAAATGTTACATAAGTACAAATTGCTCATTTAGAGAATTTTCTAAATCTGTAACAATGTTTTCATGAGGGGACAATTTACATTTTGAAATATACAGAAGTAAAAATGTTAAAAACCAAACAAGTTTTCTGAAAGGTAGGCAATTAATGCAGGAAAAACGACATAGAAAATTTCTAGGACAATGGTAACATATCAGTCTGGGTTTTAGCCAGTGCCGACGCTGTCAGCATTACGTCCAGCTGTATGTTAATACAGAATCTATCGATTTTACCTGTGATTATGATTCATTTTGACATTTAGTAACATTAACGATTTATATGGGACTCTGGTTTTCTATACTTTCACTTTCTTACAGTTTTCCTAAGTTAACTGACAAGTTTTGTCTAGCCGGAAGTTTGTTGTCGAAGTGTATGTATATTCGGATAGTCAGGTGTAAATGACAACGATTTGTAAAGTAATTAGGATTACGTCAATGCCGTAGTTTATTCCTGCTGATTTATTTCAACTTTATCAATGGATTAGCGGTTATGCATCCATGCATTGCGGTGCAGGAGACCAGTATCAAAATGTATGGCATCCCGATATGAGAAATATCGGCGCCAGTCATTTTCGCCAATCGGCGTTTTCTTGCGCCACATTTAAAAATCTATCGCAAATGGCGCCAAATGCGAAGCCCAGCGGGAACCCTGCTTGTTAATGTCTGGGATGGGTTTGAAACTGCAACATCAGGTCAAAATGTAGATCAACAGGTCAAGTCAGAACCTTGAGTGCACTCTAGAGGCTACAGTTTTGGTCGAATACTCATGAAACTGGGTCAGAATGTTTAAATGACATTTTAGACAAGTTTGAAATAAGATCATGTTGGTCAAAAAGTAGGTCACAGGATTAGATCTAAGAAAAACATTGTGAGCATTCTAGATACCACGTTTTCAGTCTGAAACTCATGAAATGTGTTTAGAATGTTAGTCTTCGTTATATCTCAGACAGGTGTGAAACATGGTCATGTCATGTCATAAACTATGTCACATGGACCGTTTAAAAAAAAAACACCTTGGGTCCACTCTAGAGGCAACATTTTCTGTTGGATAATCATGAAACTTGGTCAGAATATTTGTCTCGATAGTATGTGTATCTGGGACAGGCTTGAAACTGCAACATCAGGTCAAAATATAGATCACCAGGTCATATCATAGAAAAACCTTGAGTGCACACTAGAGGCTACATTTTCAGTCTCATACTCATGAAACTTGGTCAGAATGTTTGTCTCAATGACATTTCGGACAAGTTTGAATTTACCGTATTGCTTTGGTCATAAGTTGACCTCAGTTATAAGTCGAGGTGGTATTTTGGAAGAATTTTGGAAGGATTTTGCGTAGGCTCGTTCGTAAGTCGACTTATACTTTTAGTATGTACTTGAGTCCTGCCTAGCCATAAAAGGATTTTGAGGAAAACATACTATTTTTAGATTCATCGGCGGTCGAAATTTTCTCATTTTTTCCTATGGATAAATACTGGTAGACTTTCTGCCAGTCAGATTAGGCCCAATAGGTTGTTTCATTTTATAATCCTTAAATAAAAGCATAATGCTCAATTTATTAAACTTGAAATTCTAAATCAAACAAATTATTAAATAACATTACATGCATAATGCTGCATTGTTTGTTTTGGGACAGAAAAACAGTTGAAAATTTTTTTGTAACCGTTTCATACCATCATCCTATAGTACTCAAACAATGCCGTAATGCTTACTGAGGTTATAAAAGTTAACTCTTTACCGAACAACAAAATAAGACTTTTCCAAACTCAACACATTTGTAGATGATAATTTGTTTGTAGGGTAGAAAACTATGTGTGAAATGGAGAAAATGCTGTTTACCAGTATTTTCTTCTTCTCTCACAATAGTTTAAAAAGTCTTCTCCATGAGGGTCATTAGAAATCGGGATTGTGTGGTAAAGGGTTAAATTGTCCAGATTGGTGATCTCATGTGTATTTCTGTGCATCGATTACCTTTTCTTAATAAAGTTGAAGTAAAATAGGTCAAAAGAACAAACCAACAATCAAAAGCAGTTTCTTTTGTCAATCATTTGTATGATCGGTAGACTCCACCCCATACAACCTCTTCTCTTACAATCTATTGGTTAAGAATAGGTCTACTACACTTATCAGAAAGTGTCAGTCAGATCTTGAGAAGTACAGACCTGTACGTATTAGTTAGTGTTTATTAATTGAAAATTTAACAGTTAAGACACCCTAAGGGAGCAAATGTAGTGAGCAACCGGGGTGTCTTAATTGTTAAATTTTCAATTAATAAACACTAACTGACTTAGTGTTTAATCTTTGACCTGTAGTGCGACAGCTAGTTAGATCCTTTTGTGGTGAGGTTGATACCAAAACAGAATGAAGATCCTTCATTTGACCTCGTGATGAAACAATTTATGTCATGAAATTTCATTTTCCTGCTTGATTCAATGTCCAGCGTGCCCTATTTCCTATACCGGGGTTTTCCATGACGCACAAATCCTGCATCAATGACGCAATTTTTACTGAAATGACCCCCAGAATAAATAACAGCGCTTCATCAGTGACGCAACTTTCCAAAATTTTAATCATCTAGGAAATTGAAAAAATCATCATATATCCAAGTCTGTTCTTGCCTCAATATCGGAGGAACACCGCTCTTTTTTTAACTACAGGGTTTATTTTAGATAAAAGTGGTTTTCTGGTAATTTATTTAAAGAATAAGATTGGTTTACGCATTATTGCAGTAAAGTACATTGGACATATGTCGTAAATATGGACCCAGTCAAAGTCTTAGTTGGGTTCTCTGTATTTAATAGCATATTTTACGCGACTTTTGGTAAATAAAAGTACACATTACCAGTCTGTTCTGTTAGCAGAAAATAATGTCACGACGAAGTAAACTAGTATTCTCTTTTATTGTCTGCTTCCTACACCTGCCAATCAAGCCACATCAGGCAGCGATTCGGAGGAGAATGTTTTGTCTGTCAAAAATTGAAATCAAGCTTTCCGTCAGAAATGACTTAGAGCGAGTGCACCCATTACCGAACACCTAAGTGTGATAATTTGCCGTTCGTAAATAAAACCACCTACTGAACTGGTGACGTTATTTGTATCATCTTTTGTGTATTCAATTGTGACTGATAACTAACACAGTATAGCGCACTGAAAACAAGTTACTGGCATTTCTACAGTGTAACTGAAGGGTTGAAATTACGAATGCTGATTATGAATCTGAACACATATGGTTGTAAATCCGAACACCTTGGCGATTTTTGAAAAATACCACATCAAACATGTCTACACCAAAATTTGCGGTTATTTGCATACACACTTGTGTATGCAAATAACGACAACTCTGTGTTCGTAATTAAAACCAGTGTGAAAAAATAAGGTTTGAAATCTGAACAGTCAAATATCTTTATCAACCACATGTAACGATTAAAAATGCCTGTTGATGCTGGTAAATAATAGTTTCACCGTTCATAAAACAATACAAGAACAGATTTCTAGCGCTTCTGTGGCGCAAGGTAACCTTACATAACAATGTCGTTGGATTAGCGAATGTCACAATTTTACTCGCCTGATTGTGGGTAGCAAAACAAACATGGTGTTGTGGGAGATATAATTACGGTATCGGCTCCAAAATGGCGAAACGAGAAAGAGTAGATCCAATATAGTGATGTTATACATGTGATGCCATATCTGTACATAGTGCAAAAGAACTAAGGTCAAAAATAGGAACTTGTTCGGAATAAGACGTCGTTCGGAATCACATGCACCCGCTCTACAGACTTTACTTTCTCGTGGAGTTTAAAGTTGAATTGCATTGTAATCTGTGCTTGACAACGAAGAGACCCAAGACCCATTTATTTTGACCCCCTATGTTAAAGAAATGACCCTCAACTAATGAGGCAAGGGGTCACAATAACCCTTAGTTTTTAAAGCTGAGTGAAAACCCTGCTATACAAATCATAAAGTAGGCCTCAGCGATGATGGAAGCTGATTTCAATTTAAGCATGTCTCAGTTTTTATCATTTTCTTCTTTTCATTGTTATCATGCCACATCAATTAACCCTTTGCCTCCAAAACCAATATTGACACTTTTGTAAACAGTGCTGATTTAAACAGGTGAGGCAGCATGATGAGTTGGTTCACTTGAATTCTGCATTGTTTGCTTTTAGATATACAAATAATACTAAATCATATTATACAAAAATGAAATGGTCCAATAACTAAAATGGAACTGTCTAGTGTTTCAAATGCTGCGCCGAAAGGGTAAAATAGGTCCATGTAGTACAGTACATTGTTACGGGAGACCACTCCTTCATGCATGGCTTCATCCCGATTTAAATACAATACCTAACAACTGCATTAGGGAGAATTCTCTTTAACTCAGTGGTTATGGTATTGGCCTTTCGTCTGGGCGTCCTAGGTTCGAATCCTGCGCGGTACCTGTATTTCTGCCATGCATTTGTTCATTTGTTTCTTTGTTACGGACTTCGTTTGTAAGATGGGGGCTCGTCCGGGATTCGCCATTGAGCCATTAATCCCATTTGTTGTCCAAAAACGGACTTTCTCCTAATAAGGCTTTGAGTCATCAATAAATGATGACTTTAAGAGCGGGTGTGTTGCGGGAGACCACTCCTTCATGCATGGCTTCGTCCCAATTTAAATACAATATCTAACAACTGCATTAGGGAAAATTCATTTAGCTCAGTGGTTATTGTATTGGCCTTTTGTCCGGGCGTCCTACGTTTGAATCCTGCCCGGTACCTGTATTTCTGCCATGCATTTGTTCATTTGCTTCTTTGTTATGGACTTTGTTCGTAAGAACTTGTAAGCCTGACAGGACAGTGTGGCAGAGTTTTCACAATTTACTTGCACATGCGCACTGTGCCTTAAACACTTAACCATTAAGTGGAGAACTCTTAATTAATTGTTCAGGTAGCCAGGTTTAGAAAATAAGACGGACACTTTTTCAAAATATAGGGCCATTTGATTTGTCAGCAAATGAGGTTAAACACTAAATTTGCATAAAACATCTAATTTGGTATAAGGTAACAAGCCATTGTCTCAAAGTCATTAGAGGTGCAACGGTTCACTGCGGTGCACCGAAAACCGAGTTCATGATGTCTCGGTTTGATCTCGATACGTTTTTTCGTATTTTCGGTTCGATATGGAAGTGAGTTTTACCATACCTTTCCCACTTCCAGAAAGTGGTTTGGTGCGATTTCATTGGTTAGAATTAACCAATCAAATTGAACGACATTCATTGTTTACAAAACGGCTTAAAGATGCCCGTCTACAGCCGGTGAGCAAAAACGCTGTTAAAATTAAAAAAATTTAGAATGGTACAGAAATCAGTCCTTTGTGTAAACATGGATAAATTACTGACATATATGGTGTGCTTGAAAAAAAGAAACACAGAGATTTGTATTAGAAACCGAACATTGATCAGCAGAAAACTGGCTGACGATCGGAGCTGTAAACAATGGTGGTACGTCATGGAAATTTATCGTTGGTTTCTGCCTAGAGTCGGATACGGTGTAATTTGCATATATAGGCCGCGACCTCCGTCTGAAAATTGAGGCTGCAACAGAGAAGCCTCCTTTTTCCTTCGTTTACCTCATTAGACACAGGGCGAAGGTCAAATATAGTCACGTGACAGAATGCATGATCATCATACGAATCTACCCGAGTGTATAACAGACATATCGAAATGTTCGATTCAAAAACCGTGAACGACGAGTCTGTTTACATGGAAGGCCGCAACTCAGCGAAATGCATTCATTTTCTATCAACTGTAATCTAAGCAACCTTGCAACCGTGAGGCGCAATATTTGGCATGAAGATATGAGAATGACTATAGTTTGATAAAATAAAGACAAAATGAGTTAAAACTGGCTGAAAATGAGTATCAGGGCCTCTTTAAGGTGATGGAAAAATTTGTCTTTGGGACGAACCCCCCCCCCCCCCCGGCAAGTTGCAAATAAAAAATTTGGAATCATTTTCGCTTTAGGGACGCAAATAAAGATAAAGCTACTTGCCGCTTATGTTTTACTTACGCAAGCTGCGAAAATTAAATATCATTTGCACGATTTCAAGATTTGCCATGGTTCCTTAATGGTCAAAATCTGTTTTGAAGTAAGTGTAACTATTATTTATGTACTATTTATTATCAAAATTCAGATTGGTTTTGTTTAACTCTTTCCATACCAAAGACGACAGCAGAAGCTTTTGTAGACAGTGTAGATCAAGATCAGACTGCACAGAACGTGCAGTCTGATCTCTGATCTTCACTGTCCACTACTATATTCTAGACTATGACCAAACTGTCTTTTGATCTTGCAGAGGAAATGTATTTTTAGCCTTTGAGAAAATGCAATTTATTTATCAGAAGTGAAAGAGTTAAAGTCTGTAGAACACAATCCTGATTTAACAACCCTGAAGGAGAATGCATCTGAAAACATTGGGAAAAAGGAGAAAATTATGGTTACCAGCATTTTCTTCTTTTCCTACGATGTTTTCTCTCCAATTCAATAGGGAATTCCATCATTTTGAGCCACAATTTATTTCTGGTGTGCAATTGCTTTTGATACGGTCAACTCTGAATTTTTGACAAAGCAATCAACCCTTGTTTCACATCAACATTTTTTAAAATGGGAAACAAGATGTTGGCAACCGATTTACCATTTCAAGAAAAATAAAAGCTGAAAATTATAATTACATTTACTTTTATTATTTATAAGTGTGTATCAAACCGAAAATAATCGAACTGAGGTTTCTGTATCGTGATACTAATTGAACCAAAGCATGGGTGTATCGTTGCAGCCCTAGTAGCCATAGAGTTGTAATGGCAGTGTTTATTGAATACCCTTTCACAGGAGTGTCCTTGGGCAAGACACCTCAGAGCCCAGCCTAGTACTGGTGCAACCCAGGAAAACATGAATATGTGAGCTGTCACCGCGATATGACTGAAATAATGTTGAAAGCGGCGTAAAACACCATTCAAACAAACAAATTTATTGAAGACATTTACAACTGTTCTGCACGAAGAACTCTATACCCAGTTACACACTGACTTCCAATCAACACATACATGATCTGGCAGTTAGCCAATATCATGCAGGCCTATGACTGGAACATCTGGGCAGTTGTGTCACATGTTTTGCCTGGAGCACATGAAAATGCACCAGTTAGATGCATTGCCAGTAAATAAACATAAAAGCGAAGTTTAGTATTTTACTTTGCTTTATTGTTCTTTGGGACAACACAGTTATGGCTTTAACCATTTCCCTTACGACTTTTCAGCCCCCTGCAGAAACTGCCTTTTGAAAACGTTGAGGAAAAAGAAGAAATTGTTTTTTAAAACATAGATAAATCGGGAAAGTATTAACCCTTAAAGCGCCTATTACAACTGCTCAGTAGTTTTTGCATTTAGTATAGATCAAGATCAGCCTATACAATTTTTTTAGTCTGATCTTTTATCTACACTCTTTGCTTTGATGAGACATTGTGAATAAGACACTGAATATTGTAATTATTTTGGTCCAATTTAAAGGCTGAAAATGACCACCAAACTGAATGTATCACTTGTCAAAACGGCAGCCGATTTGACATAAATTGTCTGCATGATTTTTCTGTGCGCTCTTTCATAAGTCGAGGTAGGTTTTCATGCTGATTTTTTTGCGCTGTTTATGTCGATTTATGGCCGAAGCAATACAATAGGTCATGTTGGGTCAAAAGGTAGGTCACTGGATTAAATCTGAGAAAAATATTTTGTGCATTCTAGATACAACATTTTCAGTCAGATACTAATAAAAGTTTGTCAGAATGTTTATCTTGATAATATCTGACAGGTTTGAAATGGGGGTAAAGTCGGGTCAAAATGTGAGTCATTGGGTCAAAGCTTAGTAAAACAATTTGGTTTAGCCAATCAGAAGTTACGTTACTTTCATATTTAGAAAACCTTGGAGAACAGGACCAGGAGTGTTTTTTAGAATGGTTGGTGACTATGGACCGAGATTGCACATTAAATGCAGTCTGATCTTGGTCGACACTGTCCCTAAACGGCATTGAATTGTGCCTAGGAGCCTAGTATTTGTTAACTCTTAGCATACCAAGGACAGCATCAGGAGGGTTTTGCTGACCAAGTAGATCAAGATGAGACGAGAACAAAAGAGTAGTTTGATCTTATATTTTAACTGTCTGTTTTCTTGGATTAATTTGGTAAAATGGTCTTGAAATTAAAAGGGGTTTTTATTCCGCTGAGAATATAAGTCAATTTCATTTCTTCTGTGTTTGATTGTCTAGATTCCCATGATTGCCATTTGAAACATGCCAGACTTAAGATTTTAAAGGTCAAGTGTACTGGTATAGATTGGGGAAACAATTTGTAAAGAAAAATGCTCATATTGAACAATTACAATAGTTGTCTGAATGTTTTCAAAGTTTTTTTCTACACAAATTGTCAGGAAAATTGAGAATGAAATCAACAAGGTTGATATCTGTTTGGTGACACTTCCTTCAGCATGTTTTGTTGAGCCAATCCCATGCACCTGTTATTTGACTCCCTTATCCACCTGACATTTATCAATCCTCTACCAAACCATCCCATGTTTGAACAACCTTGAAGAAGTAGGCTTTTGAAGACATTATGTAAAAAGGAGAAAACACGCATAACCAGGATTTTTCCCTATTCCCATAATGTTTCCAGCCCCAGCTTTTCAACAATGAATCTTATCATTTGAACCATGCACATTTCATTCCTTGCAATCACCTGCAAATGCTTTCCAATTGGATAAGTCTAAAATTTTGCCATTTGGTACAACATTAACCATTAACCACACAATCCCAAGTTTCAACGACTGAGAAAGAAGCCTTTTCAAGACATTGTAGGAAAAGGAGAAAATGCTGGTAACCAGTATTTTCTCCTTTTCCCATACTGTTTTCTTTCCTTTCAGAGACAAAATCTTTTATTTGAACAAAATTCAACTTGTGGTCTGCAGGTGCTTTTAATTTGGACCAGTCCCAAATTTTGTCATGTGGTAAACAGTTAACCCTCGACCAAACGATCCAATATTTAAATGACTTTGATCAAAAAGGCCTTCTGAAAAGGAGAAAGTGCTGCTTTCAAAGACAAATCATTTAGTCCATTAATTTGACATTGGTAAATGCTTTTAACCCCTAACCAAACAATCAACATGTTCTAAAGACCATAAAGAAGAAAGCTTTTGAATACATTGTGTGTAAAGGATAAAATGCCGGTAATCAGCACTTTTTCCTTTTCCAACAATGTTTCTAGCCTTTCTAAGCACTATGTTGACATTTCAGATGCATTCTGTTATACCCCCCACCTACAGTGTAAAGAGTAGTATATTGGTTTCACCATGTCTGTCTGTCTTTCCATCCATCCATCAATCCGTCTGTATGGATACCTTTTTTTTTGTCTGCTTTGCGACAGTTCTAGACGCAACATTTTCAGTCCAATACTCATAAATGTTTGTCAGAATATTTGCGCCCAGCTGGGTAGCCAAGTGGTTAGTGTATCTGACTCATGTCCTGGTGGTCGTGAGTTCAGTAACCAGTTTAGGCAAACTTTCTTTCCTGTGATTTTTCGCCACTACCCTCTGTTGCATGTGAAAAAAGTAGTCCGTGATTTGAAAAGAAAATTGTGCCAGTACTGGTGTCATAAAGCCAGGAAATACATGCATAGGTGCACTGACTGCCATGATAGGACCTTAGCTATAAAAATGGCGTTGAACTCAAATACAATCAGAATGTTTGCTCTGATGACATCTCATTTTAAAAATTGTTCACCGTCAGTCAGAATGTAAGTCACTGAAACAAATCTTTGAAAAAAAACATTGTATTCTCTCTAGAGGCCACATTTTCAGTCAGAGACTCATTGACTTTGTCTTGATGATACCCTGAAAAATTGTGAAACTGGGTCATGTTGGATCAAAATGTAGGTTACTTAAACTCATTTGTTTTACATCATCACAACCAGAATATCTTCAACTTCATCAATCTTAGATGACTTTATTCAGGTGAGTGCTTTAGGACTAATTGCCCTCTTATTTCTTAGTAATGGCTGTAAATTTTAATTTCATTTATTGAATTGTCTAACCCTTTACCAAACAATTCCGAGTTTTAATGACGCTAAGAAAAAAGACATTTGAAAACATTGTGGTAAAAGGAGAAAATGCTGGTAACCATGTACTGGTAACCAGCATTTTCTCCTTTTACCACAATGTATTCAACCCTTTCAGAGACAAAAATTTTCATTTGAGCCACATTCAGTTTGTTGTCTGCAGATGATTTGAATTTGGAACGGTCTACATTTTTGTCGAGAGGTAAAAAACTAACAGTTAAGATAGGTACAAGTTTCTTTTATCACTATATTTTACAAAAGTTGCAACTGCACATAATATTATATCAGACTTGTGTTTCAACCCTCTCAGCACTGACAAATGAACTGTACCTTTTCAATTTAGGAAAACAGCCAAAATGATTGTTCTTCCAAAATTTTTTTCAGTCAGAGCATTTGTTAAAGTAGAGGGCAGTGTAGATTCATGGTCAGGCTGCATGTCGTTTGGAGTTTAATCTTGATCTATGCTGTCTTCAAAAGCAGCATTAGTTATACTTAGCTATCTTAGGGTTAAAAGAGTAAGCATGAAATGAAACAAGATGTAGTATTTTTCAACTCTGCAAAACTGACCATTTAGGATGCTTAATAAAACCTTAGGTATAATTCTACAGACAGTGCAGATCAGATAAGACTGTACCTAAGTGCTTACAGTGTCAAATTTTCAAAAACAGCCTGATCATTGAGTGCAATCTTATGTTTGATTCACTGTACACTGGTGATTATGACCTGGAATAATTAGCTTTTCAAAGTGCATGGACCATTTTATTAATAATGAAAGCATAACCAATAGGAACTGAATTTTTTTATCAGGTCATGTGCTGCTACTTTATGGACGAAGTTAATCCAATATATATGTGGAGTCTAATCTTATACTACACCTTTCTCCTCTGGATTAACCCTTTTTCTCTTGAGTGTCAATGAACTTTGGTACTTCAGTGAGTAATCTTCTGAAGATTTGAAAGATAAATAATTTTCAGGTTGATTGATTGAATGCTGTTTTATGTTGCTTTCAACATTATTTCAGCCATATCATGGCAACAGCACACATATTCATGAATTTCCTGGGTTTCACTAGTACTAGGCTAGGGCTCTGAAGTGTCCTGCCCAAGGACACTCCCACGAAAAACCCAGCAGATCCAGTGAGGCTCGAACCCAGGGCCTCCAGGTCACGAGTCCAACACTTTACCATTGAGCCACGCACAATCCCTATTACCTCTAAAGTTTGTATCTTTCTTAACCCTTAAAGCGAGTTTGTATCTTTCTTAACCCTTAAAGCACCTTTCACAACTATAGTTCTTTCTGCAGGCAGTGTAGATCAAGATCAGGCTGCACAAAACATTTGCTGAAACACTGTAGACAAGAGCAATCTTGAAATTGTGATTATGTGGGATTTATTTCCAGATTGAAAGTATCTTTTGGGTTTATTTGGCGCTCTAAGGGTTAAAAGTGGTTGCTGTGCATATACCTGGTACTAAAATTTAGAACACATAAAAATTAGTGCTTGTGTAATGAGCAGTGTCTACTGTTTTGCAATGACTAGCACAAGGCTTCAGTTAAATCAGGGAGAAAAAGATCATATAACAGAATCATGAAGTTTTTAATTATAATGTGTAATACCTGTAGAATATGTTTAAACTAGTATTAGTAAAACAAAATTCAACTTACCATTCATTTACATGTAGTTTCGTAAGGTTATCGGCTGTAATAATAATGATAGCCAACAGAGATAAATGAATATGCACCAGGGTTTTCCATGACGCACAGATCCTGCGTCAGTGATGTGATTTTAACTCAAATGACCCCCCCAAAAAATAACAGTGGGTCATCAGTGAAGCAACTTTCCAAAATCTAGATAATCTAGGAAATTGAATAAATCATCATAAATCCAAGTCTGTTCTTGCTTCAGAATCTCAGACGAACACTGTTCTTTTTTTAACTACAGAGTTTTAGATAAAAGTGGTTTTCCAGTAATTAGTCCCTTACCGGCGAAGCCAAAGGGGACTTTAGGTTTGCACTCTGTCCGTCCGTCTGTCCGTCAGTCCGCACGCAAATCAGTTTTCCGGACTTTTTTTCTGAACGCTGGTAGATATTGAGCTGATTTTTGGTGTATAAGTCAACCACCATGAGTTACAGATCAAGTTCGTTTCGTTCTGGTCCACTGATTTTTGACGAAATTACGGGCCTTGGACTTAGAAATTTTCACGGAAAAAACAGTTTTCCGGTTTTTTTTTCTGACCGCTGGTAGATATTGAGCTGATTTTTGGTGTGCAAGTCAACAATTATGAGTTACAGATCAAGTTCGAGTTTCGTTCCAGTCCACTGATTTTTGACAAAATAAGGGGCCTTGGACTAAGAAATTTTCATGGAAAAAACAGTTTTCCGGACTTTTTTTCTAAACGCTGGCAGATGTTGAGCTGATTTTCGGTTTGTAAGTCAACCACTATGAGTTACAGATCAAGTTCGAGTTTCGTTCTGGTCTGCTGATTTTTGAAGAAATTACGGGCCTTGGACTTAGAAAATTTCACTGAAAAAACAGTTTTCCCAACTTTTTTACTTACAATGCTCATGTTTGGTATGTAGGTACCTGTCATTGATACCGATCTTCTGTGGGTTATATGCCCAAGGTCAAGGTAAAAAATTTTAACCCTTATCATGAAAACTGATCCTCAAAACTTTTCATAGTCATTTCTCTGTATATTTTTTAAGTACTTAAGTTATAACACTTATACATGGTAAGCTGGTACCTCTCATTGGTACACACCTGCTGAAGATAAGTTTAAGGTCATCTCACAAGGTAAAAGTCATATTTCTGAAAATTTGCTTTTATGGGGGCATTTGTGTTTCACAAACAAATCTTGTCTTAGTAAAACTTCTTCAATGAACTTACTTTAATGAGGAAAATGCTTATATATCTGACTTTCATTGAAGCATACAAAGACAGACTCTATGCTTATAATTCTGAAAGGGGGTCAAATACATTCTTTCTCCTCCACAGAGTTTCACAAACTATACCTACCAGCGATATATACGGCCAGTAGGGGATTCGGTATTGCTATGCAATACTATCAGAATGCTTGTTTATTTATAGAATGAGACTGGTTTACGCATTATTACCATAAAGTACAGTGGACAGTTGTTATAAATACGAGCCCAGTCAATCATAGCTGGGTTCTCTGTAATTTATAGCTTTTTTTTTTACACCAATTCCAGTAGATAAAAGAACACATTACCAGCCTGTTCTGTTTGCAGAAAATGTCACAACGAAGTAAACTGTGGCATTCTGTCTTATCGTCTGCTTCCTACATCTGCCGATCACGCCACATCAAGCGAGAATGTTTCATCTGTTAAAAATTGAAGTCGAGCTTTCTGTCAGAAATGACTATAAGACTTTACTTTCTTGGAGTTTAAAGGTGAAATGTATTGTAAAGCGTGCTTGAAGACGAAGAGACCCATTTATTTTGACTCCCTAAGTTAAAGAAATGACCCTCAACTAAAGAGGTAGGGGCTCAAAGTGACCCCCAATTTTTAATGCTGAGGGAAAACCCTTATGCACTGAGGGCACTTCTAACCTTGTCTCATAATTATGTTACATTATTCTGTCCATTCTCTCTCCCCAAACAAGAAGCTTGTTACTGGAAATCATGCGATTTAATTTTATAACATGAGTTTATGACAATTTCTGGAGAAAGAAATGACGCCTTTTCAATTTTTAATATTAGTATTTTATATAAGTTTATCATCGCACCAATTCTTTATATACATGTGATATCCATTGTCTAATAGCCGACATAAGCTTATGTTTTAATCACTTGATTTTTGGTGTACTCAATTATGTGCATGCTTGTTTCACATTTTGTCATTTTTTCTGTTAGTTTTCATTGTTTGTGTTAGATTTTCAGCAAGAATTTCAGGTGAGAGTGGGGACCGTAACGAAAGGTAAGTGAAACAGGCCATTTTTTAACCCTTTACAGAAAATTGTTTAAATGATCCTGAGAAAGAAGTCTTTTGAATACATGGTAGGTAAAGAAGAACATACAAGTAGTCAGAATTTTTTCCCATTCTTCTCAGCTTGTCCATCCCATCAAAGACAAATCTTATCGTTAAGTAGCATTTGAACTGTTGTCTGCAAATGCTCTGAATTTAGAGACATCTGAAATTTTGTCAGCTGGTTAAGAATTAAATGATTCACAAATTGTCTCAAATATTGATGTTATAACCCTTATCCTGCTAAATAGGTGAAATGAAACTTTCAAGCCGATAGTAAAACTAATATGCTGCTATTTCAAAGGTATCTTTTGAGGAAGGTATCTCCTTATCAGACAGTGTATATCCAAGATCAGACTGCATTTTCTGTACAGTCTGATCTTGCCTGATCTACACTGTCCACAAAAGGTCTGTGAGTTGGGCTTAGCAGCCTAAGGGTTAAGAGTTTAAAAAAAAGAATTTCTTTTGCGGGGGTGGGGGGTGTAAAGGGTGTAGCGTGATGATATGGTATGAAATAGCTATAAATTTGTTTGATACTAAGGGGGAAAAATGAATTTCAGCTGAAATTTTCTTAAACTTTTCCAAACAACAAATTTCAGAGTATTTGCAGACAATAACATAAATAAAGCATGGATCAAAAATTGAAATTTGTTTTGGGACCAGTGAAAAAGCTGGTGGGAAAAGGAGTAAATGCTGGTTACAAGCATTCTATCCTTTTTTCCACAATGTTTCCAAAAGCCTTTGGTAAGGTAGTTTAAACTGGGAATTGTTTGCTCAGAGTTCAGAATATGGTTTCTTAACTCTTTACCAAATGACAAAATTTTAGACTGGTCCAAATTGAAAGCCTTTGCAGACGACAAAATTAATGCAACTCAAAAATTGAAGTTTCTAGTGGGAAGAGTAGAAAACATTGTGGGAAAAGGAGATTCAAATGCTGGTAACCAGCATTTTCTCTTTTTTCCACATTGTTTTCAAAAGGCTTCTTTCTCAGAACTAAAAACCCAGTATTGTTTGGTAAAGACTTAACTTATCTGAGCAGAAAATGCTAAAGATGAGCATTTGTGATTGTACTGTTCCAGCTTTGTCTGTGTTGAGAATGTCAACAGTAACCTTGTATGTTCTCTAGGACTACATTGTCTGTCTAAAACTCGTGAACCATGCTCTGTGAAAAGGGGGTTTAATACATCTCCATTATGCATTATAGCAAGCAAGTCATCACATAATTATGGATCCCCAAAATCCATGTTGTTTAACTACTGACTAGATCATGAATTATAATGGTCCTTTGGCATGCAGAAAAGTTAAAGATAGCAAAAAACTTTTGACTCATGTCAGCCTGCACAGATTACACCACTGACATGGGTCAATATTTTTTGCAAATGCACTTAACCCCCTTTTCACAGATCATGACTCTCATTAAACTTTATTGAACTGTTTGTCTAGATGGTATTTCGCACTAGTTGGAGATGGGTCACGTCAGGTAAAAAAGTAGGTCACCAAAATAAATCTTAGACACATTTTCTGACCAACACTTTTGAAAGTTGGTCAGAACGTTTGTGTCAATGATATCTGGGACAAGTTTGAAAATCAATCGTGTTAAATAAAAAAGGTCATTGGTCAAATCTAAGAAAAACTTTGTGCCCACAAGAGACCACATAAAATTAGTCCAAAACTCTGGGAAAATTGGTCAGAATGTTTGGCTTAATGGTATTTCAAAGGACTATGAAAACTGGTTTCTTTGGATCAAACAGTAAATCACTGGGAAAAATCATAGAAAAACATTGTGTGCATTTTAGAGGGAACATTTTCAATCCAATGCTCATCGAAGTTGGTAAGAACGTTTGCCCAGATTATTTGTCTAGAAAGTTTCTAATATGGACAAATCCTAGAAAATCCTTGCATAAAGTATAAAGAGGCAAAATTAGTTTGATTCTAATGAAACTTTGTTGTGGTGTTTGCCTTAATGAGATCTTGGATAAGTGCAAAATTGGGTTAACTCTGAGCATGATGTAGGTCAGTGGGGTTAATCTAAGAGAAACTTTGTGTGCACTCTACAGACCGTATTTTCAGTCAAATATTCCTTTAAACTCATTGAATCTTCAATAGAATGCTTGTCTAAATTACATCTTGGACATGTTTGAAAAAGGTCACGTTAGGTGAATAAATACATGTAGATCACTGGGGCAGAGCTTAGAAAAACCTGGTGTGCTTTTTAGAGGCCATAATATTATTTTCAATCAGTGCTTATGAAACTTGGCCAGAATCTTCGTCATGATTGTATTTTAGACAGGTTTGGAACTGGATTATCCCAGGTCAAAAAGGAGGTTAGTAGGTTCAATCCTAGAAAAAAACATTGCTTGTACTGTAGAGGTCATATTTTCAGTCTAATGTACATAGAATTTGGTCTGAATGTTTGAATTTGTTGTTTGATTTGAAGCCCCAAACATGTCAAAACGCCATGTTACAGCATTACTGATAAAGACCTTGTTCCTCATTTGAATACATAATAACCATTCATTATGTACATTTTATCTTGTGCTTTTAAATATTACTGTATAACTGATACTCCTAAAACAGATGGATTGATCATAAAATTGTGTATTTTCATACACGATTAGCAAATGGCACTGAGCATTAATATGCACATTCGATTTTTATGCTGTATGACACTCAGCTATTAACTCGTATATTGCCAGATATACCAAGGTTTGCATAATATGACTTTAATCAACTATTTTCATTAAAACATTAATACTTTATCACTCATGTAAGGATCTTTATATCAGAGTTATACGGTAACTACACATGTAATCCTCTCAACAGTACAGGCCCAGGTGAGCGATTCAGGGCCATTATAGCACTCTTGTTGTATTGAGTGAAGATTTAATCGTTTAATATAGTGAATGTCAAAGGGGTAAATTTATCCTCTGGAGGAGGTTGGAATTATTTTGAAACAAATTTTGTACATATAGTGTGTGTGTGTGCGCGCGCATGAGAGAAAGGGAGAGAGAATGAATGGTACATCCCTTTTTCAGGAATCCCAGATTCACTGTTAGGAAAGAATTGTGTTGATGAAACTTTCTTTTGTAACTGATCAGATCTGAAAGGGGAACATGTGCATTGAAATTAAAAAAAAAAGTTCACGATCCATTTTTGCTCAAATGGGAGATAGATTGATTAATTGTATTGGAGTTAAATGTCATTTTAACAGCTTAGGTCAAATCACGGCAGTCAGTGCACCTAGGCATGTGTTTCCTGGCTTTCTCACACCAGTACTGGCACACCTTGCTTTCCAAGTCTCTGACTACTTTTTTCACATGCATCAGAGCTGAGAGGCGAAAAAATCGCCAGAAAGAGAGTTTGTCTCGACTGGATATCAAACTCAACTACCAGGTTACGAGCCTGATACACTAACATCTGAGCTACCCAACACGGTAGAGGTAGACTTTTGAAAACATTGTTGGAAAGGGAGGTAATGCTGGCCTCATTCTTCCTTTCTACCATTTTTTGGTACCCTTCCAGTAACATTTTATTTATCATTGCTCAAAATGTTTTATTATGAAAGAACCATTAATTTTGTTGTTAGAGTTCAAATAGATTGACAATGTTGGAAGCAGTCTCAGATACCCACAAAGTGCCAGGTGTTTTTTGATTGCCG
Source organism: Hippopus hippopus (assembly GCA_946811185.2). Taxonomy (NCBI): domain Eukaryota; kingdom Metazoa; phylum Mollusca; class Bivalvia; order Cardiida; family Cardiidae; genus Hippopus; species Hippopus hippopus. The sequence continues at coordinate 28,998,146 of OX328103.1, forward strand.
TTGACTCATTTCGAAAATGATAATGTTGTTGCTGGTGATGAAGATGATGATGATGATATGACAATAATGGTGATGCTGATGGTGAATTTGGTGGTGGAGAGAGATTTCTATCCTTGGTGTTTCCACGCAGTCTTCAACCTTATTTCAGTTATATCTGGGCGTCATGTGCACCTATCCATGCTGTGTTGGTATTTCATTTACCAGTACTTTGCACAATTTTCAGAACCAATGGCTACTTTCCTTCATACCTGTTGTCGGGATAAAAAGAATGGTGAGCGATGAGAAATGAATGAATCTTGTCCCAATGACTGTCATCAAACCTCGGATAAAAATTGCAACAGCTGGGGTATCGAACCTGTGAACCCCTAGTTTCGTACCTCGTACTTCATCAACTGAGCAACAAAGCTGAGAATTATGCTGATAAAGTTTTCTTTTGTAATTGATCAGATCTTAAAGGCAGCCACATTAACGAAAATGAAAGTTATGAGCCCGATCTGACGACTTTAACATAATTTGAGTTATATTGCAAGCACCTACTTATGCGTTATTGGAGTTTCTTTTAACAGTATTTTGCTTTTAACCTTTCCCAAACCACTGTTTGCTTTCAAACGTAGATCATTTGAAACATTGTTCAAGGATGAGAGAAGAATGAATCTTGTCGCAATGAACTTAATCCTGAAAAAGAAAATACGATAAACCGGGGAATCGAACTATAGAACCATGGGTTTTAAGTCTGGAACATTACTTTGCCGCTGCTTTTAGTGATGTTGGCTTTGTGTGTGTGTGTGTGTGTGTGTGAGAGAGAGAGAGAGAGAGAGGATTTGATTTTGAAATGTTTACTTTATTTCTGGAGGGTTGTTATGTGCATGAAGAAACTGGAACATTTTGTAAAGCAAAATGATGTCGGTTACGTTGTGAATTGAATGGGGTAAAAATGTGAGCGGTGAGAAATGAATGAATCTTGTCGCAATGACTGTCATCAAACCTCGGATAAAAATTGCAACAGCTGGGGTATCGAACCTGTGAACCCCTAGTTTTGGACCTCGTACGTCATCAACTGAGCAACGAAGCTGAGAATTATGCTGATAAAGTTTTCTTTTGTAATTGATCAGATCTTAAAGGCAGCCACATTAACGAAAATGAAAGTTATGAGCCTGATCTGACGACTTCAACATAATTTGAGTTCTATCGCACGCACTTACTTATGCTTTATTGGAGTTTCTTTTACCTGTACTTTGCTTTTAACCTTTCTCAAACCATTGTTTGCTTTCAAACGTAGATCATTTGAAACACTGTTCAAGGATGAGAGAAGAATGAATCCTATCGCAGTTGAACTTAAGCAATCCTGAAAAAGAAAATTAGATTAGCCAGGGAATCGAACTATAGAGCCTTGGGTTTCAAGTCTGGAACATGACTTTGCCGCTGCTTTTAGTGATGTTGGCAGAGAGAGAGAGAGACAGAGAGACAGAGAGTGTATTTGATTTTGAAATGTGTACTTTATTCCTGGAAGGTTGTTATGTGCGAGAAGAAATTGTAACATTTTGTAAAGAAAAATGATGTAGAGTTGTGTTGTGAATTGAAGGGAAAAAAACCTATTTTGAAGGAGGCAAGCATATCTCATGTTTAGGAATTCTTGACACAATTTGATTTTGTGAAGAAGTGGTGAAAAGTAAAGAAGTATGTTGCGGAAGCCTACTTTTGAAGTTGATCGATTCTTAGGGGGAGACATTGATAAGGTAAACGAAAAATATGTTTATGAGTCATGTTTGCAAGACCTTGGAGAGAAAGATCTTGCTATGATGGGAGAAAATACTGGTGTCATATCCCCAAGCCTGTCCCCATAGTTTGGAAGCACTGGAAATGATAAGTGTATATTTGATTGTTCTTTACTGATTTTTTGGAAAGAATCAAAACTTAAAGATAAAAAAATTGGAAAAACTGTGGACAAGCAATTGGAAATACGGTAGACTAGCTGGAAATCGAGTAAAGAAATGGCATGATTTGAATGGAGAACAAAGATGTTTTCCTGAGTGTTGAAAAGTGAACTAAAATAGTATTGAGCAAAACTGTTTAAGTTTACAGCAGTTGTGAAGCTATTTAATAATTGCTTGGATGATGATGATGATTAAGTTGGTAGTGCTGGATGTTGTATCGGAGCCAGATTTCTTTGTTAGCGTGTTTTTTTATCGTTGTTTTAACTTGATGTGAGGTAAATGGCGCGGCCAGTGCTCTTGTAACAGTCTTTCGAAACCACTGGCTGCTTTTCAAAATAACTTGAGTCGATAGAATGATCGGTATTAAGCAAAGAATAAATCCTGCAACAATGAATATCATCGAACCTCGGACAGAAATTGTACAGCTTGGGGACCGAACCTGCGACCGTATAGGTTTTAAGCCAAGTACTTTACCGACCAAGCAACTTGGCAAGGCAATCTGAGAGAGGGAGAGAGAGAGAGAGAGAGGGAGAGAGAGAGGGAGTGTATTTGATTATGACATGTTTACTTTAATCCTGAAGCGTTTTTATGTGTGAGAAGATATTATAACATTTTGTCAAAACAAATGATGTAGTTGTGGATTGAAGGAAAATAATATAAGCTTTTGGAAGGGGGATAAGTTCCTTTTACCAGTACTTCGCACAATATTGTTCCCATTGGCACTGGCTGCATTCCTCACATAACCTCGTCGAAAGAATTATGAGCGCTGAGATAAGAATAAACCCTGTTGCAATAACTGTCATCAATTCCATAGAGCATATTCTCAATCTAAGAGATTGTATCCTTAGTCCGTAGGTTTTACTTTCACACCGGGAGAAATATTTTCAGTCCGTATTTATTTATTCCTGGAGGGTTATGTGCGAGAAGACATTGTAACTTTTTGTAAAGAACAATGATGGAAAAAGTAAATTGTGTGAACACTAGATTTTAATGGCCATGTGTTTAGAAATGTGCAGAAGTTAATTTTAAGGGGCTCGATATTTTCTGGACAGTTTTGGATTCAATAAAAAAAAGTTATAAGCTATTTAGGAGGAGATCACTACTTTCTTTTACCAGTACTTTGCACGATATTGTTCCCATTGGCACTTGCTGCTTTCTTTTTATGACTTCGTCGGAAGGATTATGAGCGCTGAGATAAGAAGAAAGCCTGTCGCAATAACTGCCATCAATTCCATAAAACATATTCACAGAGTTGGAGATTGTATCCTCAGTCCGCATGTTGTACTTTCACATCGGGAGAAATACATTTAGTCGGTAATACTGGCCCATTAGTCCTTACCATCGTCTTTAGTCTCATTTGACCCAATCTCAGTATGTACCCTCGATTCGTGAGATAAACACTTGGCCCATGAGCTACGTCAACAAATGCTTGAGATTGAACCAGTTCCTTATTTCTTTACTTCATTAGGCTGCACTCTTAGTGAATGAGATAAACCTTACCTCTGGAAATTATTCGATATGATTAACCACTTTTTGGTCCTTTGGTCGCACAGCGCCTTAAACCAACACTCAGGCCGTTACAAGTATATTGAGTCCTTGGGATTGTATCCTCAGTTCGCGGAATGTTTCCCCAGTCTATTTCTTGTCCTCTTAGACTTTGAAATCGTACCTATAGTCAGTTGAATGTACCCCCAGGCCCTGAACCACTGGCCTCACTCAAATGGTACATTTGCACAGTTTGCCTATACACTCTTTTCCTGAAATGTACCCTAAATCTGTTAGGTGTAAGTTCAGAGAGTATCCTTAATATAACTTTTCTTCCAGTCTTATAACATTAGTCAGCACGTTGAGCCCAAAGTTAGCAATAAAAACCCCCAGTCTATGAGATGCACCTCAGTCACTCGGATACACCATAAGGCCTTCAAGCTGTGTTCTATCTTAAAATTTAGCCGTTTTCAATTAGACTATCCCTTGCCCACTTGATGTACCTACAGTTCGAAGATGTGTCGTCTGTCCATTGGTTATTGCAACAGCCCGTTTTATGTTCTTTTAGGAATTGAGATGGTAGCCTTAGTGTGTGAGATGTATCATTAAGCTATAAACCTGTGTCCTTTCAGAGATTTTACTCCCAACCTGTTAGCCTGCATCGCCAGTCGGTAAGATGTTCTTTTAGTTCCTTCTACTTTCTCACAGACGGTGAAATACATTCTGAGTTCGATGTTCCCTCAAACCTTGAAACAATGTCCCTTCTATTATTTCAACCCAATGCCATATGCCTGTATCTATGGTAGGTTATATATTCTCTCAGTTCGACACAGATATACCCTCAGTATTTCCAACTATGCTCTTTGTCCTATTTTAGCTCCAGGCGATTAGCTTATTCTATCTGCTTCCTTCATATTTCAACCTAACTTAATTGAATGTACCTTCAGATGACGAACCTATGCCTGCACTGTTGTTTCACCGATAACTCTTTGGCCTCTACTTCTTCTTCATGATCTTAACCCTTAGTCTAAATAATGTATTCACCTCATTTCATTGTTATCTCGCTCTATCTCTCTTCTTCCTTTCTCCCTCTCTTTTTCATTTCTCTCTCTCTCTCTTCCTCGTTTCACTATTTCTGTCTCTCTTCACCTGTCTCTCAATCTCACACTGTCTGTCTGTCTATCTCTTTCTTTCTCTGTCTTTCTCTCTTTGTCTCTCACACTCTATCTACTCCTTTCCGAACTCTGTCTTACTCTCTGCTGCTCATTTTTATCTTCTCTCTACACTGTTTTCCACTCTCTCTCGCTGTCGCTCTCTCTCTCACTTTCTCTCTCGCTGTTGCTCTCTATCTCTATCTATCTGTCTCGCTTTCTATCTTTCTCTCACTATCTATTTCTCTCTCTATCCCTCCCATTTCTCTTCATCCTCTTCTTATATTTCTCCTCTTTCTATCTGTATCTCACTGCCTCCTTTCACACAGTCTCTCTATCTGTTTTTCTCTGTCTCTTTCGCTATTCCACCATCTTCTGTCTGTCTATCGTTCATTATTCTCTCACTTTCTCTCTGTCTGTCTATCTGTCTCCCTTTATTTCTTTTTCCTTCCTGCAAACTTCTCTCTGTCCCTCTATCCATCTCTTTCGCCTTTTGTCCCTCAAATTCTGTCTCTCTTTTGGCTGACTTGATTTGCATCTGTGGTCTCCTTGTTGTGTTTCTCACGTTAATAAGACTGTATTCTCGGACTGTGATGTTTATTTCTTTTTCCTCCAAAAATGTACTTCCTACAATAAATTTAGCTTCCTTTCCTTCATATCTTCCTCAGTCTGTATGATTGATCGTTTCTCAGTTGATATGATGCTCCCTCAGACCGTAATTTTGAGTGTAATCTGCTTTGAAATACATGTAGATCAAGAACTATGTAGAATTCTGCATTAGATTTTTTAGTATGAAATGTTAAGGTATAACTGGCACAATTGAGACATCCTGGCAAGATCTTACAAAATTATGTAATCACCCTGTGCATTTCTACATACGACTACTTTGAATGTCTTATCAACCTCAGCTGTTTTACCTTAAGAATGCCGAAAAAGCCAAGGTTTTGACTTTATGATCTGAAGCAACTTGTTTATTGAAAATAATACATAAACATTCACGTAAGATTCTCTATATGATATTTATGCAGTACTGATTCATTGATTGATTGCAGAGTGTTAAGCGCCGTTTACAACATTATTTCAGTTTATATAGTGGCGGCCAGTGCACTTATGTATTCTTTCCTGTAATTTGTTTTACCAGTACTACGCACACTATTCTTTCCTAGCCACTGGCTGGTTTCCCACATAACAATCGTCGAAACAATGATCAACGTTGAGAGTGGAATGAATCCTATCGCATAGAATATCAGCAATCCTCGGAAAATAGTTGGCCGAGCCGGGAATGAAACCAGCGACCCCCTGTTCTCAAGTCCCGTATGCTACCAACTGAGCTACCGAGGCTCGTCAATTATGCAGTAACTCCACTCCGTATAATCACAGGGTCAGTTGAGCAACTCCGGGGCATGACCATTTTTTGATATCGTTTGTTTGTATGGTGTTTCTCGTAGTTTCAGCATATTTCTGTTATATCACGGAGGCCAGTGCATCTACCATTGCCTTCCTGTGATTCTTTATCCAGTGCTCCGCACAATATTATATCCACTGGCTGCTTTCTCACATACTCAACGTCATAAACATCAATCAGCACAAAGAGAGAGAGAGAGAAAGAAAGAAAGAGAAATCCGGACGGAATGACTATAATCAATCCTTGGAAAGCATTCGCCGAGCTTGGAATTGGAACCAGCAATAGCCTGGTCTCAAGTCCCATAGATTACCGACTGAGCTACCTACTCGGCATTGTTTAATTTAGTGAAGGTTTAATAAACGTCGTGAAGATTCTTTCAGCGCGACCTTAGAAAACATAGTTTGAATCAGGAAAGAATGCTGATTTCATTCCGCGTTTGCCCCACTACTTCAAAAGACAAATCTGATCATTTGGGCCACGTATAATTTATCGCCGTAAATGAAATTACTAGGGAGAATCTAGTTGTCTCTTGCCTTAGTTCAAATGGATTGACGATGTTCAAAGGAGTTTAAGTTTAAAGTGGATACATAGAGAGTTGAAAGTGTATTTTGTATTCCTATTTAGAGAATTCATAAAAGAGTCAAACTTCGAGATAAGTTGTAAATTTCTGAAATATCCAGGAAGGGTTTCAGACAGATTGTACAAAAATCTTTTATTTCGCTTTATAGAAGAGATTAAAAAATTGTTGAATAAAGCATGTTGAATTTGGAGGAGTTGTGAAGCTATTTAATCATGGCTTGGATAATGATAGATGATGAAAATGATAATGTTGTTGCTGGTGATGATGCTGATGATGTGACAATAATGGTGATGCTGATAGTGAATTTGGTGGTGGAGAGAGATTTCTATCTTTGGTGTTTCCACGCAGTCCTCAACCTTATTTCAGTTATATCTGGGCGTCTTGTGCACCTATCCATGTTGTGTTGGTATTTCATTTACCAGTACTTTGCACATTTTTCAAAACCAATAGCTGCTTTCCTTCATAACTGTTGTCGGGATAAAAAGAATGGTGAGCGATGAGAAATGAATGAATCTTGTCGCAATGACTGTCATCAAACCTCGGATAAAAATTGCAACAGCTGGGGTATCGAACCTGTGAACCCCTTGTTTCGTACCTCGTACGTCATCAACTGAGCAACGAAGCTGAGAATTATGCTGATAAAGTTTTCTTTTGTAATTGATCAGATCTTAAAGGCAGCCACATTAACGAAAATGAAAGTTATGAACCCGATATGACGACTTTAACATAATTTGAGTTATATTGCAAGCACCTACTTATGCGTTATTGGAGTATCTTTTACCAGTATTTTGCTTTTAACCTTTCCCAAACCACTGTTTGCTTTCAAACGTAGATCATTTGAAACATTGTTCAACGATGAGAGAAGAATGAATCTTGTCGCAATGAACTTAATCCTGAAAAAGGAAATACAATAAACCGGGGAATCGAACTATAGAACCTTGGGTTTTAAGTCTGGAATATTACTTTGCCGCTGCTTTTAGTGATGTTGGCTGTGTGTGTGTGTGTGTGTGAGAGAGAGAGAGAGAGAGAGAGAGAGACAGAGAATTTGATTTTGAAATGTTTACTTTATTTCTGGAGGGTTGTTATGTGCGAGAAGAAATTGGAACATTTTGTAAAGCAAAATGATGTCAGTTACGTTGTGAATTGAATGGGGTAAAAATGTGAGCGATGAGAAATGAATGAATCTTGTCGCAATGACTGTCATCAAACCTCGGATAAAAATTGCAACAGCTGGGGTATCGAACCTGTGAACCCCTAGTTTTGGACCTCGTACGTCATCAACTGAGCAACGAAGCTGAGAATTATGCTGATAAAGTTTTCTTTTGTAATTGATCAGATCTTAAAGGCAGCCACATTAACGAAAATGAAAGTTATGAGCCTGATCTGACGACTTCAACATAATTTGAGTTCTATCGCACGCACCTACTTATGCTTTATTGGAGTTTCTTTTACCTGTACTTTGCTTTTAACCTTTCTCAAACCATTGTTTGCTTTCAAACGTAGATCATTTGAAACACTGTTCAAGGATGAGAGAAGAATGAATCCTATCGCAGTTGAACTTAAGCAATCCTGAAAAAGAAAATTAGATTAGCCAGGGAATCGAACTATAGAGCCTTGGGTTTCAAGTCTGGAACATGACTTTGCCGCTGCTTTTAGTGATGTTGGCAGAGAGAGAGAGAGACAGAGAGACAGAGAGTGTATTTGATTTTGAAATGTGTACTTTATTCCTGGAATGTTGTTATGTGCGAGAAGAAATTGTAACATTTTGTAAAGAAAAATGATGTAGAGTTGTGTTGTGAATTGAAGGGAAAAAACCTATTTTGAAGGAGGCAAGCATATCTCATGTTTAGGAATCCTTGACACAGTTTGATTTTGTGAAGAAGTGGTGAAAAGTAAAGAAGTATGTTGCGGAAGCCTACTTTTGAAGTTGATCGATTCTTAGGGGGAGACATTGATAAGGTAAACGAAAAATATGTTTATGAGTCATGTTTGCAAGACGTTGGAGAGAAAGATCTTGCTATGATGGGAGAAAATACTATTGTCATATCCCCAAGCCTGTCCCCATAGTTTGGAAGCACTGGAAATGATAAGTGTATATTTGATTGTTCTTTACTGATTTTTTGGAAAGAATCAAAACTTAAAGATAAAAAAATTGGAAAAACTGTGGACAAGCAATTGGAAATACGGTAGACTAGCTGGAAATCGAGTAAAGAAATGGCATGATTTGAATGGAGAACAAAGATGTTTTCCCGAGTGTTGAAAAGTGAACTAAAATAGTATTGAGCAAAACTGTTTAAGTTTACAGCAGTTGTGAAGCTATTTAATAATTGCTTGGATGATGATGATGATTAAGTTGGTAGTGCTGGATGTTGTATCGGAGCCAGATTTCTTTGTTAGCGTGTTTTTTATCGTTGTTTTAACTTGATGTGAGGTAAATGGCGCGGCCAGTGCTCTTGTAACAGTCTTTCGAAACCACTGGCTGCTTTTCAAAATAACTTGAGTCGATAGAATGATCGGTATTAAGCAAAGAATAAATCCTGCAACAATGAATATCATCGAACCTCGGACAGAAATTGGTACAGCTTGGGGACCGAACCTGCGACCGTATAGGTTTTAAGCCAAGTACTTTACCGACCAAGCAACTTGGCAAGGCAATCTGAGAGAGAGAGAGAGAGAGAGAGAGAGGGAGTGTATTTGATTATGACATGTTTACTTTAATCCTGAAGCGTTTTTATGTGTGAGAAGATATTATAACATTTTGTCAAAACAAATGATGTAGTTGTGGATTGAAGGAAAATAATATAAGCTTTTGGAAGGGGGATAAGTTCCTTTTACCAGTACTTCGCACAATATTGTTCCCATTGGCACTGGCTGCATTCCTCACATAACCTCGTCGAAAGAATTATGAGCGCTGAGATAAGAATAAACCCTGTTGCAATAACTGTCATCAATTCCATAGAGCATATTCTCAGTCTAAGAGATTGTATCCTTAGTCCGTAGGTTTTACTTTCACATCGGGAGAAATTTTTTCAGTCCGTATTTATTTATTCCTGGAGGGTTATGTGCGAGAAGACATTGTAACTTTTTGTAAAGAACAATGATGGAAAAAGTAAATTGTGTGAACACTAGATTTTAATGGCCATGTGTTTAGAAATGTGCAGAAGTTAATTTTAAGGGGCTCGATATTTTCTGGACAGTTTTGGATTCAATAAAAAAAGGTTATAAGCTATTTAGGAGGAGATCACTACTTTCTTTTACCAGTACTTTGCACGATATTGTTCCCATTGGCACTTGCTGCTTTCTTTTTATGACTTCGTCGGAAGGATTATGAGCGCTGAGATAAGAAGAAACCCTGTCGCAATAACTGCCATCAATTCCATAAAACATATTCACAGTCTTGGAGATTGTATCCTCAGTCCGCATGTTGTACTTTCACATCGGGAGAAATACATTTAGTCGGTAATACTGGCCCATTAGTCCTTACCATCGTCTTTAGTCTTATTTGACCCAATCTCAGTATGTACCCTCGATTCGTGAGATAAACACTTGGCCCATGAGCTACGTCAACAAATGCTTGAGATTGAACCAGTTCCTTATTTCTTTACTTCATTAGGCTGCACTCTTAGTGAATGAGATAATCCTTACCTCTGGAAATTATTCGATATGATTAACCACTTTTTGGTCCTTTGGTCCCACAGCGCCTTAAACCAACACTCAGGCCGTTACAAGTATATTGAGTCCTTGGGATTGTATCCTCAGTTCGCGGAATGTTTCCCCAGTCTATTTCTTGTCCTCTTAGACTTTGAAATCGTACCTATAGTCAGTTGAATGTACCCCCAGGCCCTGAACCACTGGCCTCACTCAAATGGTACATTTGCACAGTTTGCCTATACACTCTTTTCCTGAAATGTACCCTAAATCTGTTAGGTGTAAGTTCAGAGAGTATCCTTAATATAACTTTTCTTCCAGTCTTATAACATTAGTCAGCACGTTGAGCCCAAAGTTAGCAATAAAAACCCCCAGTCTATGAGATGCACCTCAGTCACTCGGATACACCATAAGGCCCTCAAGCTGTGTTCTATCTTAAAATTTAGCCGTTTTCACTTAGACTTTCCCTTGCCCACTTGATGTACCTACAGTTGGAAGATGTGTCGTCTGTCCATTGGTTATTGCAACAGCCCGTTTTATGTTCTTTTAGGAATTGAGATGGTAGCCTTAGTGTGTGAGATGTATCATTAAGCTATAAACCTGTGTTCTTTCAGAGATTTTACTCCCAACCTGTTAGCCTGCATCGCCAGTCGGTAAGATGTTCTTTTAGTTCCTTCTACTTTCTCTCAGACGGTGAAATACATTCTGAGTTCGATGTTCCCTCAAACCTTGAAACAATGTCCCTTCTATTATTTCAACCCAATGTCATATGCCTGTATCTATGGTAGGTTATATATTCTCTCAGTTCGACACAGATATACCCTCTGTATTTCCAACTATGCTCTTTGTCCTATTTTAGCTCCAGGCGATTAGCTTATTCTATCTGCTTCCTTCATATTTCAACCTAACTTAATTGAATGTACCTTCAGATGACGAACCTATGCCTGCACTGTTGTTTCACCGATAACTCTTTGGCCTCTACTTCTTCTTCATGATCTTAACCCTTAGTCTAAATAATGTATTCACCTCATTTCATTGTCATCTCGCTCTATCTCTCTTCTTCCTTTCTCTCTCTCTTTTTCATTTCTCTCTCTCTCCCTCGTTTCACTATTTCTGTCTCTCTTCACCTGTCTCTCAATCTCACTCTGTCTGTCTGTCTATCTCTTTCTTTCTCTGTCTTTCTCTCTTTGTCTCTCACTCTCTATCTACTCCTTTCCGAACTCTGTCTTACTCTCTGCTGCTCATTTTTATCTTCTCTCTACACTGTTTTCTACTCTCTCTCGCTGTCGCTCTCTCTCTCTCACTTTCTCTCTCGCTGTTGCTCTCTATCTCTATCTATCTGTCTCGCTTTCTATCTTTCTCTCGCTATCTATTTCTCTCTCTATCCCTCCCATTTCTCTTCATCTTCTCCTCTTTCTATCTGTATCTCACTGCCTCCTTTCACACAGTCTCTCTATCTCTGTTTTTCTCTGTCTCTTTCGCTATTCCACCATCTTCTGTCTGTCTATCGTTCATTATTCTCTCACTTTCTCTCTGTCTGTCTATCTGTCTCCCTTTATTTCTTTTTCCTTCCTGCAAACTTCTCTCTGTCCCTCTATCCATCTCTTTCGCCTTTTGTCCCTCAAATTCTGTCTCTCTTTTGGCTGACTTGATTTGCATCTGTGGCCTCCTTGTTGTGTTTCTCACGTTTATAAGACTGTATTCTCGGACTATGATGTTTATCTTTTTCCTCCAAAAATATACTTCCTACAATAAATTTAGCTTCCTTTCCTTCATATCTTCCTCAGTCTGTATGATTGATCGTTTCTCAGTTGATATGATGCTCCCTCAGACCGTAATTTTGAGTGTAATCTGCTTTGAAATACATGTAGATCAAGAACTATGTAGAATTGTACATTAGATTTTTTAGTATGAAATGTTAAGGTATAACTGGCACAATTGAGACATCCTGGCAAGATCTTACAAAATTATGTAATCACCCTGTGCATTTCTACATACGACTACTTTGAATGTCTTATCAACCTCAGCTGTTTTACCTTAAGAATGCCGAAAAAGCCAAGGTTCTGATTTTATGATCTGAAGCAACTTGTTTATTGAAAATAATACATAAACATTCACGTAAGATTCTGTATATGATATTTATGCAGTACTGATTCATTGATTGATTGCAGAGTGTTAAACGCCGTTTACAACATTATTTCATTTTATATAGTGGCGGCCAGTGCACTTATGTATTCTTTCCTGTAATTTGTTTTACCAGTACTACGCACACTATTCTTTCCTAGCCACTGGCTGCTTTCCCACATAACAATCGTCGAAACAATGATCAACGTTGAGAGTGGAATGAATCCTATCGCATAGAATATCAGCAATCCTCGGAAAATAGTTGGCCGAGCCGGGAATGAAACCAGCGACCCCCTGTTCTCAAGTCCCGTATGCTACCAACTGAGCTACCGAGGCTCGTCAATTATGCAGTAACTCCACTCCGTATAATCACAGGGTCAGTTGAGCAACTCCGGGGCATGACCATTTTTTGATATCGTTTGTTTGTATGGTGTTTCTCGTAGTTTCAGCATATTTCTGTTATATCACGGAGGCCAGTGCATCTACCATTGCCTTCCTGTGATTCTTTATCCAGTGCTCCGCACAATATTATATCCACTGGCTGCTTTCTCACATACTCAACGTCATAAACATCAATCAGCACAAAGAGAGAGAGAGAGAAAGAAAGAAAGAGAAATCCGGACGGAATGACTATAATCAATCCTTGGAAAGCATTCGCCGAGCTTGGAATTGGAACCAGCAATAGCCTGGTCTCAAGTCCCATAGATTACCGACTGAGCTACCTACTCGGCATTGTTTAATTTAGTGAAGGTTTAATAAACGTCGTGAAGATTCTTTCAGCGCGACCTTAGAAAACATAGTTTGAATCAGGAAAGAATGCTGATTTCATTCCGCGTTTGCCCCACTACTTCAAAAGACAAATCTGATCATTTGGGCCACGTATAATTTATCGCCGTAAATGAAATTACTAGGGAGAATCTAGTTGTCTCTTGCCTTAGTTCAAATGGATTGACGATGTTCAAAGGAGTTTAAGTTTAAAGCGGATACATAGAGAGTTGAAAGTGTATTTTGTATTCCTATTTAGAGAATTCATAAAAGAGTCAAACTTCGAGATAAGTTGTAAATTTCTGAAATATCCAGGAAGGGTTTCAGACAGATTGCACAAAAATCTTTTATTTCGCTTTATAGAAGAGATTAAAAAATTGTTGAATAAAGCATGTTGAATTTGGAGGAGTTGTGAAGCTATTTAATCATGGCTTTGATAATGATAGATGATGAAAATGATAATGTTGTTGCTGGTGATGATGCTGATGATGTGACAATAATGGTGATGCTGATAGTGAATTTGGTGGTGGAGAGAGATTTCTATCTTTGGTGTTTCCACGCAGTCCTCAACCTTATTTCAGTTATATCTGGGCGTCTTGTGCACCTATCCATGTTGTGTTGGTATTTCATTTACCAGTACTTTGCACATTTTTCAAAACCAATAGCTGCTTTCCTTCATAACTGTTGTCGGGATAAAAAGAATGGTGAGCGATGAGAAATGAATGAATCTTGTCGCAATGACTGTCATCAAACCTCGGATAAAAATTGCAACAGCTGGGGTATCGAACCTGTGAACCCCTTGTTTCGTACCTCGTACGTCATCAACTGAGCAACGAAGCTGAGAATTATGCTGATAAAGTTTTCTTTTGTAATTGATCAGATCTTAAAGGCAGCCACATTAACGAAAATGAAAGTTATGAGCCCGATATGACGACTTTAACATAATTTGAGTTATATTGCAAGCACCTACTTATGCGTTATTGGAGTTTCTTTTACCAGTATTTTGCTTTTAACCTTTCCCAAACCACTGTTTGCTTTCAAACGTAGATCATTTGAAACATTGTTCAACGATGAGAGAAGAATGAATCTTGTCGCAATGAACTTAATCCTGAAAAAGGAAATACAATAAACCGGGGAATCGAACTATAGAACCTTGGGTTTTAAGTCTGGAATATTACTTTGCCGCTGCTTTTAGTGATGTTGGCTGTGTGTGTGTGTGTGAGAGGGAGAGAGAGAGAGAGAGAGAGAGAGAGAGAGAGAGAGAGAGAGACAGAGAATTTGATTTTGAAATGTTTACTTTATTTCTGGAGGGTTGTTATGTGCGAGAAGAAATTGGAACATTTTGTAAAGCAAAATGATGTCAGTTACGTTGTGAATTGAATGGGGTAAAAATGTGAGCGATGAGAAATGAATGAATCTTGTCGCAATGACTGTCATCAAACCTCGGATAAAAATTGCAACAGCTGGGGTATCGAACCTGTGAACCCCTAGTTTTGGACCTCGTACGTCATCAACTGAGCAACGAAGCTGAGAATTATGCTGATAAAGTTTTCTTTTGTAATTGATCAGATCTTAAAGGCAGCCACATTAACGAAAATGAAAGTTATGAGCCTGATCTGACGACTTCAACATAATTTGAGTTCTATCGCACGCACCTACTTATGCTTTATTGGAGTTTCTTTTACCTGTACTTTGCTTTTAACCTTTCTCAAACCATTGTTTGCTTTCAAACGTAGATCATTTGAAACACTGTTCAAGGATGAGAGAAGAATGAATCCTATCGCAGTTGAACTTAAGCAATCCTGAAAAAGAAAATTAGATTAGCCAGGGAATCGAACTATAGAGCCTTGGGTTTCAAGTCTGGAACATGACTTTGCCGCTGCTTTTAGTGATGTTGGCAGAGAGAGAGAGAGACAGAGAGACAGAGAGTGTATTTGATTTTGAAATGTGTACTTTATTCCTGGAATGTTGTTATGTGCGAGAAGAAATTGTAACATTTTGTAAAGAAAAATGATGTAGAGTTGTGTTGTGAATTGAAGGGAAAAAACCTATTTTGAAGGAGGCAAGCATATCTCATGTTTAGGAATCCTTGACACAGTTTGATTTTGTGAAGAAGTGGTGAAAAGTAAAGAAGTATGTTGCGGAAGCCTACTTTTGAAGTTGATCGATTCTTAGGGGGAGACATTGATAAGGTAAACGAAAAATATGTTTATGAGTCATGTTTGCAAGACGTTGGAGAGAAAGATCTTGCTATGATGGGAGAAAATACTATTGTCATATCCCCAAGCCTGTCCCCATAGTTTGGAAGCACTGGAAATGATAAGTGTATATTTGATTGTTCTTTACTGATTTTTTGGAAAGAATCAAAACTTAAAGATAAAAAAATTGGAAAAACTGTGGACAAGCAATTGGAAATACGGTAGACTAGCTGGAAATCGAGTAAAGAAATGGCATGATTTGAATGGAGAACAAAGATGTTTTCCCGAGTGTTGAAAAGTGAACTAAAATAGTATTGAGCAAAACTGTTTAAGTTTACAGCAGTTGTGAAGCTATTTAATAATTGCTTGGATGATGATGATGATTAAGTTGGTAGTGCTGGATGTTGTATCGGAGCCAGATTTCTTTGTTAGCGTGTTTTTTATCGTTGTTTTAACTTGATGTGAGGTAAATGGCGCGGCCAGTGCTCTTGTAACAGTCTTTCGAAACCACTGGCTGCTTTTCAAAATAACTTGAGTCGATAGAATGATCGGTATTAAGCAAAGAATAAATCCTGCAACAATGAATATCATCGAACCTCGGACAGAAATTGGTACAGCTTGGGGACCGAACCTGCGACCGTATAGGTTTTAAGCCAAGTACTTTACCGACCAAGCAACTTGGCAAGGCAATCTGAGAGAGAGAGAGAGAGAGAGGGAGAGAGAGAGGGAGTGTATTTGATTATGACATGTTTACTTTAATCCTGAAGGGTTTTCATGTGTGAGAAGATATTATAACATTTTGTCAAAACAAATGATGTAGTTGTGGATTGAAGGAAAATAATATAAGCTTTTGGAAGGGGGATAAGTTCCTTTTACCAGTACTTCGCACAATATTGTTCCCATTGGCACTGGCTGCATTCCTCACATAACCTCGTCGAAAGAATTATGAGCGCTGAGATAAGAATAAACCCTGTTGCAATAACTGTCATCAATTCCATAGAGCATATTCTCAGTCTAAGAGATTGTATCCTTAGTCCGTAGGTTTTACTTTCACATCGGGAGAAATTTTTTCAGTCCGTATTTATTTATTCCTGGAGGGTTATGTGCGAGAAGACATTGTAACTTTTTGTAAAGAACAATGATGGAAAAAGTAAATTGTGTGAACACTAGATTTTAATGGCCATGTGTTTAGAAATGTGCAGAAGTTAATTTTAAGGGGCTCGATATTTTCTGGACAGTTTTGGATTCAATAAAAAAAGGTTATAAGCTATTTAGGAGGAGATCACTACTTTCTTTTACCAGTACTTTGCACGATATTGTTCCCATTGGCACTTGCTGCTTTCTTTTTATGACTTCGTCGGAAGGATTATGAGCGCTGAGATAAGAAGAAACCCTGTCGCAATAACTGCCATCAATTCCATAAAACATATTCACAGTCTTGGAGATTGTATCCTCAGTCCGCATGTTGTACTTTCACATCGGGAGAAATACATTTAGTCGGTAATACTGGCCCATTAGTCCTTACCATCGTCTTTAGTCTTATTTGACCCAATCTCAGTATGTACCCTCGATTCGTGAGATAAACACTTGGCCCATGAGCTACGTCAACAAATGCTTGAGATTGAACCAGTTCCTTATTTCTTTACTTCATTAGGCTGCACTCTTAGTGAATGAGATAATCCTTACCTCTGGAAATTATTCGATATGATTAACCACTTTTTGGTCCTTTGGTCCCACAGCGCCTTAAACCAACACTCAGGCCGTTACAAGTATATTGAGTCCTTGGGATTGTATCCTCAGTTCGCGGAATGTTTCCCCAGTATATTTCTTGTCCTCTTAGACTTTGAAATCGTACCTATAGTCAGTTGAATGTACCCCCAGGCCCTGAACCACTGGCCTCACTCAAATGGTACATTTGCACAGTTTGCCTATACACTCTTTTCCTGAAATGTACCCTAAATCTGTTAGGTGTAAGTTCAGAGAGTATCCTTAATATAACTTTTCTTCCAGTCTTATACCATTAGTCAGCACGTTGAGCCCAAAGTTAGCAATAAAAACCCCCAGTCTATGAGATGCACCTCAGTCACTCGGATACACCATAAGGCCCTCAAGCTGTGTTCTATCTTAAAATTTAGCCGTTTTCAATTAGACTTTCCCTTGCCCACTTGATGTACCTACAGTTGGAAGATGTGTCGTCTGTCCATTGGTTATTGCAACAGCCCGTTTTATGTTCTTTTAGGAATTGAGATGGTAGCCTTAGTGTGTGAGATGTATCATTAAGCTATAAACCTGTGTTCTTTCAGATATTTTACTCCCAACCTGTTAGCCTGCATCGCCAGTCGGTAAGATGTTCTTTTAGTTCCTTCTACTTTCTCTCAGACGGTGAAATACATTCTGAGTTCGATGTTCCCTCAAACCTTGAAACAATGTCCCTTCTATTATTTCAACCCAATGTCATATGCCTGTATCTATGGTAGGTTATATATTCTCTCAGTTCGACACAGATATACCCTCTGTATTTCCAACTATGCTCTTTGTCCTATTTTAGCTCCAGGCGATTAGCTTATTCTATCTGCTTCCTTCATATTTCAACCTAACTTAATTGAATGTACCTTCAGATGACGAACCTATGCCTGCACTGTTGTTTCACCGATAACTCTTTGGCCTCTACTTCTTCTTCATGATCTTAACCCTTAGTCTAAATAATGTATTCACCTCATTTCATTGTCATCTCGCTCTATCTCTCTTCTTCCTTTCTCTCTCTCTTTTTCATTTCTCTCTCTCTCTCTCTCTCTTCCTCGTTTCACTATTTCTGTCTCTCTTCACCTGTCTCTCAATCTCACTCTGTCTGTCTGTCTATCTCTTTCTTTCTCTGTCTTTCTCTCTTTGTCTCTCACTCTCTATCTACTCCTTTCCGAACTCTGTCTTACTCTCTGCTGTTCATTTTTATCTTCTCTCTACACTGTTTTCTACTCTCTCTCGCTGTCGCTCTCTCTCTCTCACTTTCTCTCTCGCTGTTGCTCTCTATCTCTATCTATCTGTCTCGCTTTCTATCTTTCTCTCGCTATCTATTTCTCTCTCTATCCCTCCCATTTCTCTTCATCTTCTCCTCTATCTATCTGTATCTCACTGCCTCCTTTCACACAGTCTCTCTATCTCTGTTTTTCTCTGTCTCTTTCGCTATTCCACCATCTTCTGTCTGTCTATCGTTCATTATTCTCTCACTTTCTCTCTGTCTGTCTATCTGTCTCCCTTTATTTCTTTTTCCTTCCTGCAAACTTCTCTCTGTCCCTCTATCCATCTCTTTCGCCTTTTGTCCCTCAAATTCTGTCTCTCTTTTGGCTGACTTGATTTGCATCTGTGGCCTCCTTGTTGTGTTTCTCACGTTTATAAGACTGTATTCTCGGACTATGATGTTTATCTTTTTCCTCCAAAAATATACTTCCTACAATAAATTTAGCTTCCTTTCCTTCATATCTTCCTCAGTCTGTATGATTGATCGTTTCTCAGTTGATATGATGCTCCCTCAGACCGTAATTTTGAGTGTAATCTGCTTTGAAATACATGTAGATCAAGAACTATGTAGAATTGTACATTAGATTTTTTAGTATGAAATGTTAAGGTATAACTGGCACAATTGAGACATCCTGGCAAGATCTTACAAAATTATGTAATCACCCTGTGCATTTCTACATACGACTACTTTGAATGTCTTATCAACCTCAGCTGTTTTACCTTAAGAATGCCGAAAAAGCCAAGGTTCTGATTTTATGATCTGAAGCAACTTGTTTATTGAAAATAATACATAAACATTCACGTAAGATTCTGTATATGATATTTATGCAGTACTGATTCATTGATTGATTGCAGAGTGTTAAACGCCGTTTACAACATTATTTCATTTTATATAGTGGCGGCCAGTGCACTTATGTATTCTTTCCTGTAATTTGTTTTACCAGTACTACGCACACTATTCTTTCCTAGCCACTGGCTGCTTTCCCACATAACAATCGTCGAAACAATGATCAACGTTGAGAGTGGAATGAATCCTATCGCATAGAATATCAGCAATCCTCGGAAAATAGTTGGCCGAGCCGGGAATGAAACCAGCGACCCCCTGTTCTCAAGTCCCGTATGCTACCAACTGAGCTACCGAGGCTCGTCAATTATGCAGTAACTCCACTCCGTATAATCACAGGGTCAGTTGAGCAACTCCGGGGCATGACCATTTTTTGATATCGTTTGTTTGTATGGTGTTTCTCGTAGTTTCAGCATATTTCTGTTATATCACGGAGGCCAGTGCATCTACCATTGCCTTCCTGTGATTCTTTATCCAGTGCTCCGCACAATATTATATCCACTGGCTGCTTTCTCACATACTCAACGTCATAAACATCAATCAGCACAAAGAGAGAGAGAGAGAAAGAAAGAAAGAGAAATCCGGACGGAATGACTATAATCAATCCTTGGAAAGCATTCGCCGATCTTGGAATTGGAACCAGCAATAGCCTGGTCTCAAGTCCCATAGATTACCGACTGAGCTACCTACTCGGCATTGTTTAATTTAGTGAAGGTTTAATAAACGCCGTGAAGATTCTTTCAGCGCGACCTTAGAAAACATAGTTTGAATCAGGAAAGAATGCTGATTTCATTCCGCGTTTGCCCCACTACTTCAAAAGACAAATCTGATCATTTGGGCCACGTATAATTTATCGCCGTAAATGAAATTACTAGGGAGAATCTAGTTGTCTCTTGCCTTAGTTCAAATGGATTGACGATGTTCAAAGGAGTTTAAGTTTAAAGCGTATACATAGAGAGTTGAAAGTGTATTTTGTATTCCTATTTAGAGAATTCATAAAAGAGTCAAACTTTGAGATAAGTTGTAAATTTCTGAAATATCCAGGAAGGGTTTCAGACAGATTGCACAAAAATCTTTTATTTCGTTTTATAGAAGAGATTAAAAAATTGTTGAATAAAGCATGTTGAATTTGGAGGAGTTGTGAAGCTATTTAATCATGGCTTGGATAATGATAGATGATGAAAATGATAATGTTGTTGCTGGTGATGATGCTGATGATGTGACAATAATGGTGATGCTGATAGTGAATTTGGTGGTGGAGAGAGATTTCTATCTTTGGTGTTTCCACGCAGTCCTCAACCTTATTTCAGTTATATCTGGGCGTCTTGTGCACCTATCCATGTTGTGTTGGTATTTCATTTACCAGTACTTTGCACATTTTTCAAAACCAATAGCTGCTTTCCTTCATAACTGTTGTCGGGATAAAAAGAATGGTGAGCGATGAGAAATGAATGAATCTTGTCGCAATGACTGTCATCAAACCTCGGATAAAAATTGCAACAGCTGGGGTATCGAACCTGTGAACCCCTTGTTTTGTACCTCGTACGTCATCTACTGAGCAACGAAGCTGAGAATTATGCTGATAAAGTTTTCTTTTGTAATTGATCAGATCTTAAAGGCAGCCACATTAACGAAAATGAAAGTTATGAGCCCGATATGACGACTTTAACATAATTTGAGTTATATTGCAAGCACCTACTTATGCGTTATTGGAGTTTCTTTTACCAGTATTTTGCTTTTAACCTTTCCCAAACCACTGTTTGCTTTCAAACGTAGATCATTTGAAACATTGTTCAACGATGAGAGAAGAATGAATCTTGTCGCAATGAACTTAATCCTGAAAAAGGAAATACAATAAACCGGGGAATCGAACTATAGAACCTTGGGTTTTAAGTCTGGAATATTACTTTGCCGCTGCTTTTAGTGATGTTGGCTGTGTGTGTGTGTGTGTGTGAGAGAGAGACAGAGACAGAGACAGAGAATTTGATTTTGAAATGTTTACTTTATTTCTGGAGGGTTGTTATGTGCGAGAAGAAATTGGAACATTTTGTAAAGCAAAATGATGTCAGTTACGTTGTGAATTGAATGGGGTAAAAATGTGAGCGATGAGAAATGAATGAATCTTGTCGCAATGACTGTCATCAAACCTCGGATAAAAATTGCAACAGCTGGGGTATCGAACCTGTGAACCCCTAGTTTTGGACCTCGTACGTCATCAACTGAGCAACGAAGCTGAGAATTATGCTGATAAAGTTTTCTTTTGTAATTGATCAGATCTTAAAGGCAGCCACATTAACGAAAATGAAAGTTATGAGCCTGATCTGACGACTTCAACATAATTTGAGTTCTATCGCACGCACCTACTTATGCTTTATTGGAGTTTCTTTTACCTGTACTTTGCTTTTAACCTTTCTCAAACCATTGTTTGCTTTCAAACGTAGATCATTTGAAACACTGTTCAAGGATGAGAGAAGAATGAATCCTATCGCAGTTGAACTTAAGCAATCCTGAAAAAGAAAATTAGATTAGCCAGGGAATCGAACTATAGAGCCTTGGGTTTCAAGTCTGGAACATGACTTTGCCGCTGCTTTTAGTGATGTTGGCAGAGAGAGAGAGAGACAGAGAGACAGAGAGTGTATTTGATTTTGAAATGTGTACTTTATTCCTGGAATGTTGTTATGTGCGAGAAGAAATTGTAACATTTTGTAAAGAAAAATGATGTAGAGTTGTGTTGTGAATTGAAGGGAAAAAACCTATTTTGAAGGAGGCAAGCATATCTCATGTTTAGGAATCCTTGACACAGTTTGATTTTGTGAAGAAGTGGTGAAAAGTAAAGAAGTATGTTGCGGAAGCCTACTTTTGAAGTTGATCGATTCTTAGGGGGAGACATTGATAAGGTAAACGAAAAATATGTTTATGAGTCATGTTTGCAAGACCTTGGAGAGAAAGATCTTGCTATGATGGGAGAAAATACTGGTGTCATATCCCCAAGCCTGTCCCCATAGTTTGGAAGCACTGGAAATGATAAGTGTATATTTGATTGTTCTTTACTGATTTTTTGGAAAGAATCAAAACTTAAAGATAAAAAAATTGGAAAAACTGTGGACAAGCAATTGGAAATACGGTAGACTAGCTGGAAATCGAGTAAAGAAATGGCATGATTTGAATGGAGAACAAAGATGTTTTCCCGAGTGTTGAAAAGTGAACTAAAATAGTATTGAGCAAAACTGTTTAAGTTTACAGCAGTTGTGAAGCTATTTAATAATTGCTTGGATGATGATGATGATTAAGTTGGTAGTGCTGGATGTTGTATCGGAGCCAGATTTCTTTGTTAGCGTGTTTTTTATCGTTGTTTTAACTTGATGTGAGGTAAATGGCGCGGCCAGTGCTCTTGTAACAGTCTTTCGAAACCACTGGCTGCTTTTCAAAATAACTTGAGTCGATAGAATGATCGGTATTAAGCAAAGAATAAATCCTGCAACAATGAATATCATCGAACCTCGGACAGAAATTGGTACAGCTTGGGGACCGAACCTGCGACCGTATAGGTTTTAAGCCAAGTACTTTACCGACCAAGCAACTTGGCAAGGCAATCTGAGAGAGAGAGAGAGAGGGAGAGAGAGAGGGAGTGTATTTGATTATGACATGTTTACTTTAATCCTGAAGGGTTTTCATGTGTGAGAAGATATTATAACATTTTGTCAAAACAAATGATGTAGTTGTGGATTGAAGGAAAATAATATAAGCTTTTGGAAGGGGGATAAGTTCCTTTTACCAGTACTTCGCACAATATTGTTCCCATTGGCACTGGCTGCATTCCTCACATAACCTCGTCGAAAGAATTATGAGCGCTGAGATAAGAATAAACCCTGTTGCAATAACTGTCATCAATTCCATAGAGCATATTCTCAGTCTAAGAGATTGTATCCTTAGTCCGTAGGTTTTACTTTCACATCGGGAGAAATTTTTTCAGTCCGTATTTATTTATTCCTGGAGGGTTATGTGCGAGAAGACATTGTAACTTTTTGTAAAGAACAATGATGGAAAAAGTAAATTGTGTGAACACTAGATTTTAATGGCCATGTGTTTAGAAATGTGCAGAAGTTAATTTTAAGGGGCTCGATATTTTCTGGACAGTTTTGGATTCAATAAAAAAAGGTTATAAGCTATTTAGGAGGAGATCACTACTTTCTTTTACCAGTACTTTGCACGATATTGTTCCCATTGGCACTTGCTGCTTTCTTTTTATGACTTCGTCGGAAGGATTATGAGCGCTGAGATAAGAAGAAACCCTGTCGCAATAACTGCCATCAATTCCATAAAACATATTCACAGTCTTGGAGATTGTATCCTCAGTCCGCATGTTGTACTTTCACATCGGGAGAAATACATTTAGTCGGTAATACTGGCCCATTAGTCCTTACCATCGTCTTTAGTCTTATTTGACCCAATCTCAGTATGTACCCTCGATTCGTGAGATAAACACTTGGCCTATGAGCTACGTCAACAAATGCTTGAGATTGAACCAGTTCCTTATTTCTTTACTTCATTAGGCTGCACTCTTAGTGAATGAGATAATCCTTACCTCTGGAAATTATTCGATATGATTAACCACTTTTTGGTCCTTTGGTCGCACAGCGCCTTAAACCAACACTCAGGCCGTTACAAGTATATTGAGTCCTTGGGATTGTATCCTCAGTTCGCGGAATGTTTCCCCAGTCTATTTCTTGTCCTCTTAGACTTTGAAATCGTACCTATAGTCAGTTGAATGTACCCCCAGGCCCTGAACCACTGGCCTCACTCAAATGGTACATTTGCACAGTTTGCCTATACACTCTTTTCCTGAAATGTACCCTAAATCTGTTAGGTGTAAGTTCAGAGAGTATCCTTAATATAACTTTTCTTCCAGTCTTATAACATTAGTCAGCACGTTGAGCCCAAAGTTAGCAATAAAAACCCCCAGTCTATGAGATGCACCTCAGTCACTCGGATACACCATAAGGCCCTCAAGCTGTGTTCTATCTTAAAATTTAGCCGTTTTCAATTAGACTTTCCCTTGCCCACTTGATGTACCTACAGTTGGAAGATGTGTCGTCTGTCCATTGGTTATTGCAACAGCCCGTTTTATGTTCTTTTAGGAATTGAGATGGTAGCCTTAGTGTGTGAGATGTATCATTAAGCTATAAACCTGTGTTCTTTCAGATATTTTACTCCCAACCTGTTAGCCTGCATCGCCAGTCGGTAAGATGTTCTTTTAGTTCCTTCTACTTTCTCTCAGACGGTGAAATACATTCTGAGTTCGATGTTCCCTCAAACCTTGAAACAATGTCCCTTCTATTATTTCAACCCAATGTCATATGCCTGTATCTGTGGTAGGTTATATATTCTCTCAGTTCGACACAGATATACCCTCTGTATTTCCAACTATGCTCTTTGTCCTATTTTAGCTCCAGGCGATTAGCTTATTCTATCTGCTTCCTTCATATTTCAACCTAACTTAATTGAATGTACCTTCAGATGACGAACCTATGCCTGCACTGTTGTTTCACCGATAACTCTTTGGCCTCTACTTCTTCTTCATGATCTTAACCCTTAGTCTAAATAATGTATTCACCTCATTTCATTGTCATCTCGCTCTATCTCTCTTCTTCCTTTCTCTCTCTCTTTTTCATTTCTCTCTCTCTCTCTCTCTCTCTCTTCCTCGTTTCACTATTTCTGTCTCTCTTCACCTGTCTCTCAATCTCACTCTGTCTGTCTGTCTATCTCTTTCTTTCTCTGTCTTTCTCTCTTTGTCTCTCACTCTCTATCTACTCCTTTCCGAACTCTGTCTTACTCTCTGCTGTTCATTTTTATCTTCTCTCTACACTGTTTTCTACTCTCTCTCGCTGTCGCTCTCTCTCTCTCACTTTCTCTCTCGCTGTTGCTCTCTATCTCTATCTATCTGTCTCGCTTTCTATCTTTCTCTCGCTATCTATTTCTCTCTCTATCCCTCCCATTTCTCTTCATCTTCTCCTCTTTCTATCTGTATCTCACTGCCTCCTTTCACACAGTCTCTCTATCTCTGTTTTTCTCTGTCTCTTTCGCTATTCCACCATCTTCTGTCTGTCTATCGTTCATTATTCTCTCACTTTCTCTCTGTCTGTCTATCTGTCTCCCTTTATTTCTTTTTCCTTCCTGCAAACTTCTCTCTGTCCCTCTATCCATCTCTTTCGCCTTTTGTCCCTCAAATTCTGTCTCTCTTTTGGCTGACTTGATTTGCATCTGTGGCCTCCTTGTTGTGTTTCTCACGTTTATAAGACTGTATTCTCGGACTATGATGTTTATCTTTTTCCTCCAAAAATATACTTCCTACAATAAATTTAGCTTCCTTTCCTTCATATCTTCCTCAGTCTGTATGATTGATCGTTTCTCAGTTGATATGATGCTCCCTCAGACCGTAATTTTGAGTGTAATCTGCTTTGAAATACATGTAGATCAAGAACTATGTAGAATTGTACATTAGATTTTTTAGTATGAAATGTTAAGGTATAACTGGCACAATTGAGACATCCTGGCAAGATCTTACAAAATTATGTAATCACCCTGTGCATTTCTACATACGACTACTTTGAATGTCTTATCAACCTCAGCTGTTTTACCTTAAGAATGCCGAAAAAGCCAAGGTTCTGATTTTATGATCTGAAGCAACTTGTTTATTGAAAATAATACATAAACATTCACGTAAGATTCTGTATATGATATTTATGCAGTACTGATTCATTGATTGATTGCAGAGTGTTAAACGCCGTTTACAACATTATTTCATTTTATATAGTGGCGGCCAGTGCACTTATGTATTCTTTCCTGTAATTTGTTTTACCAGTACTACGCACACTATTCTTTCCTAGCCACTGGCTGCTTTCCCACATAACAATCGTCGAAACAATGATCAACGTTGAGAGTGGAATGAATCCTATCGCATAGAATATCAGCAATCCTCGGAAAATAGTTGGCCGAGCCGGGAATGAAACCAGCGACCCCCTGTTCTCAAGTCCCGTATGCTACCAACTGAGCTACCGAGGCTCGTCAATTATGCAGTAACTCCACTCCGTATAATCACAGGGTCAGTTGAGCAACTCCGGGGCATGACCATTTTTTGATATCGTTTGTTTGTATGGTGTTTCTCGTAGTTTCAGCATATTTCTGTTATATCACGGAGGCCAGTGCATCTACCATTGCCTTCCTGTGATTCTTTATCCAGTGCTCCGCACAATATTATATCCACTGGCTGCTTTCTCACATACTCAACGTCATAAACATCAATCAGCACAAAGAGAGAGAGAGAGAAAGAAAGAAAGAGAAATCCGGACGGAATGACTATAATCAATCCTTGGAAAGCATTCGCCGATCTTGGAATTGGAACCAGCAATAGCCTGGTCTCAAGTCCCATAGATTACCGACTGAGCTACCTACTCGGCATTGTTTAATTTAGTGAAGGTTTAATAAACGCCGTGAAGATTCTTTCAGCGCGACCTTAGAAAACATAGTTTGAATCAGGAAAGAATGCTGATTTCATTCCGCGTTTGCCCCACTACTTCAAAAGACAAATCTGATCATTTGGGCCACGTATAATTTATCGCCGTAAATGAAATTACTAGGGAGAATCTAGTTGTCTCTTGCCTTAGTTCAAATGGATTGACGATGTTCAAAGGAGTTTAAGTTTAAAGCGTATACATAGAGAGTTGAAAGTGTATTTTGTATTCCTATTTAGAGAATTCATAAAAGAGTCAAACTTTGAGATAAGTTGTAAATTTCTGAAATATCCAGGAAGGGTTTCAGACAGATTGCACAAAAATCTTTTATTTCGTTTTATAGAAGAGATTAAAAAATTGTTGAATAAAGCATGTTGAATTTGGAGGAGTTGTGAAGCTATTTAATCATGGCTTGGATAATGATAGATGATGAAAATGATAATGTTGTTGCTGGTGATGATGCTGATGATGTGACAATAATGGTGATGCTGATAGTGAATTTGGTGGTGGAGAGAGATTTCTATCTTTGGTGTTTCCACGCAGTCCTCAACCTTATTTCAGTTATATCTGGGCGTCTTGTGCACCTATCCATGTTGTGTTGGTATTTCATTTACCAGTACTTTGCACATTTTTCAAAACCAATAGCTGCTTTCCTTCATAACTGTTGTCGGGATAAAAAGAATGGTGAGCGATGAGAAATGAATGAATCTTGTCGCAATGACTGTCATCAAACCTCGGATAAAAATTGCAACAGCTGGGGTATCGAACCTGTGAACCCCTTGTTTTGTACCTCGTACGTCATCTACTGAGCAACGAAGCTGAGAATTATGCTGATAAAGTTTTCTTTTGTAATTGATCAGATCTTAAAGGCAGCCACATTAACGAAAATGAAAGTTATGAGCCCGATATGACGACTTTAACATAATTTGAGTTATATTGCAAGCACCTACTTATGCGTTATTGGAGTTTCTTTTACCAGTATTTTGCTTTTAACCTTTCCCAAACCACTGTTTGCTTTCAAACGTAGATCATTTGAAACATTGTTCAACGATGAGAGAAGAATGAATCTTGTCGCAATGAACTTAATCCTGAAAAAGGAAATACAATAAACCGGGGAATCGAACTATAGAACCTTGGGTTTTAAGTCTGGAATATTACTTTGCCGCTGCTTTTAGTGATGTTGGCTGTGTGTGTGTGTGTGTGTGAGAGAGAGAGAGAGACAGAGACAGAGAATTTGATTTTGAAATGTTTACTTTATTTCTGGAGGGTTGTTATGTGCGAGAAGAAATTGGAACATTTTGTAAAGCAAAATGATGTCAGTTACGTTGTGAATTGAATGGGGTAAAAATGTGAGCGATGAGAAATGAATGAATCTTGTCGCAATGACTGTCATCAAACCTCGGATAAAAATTGCAACAGCTGGGGTATCGAACCTGTGAACCCCTAGTTTTGGACCTCGTACGTCATCAACTGAGCAACGAAGCTGAGAATTATGCTGATAAAGTTTTCTTTTGTAATTGATCAGATCTTAAAGGCAGCCACATTAACGAAAATGAAAGTTATGAGCCTGATCTGACGACTTCAACATAATTTGAGTTCTATCGCACGCACCTACTTATGCTTTATTGGAGTTTCTTTTACCTGTACTTTGCTTTTAACCTTTCTCAAACCATTGTTTGCTTTCAAACGTAGATCATTTGAAACACTGTTCAAGGATGAGAGAAGAATGAATCCTATCGCAGTTGAACTTAAGCAATCCTGAAAAAGAAAATTAGATTAGCCAGGGAATCGAACTATAGAGCCTTGGGTTTCAAGTCTGGAACATGACTTTGCCGCTGCTTTTAGTGATGTTGGCAGAGAGAGAGAGAGACAGAGAGACAGAGAGTGTATTTGATTTTGAAATGTGTACTTTATTCCTGGAATGTTGTTATGTGCGAGAAGAAATTGTAACATTTTGTAAAGAAAAATGATGTAGAGTTGTGTTGTGAATTGAAGGGAAAAAACCTATTTTGAAGGAGGCAAGCATATCTCATGTTTAGGAATCCTTGACACAGTTTGATTTTGTGAAGAAGTGGTGAAAAGTAAAGAAGTATGTTGCGGAAGCCTACTTTTGAAGTTGATCGATTCTTAGGGGGAGACATTGATAAGGTAAACGAAAAATATGTTTATGAGTCATGTTTGCAAGACCTTGGAGAGAAAGATCTTGCTATGATGGGAGAAAATACTGGTGTCATATCCCCAAGCCTGTCCCCATAGTTTGGAAGCACTGGAAATGATAAGTGTATATTTGATTGTTCTTTACTGATTTTTTGGAAAGAATCAAAACTTAAAGATAAAAAAATTGGAAAAACTGTGGACAAGCAATTGGAAATACGGTAGACTAGCTGGAAATCGAGTAAAGAAATGGCATGATTTGAATGGAGAACAAAGATGTTTTCCCGAGTGTTGAAAAGTGAACTAAAATAGTATTGAGCAAAACTGTTTAAGTTTACAGCAGTTGTGAAGCTATTTAATAATTGCTTGGATGATGATGATGATTAAGTTGGTAGTGCTGGATGTTGTATCGGAGCCAGATTTCTTTGTTAGCGTGTTTTTTATCGTTGTTTTAACTTGATGTGAGGTAAATGGCGCGGCCAGTGCTCTTGTAACAGTCTTTCGAAACCACTGGCTGCTTTTCAAAATAACTTGAGTCGATAGAATGATCGGTATTAAGCAAAGAATAAATCCTGCAACAATGAATATCATCGAACCTCGGACAGAAATTGGTACAGCTTGGGGACCGAACCTGCGACCGTATAGGTTTTAAGCCAAGTACTTTACCGACCAAGCAACTTGGCAAGGCAATCTGAGAGAGAGAGAGAGAGGGAGAGAGAGAGGGAGTGTATTTGATTATGACATGTTTACTTTAATCCTGAAGGGTTTTCATGTGTGAGAAGATATTATAACATTTTGTCAAAACAAATGATGTAGTTGTGGATTGAAGGAAAATAATATAAGCTTTTGGAAGGGGGATAAGTTCCTTTTACCAGTACTTCGCACAATATTGTTCCCATTGGCACTGGCTGCATTCCTCACATAACCTCGTCGAAAGAATTATGAGCGCTGAGATAAGAATAAACCCTGTTGCAATAACTGTCATCAATTCCATAGAGCATATTCTCAGTCTAAGAGATTGTATCCTTAGTCCGTAGGTTTTACTTTCACATCGGGAGAAATTTTTTCAGTCCGTATTTATTTATTCCTGGAGGGTTATGTGCGAGAAGACATTGTAACTTTTTGTAAAGAACAATGATGGAAAAAGTAAATTGTGTGAACACTAGATTTTAATGGCCATGTGTTTAGAAATGTGCAGAAGTTAATTTTAAGGGGCTCGATATTTTCTGGACAGTTTTGGATTCAATAAAAAAAGGTTATAAGCTATTTAGGAGGAGATCACTACTTTCTTTTACCAGTACTTTGCACGATATTGTTCCCATTGGCACTTGCTGCTTTCTTTTTATGACTTCGTCGGAAGGATTATGAGCGCTGAGATAAGAAGAAACCCTGTCGCAATAACTGCCATCAATTCCATAAAACATATTCACAGTCTTGGAGATTGTATCCTCAGTCCGCATGTTGTACTTTCACATCGGGAGAAATACATTTAGTCGGTAATACTGGCCCATTAGTCCTTACCATCGTCTTTAGTCTTATTTGACCCAATCTCAGTATGTACCCTCGATTCGTGAGATAAACACTTGGCCTATGAGCTACGTCAACAAATGCTTGAGATTGAACCAGTTCCTTATTTCTTTACTTCATTAGGCTGCACTCTTAGTGAATGAGATAATCCTTACCTCTGGAAATTATTCGATATGATTAACCACTTTTTGGTCCTTTGGTCGCACAGCGCCTTAAACCAACACTCAGGCCGTTACAAGTATATTGAGTCCTTGGGATTGTATCCTCAGTTCGCGGAATGTTTCCCCAGTCTATTTCTTGTCCTCTTAGACTTTGAAATCGTACCTATAGTCAGTTGAATGTACCCCCAGGCCCTGAACCACTGGCCTCACTCAAATGGTACATTTGCACAGTTTGCCTATACACTCTTTTCCTGAAATGTACCCTAAATCTGTTAGGTGTAAGTTCAGAGAGTATCCTTAATATAACTTTTCTTCCAGTCTTATAACATTAGTCAGCACGTTGAGCCCAAAGTTAGCAATAAAAACCCCCAGTCTATGAGATGCACCTCAGTCACTCGGATACACCATAAGGCCCTCAAGCTGTGTTCTATCTTAAAATTTAGCCGTTTTCAATTAGACTTTCCCTTGCCCACTTGATGTACCTACAGTTGGAAGATGTGTCGTCTGTCCATTGGTTATTGCAACAGCCCGTTTTATGTTCTTTTAGGAATTGAGATGGTAGCCTTAGTGTGTGAGATGTATCATTAAGCTATAAACCTGTGTTCTTTCAGATATTTTACTCCCAACCTGTTAGCCTGCATCGCCAGTCGGTAAGATGTTCTTTTAGTTCCTTCTACTTTCTCTCAGACGGTGAAATACATTCTGAGTTCGATGTTCCCTCAAACCTTGAAACAATGTCCCTTCTATTATTTCAACCCAATGTCATATGCCTGTATCTGTGGTAGGTTATATATTCTCTCAGTTCGACACAGATATACCCTCTGTATTTCCAACTATGCTCTTTGTCCTATTTTAGCTCCAGGCGATTAGCTTATTCTATCTGCTTCCTTCATATTTCAACCTAACTTAATTGAATGTACCTTCAGATGACGAACCTATGCCTGCACTGTTGTTTCACCGATAACTCTTTGGCCTCTACTTCTTCTTCATGATCTTAACCCTTAGTCTAAATAATGTATTCACCTCATTTCATTGTCATCTCGCTCTATCTCTCTTCTTCCTTTCTCTCTCTCTTTTTCATTTCTCTCTCTCTCTCTCTCTCTCTTCCTCGTTTCACTATTTCTGTCTCTCTTCACCTGTCTCTCAATCTCACTCTGTCTGTCTGTCTATCTCTTTCTTTCTCTGTCTTTCTCTCTTTGTCTCTCACTCTCTATCTACTCCTTTCCGAACTCTGTCTTACTCTCTGCTGTTCATTTTTATCTTCTCTCTACACTGTTTTCTACTCTCTCTCGCTGTCGCTCTCTCTCTCTCACTTTCTCTCTCGCTGTTGCTCTCTATCTCTATCTATCTGTCTCGCTTTCTATCTTTCTCTCGCTATCTATTTCTCTCTCTATCCCTCCCATTTCTCTTCATCTTCTCCTCTTTCTATCTGTATCTCACTGCCTCCTTTCACACAGTCTCTCTATCTCTGTTTTTCTCTGTCTCTTTCGCTATTCCACCATCTTCTGTCTGTCTATCGTTCATTATTCTCTCACTTTCTCTCTGTCTGTCTATCTGTCTCCCTTTATTTCTTTTTCCTTCCTGCAAACTTCTCTCTGTCCCTCTATCCATCTCTTTCGCCTTTTGTCCCTCAAATTCTGTCTCTCTTTTGGCTGACTTGATTTGCATCTGTGGCCTCCTTGTTGTGTTTCTCACGTTTATAAGACTGTATTCTCGGACTATGATGTTTATCTTTTTCCTCCAAAAATATACTTCCTACAATAAATTTAGCTTCCTTTCCTTCATATCTTCCTCAGTCTGTATGATTGATCGTTTCTCAGTTGATATGATGCTCCCTCAGACCGTAATTTTGAGTGTAATCTGCTTTGAAATACATGTAGATCAAGAACTATGTAGAATTGTACATTAGATTTTTTAGTATGAAATGTTAAGGTATAACTGGCACAATTGAGACATCCTGGCAAGATCTTACAAAATTATGTAATCACCCTGTGCATTTCTACATACGACTACTTTGAATGTCTTATCAACCTCAGCTGTTTTACCTTAAGAATGCCGAAAAAGCCAAGGTTCTGATTTTATGATCTGAAGCAACTTGTTTATTGAAAATAATACATAAACATTCACGTAAGATTCTGTATATGATATTTATGCAGTACTGATTCATTGATTGATTGCAGAGTGTTAAACGCCGTTTACAACATTATTTCATTTTATATAGTGGCGGCCAGTGCACTTATGTATTCTTTCCTGTAATTTGTTTTACCAGTACTACGCACACTATTCTTTCCTAGCCACTGGCTGCTTTCCCACATAACAATCGTCGAAACAATGATCAACGTTGAGAGTGGAATGAATCCTATCGCATAGAATATCAGCAATCCTCGGAAAATAGTTGGCCGAGCCGGGAATGAAACCAGCGACCCCCTGTTCTCAAGTCCCGTATGCTACCAACTGAGCTACCGAGGCTCGTCAATTATGCAGTAACTCCACTCCGTATAATCACAGGGTCAGTTGAGCAACTCCGGGGCATGACCATTTTTTGATATCGTTTGTTTGTATGGTGTTTCTCGTAGTTTCAGCATATTTCTGTTATATCACGGAGGCCAGTGCATCTACCATTGCCTTCCTGTGATTCTTTATCCAGTGCTCCGCACAATATTATATCCACTGGCTGCTTTCTCACATACTCAACGTCATAAACATCAATCGGCACAAAGAGAGAGAGAGAGAAAGAAAGAAAGAGAAATCCGGACGGAATGACTATAATCAATCCTTGGAAAGCATTCGCTGATCTTGGAATTGGAACCAGCAATAGCCTGGTTTCAAGTCCCATAGATTACCGACTGAGCTACCTACTCGGCATTGTTTAATTTAGTGAAGGTTTAATAAACGCCGTGAAGATTCTTTCAGCGCGACCTTAGAAAACATAGTTTGAATCAGGAAAGAATGCTGATTTCATTCCGCGTTTGCCCCACTACTTCAAAAGACAAATCTGATCATTTGGGCCACGTATAATTTATCACCGTAAATGAAATTACTAGGGAGAATCTAGTTGTCTCTTGCCTTAGTTCAAATGGATTGACGATGTTCAAAGGAGTTTAAGTTTAAAGCGTATACATAGAGAGTTGAAAGTGTATTTTGTATTCCTATTTAGAGAATTCATAAAAGAGTCAAACTTTGAGATAAGTTGTAAATTTCTGAAATATCCAGGAAGGGTTTCAGACAGATTGCACAAAAATCTTTTATTTCGTTTTATAGAAGAGATTAAAAAATTGTTGAATAAAGCATGTTGAATTTGGAGGAGTTGTGAAGCTATTTAATCATGGCTTGGATAATGATAGATGATGAAAATGATAATGTTGTTGCTGGTGATGATGCTGATGATGTGACAATAATGGTGATGCTGATAGTGAATTTGGTGGTGGAGAGAGATTTCTATCTTTGGTGTTTCCACGCAGTCCTCAACCTTATTTCAGTTATATCTGGGCGTCTTGTGCACCTATCCATGTTGTGTTGGTATTTCATTTACCAGTACTTTGCACATTTTTCAAAACCAATAGCTGCTTTCCTTCATAACTGTTGTCGGGATAAAAAGAATGGTGAGCGATGAGAAATGAATGAATCTTGTCGCAATGACTGTCATCAAACCTCGGATAAAAATTGCAACAGCTGGGGTATCGAACCTGTGAACCCCTTGTTTCGTACCTCGTACGTCATCAACTGAGCAACGAAGCTGAGAATTATGCTGATAAAGTTTTCTTTTGTAATTGATCAGATCTTAAAGGCAGCCACATTAACGAAAATGAAAGTTATGAGCCCGATATGACGACTTTAACATAATTTGAGTTATATTGCAAGCACCTACTTATGCGTTATTGGAGTTTCTTTTACCAGTATTTTGCTTTTAACCTTTCCCAAACCACTGTTTGCTTTCAAACGTAGATCATTTGAAACATTGTTCAACGATGAGAGAAGAATGAATCTTGTCGCAATGAACTTAATCCTGAAAAAGGAAATACAATAAACCGGGGAATCGAACTATAGAACCTTGGGTTTTAAGTCTGGAATATTACTTTGCCGCTGCTTTTAGTGATGTTGGCTGTGTGTGTGTGTGTGTGTGAGAGAGAGAGAGAGACAGAGACAGAGAATTTGATTTTGAAATGTTTACTTTATTTCTGGAGGGTTGTTATGTGCGAGAAGAAATTGGAACATTTTGTAAAGCAAAATGATGTCAGTTACGTTGTGAATTGAATGGGGTAAAAATGTGAGCGATGAGAAATGAATGAATCTTGTCGCAATGACTGTCATCAAACCTCGGTTAAAAATTGCAACAGCTGGGGTATCGAACCTGTGAACCCCTAGTTTTGGACCTCGTACGTCATCAACTGAGCAACGAAGCTGAGAATTATGCTGATAAAGTTTTCTTTTGTAATTGATC
This sequence comes from Hippopus hippopus, assembly GCA_946811185.2. Classification (NCBI taxonomy): domain Eukaryota; kingdom Metazoa; phylum Mollusca; class Bivalvia; order Cardiida; family Cardiidae; genus Hippopus; species Hippopus hippopus. The sequence continues at coordinate 29,033,089 of OX328103.1, forward strand.
AGATCTTAAAGGCAGCCACATTAACGAAAATGAAAGTTATGAGCCTGATCTGACGACTTCAACATAATTTGAGTTCTATCGCACGCACCTACTTATGCTTTATTGGAGTTTCTTTTACCTGTACTTTGCTTTTAACCTTTCTCAAACCATTGTTTGCTTTCAAACGTAGATCATTTGAAACACTGTTCAAGGATGAGAGAAGAATGAATCCTATCGCAGTTGAACTTAAACAATCCTGAAAAAGAAAATTAGATTAGCCAGGGAATCGAACTATAGAGCCTTGGGTTTCAAGTCTGGAACATGACTTTGCCGCTGCTTTTAGTGATGTTGGCAGAGAGAGAGAGAGACAGAGAGACAGAGAGTGTATTTGATTTTGAAATGTGTACTTTATTCCTGGAATGTTGTTATGTGCGAGAAGAAATTGTAACATTTTGTAAAGAAAAATGATGTAGAGTTGTGTTGTGAATTGAAGGGAAAAAACCTATTTTGAAGGAGGCAAGCATATCTCATGTTTAGGAATCCTTGACACAGTTTGATTTTGTGAAGAAGTGGTGAAAAGTAAAGAAGTATGTTGCGGAAGCCTACTTTTGAAGTTGATCGATTCTTAGGGGGAGACATTGATAAGGTAAACGAAAAATATGTTTATGAGTCATGTTTGCAAGACGTTGGAGAGAAAGATCTTGCTATGATGGGAGAAAATACTATTGTCATATCCCCAAGCCTGTCCCCATAGTTTGGAAGCACTGGAAATGATAAGTGTATATTTGATTGTTCTTTACTGATTTTTTGGAAAGAATCAAAACTTAAAGATAAAAAAATTGGAAAAACTGTGGACAAGCAATTGGAAATACGGTAGACTAGCTGGAAATCGAGTAAAGAAATGGCATGATTTGAATGGAGAACAAAGATGTTTTCCCGAGTGTTGAAAAGTGAACTAAAATAGTATTGAGCAAAACTGTTTAAGTTTACAGCAGTTGTGAAGCTATTTAATAATTGCTTGGATGATGATGATGATTAAGTTGGTAGTGCTGGATGTTGTATCGGAGCCAGATTTCTTTGTTAGCGTGTTTTTTATCGTTGTTTTAACTTGATGTGAGGTAAATGGCGCGGCCAGTGCTCTTGTAACAGTCTTTCGAAACCACTGGCTGCTTTTCAAAATAACTTGAGTCGATAGAATGATCGGTATTAAGCAAAGAATAAATCCTGCAACAATGAATATCATCGAACCTCGGACAGAAATTGGTACAGCTTGGGGACCGAACCTGCGACCGTATAGGTTTTAAGCCAAGTACTTTACCGACCAAGCAACTTGGCAAGGCAATCTGAGAGAGAGAGAGAGAGAGAGAGGGAGTGTATTTGATTATGACATGTTTACTTTAATCCTGAAGGGTTTTTATGTGTGAGAAGATATTATAACATTTTGTCAAAACAAATGATGTAGTTGTGGATTGAAGGAAAATAATATAAGCTTTTGGAAGGGGGATAAGTTCCTTTTACCAGTACTTCGCACAATATTGTTCCCATTGGCACTGGCTGCATTCCTCACATAACCTCGTCGAAAGAATTATGAGCGCTGAGATAAGAATAAACCCTGTTGCAATAACTGTCATCAATTCCATAGAGCATATTCTCAGTCTAAGAGATTGTATCCTTAGTCCGTAGGTTTTACTTTCACATCGGGAGAAATTTTTTCAGTCCGTATTTATTTATTCCTGGAGGGTTATGTGCGAGAAGACATTGTAACTTTTTGTAAAGAACAATGATGGAAAAAGTAAATTGTGTGAACACTAGATTTTAATGGCCATGTGTTTAGAAATGTGCAGAAGTTAATTTTAAGGGGCTCGATATTTTCTGGACAGTTTTGGATTCAATAAAAAAAGGTTATAAGCTATTTAGGAGGAGATCACTACTTTCTTTTACCAGTACTTTGCACGATATTGTTCCCATTGGCACTTGCTGCTTTCTTTTTATGACTTCGTCGGAAGGATTATGAGCGCTGAGATAAGAAGAAACCCTGTCGCAATAACTGCCATCAATTCCATAAAACATATTCACAGTCTTGGAGATTGTATCCTCAGTCCGCATGTTGTACTTTCACATCGGGAGAAATACATTTAGTCGGTAATACTGGCCCATTAGTCCTTACCATCGTCTTTAGTCTTATTTGACCCAATCTCAGTATGTACCCTCGATTCGTGAGATAAACACTTGGCCCATGAGCTACGTCAACAAATGCTTGAGATTGAACCAGTTCCTTATTTCTTTACTTCATTAGGCTGCACTCTTAGTGAATGAGATAATCCTTACCTCTGGAAATTATTCGATATGATTAACCACTTTTTGGTCCTTTGGTCCAACAGCGCCTTAAACCAACACTCAGGCCGTTACAAGTATATTGAGTCCTTGGGATTGTATCCTCAGTTCGCGGAATGTTTCCCCAGTCTATTTCTTGTCCTCTTAGACTTTGAAATCGTACCTATAGTCAGTTGAATGTACCCCCAGGCCCTGAACCACTGGCCTCACTCAAATGGTACATTTGCACAGTTTGCCTATACACTCTTTTCCTGAAATGTACCCTAAATCTGTTAGGTGTAAGTTCAGAGAGTATCCTTAATATAACTTTTCTTCCAGTCTTATAACATTAGTCAGCACGTTGAGCCCAAAGTTAGCAATAAAAACCCCCAGTCTATGAGATGCACCTCAGTCACTCGGATACACCATAAGGCCCTCAAGCTGTGTTCTATCTTAAAATTTAGCCGTTTTCACTTAGACTTTCCCTTGCCCACTTGATGTACCTACAGTTGGAAGATGTGTCGTCTGTCCATTGGTTATTGCAACAGCCCGTTTTATGTTCTTTTAGGAATTGAGATGGTAGCCTTAGTGTGTGAGATGTATCATTAAGCTATAAACCTGTGTTCTTTCAGAGATTTTACTCCCAACCTGTTAGCCTGCATCGCCAGTCGGTAAGATGTTCTTTTAGTTCCTTCTACTTTCTCTCAGACGGTGAAATACATTCTGAGTTCGATGTTCCCTCAAACCTTGAAACAATGTCCCTTCTATTATTTCAACCCAATGTCATATGCCTGTATCTATGGTAGGTTATATATTCTCTCAGTTCGACACAGATATACCCTCAGTATTTCCAACTATGCTCTTTGTCCTATTTTAGCTCCAGGCGATTAGCTTATTCTATCTGCTTCCTTCATATTTCAACCTAACTTAATTGAATGTACCTTCAGATGACGAACCTATGCCTGCACTGTTGTTTCACCAATAACTCTTTGGCCTCTACTTCTTCTTCATGATCTTAACCCTTAGTCTAAATAATGTATTCACCTCATTTCATTGTCATCTCGCTCTATCTCTCTTCTTCCTTTCTCTCTCTCTTTTTCATTTCTCTCTCTCTCTCTCTTCCTCGTTTCACTATTTCTGTCTCTCTTCACCTGTCTCTCAATCTCACTCTGTCTGTCTGTCTATCTCTTTCTTTCTCTGTCTTTCTCTCTTTGTCTCTCACTCTCTATCTACTCCTTTCCGAACTCTGTCTTACTCTCTGCTGCTCATTTTTATCTTCTCTCTACACTGTTTTCTACTCTCTCTCGCTGTCGCTCTCTCTCTCTCACTTTCTCTCTCGCTGTTGCTCTCTATCTCTATCTATCTGTCTCGCTTTCTATCTTTCTCTCGCTATCTATTTCTCTCTCTATCCCTCCCATTTCTCTTCATCTTCTCCTCTTTCTATCTGTATCTCACTGCCTCCTTTCACACAGTCTCTCTATCTCTGTTTTTCTCTGTCTCTTTCGCTATTCCACCATCTTCTGTCTGTCTATCGTTCATTATTCTCTCACTTTCTCTCTGTCTGTCTATCTGTCTCCCTTTATTTCTTTTTCCTTCCTGCAAACTTCTCTCTGTCCCTCTATCCATCTCTTTCGCCTTTTGTCCCTCAAATTCTGTCTCTCTTTTGGCTGACTTGATTTGCATCTGTGGCCTCCTTGTTGTGTTTCTCACGTTTATAAGACTGTATTCTCGGACTATGATGTTTATCTTTTTCCTCCAAAAATATACTTCCTACAATAAATTTAGCTTCCTTTCCTTCATATCTTCCTCAGTCTGTATGATTGATCGTTTCTCAGTTGATATGATGCTCCCTCAGACCGTAATTTTGAGTGTAATCTGCTTTGAAATACATGTAGATCAAGAACTATGTAGAATTGTACATTAGATTTTTTAGTATGAAATGTTAAGGTATAACTGGCACAATTGAGACATCCTGGCAAGATCTTACAAAATTATGTAATCACCCTGTGCATTTCTACATACGACTACTTTGAATGTCTTATCAACCTCAGCTGTTTTACCTTAAGAATGCCGAAGAAGCCAAGGTTCTGATTTTATGATCTGAAGCAACTTGTTTATTGAAAATAATACATAAACATTCACGTAAGATTCTGTATATGATATTTATGCAGTACTGATTCATTGATTGATTGCAGAGTGTTAAACGCCGTTTACAACATTATTTCATTTTATATAGTGGCGGCCAGTGCACTTATGTATTCTTTCCTGTAATTTGTTTTACCAGTACTACGCACACTATTCTTTCCTAGCCACTGGCTGCTTTCCCACATAACAATCGTCGAAACAATGATCAACGTTGAGAGTGGAATGAATCCTATCGCATAGAATAACAGCAATCCTCGGAAAATAATTGGCCGAGCCGGGAATGAAACCAGCGATCCCCTGTTCTCAAGGCCCGTATGCTACCAACTGAGCTACCGAGGCTCGTCAATTATGCAGTAACTCCACTCCGTATAATCACAGGGTCAGTTGAGTAACTCCGGGGCATGACCATTGTTTGATATCGTTTGTTTGTATGGTGTTTCTCGTAGTTTCAGCATATTTCTGTTGTATCACGGAGGCCAGTGCATCTACCATTGCCTTCCTGTGATTCTTTATCCAGTGCTCCGCACAATATTATATCCACTGGCTGCTTTCTCACATACTCAACGTCATAAACATCAATCAGCACAAAGAGAGAGAGAGAGAAAGAAAGAAAGAGAAATCCGGACGGAATGACTATAATCAATCCTTGGAAAGCATTCGCCGAGCTTGGAATTGGAACCAGCAATAGCCTGGTCTCAAGTCCCATAGATTACCGACTGAGCTACCTACTCGGCATTGTTTAATTTAGTGAAGGTTTAATAAACGTCGTGAAGATTCTTTCAGCGCGACCTTAGAAAACATAGTTTGAATCAGGAAAGAATGCTGATTTCATTCCGCGTTTGCCCCACTACTTCAAAAGACAAATCTGATCATTTGGGCCACGTATAATTTATCGCCGTAAATGAAATTACTAGGGAGAATCTAGTTGTCTCTTGCCTTAGTTCAAATGGATTGACGATGTTCAAAGGAGTTTAAGTTTAAAGCGGATACATAGAGAGTTGAAAGTGTATTTTGTATTCCTATTTAGAGAATTCATAAAAGAGTCAAACTTCGAGATAAGTTGTAAATTTCTGAAATATCCAGGAAGGGTTTCAGACAGATTGTACAAAAATCTTTTATTTCGCTTTATAGAAGAGATTAAAAAATTGTTGAATAAAGCATGTTGAATTTGGAGGAGTTGTGAAGCTATTTAATCATGGCTTGGATAATGATAGATGATGAAAATGATAATGTTGTTGCTGGTGATGATGCTGATGATGTGACAATAATGGTGATGCTGATAGTGAATTTGGTGGTGGAGAGAGATTTCTATCTTTGGTGTTTCCACGCAGTCCTCAACCTTATTTCAGTTATATCTGGGCGTCTTGTGCACCTATCCATGTTGTGTTGGTATTTCATTTACCAGTACTTTGCACATTTTTCAAAACCAATAGCTGCTTTCCTTCATAACTGTTGTCGGGATAAAAAGAATGGTGAGCGATGAGAAATGAATGAATCTTGTCGCAATGACTGTCATCAAACCTCGGATAAAAATTGCAACAGCTGGGGTATCGAACCTGTGAACCCCTTGTTTCGTACCTCGTACGTCATCAACTGAGCAACGAAGCTGAGAATTATGCTGATAAAGTTTTCTATTGTAATTGATCAGATCTTAAAGGCAGCCACATTAACGAAAATGAAAGTTATGAGCCCGATATGACGACTTTAACATAATTTGAGTTATATTGCAAGCACCTACTTATGCGTTATTGGAGTATCTTTTACCAGTATTTTGCTTTTAACCTTTCCCAAACCACTGTTTGCTTTCAAACGTAGATCATTTGAAACATTGTTCAACGATGAGAGAAGAATGAATCTTGTCGCAATGAACTTAATCCTGAAAAAGGAAATACAATAAACCGGGGAATCGAACTATAGAACCTTGGGTTTTAAGTCTGGAATATTACTTTGCCGCTGCTTTTAGTGATGTTGGCTGTGTGTGTGAGAGAGAGAGAGAGAGAGAGAGAGAGAGACAGAGAATTTGATTTTGAAATGTTTACTTTATTTCTGGAGGGTTGTTATGTGCGAGAAGAAATTGGAACATTTTGTAAAGCAAAATGATGTCAGTTACGTTGTGAATTGAATGGGGTAAAAATGTGAGCGATGAGAAATGAATGAATCTTGTCGCAATGACTGTCATCAAACCTCGGATAAAAATTGCAACAGCTGGGGTATCGAACCTGTGAACCCCTAGTTTTGGACCTCGTACGTCATCAACTGAGCAACGAAGCTGAGAATTATGCTGATAAAGTTTTCTTTTGTAATTGATCAGATCTTAAAGGCAGCCACATTAACGAAAATGAAAGTTATGAGCCTGATCTGACGACTTCAACATAATTTGAGTTCTATCGCACGCACCTACTTATGCTTTATTGGAGTTTCTTTTACCTGTACTTTGCTTTTAACCTTTCTCAAACCATTGTTTGCTTTCAAACGTAGATCATTTGAAACACTGTTCAAGGATGAGAGAAGAATGAATCCTATCGCAGTTGAACTTAAGCAATCCTGAAAAAGAAAATTAGATTAGCCAGGGAATCGAACTATAGAGCCTTGGGTTTCAAGTCTGGAACATGACTTTGCCGCTGCTTTTAGTGATGTTGGCAGAGAGAGAGAGAGACAGAGAGACAGAGAGTGTATTTGATTTTGAAATGTGTACTTTATTCCTGGAATGTTGTTATGTGCGAGAAGAAATTGTAACATTTTGTAAAGAAAAATGATGTAGAGTTGTGTTGTGAATTGAAGGGAAAAAACCTATTTTGAAGGAGGCAAGCATATCTCATGTTTAGGAATCCTTGACACAGTTTGATTTTGTGAAGAAGTGGTGAAAAGTAAAGAAGTATGTTGCGGAAGCCTACTTTTGAAGTTGATCGATTCTTAGGGGGAGACATTGATAAGGTAAACGAAAAATATGTTTATGAGTCATGTTTGCAAGACGTTGGAGAGAAAGATCTTGCTATGATGGGAGAAAATACTATTGTCATATCCCCAAGCCTGTCCCCATAGTTTGGAAGCACTGGAAATGATAAGTGTATATTTGATTGTTCTTTACTGATTTTTTGGAAAGAATCAAAACTTAAAGATAAAAAAAATGGAAAAACTGTGGACAAGCAATTGGAAATACGGTAGACTAGCTGGAAATCGAGTAAAGAAATGGCATGATTTGAATGGAGAACAAAGATGTTTTCCCGAGTGTTGAAAAGTGAACTAAAATAGTATTGAGCAAAACTGTTTAAGTTTACAGCAGTTGTGAAGCTATTTAATAATTGCTTGGATGATGATGATGATTAAGTTGGTAGTGCTGGATGTTGTATCGGAGCCAGATTTCTTTGTTAGCGTGTTTTTTATCGTTGTTTTAACTTGATGTGAGGTAAATGGCGCGGCCAGTGCTCTTGTAACAGTCTTTCGAAACCACTGGCTGCTTTTCAAAATAACTTGAGTCGATAGAATGATCGGTATTAAGCAAAGAATAAATCCTGCAACAATGAATATCATCGAACCTCGGACAGAAATTGGTACAGCTTGGGGACCGAACCTGCGACCGTATAGGTTTTAAGCCAAGTACTTTACCGACCAAGCAACTTGGCAAGGCAATCTGAGAGAGAGAGAGAGAGAGAGAGAGAGAGAGAGAGGGAGAGAGAGAGGGAGTGTATTTGATTATGACATGTTTACTTTAATCCTGAAGGGTTTTCACGTGTGAGAAGATATTATAACATTTTGTCAAAACAAATGATGTAGTTGTGGATTTAAGGAAAATAATATAAGCTTTTGGAAGGGGGATAAGTTCCTTTTACCAGTACTTCGCACAATATTGTTCCCATTGGCACTGGCTGCATTCCTCACATAACCTCGTCGAAAGAATTATGAGCGCTGAGATAAGAATAAACCCTGTTGCAATAACTGTCATCAATTCCATAGAGCATATTCTCAGTCTAAGAGATTGTATCCTTAGTCCGTAGGTTTTACTTTCACATCGGGAGAAATTTTTTCAGTCTGTATTTATTTATTCCTGGAGGGTTATGTGCGAGAAGACATTGTAACTTTTTGTAAAGAACAATGATGGAAAAAGTAAATTGTGTGAACACTAGATTTTAATGGCCATGTGTTTAGAAATGTGCAGAAGTTAATTTTAAGGGGCTCGATATTTTCTGGACAGTTTTGGATTCAATAAAAAAAGGTTATAAGCTATTTAGGAGGAGATCACTACTTTCTTTTACCAGTACTTTGCACGATATTGTTCCCATTGGCACTTGCTGCTTTCTTTTTATGACTTCGTCGGAAGGATTATGAGCGCTGAGATAAGAAGAAACCCTGTCGCAATAACTGCCATCAATTCCATAAAACATATTCACAGTCTTGGAGATTGTATCCTCAGTCCGCATGTTGTACTTTCACATCGGGAGAAATACATTTAGTCGGTAATACTGGCCCATTAGTCCTTACCATCGTCTTTAGTCTTATTTGACCCAATCTCAGTATGTACCCTCGATTCGTGAGATAAACACTTGGCCCATGAGCTACGTCAACAAATGCTTGAGATTGAACCAGTTCCTTATTTCTTTACTTCATTAGGCTGCACTCTTAGTGAATGAGATAATCCTTACCTCTGGAAATTATTCGATATGATTAACCACTTTTTGGTCCTTTGGTCGCACAGCGCCTTAAACCAACACTCAGGCCGTTACAAGTATATTGAGTCCTTGGGATTGTATCCTCAGTTCGCGGAATGTTTCCCCAGTCTATTTCTTGTCCTCTTAGACTTTGAAATCGTACCTATAGTCAGTTGAATGTACCCCCAGGCCCTGAACCACTGGCCTCACTCAAATGGTACATTTGCACAGTTTGCCTATACACTCTTTTCCTGAAATGTACCCTAAATCTGTTAGGTGTAAGTTCAGAGAGTATCCTTAATATAACTTTTCTTCCAGTCTTATAACATTAGTCAGCACGTTGAGCCCAAAGTTAGCAATAAAAACCCCCAGTCTATGAGATGCACCTCAGTCACTCGGATACACCATAAGGCCCTCAAGCTGTGTTCTATCTTAAAATTTAGCCGTTTTCAATTAGACTTTCCCTTGCCCACTTGATGTACCTACAGTTGGAAGATGTGTCGTCTGTCCATTGGTTATTGCAACAGCCCGTTTTATGTTCTTTTAGGAATTGAGATGGTAGCCTTAGTGTGTGAGATGTATCATTAAGCTATAAACCTGTGTTCTTTCAGAGATTTTACTCCCAAACTGTTAGCCTGCATCGCCAGTCGGTAAGATGTTCTTTTAGTTCCTTCTACTTTCTCTCAGACGGTGAAATACATTCTGAGTTCGATGTTCCCTCAAACCTTGAAACAATGTCCCTTCTATTATTTCAACCCAATGTCATATGCCTGTATCTATGGTAGGTTATATATTCTCTCAGTTCGACACAGATATACCCTCAGTATTTCCAACTATGCTCTTTGTCCTATTTTAGCTCCAGGCGATTAGCTTATTCTATCTGCTTCCTTCATATTTCAACCTAACTTAATTGAATGTACCTTCAGATGACGAACCTATGCCTGCACTGTTGTTTCACCGATAACTCTTTGGCCTCTACTTCTTCTTCATGATCTTAACCCTTAGTCTAAATAATGTATTCACCTCATTTCATTGTCATCTCGCTCTATCTCTCTTCTTCCTTTCTCTCTCTCTTTTTCATTTCTCTCTCTCTCTCTCTTCCTCGTTTCACTATTTCTGTCTCTCTTCACCTGTCTCTCAATCTCACTCTGTCTGTCTGTCTATCTCTTTCTTTCTCTGTCTTTCTCTCTTTGTCTCTCACTCTCTATCTACTCCTTTCCGAACTCTGTCTTACTCTCTGCTGCTCATTTTTATCTTCTCTCTACACTGTTTTCTACTCTCTCTCGCTGTCGCTCTCTCTCTCTCACTTTCTCTCTCGCTGTTGCTCTCTATCTCTATCTATCTGTCTCGCTTTCTATCTTTCTCTCGCTATCTATTTCTCTCTCTATCCCTCCCATTTCTCTTCATCTTCTCCTCTTTCTATCTGTATCTCACTGCCTCCTTTCACACAGTCTCTCTATCTCTGTTTTTCTCTGTCTCTTTCGCTATTCCACCATCTTCTGTCTGTCTATCGTTCATTATTCTCTCACTTTCTCTCTGTCTGTCTATCTGTCTCCCTTTATTTCTTTTTCCTTCCTGCAAACTTCTCTCTGTCCCTCTATCCATCTCTTTCGCCTTTTGTCCCTCAAATTCTGTCTCTCTTTTGGCTGACTTGATTTGCATCTGTGGCCTCCTTGTTGTGTTTCTCACGTTTATAAGACTGTATTCTCGGACTATGATGTTTATCTTTTTCCTCCAAAAATATACTTCCTACAATAAATTTAGCTTCCTTTCCTTCATATCTTCCTCAGTCTGTATGATTGATCGTTTCTCAGTTGATATGATGCTCCCTCAGACCGTAATTTTGAGTGTAATCTGCTTTGAAATACATGTAGATCAAGAACTATGTAGAATTGTACATTAGATTTTTTAGTATGAAATGTTAAGGTATAACTGGCACAATTGAGACATCCTGGCAAGATCTTACAAAATTATGTAATCACCCTGTGCATTTCTACATACGACTACTTTGAATGTCTTATCAACCTCAGCTGTTTTACCTTAAGAATGCCGAAAAAGCCAAGGTTCTGATTTTATGATCTGAAGCAACTTGTTTATTGAAAATAATACATAAACATTCACGTAAGATTCTGTATATGATATTTATGCAGTACTGATTCATTGATTGATTGCAGAGTGTTAAACGCCGTTTACAACATTATTTCATTTTATATAGTGGCGGCCAGTGCACTTATGTATTCTTTCCTGTAATTTGTTTTACCAGTACTACGCACACTATTCTTTCCTAGCCACTGGCTGCTTTCCCACATAACAATCGTCGAAACAATGATCAACGTTGAGAGTGGAATGAATCCTATCGCATAGAATATCAGCAATCCTCGGAAAATAGTTGGCCGAGCCGGGAATGAAACCAGCGACCCCCTGTTCTCAAGTCCCGTATGCTACCAACTGAGCTACCGAGGCTCGTCAATTATGCAGTAACTCCACTCCGTATAATCACAGGGTCAGTTGAGCAACTCCGGGGCATGACCATTTTTTGATATCGTTTGTTTGTATGGTGTTTCTCGTAGTTTCAGCATATTTCTGTTATATCACGGAGGCCAGTGCATCTACCATTGCCTTCCTGTGATTCTTTATCCAGTGCTCCGCACAATATTATATCCACTGGCTGCTTTCTCACATACTCAACGTCATAAACATCAATCAGCACAAAGAGAGAGAGAGAGAAAGAAAGAAAGAGAAATCCGGACGGAATGACTATAATCAATCCTTGGAAAGCATTCGCCGAGCTTGGAATTGGAACCAGCAATAGCCTGGTCTCAAGTCCCATAGATTACCGACTGAGCTACCTACTCGGCATTGTTTAATTTAGTGAAGGTTTAATAAACGTCGTGAAGATTCTTTCAGCGCGACCTTAGAAAACATAGTTTGAATCAGGAAAGAATGCTGATTTCATTCCGCGTTTGCCCCACTACTTCAAAAGACAAATCTGATCATTTGGGCCACGTATAATTTATCGCCGTAAATGAAATTACTAGGGAGAATCTAGTTGTCTCTTGCCTTAGTTCAAATGGATTGACGATGTTCAAAGGAGTTTAAGTTTAAAGCGGATACATAGAGAGTTGAAAGTGTATTTTGTATTCCTATTTAGAGAATTCATAAAAGAGTCAAACTTCGAGATAAGTTGTAAATTTCTGAAATATCCAGGAAGGGTTTCAGACAGATTGCACAAAAATCTTTTATTTCGCTTTATAGAAGAGATTAAAAAATTGTTGAATAAAGCATGTTGAATTTGGAGGAGTTGTGAAGCTATTTAATCATGGCTTGGATAATGATAGATGATGAAAATGATAATGTTGTTGCTGGTGATGATGCTGATGATGTGACAATAATGGTGATGCTGATAGTGAATTTGGTGGTGGAGAGAGATTTCTATCTTTGGTGTTTCCACGCAGTCCTCAACCTTATTTCAGTTATATCTGGGCGTCTTGTGCACCTATCCATGTTGTGTTGGTATTTCATTTACCAGTACTTTGCACATTTTTCAAAACCAATAGCTGCTTTCCTTCATAACTGTTGTCGGGATAAAAAGAATGGTGAGCGATGAGAAATGAATGAATCTTGTCGCAATGACTGTCATCAAACCTCGGATAAAAATTGCAACAGCTGGGGTATCGAACCTGTGAACCCCTTGTTTCGTACCTCGTACGTCATCAACTGAGCAACGAAGCTGAGAATTATGCTGATAAAGTTTTCTTTTGTAATTGATCAGATCTTAAAGGCAGCCACATTAACGAAAATGAAAGTTATGAACCCGATATGACGACTTTAACATAATTTGAGTTATATTGCAAGCACCTACTTATGCGTTATTGGAGTATCTTTTACTAGTATTTTGCTTTTAACCTTTCCCAAACCACTGTTTGCTTTCAAACGTAGATCATTTGAAACATTGTTCAACGATGAGAGAAGAATGAATCTTGTCGCAATGAACTTAATCCTGAAAAAGGAAATACAATAAACCGGGGAATCGAACTATAGAACCTTGGGTTTTAAGTCTGGAATATTACTTTGCCGCTGCTTTTAGTGATGTTGGCTGTGTGTGTGTGTGTGAGAGGGAGAGAGAGAGAGAGAGAGAGAGAGAGAGACAGAGAATTTGATTTTGAAATGTTTACTTTATTTCTGGAGGGTTGTTATGTGCGAGAAGAAATTGGAACATTTTGTAAAGCAAAATGATGTCAGTTACGTTGTGAATTGAATGGGGTAAAAATGTGAGCGATGAGAAATGAATGAATCTTGTCGCAATGACTGTCATCAAACCTCGGATAAAAATTGCAACAGCTGGGGTATCGAACCTGTGAACCCCTAGTTTTGGACCTCGTACGTCATCAACTGAGCAACGAAGCTGAGAATTATGCTGATAAAGTTTTCTTTTGTAATTGATCAGATCTTAAAGGCAGCCACATTAACGAAAATGAAAGTTATGAGCCTGATCTGACGACTTCAACATAATTTGAGTTCTATCGCACGCACCTACTTATGCTTTATTGGAGTTTCTTTTACCTGTACTTTGCTTTTAACCTTTCTCAAACCATTGTTTGCTTTCAAACGTAGATCATTTGAAACACTGTTCAAGGATGAGAGAAGAATGAATCCTATTGCAGTTGAACTTAAGCAATCTTGAAAAAGAAAATTAGATTAGCCAGGGAATCGAACTATAGAGCCTTGGGTTTCAAGTCTGGAACATGACTTAGCCGCTGCTTTTAGTGATGTTGGCAGAGGGAGAGAGAGACAGAGAGACAGAGAGTGTATTTGATTTTGAAATGTGTACTTTATTCCTGGAATGTTGTTATGTGCGAGAAGAAATTGTAACATTTTGTAAAGAAAAATGATGTAGAGTTGTGTTGTGAATTGAAGGGAAAAAACCTATTTTGAAGGAGGCAAGCATATCTCATGTTTAGGAATCCTTGACACAGTTTGATTTTGTGAAGAAGTGGTGAAAAGTAAAGAAGTATGTTGCGGAAGCCTACTTTTGAAGTTGATCGATTCTTAGGGGGAGACATTGATAAGGTAAACGAAAAATATGTTTATGAGTCATGTTTGCAAGACGTTGGAGAGAAAGATCTTGCTATGATGGGAGAAAATACTATTGTCATATCCCCAAGCCTGTCCCCATAGTTTGGAAGCACTGGAAATGATAAGTGTATATTTGATTGTTCTTTACTGATTTTTTGGAAAGAATCAAAACTTAAAGATAAAAAAATTGGAAAAACTGTGGACAAGCAATTGGAAATACGGTAGACTAGCTGGAAATCGAGTAAAGAAATGGCATGATTTGAATGGAGAACAAAGATGTTTTCCCGAGTGTTGAAAAGTGAACTAAAATAGTATTGAGCAAAACTGTTTAAGTTTACAGCAGTTGTGAAGCTATTTAATAATTGCTTGGATGATGATGATGATGATTAAGTTGGTAGTGCTGGATGTTGTATCGGAGCCAGATTTCTTTGTTAGCGTGTTTTTTATCGTTGTTTTAACTTGATGTGAGGTAAATGGCGCGGCCAGTGCTCTTGTAACAGTCTTTCGAAACCACTGGCTGCTTTTCAAAATAACTTGAGTCGATAGAATGATCGGTATTAAGCAAAGAATAAATCCTGCAACAATGAATATCATCGAACCTCGGACAGAAATTGGTACAGCTTGGGGACCGAACCTGCGACCGTATAGGTTTTAAGCCAAGTACTTTACCGACCAAGCAACTTGGCAAGGCAATCTGAGAGAGAGAGAGAGGGAGTGTATTTGATTATGACATGTTTACTTTAATCCTGAAGGGTTTTTATGTGTGAGAAGATATTATAACATTTTGTCAAAACAAATGATGTAGTTGTGGATTGAAGGAAAATAATATAAGCTTTTGGAAGGGGGATAAGTTCCTTTTACCAGTACTTCGCACAATATTGTTCCCATTGGCACTGGCTGCATTCCTCACATAACCTCGTCGAAAGAATTATGAGCGCTGAGATAAGAATAAACCCTGTTGCAATAACTGTCATCAATTCCATAGAGCATATTCTCAGTCTAAGAGATTGTATCCTTAGTCCGTAGGTTTTACTTTCACATCGGGAGAAATTTTTTCAGTCCGTATTTATTTATTCCTGGAGGGTTATGTGCGAGAAGACATTGTAACTTTTTGTAAAGAACAATGATGGAAAAAGTAAATTGTGTGAACACTAGATTTTAATGGCCATGTGTTTAGAAATGTGCAGAAGTTAATTTTAAGGGGCTCGATATTTTCTGGACAGTTTTGGATTCAATAAAAAAAGGTTATAAGCTATTTAGGAGGAGATCACTACTTTCTTTTACCAGTACTTTGCACGATATTGTTCCCATTGGCACTTGCTGCTTTCTTTTTATGACTTCGTCGGAAGGATTATGAGCGCTGAGATAAGAAGAAACCCTGTCGCAATAACTGCCATCAATTCCATAAAACATATTCACAGTCTTGGAGATTGTATCCTCAGTCCGCATGTTGTACTTTCACATCGGGAGAAATACATTTAGTCGGTAATACTGGCCCATTAGTCCTTACCATCGTCTTTAGTCTTATTTGACCCAATCTCAGTATGTACCCTCGATTCGTGAGATAAACACTTGGCCCATGAGCTACGTCAACAAATGCTTGAGATTGAACCAGTTCCTTATTTCTTTACTTCATTAGGCTGCACTCTTAGTGAATGAGATAATCCTTACCTCTGGAAATTATTCGATATGATTAACCACTTTTTGGTCCTTTGGTCGCACAGCGCCTTAAACCAACACTCAGGCCGTTACAAGTATATTGAGTCCTTGGGATTGTATCCTCAGTTCGCGGAATGTTTCCCCAGTCTATTTCTTGTCCTCTTAGACTTTGAAATCGTACCTATAGTCAGTTGAATGTACCCCCAGGCCCTGAACCACTGGCCTCACTCAAATGGTACATTTGCACAGTTTGCCTATACACTCTTTTCCTGAAATGTACCCTAAATCTGTTAGGTGTAAGTTCAGAGAGTATCCTTAATATAACTTTTCTTCCAGTCTTATAACATTAGTCAGCACGTTGAGCCCAAAGTTAGCAATAAAAACCCCCAGTCTATGAGATGCACCTCAGTCACTCGGATACACCATAAGGCCCTCAAGCTGTGTTCTATCTTAAAATTTAGCCGTTTTCAATTAGACTTTCCCTTGCCCACTTGATGTACCTACAGTTGGAAGATGTGTCGTCTGTCCATTGGTTATTGCAACAGCCCGTTTTATGTTCTTTTAGGAATTGAGATGGTAGCCTTAGTGTGTGAGATGTATCATTAAGCTATAAACCTGTGTCCTTTCAGAGATTTTACTCCCAACCTGTTAGCCTGCATCGCCAGTCGGTAAGATGTTCTTTTAGTTCCTTCTACTTTCTCTCAGACGGTGAAATACATTCTGAGTTCGATGTTCCCTCAAACCTTGAAACAATGTCCCTTCTATTATTTCAACCCAATGTCATATGCCTGTATCTATGGTAGGTTATATATTCTCTCAGTTCGACACAGATATACCCTCTGTATTTCCAACTATGCTCTTTGTCCTATTTTAGCTCCAGGCGATTAGCTTATTCTATCTGCTTCCTTCATATTTCAACCTAACTTAATTGAATGTACCTTCAGATGACGAACCTATGCCTGCACTGTTGTTTCACCGATAACTCTTTGGCCTCTACTTCTTCTTCATGATCTTAACCCTTAGTCTAAATAATGTATTCACCTCATTTCATTGTCATCTCGCTCTATCTCTCTTCTTCCTTTCTCTCTCTTTCTTTTTCATTTCTCTCTCTCTCTCTCTCTTCTTCGTTTCACTATTTCTGTCTCTCTTCACCTGTCTCTCAATCTCACTCTGTCTGTCTGTCTATCTCTTTCTTTCTCTGTCTTTCTCTCTTTGTCTCTCACTCTCTATCTACTCCTTTCCGAACTCTGTCTTACTCTCTGCTGCTCATTTTTATCTTCTCTCTACACTGTTTTCTACTCTCTCTCGCTGTCGCTCTCTCTCTCTCACTTTCTCTCTCGCTGTTGCTCTCTATCTCTATCTATCTGTCTCGCTTTCTATCTTTCTCTCGCTATCTATTTCTCTCTCTATCCCTCCCATTTCTCTTCATCTTCTCCTCTTTCTATCTGTATCTCACTGCCTCCTTTCACACAGTCTCTCTATCTGTTTTTCTCTGTCTCTTTCGCTATTCCACCATCTTCTGTCTGTCTATCGTTCATTATTCTCTCACTTTCTCTCTGTCTGTCTATCTGTCTCCCTTTATTTCTTTTTCCTTCCTGCAAACTTCTCTCTGTCCCTCTATCCATCTCTTTCGCCTTTTGTCCCTCAAATTCTGTCTCTCTTTTGGCTGACTTGATTTGCATCTGTGGCCTCCTTGTTGTGTTTCTCACATTTATAAGACTGTATTCTCGGACTATGATGTTTATCTTTTTCCTCCAAAAATATACTTCCTACAATAAATTTAGCTTCCTTTCCTTCATATCTTCCTCAGTCTGTATGATTGATCGTTTCTCAGTTGATATGATGCTCCCTCAGACCGTAATTTTGAGTGTAATCTGCTTTGAAATACATGTAGGTCAAGAACTATGTAGAATTGTACATTAGATTTTTTAGTATGAAATGTTAAGGTATAACTGGCACAATTGAGACATCCTGGCAAGATCTTACAAAATTATGTAATCACCCTGTGCATTTCTACATACGACTACTTTGAATGTCTTATCAACCTCAGCTGTTTTACCTTAAGAATGCCGAAAAAGCCAAGGTTCTGATTTTATGATCTGAAGCAACTTGTTTATTGAAAATAATACATAAACATTCACGTAAGATTCTGTATATGATATTTATGCAGTACTGATTCATTGATTGATTGCAGAGTGTTAAACGCCGTTTACAACATTATTTCAGTTTATATAGTGGCGGCCAGTGCACTTATGTATTCTTTCCTGTAATTTGTTTTACCAGTACTACGCACACTATTCTTTCCTAGCCACTGGCTGCTTTCCCACATAACAATCGTCGAAACAATGATCAACGTTGAGAGTGGAATGAATCCTATCGCATAGAATATCAGCAATCCTCGGAAAATAATTGGCCGAGCCGGGAATGAAACCAGCGACCCCCTGTTCTCAAGTCCCGTATGCTACCAACTGAGCTACCGAGGCTTGTCAATTATGCAGTAACTCCACTCCGTATAATCACAGGGTCAGTTGAGCAACTCCGGGGCATGACCATTTTTTGATATCGTTTGTTTGTATGGTGTTTCTCGTAGTTTCAGCATATTTCTGTTATATCACGGAGGCCAGTGCATCTACCATTGCCTTCCTGTGATTCTTTATCCAGTGCTCCGCACAATATTATATCCACTGGCTGCTTTCTCACATACTCAACGTCATAAACATCAATCAGCACAAAGAGAGAGAGAGAGAGAAAGAAAGAGAGAGAAATCCGGACGGAATGACTATAATCAATCCATGGAAAGCATTTGCCGAGCTTGGAATTGGAACCAGCAATAGCCTGGTCTCAAGTCCCATAGATTACCGACTGAGCTACCTACTCGGCATTGTTTAATTTAGTGAAGGTTTAATAAACGCCGTGAAGATTCTTTCAGCGCGACCTTAGAAAACATAGTTTGAATCAGGAAAGAATGCTGATTTCATTCCGCGTTTGCCCCACTACTTCAAAAGACAAATCTGATCATTTGGGCCACGTATAATTTATCGCCGTAAATGAAATTACTAGGGAGAATCTAGTTGTCTCTTGCCTTAGTTCAAATGGATTGACGATGTTCAAAGGAGTTTAAGTTTAAAGCGGATACATAGAGAGTTGAAAGTGTATTTTGTATTCCTATTTAGAGAATTCATAAAAGAGTCAAACTTCGAGATAAGTTGTAAATTTCTGAAATATCCAGGAAGGGTTTCAGACAGATTGCACAAAAATCTTTTATTTCGTTTTATAGAAGAGATTAAAAAATTGTTGAATAAAGCATGTTGAATTTGGAGGAGTTGTGAAGCTATTTAATCATGGCTTGGATAATGATAGATGATGAAAATGATAATGTTGTTGCTGGTGATGATGCTGATGATGTGACAATAATGGTGATGCTGATAGTGAATTTGGTGGTGGAGAGAGATTTCTATCTTTGGTGTTTCCACGCAGTCCTCAACCTTATTTCAGTTATATCTGGGCGTCTTGTGCACCTATCCATGTTGTGTTGGTATTTCATTTACCAGTACTTTGCACATTTTTCAAAACCAATAGCTGCTTTCCTTCATAACTGTTGTCGGGATAAAAAGAATGGTGAGCGATGAGAAATGAATGAATCTTGTCGCAATGACTGTCATCAAACCTCGGATAAAAATTGCAACAGCTGGGGTATCGAACCTGTGAACCCCTTGTTTCGTACCTCGTACGTCATCAACTGAGCAACGAAGCTGAGAATTATGCTGATAAAGTTTTCTTTTGTAATTGATCAGATCTTAAAGGCAGCCACATTAACGAAAATGAAAGTTATGAACCCGATATGACGACTTTAACATAATTTGAGTTATATTGCAAGCACCTACTTATGCGTTATTGGAGTATCTTTTACCAGTATTTTGCTTTTAACCTTTCCCAAACCACTGTTTGCTTTCAAACGTAGATCATTTGAAACATTGTTCAACGATGAGAGAAGAATGAATCTTGTCGCAATGAACTTAATCCTGAAAAAGGAAATACAATAAACCGGGGAATCGAACTATAGAACCTTGGGTTTTAAGTCTGGAATATTACTTTGCCGCTGCTTTTAGTGATGTTGGCTGTGTGTGTGAGAGAGAGAGAGAGAGAGAGAGAGAGAGAGAGACAGAGAATTTGATTTTGAAATGTTTACTTTATTTCTGGAGGGTTGTTATGTGCGAGAAGAAATTGGAACATTTTGTAAAGCAAAATGATGTCAGTTACGTTGTGAATTGAATGGGGTAAAAATGTGAGCGATGAGAAATGAATGAATCTTGTCGCAATGACTGTCATCAAACCTCGGATAAAAATTGCAACAGCTGGGGTATCGAACCTGTGAACCCCTAGTTTTGGACCTCGTACGTCATCAACTGAGCAACGAAGCTGAGAATTATGCTGATAAAGTTTTCTTTTGTAATTGATCAGATCTTAAAGGCAGCCACATTAACGAAAATGAAAGTTATGAGCCTGATCTGACGACTTCAACATAATTTGAGTTCTATCGCACGCACCTACTTATGCTTTATTGGAGTTTCTTTTACCTGTACTTTGCTTTTAACCTTTCTCAAACCATTGTTTGCTTTCAAACGTAGATCATTTGAATCACTGTTCAAGGATGAGAGAAGAATGAATCCTATCGCAGTTGAACTTAAGCAATCCTGAAAAAGAAAATTAGATTAGCCAGGGAATCGAACTATAGAGCCTTGGGTTTCAAGTCTGGAACATGACTTTGCTGCTCCTTTTAGTGATGTTGGCAGAGAGAGAGAGAGACAGAGAGACAGAGAGTGTATTTGATTTTGAAATGTGTACTTTATTCCTGGAATGTTGTTATGTGCGAGAAGAAATTGTAACATTTTGTAAAGAAAAATGATGTAGAGTTGTGTTGTGAATTGAAGGGAAAAAACCTATTTTGAAGGAGGCAAGCATATCTCATGTTTAGGAATCCTTGACACAATTTGATTTTGTGAAGAAGTGGTGAAAAGTAAAGAAGTATGTTGCGGAAGCCTACTTTTGAAGTTGATCGATTCTTAGGGGGAGACATTGATAAGGTAAACGAAAAATATGTTTATGAGTCATGTTTGCAAGACCTTGGAGAGAAAGATCTTGCTATGATGGGAGAAAATACTATTGTCATATCCCCAAGCCTGTTCCCATAGTTTGGAAGCACTGGAAATGATAAGTGTATATTTGATTGTTCTTTACTGATTTTTTGGAAAGAATCAAAACTTAAAGATAAAAAAATTGGAAAAACTGTGGACAAGCAATTGGAAATACGGTAGACTAGCTGGAAATCGAGTAAAGAAATGGCATGATTTGAATGGAGAACAAAGATGTTTTCCCGAGTGTTGAAAAGTGAACTAAAATAGTATTGAGCAAAACTGTTTAAGTTTACAGCAGTTGTGAAGCTATTTAATAATTGCTTGGATGATGATGATGATTAAGTTGGTAGTGCTGGATGTTGTATCGGAGCCAGATTTCTTTGTTAGCGTGTTTTTTATCGTTGTTTTAACTTGATGTGAGGTAAATGGCGCGGCCAGTGCTCTTGTAACAGTCTTTCGAAACCACTGGCTGCTTTTCAAAATAACTTGAGTCGATAGAATGATCGGTATTAAGCAAAGAATAAATCCTGCAACAATGAATATCATCGAACCTCGGACAGAAATTGGTACAGCTTGGGGACCGAACCTGCGACCGTATAGGTTTTAAGCCAAGTACTTTACCGACCAAGCAACTTGGCAAGGCAATCTGAGAGAGAGAGAGAGAGAGAGAGAGAGAGGGAGTGTATTTGATTATGACATGTTTACTTTAATCCTGAAGGGTTTTTATGTGTGAGAAGATATTATAACATTTTGTCAAAACAAATGATGTAGTTGTGGATTGAAGGAAAATAATATAAGCTTTTGGAAGGGGGATAAGTTCCTTTTACCAGTACTTCGCACAATATTGTTCCCATTGGCACTGGCTGCATTCCTCACATAACCTCGTCGAAAGAATTATGAGCGCTGAGATAAGAATAAACCCTGTTGCAATAACTGTCATCAATTCCATAGAGCATATTCTCAGTCTAAGAGATTGTATCCTTAGTCCGTAGGTTTTACTTTCACATCGGGAGAAATTTTTTCAGTCCGTATTTATTTATTCCTGGAGGGTTATGTGCGAGAAGACATTGTAACTTTTTGTAAAGAACAATGATGGAAAAAGTAAATTGTGTGAACACTAGATTTTAATGGCCATGTGTTTAGAAATGTGCAGAAGTTAATTTTAAGGGGCTCGATATTTTCTGGACAGTTTTGGATTCAATAAAAAAAGGTTATAAGCTATTTAGGAGGAGATCACTACTTTCTTTTACCAGTACTTTGCACGATATTGTTCCCATTGGCACTTGCTGCTTTCTTTTTATGACTTCGTCGGAAGGATTATGAGCGCTGAGATAAGAAGAAACCCTGTCGCAATAACTGCCATCAATTCCATAAAACATATTCACAGTCTTGGAGATTGTATCCTCAGTCCACATGTTGTACTTTCACATCGGGAGAAATACATTTAGTCGGTAATACTGGCCCATTAGTCCTTACCATCGTCTTTAGTCTTATTTGACCCAATCTCAGTATGTACCCTCGATTCGTGAGATAAACACTTGGCCCATGAGCTACGTCAACAAATGCTTGAGATTGAACCAGTTCCTTATTTCTTTACTTCATTAGGCTGCACTCTTAGTGAATGAGATAATCCTTACCTCTGGAAATTATTCGATATGATTAACCACTTTTTGGTCCTTTGGTCGCACAGCGCCTTAAACCAACACTCAGGCCGTTACAAGTATATTGAGTCCTTGGGATTGTATCCTCAGTTCGCGGAATGTTTCCCCAGTCTATTTCTTGTCCTCTTAGACTTTGAAATCGTACCTATAGTCAGTTGAATGTACCCCCAGGCCCTGAACCACTGGCCTCACTCAAATGGTACATTTGCACAGTTTGCCTATACACTCTTTTCCTGAAATGTACCCTAAATCTGTTAGGTGTAAGTTCAGAGAGTATCCTTAATATAACTTTTCTTCCAGTCTTATAACATTAGTCAGCACGTTGAGCCCAAAGTTAGCAATAAAAACCCCCAGTCTATGAGATGCACCTCAGTCACTCGGATACACCATAAGGCCCTCAAGCTGTGTTCTATCTTAAAATTTAGCCGTTTTCAATTAGACTTTCCCTTGCCCACTTGATGTACCTACAGTTGGAAGATGTGTCGTCTGTCCATTGGTTATTGCAACAGCCCGTTTTATGTTCTTTTAGGAATTGAGATGGTAGCCTTAGTGTGTGAGATGTATCATTAAGCTATAAACCTGTGTCCTTTCAGAGATTTTACTCCCAACCTGTTAGCCTGCATCGCCAGTCGGTAAGATGTTCTTTTAGTTCCTTCTACTTTCTCTCAGACGGTGAAATACATTCTGAGTTCGATGTTCCCTCAAACCTTGAAACAATGTCCCTTCTATTATTTCAACCCAATGTCATATGCCTGTATCTATGGTAGGTTATATATTCTCTCAGTTCGACACAGATATACCCTCTGTATTTCCAACTATGCTCTTTGTCCTATTTTAGCTCCAGGCGATTAGCTTATTCTATCTGCTTCCTTCATATTTCAACCTAACTTAATTGAATGTACCTTCAGATGACGAACCTATGCCTGCACTGTTGTTTCACCGATAACTCTTTGGCCTCTACTTCTTCTTCATGATCTTAACCCTTAGTCTAAATAATGTATTCACCTCATTTCATTGTCATCTCGCTCTATCTCTCTTCTTCCTTTCTCTCTCTCTTTTTCATTTCTCTCTCTCTCTCTCTCTTCTTCGTTTCACTATTTCTGTCTCTCTTCACCTGTCTCTCAATCTCACTCTGTCTGTCTGTCTATCTCTTTCTTTCTCTGTCTTTCTCTCTTTGTCTCTCACTCTCTATCTACTCCTTTCCGAACTCTGTCTTACTCTCTGCTGCTCATTTTTATCTTCTCTCTACACTGTTTTCTACTCTCTCTCGCTGTCGCTCTCTCTCTCTCACTTTCTCTCTCGCTGTTGCTCTCTATCTCTATCTATCTGTCTCGCTTTCTATCTTTCTCTCGCTATCTATTTCTCTCTCTATCCCTCCCATTTCTCTTCATCTTCTCCTCTTTCTATCTGTATCTCACTGCCTCCTTTCACACAGTCTCTCTATCTGTTTTTCTCTGTCTCTTTCGCTATTCCACCATCTTCTGTCTGTCTATCGTTCATTATTCTCTCACTTTCTCTCTGTCTGTCTATCTGTCTCCCTTTATTTCTTTTTCCTTCCTGCAAACTTCTCTCTGTCCCTCTATCCATCTCTTTCGCCTTTTGTCCCTCAAATTCTGTCTCTCTTTTGGCTGACTTGATTTGCATCTGTGGCCTCCTTGTTGTGTTTCTCACGTTTATAAGACTGTATTCTCGGACTATGATGTTTATCTTTTTCCTCCAAAAATATACTTCCTACAATAAATTTAGCTTCCTTTCCTTCATATCTTCCTCAGTCTGTATGATTGATCGTTTCTCAGTTGATATGATGCTCCCTCAGACCGTAATTTTGAGTGTAATCTGCTTTGAAATACATGTAGGTCAAGAACTATGTAGAATTGTACATTAGATTTTTTAGTATGAAATGTTAAGGTATAACTGGCACAATTGAGACATCCTGGCAAGATCTTACAAAATTATGTAATCACCCTGTGCATTTCTACATACGACTACTTTGAATGTCTTATCAACCTCAGCTGTTTTACCTTAAGAATGCCGAAAAAGCCAAGGTTCTGATTTTATGATCTGAAGCAACTTGTTTATTGAAAATAATACATAAACATTCACGTAAGATTCTGTATATGATATTTATGCAGTACTGATTCATTGATTGATTGCAGAGTGTTAAACGCCGTTTACAACATTATTTCAGTTTATATAGTGGCGGCCAGTGCACTTATGTATTCTTTCCTGTAATTTGTTTTACCAGTACTACGCACACTATTCTTTCCTAGCCACTGGCTGCTTTCCCACATAACAATCGTCGAAACAATGATCAACGTTGAGAGTGGAATGAATCCTATCGCATAGAATATCAGCAATCCTCGGAAAATAATTGGCCGAGCCGGGAATGAAACCAGCGACCCCCTGTTCTCAAGTCCCGTATGCTACCAACTGAGCTACCGAGGCTTGTCAATTATGCAGTAACTCCACTCCGTATAATCACAGGGTCAGTTGAGCAACTCCGGGGCATGACCATTTTTTGATATCGTTTGTTTGTATGGTGTTTCTCGTAGTTTCAGCATATTTCTGTTATATCACGGAGGCCAGTGCATCTACCATTGCCTTCCTGTGATTCTTTATCCAGTGCTCCGCACAATATTATATCCACTGGCTGCTTTCTCACATACTCAACGTCATAAACATCAATCAGCACAAAGAGAGAGAGAGAGAGAGAGAAAGAAAGAGAGAGAAATCCGGACGGAATGACTATAATCAATCCATGGAAAGCATTTGCCGAGCTTGGAATTGGAACCAGCAATAGCCTGGTCTCAAGTCCCATAGATTACCGACTGAGCTACCTACTCGGCATTGTTTAATTTAGTGAAGGTTTAATAAACGCCGTGAAGATTCTTTCAGCGCGACCTTAGAAAACATAGTTTGAATCAGGAAAGAATGCTGATTTCATTCCGCGTTTGCCCCACTACTTCAAAAGACAAATCTGATCATTTGGGCCACGTATAATTTATCGCCGTAAATGAAATTACTAGGGAGAATCTAGTTGTCTCTTGCCTTAGTTCAAATGGATTGACGATGTTCAAAGGAGTTTAAGTTTAAAGCGGATACATAGAGAGTTGAAAGTGTATTTTGTATTCCTATTTAGAGAATTCATAAAAGAGTCAAACTTCGAGATAAGTTGTAAATTTCTGAAATATCCAGGAAGGGTTTCAGACAGATTGCACAAAAATCTTTTATTTCGTTTTATAGAAGAGATTAAAAAATTGTTGAATAAAGCATGTTGAATTTGGAGGAGTTGTGAAGCTATTTAATCATGGCTTGGATAATGATAGATGATGAAAATGATAATGTTGTTGCTGGTGATGATGCTGATGATGTGACAATAATGGTGATGCTGATAGTGAATTTGGTGGTGGAGAGAGATTTCTATCTTTGGTGTTTCCACGCAGTCCTCAACCTTATTTCAGTTATATCTGGGCGTCTTGTGCACCTATCCATGTTGTGTTGGTATTTCATTTACCAGTACTTTGCACATTTTTCAAAACCAATAGCTGCTTTCCTTCATAACTGTTGTCGGGATAAAAAGAATGGTGAGCGATGAGAAATGAATGAATCTTGTCGCAATGACTGTCATCAAACCTCGGATAAAAATTGCAACAGCTGGGGTATCGAACCTGTGAACCCCTTGTTTCGTACCTCGTACGTCATCAACTGAGCAACGAAGCTGAGAATTATGCTGATAAAGTTTTCTTTTGTAATTGATCAGATCTTAAAGGCAGCCACATTAACGAAAATGAAAGTTATGAACCCGATATGACGACTTTAACATAATTTGAGTTATATTGCAAGCACCTACTTATGCGTTATTGGAGTATCTTTTACCAGTATTTTGCTTTTAACCTTTCCCAAACCACTGTTTGCTTTCAAACGTAGATCATTTGAAACATTGTTCAACGATGAGAGAAGAATGAATCTTGTCGCAATGAACTTAATCCTGAAAAAGGAAATACAATAAACCGGGGAATCGAACTATAGAACCTTGGGTTTTAAGTCTGGAATATTACTTTGCCGCTGCTTTTAGTGATGTTGGCTGTGTGTGTGAGAGAGAGAGAGAGAGAGAGAGACAGAGAATTTGATTTTGAAATGTTTACTTTATTTCTGGAGGGTTGTTATGTGCGAGAAGAAATTGGAACATTTTGTAAAGCAAAATGATGTCAGTTACGTTGTGAATTGAATGGGGTAAAAATGTGAGCGATGAGAAATGAATGAATCTTGTCGCAATGACTGTCATCAAACCTCGGATAAAAATTGCAACAGCTGGGGTATCGAACCTGTGAACCCCTAGTTTTGGACCTCGTACGTCATCAACTGAGCAACGAAGCTGAGAATTATGCTGATAAAGTTTTCTTTTGTAATTGATCAGATCTTAAAGGCAGCCACATTAACGAAAATGAAAGTTATGAGCCTGATCTGACGACTTCAACATAATTTGAGTTCTATCGCACGCACCTACTTATGCTTTATTGGAGTTTCTTTTACCTGTACTTTGCTTTTAACCTTTCTCAAACCATTGTTTGCTTTCAAACGTAGATCATTTGAATCACTGTTCAAGGATGAGAGAAGAATGAATCCTATCGCAGTTGAACTTAAGCAATCCTGAAAAAGAAAATTAGATTAGCCAGGGAATCGAACTATAGAGCCTTGGGTTTCAAGTCTGGAACATGACTTTGCCGCTGCTTTTAGTGATGTTGGCAGAGAGAGAGAGAGACAGAGAGACAGAGAGTGTATTTGATTTTGAAATGTGTACTTTATTCCTGGAATGTTGTTATGTGCGAGAAGAAATTGTAACATTTTGTAAAGAAAAATGATGTAGAGTTGTGTTGTGAATTGAAGGGAAAAAACCTATTTTGAAGGAGGCAAGCATATCTCATGTTTAGGAATCCTTGACACAATTTGATTTTGTGAAGAAGTGGTGAAAAGTAAAGAAGTATGTTGCGGAAGCCTACTTTTGAAGTTGATCGATTCTTAGGGGGAGACATTGATAAGGTAAACGAAAAATATGTTTATGAGTCATGTTTGCAAGACCTTGGAGAGAAAGATCTTGCTATGATGGGAGAAAATACTATTGTCATATCCCCAAGCCTGTTCCCATAGTTTGGAAGCACTGGAAATGATAAGTGTATATTTGATTGTTCTTTACTGATTTTTTGGAAAGAATCAAAACTTAAAGATAAAAAAATTGGAAAAACTGTGGACAAGCAATTGGAAATACGGTAGACTAGCTGGAAATCGAGTAAAGAAATGGCATGATTTGAATGGAGAACAAAGATGTTTTCCCGAGTGTTGAAAAGTGAACTAAAATAGTATTGAGCAAAACTGTTTAAGTTTACAGCAGTTGTGAAGCTATTTAATAATTGCTTGGATGATGATGATGATTAAGTTGGTAGTGCTGGATGTTGTATCGGAGCCAGATTTCTTTGTTAGCGTGTTTTTTATCGTTGTTTTAACTTGATGTGAGGTAAATGGCGCGGCCAGTGCTCTTGTAACAGTCTTTCGAAACCACTGGCTGCTTTTCAAAATAACTTGAGTCGATAGAATGATCGGTATTAAGCAAAGAATAAATCCTGCAACAATGAATATCATCGAACCTCGGACAGAAATTGGTACAGCTTGGGGACCGAACCTGCGACCGTATAGGTTTTAAGCCAAGTACTTTACCGACCAAGCAACTTGGCAAGGCAATCTGAGAGAGAGAGAGAGAGAGAGAGAGAGAGAGGGAGTGTATTTGATTATGACATGTTTACTTTAATCCTGAAGGGTTTTTATGTGTGAGAAGATATTATAACATTTTGTCAAAACAAATGATGTAGTTGTGGATTGAAGGAAAATAATATAAGCTTTTGGAAGGGGGATAAGTTCCTTTTACCAGTACTTCGCACAATATTGTTCCCATTGGCACTGGCTGCATTCCTCACATAACCTCGTCGAAAGAATTATGAGCGCTGAGATAAGAATAAACCCTGTTGCAATAACTGTCATCAATTCCATAGAGCATATTCTCAGTCTAAGAGATTGTATCCTTAGTCCGTAGGTTTTACTTTCACATCGGGAGAAATTTTTTCAGTCCGTATTTATTTATTCCTGGAGGGTTATGTGCGAGAAGACATTGTAACTTTTTGTAAAGAACAATGATGGAAAAAGTAAATTGTGTGAACACTAGATTTTAATGGCCATGTGTTTAGAAATGTGCAGAAGTTAATTTTAAGGGGCTCGATATTTTCTGGACAGTTTTGGATTCAATAAAAAAAGGTTATAAGCTATTTAGGAGGAGATCACTACTTTCTTTTACCAGTACTTTGCACGATATTGTTCCCATTGGCACTTGCTGCTTTCTTTTTATGACTTCGTCGGAAGGATTATGAGCGCTGAGATAAGAAGAAACCCTGTCGCAATAACTGCCATCAATTCCATAAAACATATTCACAGTCTTGGAGATTGTATCCTCAGTCCGCATGTTGTACTTTCACATCGGGAGAAATACATTTAGTCGGTAATACTGGCCCATTAGTCCTTACCATCGTCTTTAGTCTTATTTGACCCAATCTCAGTATGTACCCTCGATTCGTGAGATAAACACTTGGCCCATGAGCTACGTCAACAAATGCTTGAGATTGAACCAGTTCCTTATTTCTTTACTTCATTAGGCTGCACTCTTAGTGAATGAGATAATCCTTACCTCTGGAAATTATTCGATATGATTAACCACTTTTTGGTCCTTTGGTCGCACAGCGCCTTAAACCAACACTCAGGCCGTTACAAGTATATTGAGTCCTTGGGATTGTATCCTCAGTTCGCGGAATGTTTCCCCAGTCTATTTCTTGTCCTCTTAGACTTTGAAATCGTACCTATAGTCAGTTGAATGTACCCCCAGGCCCTGAACCACTGGCCTCACTCAAATGGTACATTTGCACAGTTTGCCTATACACTCTTTTCCTGAAATGTACCCTAAATCTGTTAGGTGTAAGTTCAGAGAGTATCCTTAATATAACTTTTCTTCCAGTCTTATAACATTAGTCAGCACGTTGAGCCCAAAGTTAGCAATAAAAACCCCCAGTCTATGAGATGCACCTCAGTCACTCGGATACACCATAAGGCCCTCAAGCTGTGTTCTATCTTAAAATTTAGCCGTTTTCAATTAGACTTTCCCTTGCCCACTTGATGTACCTACAGTTGGAAGATGTGTCGTCTGTCCATTGGTTATTGCAACAGCCCGTTTTATGTTCTTTTAGGAATTGAGATGGTAGCCTTAGTGTGTGAGATGTATCATTAAGCTATAAACCTGTGTCCTTTCAGAGATTTTACTCCCAACCTGTTAGCCTGCATCGCCAGTCGGTAAGATGTTCTTTTAGTTCCTTCTACTTTCTCTCAGACGGTGAAATACATTCTGAGTTCGATGTTCCCTCAAACCTTGAAACAATGTCCCTTCTATTATTTCAACCCAATGTCATATGCCTGTATCTATGGTAGGTTATATATTCTCTCAGTTCGACACAGATATACCCTCTGTATTTCCAACTATGCTCTTTGTCCTATTTTAGCTCCAGGCGATTAGCTTATTCTATCTGCTTCCTTCATATTTCAACCTAACTTAATTGAATGTACCTTCAGATGACGAACCTATGCCTGCACTGTTGTTTCACCGATAACTCTTTGGCCTCTACTTCTTCTTCATGATCTTAACCCTTAGTCTAAATAATGTATTCACCTCATTTCATTGTCATCTCGCTCTATCTCTCTTCTTCCTTTCTCTCTCTCTTTTTCATTTCTCTCTCTCTCTCTCTCTTCTTCGTTTCACTATTTCTGTCTCTCTTCACCTGTCTCTCAATCTCACTCTGTCTGTCTGTCTATCTCTTTCTTTCTCTGTCTTTCTCTCTTTGTCTCTCACTCTCTATCTACTCCTTTCCGAACTCTGTCTTACTCTCTGCTGCTCATTTTTATCTTCTCTCTACACTGTTTTCTACTCTCTCTCGCTGTCGCTCTCTCTCTCTCACTTTCTCTCTCGCTGTTGCTCTCTATCTCTATCTATCTGTCTCGCTTTCTATCTTTCTCTCGCTATCTATTTCTCTCTCTATCCCTCCCATTTCTCTTCATCTTCTCCTCTTTCTATCTGTATCTCACTGCCTCCTTTCACACAGTCTCTCTATCTGTTTTTCTCTGTCTCTTTCGCTATTCCACCATCTTCTGTCTGTCTATCGTTCATTATTCTCTCACTTTCTCTCTGTCTGTCTATCTGTCTCCCTTTATTTCTTTTTCCTTCCTGCAAACTTCTCTCTGTCCCTCTATCCATCTCTTTCGCCTTTTGTCCCTCAAATTCTGTCTCTCTTTTGGCTGACTTGATTTGCATCTGTGGCCTCCTTGTTGTGTTTCTCACGTTTATAAGACTGTATTCTCGGACTATGATGTTTATCTTTTTCCTCCAAAAATATACTTCCTACAATAAATTTAGCTTCCTTTCCTTCATATCTTCCTCAGTCTGTATGATTGATCGTTTCTCAGTTGATATGATGCTCCCTCAGACCGTAATTTTGAGTGTAATCTGCTTTGAAATACATGTAGGTCAAGAACTATGTAGAATTGTACATTAGATTTTTTAGTATGAAATGTTAAGGTATAACTGGCACAATTGAGACATCCTGGCAAGATCTTACAAAATTATGTAATCACCCTGTGCATTTCTACATACGACTACTTTGAATGTCTTATCAACCTCAGCTGTTTTACCTTAAGAATGCCGAAAAAGCCAAGGTTCTGATTTTATGATCTGAAGCAACTTGTTTATTGAAAATAATACATAAACATTCACGTAAGATTCTGTATATGATATTTATGCAGTACTGATTCATTGATTGATTGCAGAGTGTTAAACGCCGTTTACAACATTATTTCAGTTTATATAGTGGCGGCCAGTGCACTTATGTATTCTTTCCTGTAATTTGTTTTACCAGTACTACGCACACTATTCTTTCCTAGCCACTGGCTGCTTTCCCACATAACAATCGTCGAAACAATGATCAACGTTGAGAGTGGAATGAATCCTATCGCATAGAATATCAGCAATCCTCGGAAAATAATTGGCCGAGCCGGGAATGAAACCAGCGACCCCCTGTTCTCAAGTCCCGTATGCTACCAACTGAGCTACCGAGGCTTGTCAATTATGCAGTAACTCCACTCCGTATAATCACAGGGTCAGTTGAGCAACTCCGGGGCATGACCATTTTTTGATATCGTTTGTTTGTATGGTGTTTCTCGTAGTTTCAGCATATTTCTGTTATATCACGGAGGCCAGTGCATCTACCATTGCCTTCCTGTGATTCTTTATCCAGTGCTCCGCACAATATTATATCCACTGGCTGCTTTCTCACATACTCAACGTCATAAACATCAATCAGCACAAAGAGAGAGAGAGAGAGAGAGAAAGAAAGAGAGAGAAATCCGGACGGAATGACTATAATCAATCCATGGAAAGCATTTGCCGAGCTTGGAATTGGAACCAGCAATAGCCTGGTCTCAAGTCCCATAGATTACCGACTGAGCTACCTACTCGGCATTGTTTAATTTAGTGAAGGTTTAATAAACGCCGTGAAGATTCTTTCAGCGCGACCTTAGAAAACATAGTTTGAATCAGGAAAGAATGCTGATTTCATTCCGCGTTTGCCCCACTACTTCAAAAGACAAATCTGATCATTTGGGCCACGTATAATTTATCGCCGTAAATGAAATTACTAGGGAGAATCTAGTTGTCTCTTGCCTTAGTTCAAATGGATTGACGATGTTCAAAGGAGTTTAAGTTTAAAGCGGATACATAGAGAGTTGAAAGTGTATTTTGTATTCCTATTTAGAGAATTCATAAAAGAGTCAAACTTCGAGATAAGTTGTAAATTTCTGAAATATCCAGGAAGGGTTTCAGACAGATTGCACAAAAATCTTTTATTTCGTTTTATAGAAGAGATTAAAAAATTGTTGAATAAAGCATGTTGAATTTGGAGGAGTTGTGAAGCTATTTAATCATGGCTTGGATAATGATAGATGATGAAAATGATAATGTTGTTGCTGGTGATGATGCTGATGATGTGACAATAATGGTGATGCTGATAGTGAATTTGGTGGTGGAGAGAGATTTCTATCTTTGGTGTTTCCACGCAGTCCTCAACCTTATTTCAGTTATATCTGGGCGTCTTGTGCACCTATCCATGTTGTGTTGGTATTTCATTTACCAGTACTTTGCACATTTTTCAAAACCAATAGCTGCTTTCCTTCATAACTGTTGTCGGGATAAAAAGAATGGTGAGCGATGAGAAATGAATGAATCTTGTCGCAATGACTGTCATCAAACCTCGGATAAAAATTGCAACAGCTGGGGTATCGAACCTGTGAACCCCTTGTTTCGTACCTCGTACGTCATCAACTGAGCAACGAAGCTGAGAATTATGCTGATAAAGTTTTCTTTTGTAATTGATCAGATCTTAAAGGCAGCCACATTAACGAAAATGAAAGTTATGAACCCGATATGACGACTTTAACATAATTTGAGTTATATTGCAAGCACCTACTTATGCGTTATTGGAGTATCTTTTACCAGTATTTTGCTTTTAACCTTTCCCAAACCACTGTTTGCTTTCAAACGTAGATCATTTGAAACATTGTTCAACGATGAGAGAAGAATGAATCTTGTCGCAATGAACTTAATCCTGAAAAAGGAAATACAATAAACCGGGGAATCGAACTATAGAACCTTGGGTTTTAAGTCTGGAATATTACTTTGCCGCTGCTTTTAGTGATGTTGGCTGTGTGTGTGAGAGAGAGAGAGAGAGAGAGAGAGAGAGGGACAGAGAATTTGATTTTGAAATGTTTACTTTATTTCTGGAGGGTTGTTATGTGCGAGAAGAAATTGGAACATTTTGTAAAGCAAAATGATGTCAGTTACGTTGTGAATTGAATGGGGTAAAAATGTGAGCGATGAGAAATGAATGAATCTTGTCGCAATGACTGTCATCAAACCTCGGATAAAAATTGCAACAGCTGGGGTATCGAACCTGTGAACCCCTAGTTTTGGACCTCGTACGTCATCAACTGAGCAACGAAGCTGAGAATTATGCTGATAAAGTGTTCTTTTGTAATTGATCAGATCTTAAAGGCAGCCACATTAACGAAAATGAAAGTTATGAGCCTGATCTGACGACTTCAACATAATTTGAGTTCTATCGCACGCACCTACTTATGCTTTATTGGAGTTTCTTTTACCTGTACTTTGCTTTTAACCTTTCTCAAACCATTGTTTGCTTTCAAACGTAGATCATTTGAATCACTGTTCAAGGATGAGAGAAGAATGAATCCTATCGCAGTTGAACTTAAGCAATCCTGAAAAAGAAAATTAGATTAGCCAGGGAATCGAACTATAGAGCCTTGGGTTTCAAGTCTGGAACATGACTTTGCCGCTGCTTTTAGTGATGTTGGCAGAGAGAGAGAGAGACAGAGAGACAGAGAGTGTATTTGATTTTGAAATGTGTACTTTATTCCTGGAATGTTGTTATGTGCGAGAAGAAATTGTAACATTTTGTAAAGAAAAATGATGTAGAGTTGTGTTGTGAATTGAAGGGAAAAAACCTATTTTGAAGGAGGCAAGCATATCTCATGTTTAGGAATCCTTGACACAATTTGATTTTGTGAAGAAGTGGTGAAAAGTAAAGAAGTATGTTGCGGAAGCCTACTTTTGAAGTTGATCGATTCTTAGGGGGAGACATTGATAAGGTAAACGAAAAATATGTTTATGAGTCATGTTTGCAAGACCTTGGAGAGAAAGATCTTGCTATGATGGGAGAAAATACTATTGTCATATCCCCAAGCCTGTTCCCATAGTTTGGAAGCACTGGAAATGATAAGTGTATATTTGATTGTTCTTTACTGATTTTTTGGAAAGAATCAAAACTTAAAGATAAAAAAATTGGAAAAACTGTGGACAAGCAATTGGAAATACGGTAGACTAGCTGGAAATCGAGTAAAGAAATGGCATGATTTGAATGGAGAACAAAGATGTTTTCCCGAGTGTTGAAAAGTGAACTAAAATAGTATTGAGCAAAACTGTTTAAGTTTACAGCAGTTGTGAAGCTATTTAATAATTGCTTGGATGATGATGATGATTAAGTTGGTAGTGCTGGATGTTGTATCGGAGCCAGATTTCTTTGTTAGCGTGTTTTTTATCGTTGTTTTAACTTGATGTGAGGTAAATGGCGCGGCCAGTGCTCTTGTAACAGTCTTTCGAAACCACTGGCTGCTTTTCAAAATAACTTGAGTCGATAGAATGATCGGTATTAAGCAAAGAATAAATCCTGCAACAATGAATATCATCGAACCTCGGACAGAAATTGGTACAGCTTGGGGACCGAACCTGCGACCGTATAGGTTTTAAGCCAAGTACTTTACCGACCAAGCAACTTGGCAAGGCAATCTGAGAGAGAGAGAGAGAGAGAGAGAGAGAGAGGGAGTGTATTTGATTATGACATGTTTACTTTAATCCTGAAGGGTTTTTATGTGTGAGAAGATATTATAACATTTTGTCAAAACAAATGATGTAGTTGTGGATTGAAGGAAAATAATATAAGCTTTTGGAAGGGGGATAAGTTCCTTTTACCAGTACTTCGCACAATATTGTTCCCATTGGCACTGGCTGCATTCCTCACATAACCTCGTCGAAAGAATTATGAGCGCTGAGATAAGAATAAACCCTGTTGCAATAACTGTCATCAATTCCATAGAGCATATTCTCAGTCTAAGAGATTGTATCCTTAGTCCGTAGGTTTTACTTTCACATCGGGAGAAATTTTTTCAGTCCGTATTTATTTATTCCTGGAGGGTTATGTGCGAGAAGACATTGTAACTTTTTGTAAAGAACAATGATGGAAAAAGTAAATTGTGTGAACACTAGATTTTAATGGCCATGTGTTTAGAAATGTGCAGAAGTTAATTTTAAGGGGCTCGATATTTTCTGGACAGTTTTGGATTCAATAAAAAAAGGTTATAAGCTATTTAGGAGGAGATCACTACTTTCTTTTACCAGTACTTTGCACGATATTGTTCCCATTGGCACTTGCTGCTTTCTTTTTATGACTTCGTCGGAAGGATTATGAGCGCTGAGATAAGAAGAAACCCTGTCGCAATAACTGCCATCAATTCCATAAAACATATTCACAGTCTTGGAGATTGTATCCTCAGTCCGCATGTTGTACTTTCACATCGGGAGAAATACATTTAGTCGGTAATACTGGCCCATTAGTCCTTACCATCGTCTTTAGTCTTATTTGACCCAATCTCAGTATGTACCCTCGATTCGTGAGATAAACACTTGGCCCATGAGCTACGTCAACAAATGCTTGAGATTGAACCAGTTCCTTATTTCTTTACTTCATTAGGCTGCACTCTTAGTGAATGAGATAATCCTTACCTCTGGAAATTATTCGATATGATTAACCACTTTTTGGTCCTTTGGTCGCACAGCGCCTTAAACCAACACTCAGGCCGTTACAAGTATATTGAGTCCTTGGGATTGTATCCTCAGTTCGCGGAATGTTTCCCCAGTCTATTTCTTGTCCTCTTAGACTTTGAAATCGTACCTATAGTCAGTTGAATGTACCCCCAGGCCCTGAACCACTGGCCTCACTCAAATGGTACATTTGCACAGTTTGCCTATACACTCTTTTCCTGAAATGTACCCTAAATCTGTTAGGTGTAAGTTCAGAGAGTATCCTTAATATAACTTTTCTTCCAGTCTTATAACATTAGTCAGCACGTTGAGCCCAAAGTTAGCAATAAAAACCCCCAGTCTATGAGATGCACCTCAGTCACTCGGATACACCATAAGGCCCTCAAGCTGTGTTCTATCTTAAAATTTAGCCGTTTTCAATTAGACTTTCCCTTGCCCACTTGATGTACCTACAGTTGGAAGATGTGTCGTCTGTCCATTGGTTATTGCAACAGCCCGTTTTATGTTCTTTTAGGAATTGAGATGGTAGCCTTAGTGTGTGAGATGTATCATTAAGCTATAAACCTGTGTCCTTTCAGAGATTTTACTCCCAACCTGTTAGCCTGCATCGCCAGTCGGTAAGATGTTCTTTTAGTTCCTTCTACTTTCTCTCAGACGGTGAAATACATTCTGAGTTCGATGTTCCCTCAAACCTTGAAACAATGTCCCTTCTATTATTTCAACCCAATGTCATATGCCTGTATCTATGGTAGGTTATATATTCTCTCAGTTCGACACAGATATACCCTCTGTATTTCCAACTATGCTCTTTGTCCTATTTTAGCTCCAGGCGATTAGCTTATTCTATCTGCTTCCTTCATATTTCAACCTAACTTAATTGAATGTACCTTCAGATGACGAACCTATGCCTGCACTGTTGTTTCACCGATAACTCTTTGGCCTCTACTTCTTCTTCATGATCTTAACCCTTAGTCTAAATAATGTATTCACCTCATTTCATTGTCATCTCGCTCTATCTCTCTTCTTCCTTTCTCTCTCTCTTTTTCATTTCTCTCTCTCTCTCTCTCTTCTTCGTTTCACTATTTCTGTCTCTCTTCACCTGTCTCTCAATCTCACTCTGTCTGTCTGTCTATCTCTTTCTTTCTCTGTCTTTCTCTCTTTGTCTCTCACTCTCTATCTACTCCTTTCCGAACTCTGTCTTACTCTCTGCTGCTCATTTTTATCTTCTCTCTACACTGTTTTCTACTCTCTCTCGCTGTCGCTCTCTCTCTCTCACTTTCTCTCTCGCTGTTGCTCTCTATCTCTATCTATCTGTCTCGCTTTCTATCTTTCTCTCGCTATCTATTTCTCTCTCTATCCCTCCCATTTCTCTTCATCTTCTCCTCTTTCTATCTGTATCTCACTGCCTCCTTTCACACAGTCTCTCTATCTGTTTTTCTCTGTCTCTTTCGCTATTCCACCATCTTCTGTCTGTCTATCGTTCATTATTCTCTCACTTTCTCTCTGTCTGTCTATCTGTCTCCCTTTATTTCTTTTTCCTTCCTGCAAACTTCTCTCTGTCCCTCTATCCATCTCTTTCGCCTTTTGTCCCTCAAATTCTGTCTCTGTTTTGGCTGACTTGATTTGCATCTGTGGCCTCCTTGTTGTGTTTCTCACGTTTATAAGACTGTATTCTCGGACTATGATGTTTATCTTTTTCCTCCAAAAATATACTTCCTACAATAAATTTAGCTTCCTTTCCTTCATATCTTCCTCAGTCTGTATGATTGATCGTTTCTCAGTTGATATGATGCTCCCTCAGACCGTAATTTTGAGTGTAATCTGCTTTGAAATACATGTAGGTCAAGAACTATGTAGAATTGTACATTAGATTTTTTAGTATGAAATGTTAAGGTATAACTGGCACAATTGAGACATCCTGGCAAGATCTTACAAAATTATGTAATCACCCTGTGCATTTCTACATACGACTACTTTGAATGTCTTATCAACCTCAGCTGTTTTACCTTAAGAATGCCGAAAAAGCCAAGGTTCTGATTTTATGATCTGAAGCAACTTGTTTATTGAAAATAATACATAAACATTCACGTAAGATTCTGTATATGATATTTATGCAGTACTGATTCATTGATTGATTGCAGAGTGTTAAACGCCGTTTACAACATTATTTCAGTTTATATAGTGGCGGCCAGTGCACTTATGTATTCTTTCCTGTAATTTGTTTTACCAGTACTACGCACACTATTCTTTCCTAGCCACTGGCTGCTTTCCCACATAACAATCGTCGAAACAATGATCAACGTTGAGAGTGGAATGAATCCTATCGCATAGAATATCAGCAATCCTCGGAAAATAATTGGCCGAGCCGGGAATGAAACCAGCGACCCCCTGTTCTCAAGTCCCGTATGCTACCAACTGAGCTACCGAGGCTTGTCAATTATGCAGTAACTCCACTCCGTATAATCACAGGGTCAGTTGAGCAACTCCGGGGCATGACCATTTTTTGATATCGTTTGTTTGTATGGTGTTTCTCGTAGTTTCAGCATATTTCTGTTATATCACGGAGGCCAGTGCATCTACCATTGCCTTCCTGTGATTCTTTATCCAGTGCTCCGCACAATATTATATCCACTGGCTGCTTTCTCACATACTCAACGTCATAAACATCAATCAGCACAAAGAGAGAGAGAGAGAGAGAGAAAGAAAGAGAGAGAAATCCGGACGGAATGACTATAATCAATCCATGGAAAGCATTTGCCGAGCTTGGAATTGGAACCAGCAATAGCCTGGTCTCAAGTCCCATAGATTACCGACTGAGCTACCTACTCGGCATTGTTTAATTTAGTGAAGGTTTAATAAACGCCGTGAAGATTCTTTCAGCGCGACCTTAGAAAACATAGTTTGAATCAGGAAAGAATGCTGATTTCATTCCGCGTTTGCCCCACTACTTCAAAAGACAAATCTGATCATTTGGGCCACGTATAATTTATCGCCGTAAATGAAATTACTAGGGAGAATCTAGTTGTCTCTTGCCTTAGTTCAAATGGATTGACGATGTTCAAAGGAGTTTAAGTTTAAAGCGGATACATAGAGAGTTGAAAGTGTATTTTGTATTCCTATTTAGAGAATTCATAAAAGAGTCAAACTTCGAGATAAGTTGTAAATTTCTGAAATATCCAGGAAGGGTTTCAGACAGATTGCACAAAAATCTTTTATTTCGTTTTATAGAAGAGATTAAAAAATTGTTGAATAAAGCATGTTGAATTTGGAGGAGTTGTGAAGCTATTTAATCATGGCTTGGATAATGATAGATGATGAAAATGATAATGTTGTTGCTGGTGATGATGCTGATGATGTGACAATAATGGTGATGCTGATAGTGAATTTGGTGGTGGAGAGAGATTTCTATCTTTGGTGTTTCCACGCAGTCCTCAACCTTATTTCAGTTATATCTGGGCGTCTTGTGCACCTATCCATGTTGTGTTGGTATTTCATTTACCAGTACTTTGCACATTTTTCAAAACCAATAGCTGCTTTCCTTCATAACTGTTGTCGGGATAAAAAGAATGGTGAGCGATGAGAAATGAATGAATCTTGTCGCAATGACTGTCATCAAACCTCGGATAAAAATTGCAACAGCTGGGGTATCGAACCTGTGAACCCCTTGTTTCGTACCTCGTACGTCATCAACTGAGCAACGAAGCTGAGAATTATGCTGATAAAGTTTTCTTTTGTAATTGATCAGATCTTAAAGGCAGCCACATTAACGAAAATGAAAGTTATGAACCCGATATGACGACTTTAACATAATTTGAGTTATATTGCAAGCACCTACTTATGCGTTATTGGAGTATCTTTTACCAGTATTTTGCTTTTAACCTTTCCCAAACCACTGTTTGCTTTCAAACGTAGATCATTTGAAACATTGTTCAACGATGAGAGAAGAATGAATCTTGTCGCAATGAACTTAATCCTGAAAAAGGAAATACAATAAACCGGGGAATCGAACTATAGAACCTTGGGTTTTAAGTCTGGAATATTACTTTGCCGCTGCTTTTAGTGATGTTGGCTGTGTGTGTGAGAGAGAGAGAGAGAGAGAGAGAGAGAGGGACAGAGAATTTGATTTTGAAATGTTTACTTTATTTCTGGAGGGTTGTTATGTGCGAGAAGAAATTGGAACATTTTGTAAAGCAAAATGATGTCAGTTACGTTGTGAATTGAATGGGGTAAAAATGTGAGCGATGAGAAATGAATGAATCTTGTCGCAATGACTGTCATCAAACCTCGGATAAAAATTGCAACAGCTGGGGTATCGAACCTGTGAACCCCTAGTTTTGGACCTCGTACGTCATCAACTGAGCAACGAAGCTGAGAATTATGCTGATAAAGTGTTCTTTTGTAATTGATCAGATCTTAAAGGCAGCCACATTAACGAAAATGAAAGTTATGAGCCTGATCTGACGACTTCAACATAATTTGAGTTCTATCGCACGCACCTACTTATGCTTTATTGGAGTTTCTTTTACCTGTACTTTGCTTTTAACCTTTCTCAAACCATTGTTTGCTTTCAAACGTAGATCATTTGAATCACTGTTCAAGGATGAGAGAAGAATGAATCCTATCGCAGTTGAACTTAAGCAATCCTGAAAAAGAAAATTAGATTAGCCAGGGAATCGAACTATAGAGCCTTGGGTTTCAAGTCTGGAACATGACTTTGCCGCTGCTTTTAGTGATGTTGGCAGAGAGAGAGAGAGACAGAGAGACAGAGAGTGTATTTGATTTTGAAATGTGTACTTTATTCCTGGAATGTTGTTATGTGCGAGAAGAAATTGTAACATTTTGTAAAGAAAAATGATGTAGAGTTGTGTTGTGAATTGAAGGGAAAAAACCTATTTTGAAGGAGGCAAGCATATCTCATGTTTAGGAATCCTTGACACAATTTGATTTTGTGAAGAAGTGGTGAAAAGTAAAGAAGTATGTTGCGGAAGCCTACTTTTGAAGTTGATCGATTCTTAGGGGGAGACATTGATAAGGTAAACGAAAAATATGTTTATGAGTCATGTTTGCAAGACCTTGGAGAGAAAGATCTTGCTATGATGGGAGAAAATACTATTGTCATATCCCCAAGCCTGTTCCCATAGTTTGGAAGCACTGGAAATGATAAGTGTATATTTGATTGTTCTTTACTGATTTTTTGGAAAGAATCAAAACTTAAAGATAAAAAAATTGGAAAAACTGTGGACAAGCAATTGGAAATACGGTAGACTAGCTGGAAATCGAGTAAAGAAATGGCATGATTTGAATGGAGAACAAAGATGTTTTCCCGAGTGTTGAAAAGTGAACTAAAATAGTATTGAGCAAAACTGTTTAAGTTTACAGCAGTTGTGAAGCTATTTAATAATTGCTTGGATGATGATGATGATTAAGTTGGTAGTGCTGGATGTTGTATCGGAGCCAGATTTCTTTGTTAGCGTGTTTTTTATCGTTGTTTTAACTTGATGTGAGGTAAATGGCGCGGCCAGTGCTCTTGTAACAGTCTTTCGAAACCACTGGCTGCTTTTCAAAATAACTTGAGTCGATAGAATGATCGGTATTAAGCAAAGAATAAATCCTGCAACAATGAATATCATCGAACCTCGGACAGAAATTGGTACAGCTTGGGGACCGAACCTGCGACCGTATAGGTTTTAAGCCAAGTACTTTACCGACCAAGCAACTTGGCAAGGCAATCTGAGAGAGAGAGAGAGAGAGAGAGAGAGAGAGGGAGTGTATTTGATTATGACATGTTTACTTTAATCCTGAAGGGTTTTTATGTGTGAGAAGATATTATAACATTTTGTCAAAACAAATGATGTAGTTGTGGATTGAAGGAAAATAATATAAGCTTTTGGAAGGGGGATAAGTTCCTTTTACCAGTACTTCGCACAATATTGTTCCCATTGGCACTGGCTGCATTCCTCACATAACCTCGTCGAAAGAATTATGAGCGCTGAGATAAGAATAAACCCTGTTGCAATAACTGTCATCAATTCCATAGAGCATATTCTCAGTCTAAGAGATTGTATCCTTAGTCCGTAGGTTTTACTTTCACATCGGGAGAAATTTTTTCAGTCCGTATTTATTTATTCCTGGAGGGTTATGTGCGAGAAGACATTGTAACTTTTTGTAAAGAACAATGATGGAAAAAGTAAATTGTGTGAACACTAGATTTTAATGGCCATGTGTTTAGAAATGTGCAGAAGTTAATTTTAAGGGGCTCGATATTTTCTGGACAGTTTTGGATTCAATAAAAAAAGGTTATAAGCTATTTAGGAGGAGATCACTACTTTCTTTTACCAGTACTTTGCACGATATTGTTCCCATTGGCACTTGCTGCTTTCTTTTTATGACTTCGTCGGAAGGATTATGAGCGCTGAGATAAGAAGAAACCCTGTCGCAATAACTGCCATCAATTCCATAAAACATATTCACAGTCTTGGAGATTGTATCCTCAGTCCGCATGTTGTACTTTCACATCGGGAGAAATACATTTAGTCGGTAATACTGGCCCATTAGTCCTTACCATCGTCTTTAGTCTTATTTGACCCAATCTCAGTATGTACCCTCGATTCGTGAGATAAACACTTGGCCCATGAGCTACGTCAACAAATGCTTGAGATTGAACCAGTTCCTTATTTCTTTACTTCATTAGGCTGCACTCTTAGTGAATGAGATAATCCTTACCTCTGGAAATTATTCGATATGATTAACCACTTTTTGGTCCTTTGGTCGCACAGCGCCTTAAACCAACACTCAGGCCGTTACAAGTATATTGAGTCCTTGGGATTGTATCCTCAGTTCGCGGAATGTTTCCCCAGTCTATTTCTTGTCCTCTTAGACTTTGAAATCGTACCTATAGTCAGTTGAATGTACCCCCAGGCCCTGAACCACTGGCCTCACTCAAATGGTACATTTGCACAGTTTGCCTATACACTCTTTTCCTGAAATGTACCCTAAATCTGTTAGGTGTAAGTTCAGAGAGTATCCTTAATATAACTTTTCTTCCAGTCTTATAACATTAGTCAGCACGTTGAGCCCAAAGTTAGCAATAAAAACCCCCAGTCTATGAGATGCACCTCAGTCACTCGGATACACCATAAGGCCCTCAAGCTGTGTTCTATCTTAAAATTTAGCCGTTTTCAATTAGACTTTCCCTTGCCCACTTGATGTACCTACAGTTGGAAGATGTGTCGTCTGTCCATTGGTTATTGCAACA
This sequence comes from Hippopus hippopus, assembly GCA_946811185.2. Classification (NCBI taxonomy): domain Eukaryota; kingdom Metazoa; phylum Mollusca; class Bivalvia; order Cardiida; family Cardiidae; genus Hippopus; species Hippopus hippopus. Next base: position 29,076,489 of record OX328103.1, read on the forward strand.
GCCCGTTTTATGTTCTTTTAGGAATTGAGATGGTAGCCTTAGTGTGTGAGATGTATCATTAAGCTATAAACCTGTGTCCTTTCAGAGATTTTACTCCCAACCTGTTAGCCTGCATCGCCAGTCGGTAAGATGTTCTTTTAGTTCCTTCTACTTTCTCTCAGACGGTGAAATACATTCTGAGTTCGATGTTCCCTCAAACCTTGAAACAATGTCCCTTCTATTATTTCAACCCAATGTCATATGCCTGTATCTATGGTAGGTTATATATTCTCTCAGTTCGACACAGATATACCCTCTGTATTTCCAACTATGCTCTTTGTCCTATTTTAGCTCCAGGCGATTAGCTTATTCTATCTGCTTCCTTCATATTTCAACCTAACTTAATTGAATGTACCTTCAGATGACGAACCTATGCCTGCACTGTTGTTTCACCGATAACTCATTGGCCTCTACTTCTTCTTCATGATCTTAACCCTTAGTCTAAATAATGTATTCACCTCATTTCATTGTCATCTCGCTCTATCTCTCTTCTTCCTTTCTCTCTCTCTTTTTCATTTCTCTCTCTCTCTCTCTCTTCTTCGTTTCACTATTTCTGTCTCTCTTCACCTGTCTCTCAATCTCACTCTGTCTGTCTGTCTATCTCTTTCTTTCTCTGTCTTTCTCTCTTTGTCTCTCACTCTCTATCTACTCCTTTCCGAACTCTGTCTTACTCTCTGCTGCTCATTTTTATCTTCTCTCTACACTGTTTTCTACTCTCTCTCGCTGTCGCTCTCTCTCTCTCACTTTCTCTCTCGCTGTTGCTCTCTATCTCTATCTATCTGTCTCGCTTTCTATCTTTCTCTCGCTATCTATTTCTCTCTCTATCCCTCCCATTTCTCTTCATCTTCTCCTCTTTCTATCTGTATCTCACTGCCTCCTTTCACACAGTCTCTCTATCTGTTTTTCTCTGTCTCTTTCGCTATTCCACCATCTTCTGTCTGTCTATCGTTCATTATTCTCTCACTTTCTCTCTGTCTGTCTATCTGTCTCCCTTTATTTCTTTTTCCTTCCTGCAAACTTCTCTCTGTCCCTCTATCCATCTCTTTCGCCTTTTGTCCCTCAAATTCTGTCTCTGTTTTGGCTGACTTGATTTGCATCTGTGGCCTCCTTGTTGTGTTTCTCACGTTTATAAGACTGTATTCTCGGACTATGATGTTTATCTTTTTCCTCCAAAAATATACTTCCTACAATAAATTTAGCTTCCTTTCCTTCATATCTTCCTCAGTCTGTATGATTGATCGTTTCTCAGTTGATATGATGCTCCCTCAGACCGTAATTTTGAGTGTAATCTGCTTTGAAATACATGTAGGTCAAGAACTATGTAGAACTGTACATTAGATTTTTTAGTATGAAATGTTAAGGTATAACTGGCACAATTGAGACATCCTGGCAAGATCTTACAAAATTATGTAATCACCCTGTGCATTTCTACATACGACTACTTTGAATGTCTTATCAACCTCAGCTGTTTTACCTTAAGAATGCCGAAAAAGCCAAGGTTCTGATTTTATGATCTGAAGCAACTTGTTTATTGAAAATAATACATAAACATTCACGTAAGATTCTGTATATGATATTTATGCAGTACTGATTCATTGATTGATTGCAGAGTGTTAAACGCCGTTTACAACATTATTTCAGTTTATATAGTGGCGGCCAGTGCACTTATGTATTCTTTCCTGTAATTTGTTTTACCAGTACTACGCACACTATTCTTTCCTAGCCACTGGCTGCTTTCCCACATAACAATCGTCGAAACAATGATCAACGTTGAGAGTGGAATGAATCCTATCGCATAGAATATCAGCAATCCTCGGAAAATAATTGGCCGAGCCGGGAATGAAACCAGCGACCCCCTGTTCTCAAGTCCCGTATGCTACCAACTGAGCTACCGAGGCTTGTCAATTATGCAGTAACTCCACTCCGTATAATCACAGGGTCAGTTGAGCAACTCCGGGGCATGACCATTTTTTGATATCGTTTGTTTGTATGGTGTTTCTCGTAGTTTCAGCATATTTCTGTTATATCACGGAGGCCAGTGCATCTACCATTGCCTTCCTGTGATTCTTTATCCAGTGCTCCGCACAATATTATATCCACTGGCTGCTTTCTCACATACTCAACGTCATAAACATCAATCAGCACAAAGAGAGAGAGAGAGAAAGAAAGAGAGAGAAATCCGGACGGAATGACTATAATCAATCCATGGAAAGCATTTGCCGAGCTTGGAATTGGAACCAGCAATAGCCTGGTCTCAAGTCCCATAGATTACCGACTGAGCTACCTACTCGGCATTGTTTAATTTAGTGAAGGTTTAATAAACGCCGTGAAGATTCTTTCAGCGCGACCTTAGAAAACATAGTTTGAATCAGGAAAGAATGCTGATTTCATTCCGCGTTTGCCCCACTACTTCAAAAGACAAATCTGATCATTTGGGCCACGTATAATTTATCGCCGTAAATGAAATTACTAGGGAGAATCTAGTTGTCTCTTGCCTTAGTTCAAATGGATTGACGATGTTCAAAGGAGTTTAAGTTTAAAGCGGATACATAGAGAGTTGAAAGTGTATTTTGTATTCCTATTTAGAGAATTCATAAAAGAGTCAAACTTCGAGATAAGTTGTAAATTTCTGAAATATCCAGGAAGGGTTTCAGACAGATTGCACAAAAATCTTTTATTTCGTTTTATAGAAGAGATTAAAAAATTGTTGAATAAAGCATGTTGAATTTGGAGGAGTTGTGAAGCTATTTAATCATGGCTTGGATAATGATAGATGATGAAAATGATAATGTTGTTGCTGGTGATGATGCTGATGATGTGACAATAATGGTGATGCTGATAGTGAATTTGGTGGTGGAGAGAGATTTCTATCTTTGGTGTTTCCACGCAGTCCTCAACCTTATTTCAGTTATATCTGGGCGTCTTGTGCACCTATCCATGTTGTGTTGGTATTTCATTTACCAGTACTTTGCACATTTTTCAAAACCAATAGCTGCTTTCCTTCATAACTGTTGTCGGGATAAAAAGAATGGTGAGCGATGAGAAATGAATGAATCTTGTCGCAATGACTGTCATCAAACCTCGGATAAAAATTGCAACAGCTGGGGTATCGAACCTGTGAACCCCTTGTTTCGTACCTCGTACGTCATCAACTGAGCAACGAAGCTGAGAATTATGCTGATAAAGTTTTCTTTTGTAATTGATCAGATCTTAAAGGCAGCCACATTAACGAAAATGAAAGTTATGAACCCGATATGACGACTTTAACATAATTTGAGTTATATTGCAAGCACCTACTTATGCGTTATTGGAGTATCTTTTACCAGTATTTTGCTTTTAACCTTTCCCAAACCACTGTTTGCTTTCAAACGTAGATCATTTGAAACATTGTTCAACGATGAGAGAAGAATGAATCTTGTCGCAATGAACTTAATCCTGAAAAAGGAAATACAATAAACCGGGGAATCGAACTATAGAACCTTGGGTTTTAAGTCTGGAATATTACTTTGCCGCTGCTTTTAGTGATGTTGGCTGTGTGTGTGAGAGAGAGAGAGAGAGAGACAGAGAGACAGAGAGAGACAGAGAATTTGATTTTGAAATGTTTACTTTATTTCTGGAGGGTTGTTATGTGCGAGAAGAAATTGGAACATTTTGTAAAGCAAAATGATGTCAGTTACGTTGTGAATTGAATGGGGTAAAAATGTGAGCGATGAGAAATGAATGAATCTTGTCGCAATGACTGTCATCAAACCTCGGATAAAAATTGCAACAGCTGGGGTATCGAACCTGTGAACCCCTAGTTTTGGACCTCGTACGTCATCAACTGAGCAACGAAGCTGAGAATTATGCTGATAAAGTTTTCTTTTGTAATTGATCAGATCTTAAAGGCAGCCACATTAACGAAAATGAAAGTTATGAGCCTGATCTGACGACTTCAACATAATTTGAGTTCTATCGCACGCACCTACTTATGCTTTATTGGAGTTTCTTTTACCTGTACTTTGCTTTTAACCTTTCTCAAACCATTGTTTGCTTTCAAACGTAGATCATTTGAATCACTGTTCAAGGATGAGAGAAGAATGAATCCTATCGCATTTGAACTTAAGCAATCCTGAAAAAGAAAATTAGATTAGCCAGGGAATCGAACTATAGAGCCTTGGGTTTCAAGTCTGGAACATGACTTTGCCGCTGCTTTTAGTGATGTTGGCAGAGAGAGAGAGAGACAGAGAGACAGAGAGTGTATTTGATTTTGAAATGTGTACTTTATTCCTGGAATGTTATGTGCGAGAAGAAATTGTAACATTTTGTAAAGAAAAATGATGTAGAGTTGTGTTGTGAATTGAAGGGAAAAAACCTATTTTGAAGGAGGCAAGCATATCTCATGTTTAGGAATCCTTGACACAATTTGATTTTGTGAAGAAGTGGTGAAAAGTAAAGAAGTATGTTGCGGAAGCCTACTTTTGAAGTTGATCGATTCTTAGGGGGAGACATTGATAAGGTAAACGAAAAATATGTTTATGAGTCATGTTTGCAAGACCTTGGAGAGAAAGATCTTGCTATGATGGGAGAAAATACTATTGTCATATCCCCAAGCCTGTTCCCATAGTTTGGAAGCACTGGAAATGATAAGTGTATATTTGATTGTTCTTTACTGATTTTTTGGAAAGAATCAAAACTTAAAGATAAAAAAATTGGAAAAACTGTGGACAAGCAATTGGAAATACGGTAGACTAGCTGGAAATCGAGTAAAGAAATGGCATGATTTGAATGGAGAACAAAGATGTTTTCCCGAGTGTTGAAAAGTGAACTAAAATAGTATTGAGCAAAACTGTTTAAGTTTACAGCAGTTGTGAAGCTATTTAATAATTGCTTGGATGATGATGATGATTAAGTTGGTAGTGCTGGATGTTGTATCGGAGCCAGATTTCTTTGTTAGCGTGTTTTTTATCGTTGTTTTAACTTGATGTGAGGTAAATGGCGCGGCCAGTGCTCTTGTAACAGTCTTTCGAAACCACTGGCTGCTTTTCAAAATAACTTGAGTCGATAGAATGATCGGTATTAAGCAAAGAATAAATCCTGCAACAATGAATATCATCGAACCTCGGACAGAAATTGGTACAGCTTGGGGACCGAACCTGCGACCGTATAGGTTTTAAGCCAAGTACTTTACCGACCAAGCAACTTGGCAAGGCAATCTGAGAGAGAGAGAGAGAGAGAGAGAGGGAGTGTATTTGATTATGACATGTTTACTTTAATCCTGAAGGGTTTTTATGTGTGAGAAGATATTATAACATTTTGTCAAAACAAATGATGTAGTTGTGGATTGAAGGAAAATAATATAAGCTTTTGGAAGGGGGATAAGTTCCTTTTACCAGTACTTCGCACAATATTGTTCCCATTGGCACTGGCTGCATTCCTCACATAACCTCGTCGAAAGAATTATGAGCGCTGAGATAAGAATAAACCCTGTTGCAATAACTGTCATCAATTCCATAGAGCATATTCTCAGTCTAAGAGATTGTATCCTTAGTCCGTAGGTTTTACTTTCACATCGGGAGAAATTTTTTCAGTCTGTATTTATTTATTCCTGGAGGGTTATGTGCGAGAAGACATTGTAACTTTTTGTAAAGAACAATGATGGAAAAAGTAAATTGTGTGAACACTAGATTTTAATGGCCATGTGTTTAGAAATGTGCAGAAGTTAATTTTAAGGGGCTCGATATTTTCTGGACAGTTTTGGATTCAATAAAAAAAGGTTATAAGCTATTTAGGAGGAGATCACTACTTTCTTTTACCAGTACTTTGCACGATATTGTTCCCATTGGCACTTGCTGCTTTCTTTTTATGACTTCGTCGGAAGGATTATGAGCGCTGAGATAAGAAGAAACCCTGTCGCAATAACTGCCATCAATTCCATAAAACATATTCACAGTCTTGGAGATTGTATCCTCAGTCCGCATGTTGTACTTTCACATCGGGAGAAATACATTTAGTCGGTAATACTGGCCCATTAGTCCTTACCATCGTCTTTAGTCTTATTTGACCCAATCTCAGTATGTACCCTCGATTCGTGAGATAAACACTTGGCCCATGAGCTACGTCAACAAATGCTTGAGATTGAACCAGTTCCTTATTTCTTTACTTCATTAGGCTGCACTCTTAGTGAATGAGATAATCCTTACCTCTGGAAATTATTCGATATGATTAACCACTTTTTGGTCCTTTGGTCGCACAGCGCCTTAAACCAACACTCAGGCCGTTACAAGTATATTGAGTCCTTGGGATTGTATCCTCAGTTCGCGGAATGTTTCCCCAGTCTATTTCTTGTCCTCTTAGACTTTGAAATCGTACCTATAGTCAGTTGAATGTACCCCCAGGCCCTGAACCACTGGCCTCACTCAAATGGTACATTTGCACAGTTTGCCTATACACTCTTTTCCTGAAATGTACCCTAAATCTGTTAGGTGTAAGTTCAGAGAGTATCCTTAATATAACTTTTCTTCCAGTCTTGTAACATTAGTCAGCACGTTGAGCCCAAAGTTAGCAATAAAAACCCCCAGTCTATGAGATGCACCTCAGTCACTCGGATACACCATAAGGCCCTCAAGCTGTGTTCTATCTTAAAATTTAGCCGTTTTCAATTAGACTTTCCCTTGCCCACTTGATGTACCTACAGTTGGAAGATGTGTCGTCTGTCCATTGGTTATTGCAACAGCCCGTTTTATGTTCTTTTAGGAATTGAGATGGTAGCCTTAGTGTGTGAGATGTATCATTAAGCTATAAACCTGTGTTCTTTCAGAGATTTTACTCCCAAACTGTTAGCCTGCATCGCCAGTCGGTAAGATGTTCTTTTAGTTCCTTCTACTTTCTCTCAGACGGTGAAATACATTCTGAGTTCGATGTTCCCTCAAACCTTGAAACAATGTCCCTTCTATTATTTCAACCCAATGTCATATGCCTGTATCTATGGTAGGTTATATATTCTCTCAGTTCGACACAGATATACCCTCAGTATTTCCAACTATGCTCTTTGTCCTATTTTAGCTCCAGGCGATTAGCTTATTCTATCTGCTTCCTTCATATTTCAACCTAATTTAATTGAATGTACCTTCAGATGACGAACCTATGCCTGCACTGTTGTTTCACCGATAACTCTTTGGCCTCTACTTCTTCTTCATGATCTTAACCCTTAGTCTAAATAATGTATTCACCTCATTTCATTGTCATCTCGCTCTATCTCTCTTCTTCCTTTCTCTCTCTCTTTTTCATTTCTCTCTCTCTCTCTCTTCCTCGTTTCACTATTTCTGTCTCTCTTCACCTGTCTCTCAATCTCACTCTGTCTGTCTGTCTATCTCTTTCTTTCTCTGTCTTTCTCTCTTTGTCTCTCACTCTCTATCTACTCCTTTCCGAACTCTGTCTTACTCTCTGCTGCTCATTTTTATCTTCTCTCTACACTGTTTTCTACTCTCTCTCGCTGTCGCTCTCTCTCTCTCACTTTCTCTCTCGCTGTTGCTCTCTATCTCTATCTATCTGTCTCGCTTTCTATCTTTCTCTCGCTATCTATTTCTCTCTCTATCCCTCCCATTTCTCTTCATCTTCTCCTCTTTCTATCTGTATCTCACTGCCTCCTTTCACACAGTCTCTCTATCTCTGTTTTTCTCTGTCTCTTTCGCTATTCCACCATCTTCTGTCTGTCTATCGTTCATTATTCTCTCACTTTCTCTCTGTCTGTCTATCTGTCTCCCTTTATTTCTTTTTCCTTCCTGCAAACTTCTCTCTGTCCCTCTATCCATCTCTTTCGCCTTTTGTCCCTCAAATTCTGTCTCTCTTTTGGCTGACTTGATTTGCATCTGTGGCCTCCTTGTTGTGTTTCTCACGTTTATAAGACTGTATTCTCGGACTATGATGTTTATCTTTTTCCTCCAAAAATATACTTCCTACAATAAATTTAGCTTCCTTTCCTTCATATCTTCCTCAGTCTGTATGATTGATCGTTTCTCAGTTGATATGATGCTCCCTCAGACCGTAATTTTGAGTGTAATCTGCTTTGAAATACATGTAGATCAAGAACTATGTAGAATTGTACATTAGATTTTTTAGTATGAAATGTTAAGGTATAACTGGCACAATTGAGACATCCTGGCAAGATCTTACAAAATTATGTAATCACCCTGTGCATTTCTACATACGACTACTTTGAATGTCTTATCAACCTCAGCTGTTTTACCTTAAGAATGCCGAAGAAGCCAAGGTTCTGATTTTATGATCTGAAGCAACTTGTTTATTGAAAATAATACATAAACATTCACGTAAGATTCTGTATATGATATTTATGCAGTACTGATTCATTGATTGATTGCAGAGTGTTAAACGCCGTTTACAACATTATTTCATTTTATATAGTGGCGGCCAGTGCACTTATGTATTCTTTCCTGTAATTTGTTTTACCAGTACTACGCACACTATTCTTTCCTAGCCACTGGCTGCTTTCCCACATAACAATCGTCGAAACAATGATCAACGTTGAGAGTGGAATGAATCCTATCGCATAGAATATCAGCAATCCTCGGAAAATAATTGGCCGAGCCGGGAATGAAACCAGCGACCCCCTGTTCTCAAGTCCCGTATGCTACCAACTGAGCTACCGAGGCTCGTCAATTATGCAGTAACTCCACTCCGTATAATCACAGGGTCAGTTGAGCAACTCCGGGGCATGACCATTTTTTGATATCGTTTGTTTGTATGGTGTTTCTCGTAGTTTCAGCATATTTCTGTTATATCACGGAGGCCAGTGCATCTACCATTGCCTTCCTGTGATTCTTTATCCAGTGCTCCGCACAATATTATATCCACTGGCTGCTTTCTCACATACTCAACGTCATAAACATCAATCAGCACAAAGAGAGAGAGAGAGAAAGAAAGAAAGAGAAATCCGGACGGAATGACTATAATCAATCCTTGGAAAGCATTCGCCGAGCTTGGAATTGGAACCAGCAATAGCCTGGTCTCAAGTCCCATAGATTACCGACTGAGCTACCTACTCGGCATTGTTTAATTTAGTGAAGGTTTAATAAACGTCGTGAAGATTCTTTCAGCGCGACCTTAGAAAACATAGTTTGAATCAGGAAAGAATGCTGATTTCATTCCGCGTTTGCCCCACTACTTCAAAAGACAAATCTGATCATTTGGGCCACGTATAATTTATCGCCGTAAATGAAATTACTAGGGAGAATCTAGTTGTCTCTTGCCTTAGTTCAAATGGATTGACGATGTTCAAAGGAGTTTAAGTTTAAAGCGGATACATAGAGAGTTGAAAGTGTATTTTGTATTCCTATTTAGAGAATTCATAAAAGAGTCAAACTTCGAGATAAGTTGTAAATTTCTGAAATATCCAGGAAGGGTTTCAGACAGATTGTACAAAAATCTTTTATTTCGCTTTATAGAAGAGATTAAAAAATTGTTGAATAAAGCATGTTGAATTTGGAGGAGTTGTGAAGCTATTTAATCATGGCTTGGATAATGATAGATGATGAAAATGATAATGTTGTTGCTGGTGATGATGCTGATGATGTGACAATAATGGTGATGCTGATAGTGAATTTGGTGGTGGAGAGAGATTTCTATCTTTGGTGTTTCCACGCAGTCCTCAACCTTATTTCAGTTATATCTGGGCGTCTTGTGCACCTATCCATGTTGTGTTGGTATTTCATTTACCAGTACTTTGCACATTTTTCAAAACCAATAGCTGCTTTCCTTCATAACTGTTGTCGGGATAAAAAGAATGGTGAGCGATGAGAAATGAATGAATCTTGTCGCAATGACTGTCATCAAACCTCGGATAAAAATTGCAACAGCTGGGGTATCGAACCTGTGAACCCCTTGTTTCGTACCTCGTACGTCATCAACTGAGCAACGAAGCTGAGAATTATGCTGATAAAGTTTTCTTTTGTAATTGATCAGATCTTAAAGGCAGCCACATTAACGAAAATGAAAGTTATGAACCCGATATGACGACTTTAACATAATTTGAGTTATATTGCAAGCACCTACTTATGCGTTATTGGAGTATCTTTTACCAGTATTTTGCTTTTAACCTTTCCCAAACCACTGTTTGCTTTCAAACGTAGATCATTTGAAACATTGTTCAACGATGAGAGAAGAATGAATCTTGTCGCAATGAACTTAATCCTGAAAAAGGAAATACAATAAACCGGGGAATCGAACTATAGAACCTTGGGTTTTAAGTCTGGAATATTACTTTGCCGCTGCTTTTAGTGATGTTGGCTGTGTGTGTGAGAGAGAGAGAGAGACAGAGAGAGACAGAGAATTTGATTTTGAAATGTTTACTTTATTTCTGGAGGGTTGTTATGTGCGAGAAGAAATTGGAACATTTTGTAAAGCAAAATGATGTCAGTTACGTTGTGAATTGAATGGGGTAAAAATGTGAGCGATGAGAAATGAATGAATCTTGTCGCAATGACTGTCATCAAACCTCGGATAAAAATTGCAACAGCTGGGGTATCGAACCTGTGAACCCCTAGTTTTGGACCTCGTACGTCATCAACTGAGCAACGAAGCTGAGAATTATGCTGATAAAGTTTTCTTTTGTAATTGATCAGATCTTAAAGGCAGCCACATTAACGAAAATGAAAGTTATGAGCCTGATCTGACGACTTCAACATAATTTGAGTTCTATCGCACGCACCTACTTATGCTTTATTGGAGTTTCTTTTACCTGTACTTTGCTTTTAACCTTTCTCAAACCATTGTTTGCTTTCAAACGTAGATCATTTGAATCACTGTTCAAGGATGAGAGAAGAATGAATCCTATCGCAGTTGAACTTAAGCAATCCTGAAAAAGAAAATTAGATTAGCCAGGGAATCGAACTATAGAGCCTTGGGTTTCAAGTCTGGAACATGACTTTGCCGCTGCTTTTAGTGATGTTGGCAGAGAGAGAGAGAGACAGAGAGACAGAGAGTGTATTTGATTTTGAAATGTGTACTTTATTCCTGGAATGTTGTTATGTGCGAGAAGAAATTGTAACATTTTGTAAAGAAAAATGATGTAGAGTTGTGTTGTGAATTGAAGGGAAAAAACCTATTTTGAAGGAGGCAAGCATATCTCATGTTTAGGAATCCTTGACACAATTTGATTTTGTGAAGAAGTGGTGAAAAGTAAAGAAGTATGTTGCGGAAGCCTACTTTTGAAGTTGATCGATTCTTAGGGGGAGACATTGATAAGGTAAACGAAAAATATGTTTATGAGTCATGTTTGCAAGACCTTGGAGAGAAAGATCTTGCTATGATGGGAGAAAATACTATTGTCATATCCCCAAGCCTGTTCCCATAGTTTGGAAGCACTGGAAATGATAAGTGTATATTTGATTGTTCTTTACTGATTTTTTGGAAAGAATCAAAACTTAAAGATAAAAAAATTGGAAAAACTGTGGACAAGCAATTGGAAATACGGTAGACTAGCTGGAAATCGAGTAAAGAAATGGCATGATTTGAATGGAGAACAAAGATGTTTTCCCGAGTGTTGAAAAGTGAACTAAAATAGTATTGAGCAAAACTGTTTAAGTTTACAGCAGTTGTGAAGCTATTTAATAATTGCTTGGATGATGATGATGATTAAGTTGGTAGTGCTGGATGTTGTATCGGAGCCAGATTTCTTTGTTAGCGTGTTTTTTATCGTTGTTTTAACTTGATGTGAGGTAAATGGCGCGGCCAGTGCTCTTGTAACAGTCTTTCGAAACCACTGGCTGCTTTTCAAAATAACTTGAGTCGATAGAATGATCGGTATTAAGCAAAGAATAAATCCTGCAACAATGAATATCATCGAACCTCGGACAGAAATTGGTACAGCTTGGGGACCGAACCTGCGACCGTATAGGTTTTAAGCCAAGTACTTTACCGACCAAGCAACTTGGCAAGGCAATCTGAGAGAGAGAGAGAGAGAGAGAGGGAGTGTATTTGATTATGACATGTTTACTTTAATCCTGAAGGGTTTTTATGTGTGAGAAGATATTATAACATTTTGTCAAAACAAATGATGTAGTTGTGGATTGAAGGAAAATAATATAAGCTTTTGGAAGGGGGATAAGTTCCTTTTACCAGTACTTCGCACAATATTGTTCCCATTGGCACTGGCTGCATTCCTCACATAACCTCGTCGAAAGAATTATGAGCGCTGAGATAAGAATAAACCCTGTTGCAATAACTGTCATCAATTCCATAGAGCATATTCTCAGTCTAAGAGATTGTATCCTCAGTCCGTAGGTTTTACTTTCACATCGGGAGAAATTTTTTCAGTCCGTATTTATTTATTCCTGGAGGGTTATGTGCGAGAAGACATTGTAACTTTTTGTAAAGAACAATGATGGAAAAAGTAAATTGTGTGAACACTAGATTTTAATGGCCATGTGTTTAGAAATGTGCAGAAGTTAATTTTAAGGGGCTCGATATTTTCTGGACAGTTTTGGATTCAATAAAAAAAAGTTATAAGCTATTTAGGAGGAGATCACTACTTTCTTTTACCAGTACTTTGCACGATATTGTTCCCATTGGCACTTGCTGCTTTCTTTTTATGACTTCGTCGGAAGGATTATGAGCGCTGAGATAAGAAGAAAGCCTGTCGCAATAACTGCCATCAATTCCATAAAACATATTCACAGTCTTGGAGATTGTATCCTCAGTCCGCATGTTGTACTTTCACATCGGGAGAAATACATTTAGTCGGTAATACTGGCCCATTAGTCCCTACCATCGTCTTTAGTCTTATTTGACCCAATCTCAGTATGTACCCTCGATTCGTGAGATAAACACTTGGCCCATGAGCTACGTCAACAAATGCTTGAGATTGAACCAGTTCCTTATTTCTTTACTTCATTAGGCTGCACTCTTAGTGAATGAGATAATCCTTACCTCTGGAAATTATTCGATATGATTAACCACTTTTTGGTCCTTTGGTCCCACAGCGCCTTAAACCAACACTCAGGCCGTTACAAGTATATTGAGTCCATGGGATTGTATCCTCAGTTCGCGGAATGTTTCCCCAGTCTATTTCTTGTCCTCTTAGACTTTGAAATCGTACCTATAGTCAGTTGAATGTACCCCCAGGCCCTGAACCACTGTCCTCACTCAAATGGTACATTTGCACAGTTTGCCTTTACACTCTTTTCCTGAAATGTACCCTAAATCTGTTAGGTGTAAGTTCAGAGAGTATCCTTAATATAACTTTTCTTCCAGTCTTATAACATTAGTCAGCACGTTGAGCCCAAAGTTAGCAATAAAAACCCCCAGTCTATGAGATGCACCTCAGTCACTCGGATACACCATAAGGCCCTCAAGCTGTGTTCTATCTTAAAATTTAGCCGTTTTCAATTAGACTATCCCTTGCCCACTTGATGTACCTACAGTTCGAAGATGTGTCGTCTGTCCATTGGTTATTGCAACAGCCCGTTTTATGTTCTTTTAGGAATTGAGATGGTAGCCTTAGTGTGTGACATGTATCATTAAGCTATAAACCTGTGTCCTTTCAGAGAGTTTACTCCCAACCTGTTAGCCTGCATCGCCAGTCGGTAAGATGTTCTTTTAGTTCCTTCTACTTTCTCTCAGACGGTGAAATACATTCTGAGTTCGATGTTCCCTCAAACCTTGAAACAATGTCCCTTCTATTATTTCAACCCAATGCCATAGGCCTGTATCTATGGTAGGTTATATATTCTCTCAGTTCGACACAGATATACCCTCAGTATTTCCAACTATGCTCTTTGTCCTATTTTAGCTCCAGGCGATTAGCTTATTCTATCTGCTTCCTTCATATTTCAACCTAACTTAATTGAATGTACCTTCAGATGACGAACCTATGCCTACACTGTTGTTTCACCGATAACTCTTTGGCCTCTACTTCTTCTTCATGATCTTAACCCTTAGTCTAAATAATGTATTCACCTCATTTCATTGTCATCTCGCTCTATCTCTCTTCTTCCTTTCTCTCTCTCTTTTTCATTTCTCTCTCTCTCTCTCTTCCTCATTTCACTATTTCTGTCTCTCTTCACCTGTCTCTCAATCTCACTCTGTCTGTCTGTCTATCTCTTTCTTTCTCTGTCTTTCTCTCTTTGTCTCTCACTCTCTATCTACTCCTTTCCGAACTCTGTCTTACTCTGCTGCTCATTTTTATCTTCTCTCTACACTGTTTTCCACTCTCTCTCGCTGTCGCTCTCTCTCTCTCACTTTCTCTCTCGCTGTTGCTCTCTATCTCTATCTCTCGCTTTCTATCTTTCTCTCGCTATCTATTTCTCTCTCTATCCCTCCCATTTCTCTTCATCTTCTCCTCTTTCTATCTGTATCTCACTGCCTCCTTTCACACAGTCTCTCTATCTCTGTTTTTCTCTGTCTCTTTCGCTATTCCACCATCTTCTGTCTGTCTATCGTTCATTATTCTCTCACTTTCTCTCTGTCTGTCTATCTGTCTCCCTGTATTTCTTTTTCCTTCCTGCAAACCTCTCTGTCCCTCTATCCATCTCTTTCGCCTTTTGTCCCTCAAATTCTGTCTCTCTTTTGGCTGACTTGATTTGCATCTGTGGCCTCCTTGTTGTGTTTCTCACGTTTATAAGACTGTATTCTCGGACTATGATGTTTATCTTTTTCCTCCAAAAATGTACTTCCTACAATAAATTTAGCTTCCTTTCCTTCATATCTTCCTCAGTCTGTATGATTGATCGTTTCTCAGTTGATATGATGCTCCCTCAGACCGTAATTTTGAGTGTAATCTGCTTTGAAATACATGTAGATCAAGAACTATGTAGAATTGTGGATTAGATTTTTTAGTATGAAATGTTAAGGTATAACTGGCACAATTGAGACATCCTGGCAAGATCTTACAAAATTATGTAATCACCCTGTGCATTTCTACATACGACTACTTTGAATGTCTTATCAACCTCAGCTGTTTTACCTTAAGAATGCCGAAAAAGCCAAGGTTCTGATTTTATGATCTGAAGCAACTTGTTTATTGAAAATAATACATAAACATTCACGTAAGATTCTGTATATGATATTTATGCAGTACTGATTCATTGATTGATTGCAGAGTGTTAAACGCCGTTTACAACATTATTTCAGTTTATATAGTGGCGGCCAGTGCACTTATGTATTCTTTCCTGTAATTTGTTTTACCAGTACTACGCACACTATTCTTTCCTAGCCACTGGCTGCTTTCCCACATAACAATCGTCGAAACAATGATCAACGTTGAGAGTGGAATGAATCCTATCGCATAGAATATCAGCAATCCTCGGAAAATAATTGGCCGACCTGGGAATGAAACCAGCGACCCCCTGTTCTCAAGTCCCGTATGCTACCAACTGAGCTACCGAGGCTCGTCAATTATGCAGTAACTCCACTCCGTATAATCACAGGGTCAGTTGAGCAACTCCGGGGCATGACCATTTTTTGATATTGTTTGTTTGTATGGTGTTTCTCGTAGTTTCAGCATATTTCTGTTATATCACGGAGGCCAGTGCATCTACCATTGCCTTCCTGTGATTCTTTATCCAGTGCTCCGCACAATATTATATCCACTGGCTGCTTTCTCACATACTCAACGTCATAAACATCAATCAGCACAAAGAGAGAGAGAGAGAAAGAAAGAGAGAGAAATCCGGACGGAATGACTATAATCAATCCTTGGAAAGCATTCGCCGAGCTTGGAATTGGAACCAGCAATAGCCTGGTCTCAAGTCCCATAGATTACCGACTGAGCTACCTACTCGGCATTGTTTAATTTAGTGAAGGTTTAATAAACGTCGTGAAGATTCTTTCAGCGCGACCTTAGACAACATAGTTTGAATCAGGAAAGAATGCTGATTTCATTCCGCGTTTGCCCCACTACTTCAAAAGACAAATCTGATCATTTGGGCCACGTATAATTTATCGCCGTAAATGAAATTACTAGGGAGAATCTAGTTGTCTCTTGCCTTAGTTCAAATGGATTGACGATGTTCAAAGGAGTTTAAGTTTAAAGCGGATACATAGAGAGTTGAAAGTGTATTTTGTATTCCTATTTAGAGAATTCATAAAAGAGTCAAACTTCGAGATAAGTTGTAAATTTCTGAAATATCCAGGAAGGGTTTCAGACAGATTGTACAAAAATCTTTTATTTCGTTTTATAGAAGAGATTAAAAAATTGTTGAATAAAGCATGTTGAATTTGGAGGAGTTGTGAAGCTATTTAATCATGGCTTGGATAATGATAGATGATGAAAATGATAATGTTGTTGCTGGTGATGATGCTGATGATGTGACAATAATGGTGATGCTGATAGTGAATTTGGTGGTGGAGAGAGATTTCTATCTTTGGTGTTTCCACGCAGTCCTCAACCTTATTTCAGTTATATCTGGGCGTCTTGTGCACCTATCCATGTTGTGTTGGTATTTCATTTACCAGTACTTTGCACATTTTTCAAAACCAATAGCTGCTTTCCTTCATAACTGTTGTCGGGATAAAAAGAATGGTGAGCGATGAGAAATGAATGAATCTTGTCGCAATGACTGTCATCAAACCTCGGATAAAAATTGCAACAGCTGGGGTATCGAACCTGTGAACCCCTTGTTTCGTACCTCGTACGTCATCAACTGAGCAACGAAGCTGAGAATTATGCTGATAAAGTTTTCTTTTGTAATTGATCAGATCTTAAAGGCAGCCACATTAACGAAAATGAAAGTTATGAGCCCGATATGACGACTTTAACATAATTTGAGTTATATTGCAAGCACCTACTTATGCGTTATTGGAGTTTCTTTTACCAGTATTTTGCTTTTAACCTTTCCCAAACCACTGTTTGCTTTCAAACGTAGATCATTTGAAACATTGTTCAACGATGAGAGAAGAATGAATCCTGTCGCAATGAACTTAATCCTGAAAAAGGAAATACAATAAACCGGGGAATCGAACTATAGAACCTTGATTTTTAAGTCTGGAATATTACTTTGCCGCTGCTTTTAGTGATGTTGGCTGTGTGTGTGTGTGTGTGTGTGTGAGAGAGAGAGAGAGAGAATTTGATTTTGAAATGTTTACTTTATTTCTGGAGGGTTGTTATGTGCGAGAAGAAATTGGAACATTTTGTAAAGCAAAATGATGTCAGTTACGTTGTGAATTGAATGGGGTAAAAATGTGAGCGATGAGAAATGAATGAATCTTGTCGCAATGACTGTCATCAAACCTCGGATAAAAATTGCAACAGCTGGGGTATCGAACTTGTGAACCCCTAGTTTTGGACCTCGTACGTCATCAACTGAGCAACGAAGCTGAGAATTATGCTGATAAAGTCTTCTTTTGTAATTGATCAGATCTTAAAGGCAGCCACATTAACGAAAATGAAAGTTATGAGCCTGATCTGACGACTTCAACATAATTTGAGTTCTATCGCACGCACCTACTTATGCTTTATTGGAGTTTCTTTTACCTGTACTTTGCTTTTAACCTTTCTCAAACCATTGTTTGCTTTCAAACGTAGATCATTTGAAACACTGTTCAAGGATGAGAGAAGAATGAATCCTATCGCAGTTGAACTTAAGCAATCCTGAAAAAGAAAATTAGATTAGCCAGGGAATCGAACTATAGAGCCTTGGATTTCAAGTCTGGAACATGACTTTGCCGCTGCTTTTAGTGATGTTGGCAGAGAGAGAGAGAGACAGAGAGACAGAGAGTGTATTTGATTTTGAAATGTGTACTTTATTCCTGGAATGTTGTTATGTGCGAGTAGAAATTGTAACATTTTGTAAAGAAAAATGATGTAGAGTTGTGTTGTAAATTGAAGGGAAAAAACCTATTTTGAAGGAGGCAAGCATATCTCATGTTTAGGAATCCTTGACACAATTTGATTTTGTGAAGAAGTGGTGAAAAGTAAAGAAGTATGTTGTGGAAGCCTACTTTTGAAGTTGATCGATTCTTAGGGGGAGACATTGATAAGGTAAACGAAAAATATGTTTATGAGTCATGTTTGCAAGACCTTGGAGAGAAAGATCTTGCTATGATGGGAGAAAATACTATTGTCATATCCCCAAGCCTGTCCCCATAGTTTGGAAGCACTGGAAATGATAAGTGTATATTTGATTGTTCTTTACTGATTTTTTGGAAAGAATCAAAACTTAAAGATAAAAAAATTGGAAAAACTGTGGACAAGCAATTGGAAATACGGTAGACTAGCTGGAAATCGAGTAAAGAAATGGCATGATTTGAATGGAGAACAAAGATGTTTTCCTGAGTGTTGAAAAGTGAACTAAAATAGTATTGAGCAAAAGTGTTTAAGTTTACAGCAGTTGTGAAGCTATTTAATAATTGCTTGGATGATGATGATGATTAAGTTGGTAGTGCTGGATGCTGTATCGGAGCCAGATTTCTTTGTTAGCGTGTTTTTTATCGTTGTTTTAACTTGATGTGAGGTAAATGGCGCGGCCAGTGCTCTTGTAACAGTCTTTCGAAACCACTGGCTGCTTTTCAAAATAACTTGAGTCGATAGAATGATCGGTATTAAGCAAAGAATAAATCCTGCAACAATGAATATCATCGAACCTCGGACAGAAATTGGTACAGCTTGGGGACCGAACCTGCGACCGTATAGGTTTTAAGCCAAGTACTTTACCGACCAAGCAACTTGGCAAGGCAATCTGAGAGAGAGAGAGAGAGAGAGAGAGAGAGAGAGAGAGAGAGAAAAGGAGTGCATTTGACTATGACATGTTTACTTTAATCCTGAAGGGTTTTTATGTGTGAGAAGATATTATAACTGTTTGTCAAAACAAATGATGTAGTTGTGGATTGAAGGAAAATAATATAAGCTTTTGGAAGGGGGATAACTTCCTTTTACCGGTACTTCGCACAATATTGTTGCCATTGGCACTGGCTGCATTCCTCACATAACCTCGTCGAAAGAATTATGAGCGCTGAGATAAGAATAAACCCTGTTGCAATAACTGTCATCAATTCCATAGAGCATATTCTCAGTCTAAGAGATTGTATTCTTAGTCCGTAGGTTTTACTTTCACATCGGGAGAAATTTTTTCAGTCCGTATTTATTTATTCCTGGAGGGTTATGTGCGAGAAGACATTGTAACTTTTTGTAAAGAACAATGATGGAAAAAGTAAATTGTGTGAACACTGTAGATTTTAATGGCCATGTGTTTAGAAATGTGCAGAAGTTAATTTTAAGGGGCTCGATATTTTCTGGACAGTTTTGGATTCAATAAAAAAAAGTTATAAGCTATTTAGGAGGAGATCACTACTTTCTTTTACCAGTACTTTGCACAATATTGTTCCCATTGGCACTTGACGCTTTCTTTTTATGACTTGGTCGGAAGGATTATGAGCGCTGAGATAAGAAGAAACCCTGTCGCAATAACTGCCAACAATTCCATAAAACATATTCACAGTCTTGGAGATTGTATCCTCAGTCCGCATGTTGTACTTTCACATCGGGAGAAATACATTTAGTCAGTAATACTGGCCCATTAGTCCTTACCATCGTCTTTAGTCTCATTTGACCCAATCTCAGTATGTACCCTCGATTCGTGAGATAAACACTTGGCCCATGAGCTACGTCAACAAATGCTTGAGATTGAACCAGTTCCTCATTTCTTTACTTCATTAGGCTGCACTCTTAGTGAATGAGATAAACCTTACCACTGGAAATTATTCAATATGATTAACCACTTTTTGGTCCTTTGGTCCCACAGCGCCTTAAACCAACATTCAGGCCGTTACAAGTATATTGAGTCCTTGGGATTGTATCCTCAGTTCGCGGAATGTTTCCCCAGTCTATTTCTTGTTCTCTTAGACTTTGAAATCGTACCTATAGTCAGTTGAATGTACCCCCAGGCCCTGAACCACTGGCCTCACTCAAATGGTACATTTGCACAGTTTGCCTATACACTTTTTTCCTGAAATGTACCCTAAATCTGTTAGGTGTAAGTTCAGAGAGTATCCTTAATATAACTTTTCTTCCAGTCTTATAACATTAGTCAGCACGTTGAGCCCAAAGTTAGCAATAAAAACCCCCAGTCTATGAGATGCACCTCAGTCACTCGGATACACCATAAGGCCCTCAAGCTGTGTTCTATCTTAAAATTTAGCCGTTTTCAATTAGACTATCCCTTGCCCACTTGATGTACCTACAGTTCGAAGATGTGTCGTCTGTCCATTGGTTATTGCAACAGCCCGTTTTATGTTCTTTTAGGAATTGAGATGGTAGCCTTAGTGTGTGAGATGTATCATTAAGCTATAAACCTGTGTCCTTTCAGAGATTTTACTCCCAACCTGTTAGCCTGCACCGCCAGTCGGTAAGATGTTCTTTTAGTTCCTTCTACTTTCTCTCAGACGGTGAAATACATTCTGAGTTCGATGTTCCCTCAAACCTTGAAACAATGTCCCTTCTATTATTTCAACCCAATGCCATATGCCTGTATCTATGGTAGGTTATATATTCTCTCAGTTCGACACAGATATACCCTCAGTATTTCCAACTATGCTCTTTGTCCTATTTTAGCTCCAGGCGATTAGCTTATTCTATCTGCTTCCTTCATATTTCAACCTAACTTAATTGAATGTACCTTCAGATGACGAACCTATGCCTGCACTGTTGTTTCACCGATAACTCTTTGGCCTCTACTTCTTCTTCATGATCTTAACCCTCAGTCTAAACGGTCTGAAATAATGTATTCACCTCATTTCATTGTCATCTCGCTCTATCTCTCTTCTTTCTTTCTCTCTCTCTTTTTCATTTTTCTCTCTCTCTCTCTCTCTTCCTCGTTTCACTATTTCTGTCTCTCTTCACCTGTCTCTCAATCTCACTCTGTCTGTCTGTCTGTCTATCTCTTTCTTTCTCTGTCTTTCTCTCTTTGTCTCTCACTCTCTATCTACTCCTTTCCGAACTCTGTCTTACTCTCTGCTGCTCATTTTTATCTTCTCTCTACACTGTTTTCCACTCTGTCTCTCGCTGTCGCTCTCTCTCTCGCTTTCTCTCTCGCTGTCGCTCTCTATCTCTATCTATCTGTCTCGCTTTCTATCTTTCTCTCGCTATCTATTTCTCTCTCTATCCCTCCCATTTCTCTTCTTCCTCTTCTTATATTTCTCTTCTTTCTATCTGTATCTCACTACCTCCTTTCACACAGTCTATCTCTGTTTTTCTCTGTCTCTTTCGCTATTCCACCATCTTCTGTCTGATTGTCTATCGTTCATTATTCTCTCACTTTCTCTCTGTCTGTCTATCTGTCTCCCTGTATTTCTTTTTCCTTCCTGCAAACTTCTCTCTGTCCCTCTATCCATCTCTTTCGCCTTTTGTCCCTCAAATTCTGTCTCTCTTTTGGCTGACTTGATAATGCATCTGTGGTCTCCTTGTTGTGTTTCTCACGTTTATAAGACTGTATTCTCGGACTATGATGTTTATCTTTTTCCTCCAAAAATGTACTTCCTACAATAAATTTAGCTTCCTTTCCTTCATATCTTCCTCAGTCTGTATGATTGATCGTTTCTCAGTTGATATGATGCTCCCTCAGACCGTAATTTTGAGTGTAATCTGCTTTGAAATACATGTAGATCAAGAACTATGTAGAATTCTGCTTTAGATTTTTTAGTATGAAATGTTAAGGTATAACTGGCACAATTGAGACATCCTGGCAAGATCTTACAAAATTATGTAATCACCCTGTGCATTTCTACATACGACTACTTTGAATGTCTTATCAACCTCAGCTGTTTTACCTTAAGAATGCCGAAAAAACCAAGGTTCCCACTTTATGATCAGAAGCAACTTGTTTATTGAAAATAATACATAAACATTCACGTAAGATTCTCTATATGATATTTATGCAGTATTGATTCATTGATTGATTGCAGAGTGTTAAACGCCGTTTACAACATTATTTCAGTTTATATAGTGGCGGCCAGTGCACTTATGTATTCTTTCCTGTAATTTGTTTTACCAGTACTACGCACACTATTCTTTCCTAGCCACTGGCTGCTTTCCCACATAACAATCGTCGAAACAATGGTCAATGTTGAGAGTGGAATGAATCCTATCGCATAGAATATCAGCAATCCTCGGAAAATAATTGGCCGAGCCGGGAATGAAACCAGCGACCCCCTGTTCTCAAGTCCTGTATGCTACCAACTGAGCTACCGAGGCTCGGCAATTATGCAGTAACTCCACTCCGTATAATCACAGGGTCAATTGAGCAACTCAGGGGCATGACCATTTTTTGATATCGTTTGTTTGTATGGTGTTTCTCGTAGTTTCAGCATATTTCTGTTATATCACGGAGGCCAGTGCATCTACCATTGCCTTCCTGTGATTCTTTATCCAGTGCCCCGCACAATATTATATCCACTGGCTGCTTTCTCACATACTCAATGCAGGGGTGTGGAAATCTTGAAATTTTCTACTTGTCCATGGAGAAGTAAATCTAAAAAATCTACTTGTCCGTCAGAGAAGTTTACTTGTCCAAAACAAAACAATTTTAAATGGCACACAAAGACCTAACTGAATGTAGTTTGTAGACAATGATGTCCTTTTAACCGTTTAAATTTGCTTTGTTTGGGTTTTTAATAATAATGATGAAAATAAATCAAGCAAACCTTTATGGGGCTTTTTTCCCAAAAATTGGGAAGGGGCCTTAGCCTTTCATTTTTTTTTTTTTTTTATATTCAAGTGCGATTTTGGCCAAATTGAGAAAAGGCAGACTGACTTTGAAGGTACATCAATAAAACAAATTAATGGCACTGTACATACATACAGTAAATAGACAGGTGCAACAATTTAATAATTGAAAAAGATTCAACAGTTACACTATAACTACTTAAACCATGGCCAAATATCTCAGTGTTTGCCCTTACAGCCCTTTTTAACAGTACTGTGGCACACCCATGCATGCCGGAGTTAATACTTCAGCAGAACTGCTTACCAGTCATCATATGATACAAGGGAATCATTATCTGTGGAAGTTAAAAGGCTAGGTTTGGTTATTGTGTCTGGAGATGTAGAGTTTGCATCATGTGTAGTGAAAATAATTTTTTAGTTTTCAGACAAAAGGAGATCGGCGATGTCCGACCGACCCAGCACTTCAGATTGAGACTCAGTATGCGGAGATTTGATTACCTGTAGATCGATCTGCAAAGAATTTAAACGTTTTACGCCGAAAGTAAAAAGGCTGCGCTGGCCTTTATCGTCTACAGTCCTTTTAACAAACGTTTTGTAATGTTTCCCGGTTTTTGACTTGTTTTACCTGGATACAGCGTGTTTGGGTTTCTTTCAAATACGTTTACTGCAACCGAGTAAGAATGTGTTCCACAGTGTTAAATTAAGACAACTTCTTTTGTCAGCTGTAAGTTTTTGCGAACGACAAAAAAAGAATTCTATATTGAATGATTGGGAAATGACAACCGCGTGAAGTCTACGTGTGGTGTTATAATATGCAAAAAAAAACTCGTTTCAGTTATTGTTGCCTCCATTAAACAAACCAAATGGCGCCAAGAAACCACAACATTTCGGCCGTACTGCAGCGCTGTCAAAATTTAAAAAAAGCCTGCGTAGCCGATAAAATCAGAGTCGGCCAAATTTTGTTTTGATTCCAGGTATCAGGGGATAGTTTATCATAATTCAATTTAAAAATGTTCTTGTTTACGAAGTGAGACGGAGAGAACATTTCCATTTCACAAGGATAATGTTATATAATACAGATCTTTACTTTCAATTTCCCCCTCGTTTTCTACTTGTCCGCGAACGAGTAGATTGCAAAAAGCTACTTGTCCGACGTCAAATTTACCCGAGTCGGACGTAGGATTTCCACACCCCTGCTCAATGTCATAAACATCAATCAGCACAGAGAGAGAGAGAGAGAGAGAGAAAGAGAGAGAAATCCGGACGGAATGACTATAATCAATCCTTGGAAAGCATTTGCCGAGCTTGGAATTGGAACCAGCAATAGCCTGGTCTCAAGTCCCATAGATTACCGACTGAGCTACCGATCTCGGCATTGTTTAATTTAGTGAAGGTTTAATAAACGTCGTGAAGATTCTTTCAGCGCGACCTTAGAAAACATTGTTTGAATCAGGAAAGAATGCTGATTTCATTCCGCGTTTGCCCCACTACTTCAAAAGACAAATCTGATCATTTGGGCCACGTATAATTTATCGCCGTAAATGAAATTACTAGGGAGAATCTAGTTGTCTCTTGCCTTAGTTCAAATGGATTGACGATGTTCAAAGGAGTTTAAGTTTAAAGCGGATGCATAGTGAGTTGAACGTGTATTTTGTATTCCTATTTAGAGAATTCATAAAAGAGTCAAACTTCGAGATAAGTTGTAAATTTCTGAAATATCCAGGAAGGGTTTCAGACAGATTGTACAAAAATCTTTTATTTCGTTTTATAGAAGAGATTAAAAAATTGTTGAATAAAGCATGTTGAATTTGGAGGAGTTGTGAAGCTATTTAATCATGGCTTGGATAATGATAGATGATGAAAATGATAATGTTGTTGCTGATGATGTGACAATAATGGTGATGCTGATGGTGAATTTGGTGGTGGAGAGAGATTTCTATCCTTGGTGTTTCCATGCAGTCCTCAACCTTATTTCAGTTATATCTGGGCGTCATGTGCACCTATCCATGCTGTGTTGGTATTTCATTTACCAGTACTTTGCACATTTTTCAAAACTAATAGCTGCTTTCCTTCATAACTGTTGTCGGGATAAAAAGAATGGTGAGCGATGAGAAATGAATGAATCTTGTCGCAATGACTGTCATCAAACCTCGGATAAAAATTGCAACAGCTGGGATATCGAACCTGTGAACCCCTAGTTTCGTACCTCGTACGTCATCAACTGAGCAACGAAGCTGAGAATTATGCTGATAAAGTTTTCTTTTGTAATTGATCAGATCTTAAAGGCAGCCACATTAACGAAAATGAAAGTTATGAGCCCAATATGACGACTTTAACATAATTTGAGTTATATTGCAAGCACCTACTTATGCTTTACTGGAGTTTCTTTTACCAGTATTTTGCTTTTAACGTTTCCCAAACCACTGTTTGCTTTCAAACGTAGATCATTTGAAACATTGTTCAACGATGAGAGAAGAATGAATCCTGTCGCAATGAACTTAATCCTGAAAAAGGAAATACGTTAAACCAGGGAATCGAACTATAGAACCTTGAGTTTTAAGTCTGGAATATTACTTTGCCGCTGCTTTTAGTGATGTTGGCTGTGTGTGTGTGTGTGTGTGTGTGTGTGTGTGAGAGAGAGAGAGAGAGAATTTGATTTTGAAATGTTTACTTTATTTCTGGAGGGTTGTTATGTGCGAGAAGAAATTGGAACATTTTGTAAAGCAAAATGATGTCAGTTACGTTGTGAATTGAAGGGGGTAAAAATGTGAGCGATGAGAAATGAATGAATCTTGTCGCAATGACTGTCATCAAACCTCGGATAAAAATTGCAACAGCTGGGGTATCGAACTTGTGAACCCCTAGTTTTGGACCTCATACGTCATCAACTGAGCAACGAAGCTGAGAATTATGCTGATAAAGTTTTCTTTTGTAATTGATCAAATCTTAAAGGCAGCCACATTAACGAAAATGAAAGTTATGAGCCTGATCTGACGACTTCAACATAATTTGAGTTCTATCGCACGCACCTACTTATGCTTTATTGGAGTTTCTTTTACCTGTACTTTGCTTTTAACCTTTCTCAAACCATTGTTTGCTTTCAAACGTAGATCATTTGAAACACTGTTCAAGGATGAGAGAAGAATGAATCCTATCGCAGCTGAACTTAAGCAATCCTGAAAAAGAAAATTAGATTAGCCAGGGAATCGAACTATAGAGCCTTGGGTTTCAAGTCTGGAACATGACTTTGCCGCTGCTTTTAGTGATGTTGGCAGAGAGAGAGAGAGAGACAGAGAGTGTATTTGATTTTGAAATGTTTACTTTATTCCTGGAAGGTTGTTATGTGCGAGAAGAAATTGTAACATTTTGTAAAGAAAAATGATGTAGAGTTGTGTTGTGAATTGAAGGGAAAAAAACCTATTTTGAAGGAGGCAAGCATATCTCATGTTTAGGAATCCTTGACACAATTTGATTTTGTGAAGAAGTGGTGAAAAGTAAAGAAGTATGTTGCGGAAGCCTACTTTTGAAGTTGATCGATTCTTAGGGGGAGACATTGATAAGGTAAACGAAAAATATGTTTATGAGTCATGTTTGCAAGACCTTGGAGAGGAAGATCTTGCTATGATGGGAGAAAATACTGGTGTCATATCCCCAAGCCTGTCCCCATAGTTTGGAAGCACTGGAAATGATAAGTGTATATTTGATTGTTCTTTACTGATTTTTTGGAAAGAATCAAAACTTAAAGATAAAAAAATTGGAAAAACTGTGGACAAGCAATTGGAAATACGGTAGACTAGCTGGAAATCAAGTAAAGAAATGGCATGATTTGAATGGAGAACAAAGATTGTTTTCCTGAGTGTTGAAAAGTGAACTAAAATAGTATTAAGCAAAACTGTTCAAGTTTACAGCAGTTGTGAAGCTATTTAATAATTGCTTGGATGATGATGATGATTAAGTTGGAAGTGCTGGTTGTTGTAGCGGAGCCAGATTTCTTTGTTAGCGTGTTTTTTATCGTTGTTTTAACTTGATGTGAGGTAAATGGCGCGGCCAGTGCTCTTGTAACAGTCTTTCGAAACCACTGGCTGCTTTTCAAAATAACTTGAGGCGATAGAATGATCGGTATTAAGCAAAGAATAAATCCTGCAACAATGAATATCATCGAACCTCGGACAGAAATTGGTACAGCTTGGGGACCGAACCTGCGACCGTATAGGTTTTAAGCCAAGTACTTTACCGACCAAGCACCTTGGCAAAGGAATCTGACAGAGAGAGAGAGAGAGAGAGAGAGAGAGAAAGAGAAGGAGTGTATTTGATTATGACATGTTTACTTTAATCCTGAAGGGTTTTTATGTGTGAGAAGATATTATAACATTTTGTCAAAACAAATGATGTAGTTGTGGATTGAAGGAAAATAATATAAGCTTTTGGAAGGGGGATAACTTCCTTTTACCGGTACTTCGCACAATATTGTTCCCATTGGCACTGGCTGCATTCCTCACATAACCTCGTCGAAAGAATTATGAGCGCTGAGATAAGAATAAACCCTGTTGCAATAACTGTCGTCAGTTCCATAGAGCATATTCTCAGTCTAAGAGATTGTATCCTCAGTCCGTAGGTTTTACTTTCACATCGGGAGAAATTTTTTCAGTCCGTATTTATTTATTCCTGGAGGGTTATGTGCGAGAAGACATTGTAACTTTTTGTAAAGAACAATGATGGAAAAAGTAAATTGTGTGAACACTGTAGATTTTAATGGCCATGTGTTTAGAAATGTGCAGAAGTTAATTTTAAGGGGCTCGATATTTTCTGGACAGTTTTGGATTCAATAAAAAAAAGTTATAAGCTATTTAGGAGGAGATCACTACTTTCTTTTACCAGTACTTTGCACAATATTGTTCCCATTGGCACTTGACGCTTTCTTTTTATGACTTCGTCGGAAGGATTATGAGCGCTGAGATAAGAAGAAAGCCTGTCGCAATAACTGCCATCAATTCCATAAAACATATTCACAGTCTTGGAGATTGTATCCTCAGTCCGCATGTTGTACTTTCACATCGGGAGAAATACATTTAGTCAGTAATACTGGCCCATTAGTCCTTACCATCGTTTTTAGTCTCATTTGACCCAATCTCAGTATGTACCCTCGATTCGTGAGATAAACACTTGGCCCATGAGCTACGTCAACAAATGCTTGAGATTCAACCAGTTCCTTATTTCTTTACTTCATTAGGCTGCACTCTTAGTGAATGAGATAAACCTTACCTCTTGAAATTATTCGATATGATTAAGCACTTTTTGGTCCTTTGGTCGCACAGCGCCTTAAACCAACACTCAGGCCGTTACAAGTATATTGAGTCCTTGGGATTGTATCCTCAGTTCGCGGAATGTTTCCCCAGTCTATTTCTTGTCCTCTTAGACTTTGAAATCGTACCTATAGTCAGTTGAATGTACCCCCAGACCCTGAACCACTGGCCTCACTCAAATGGTACATTTGCACAGTTTGCCTATACACTCTTTTCCTGAAATGTACCCTAAATCTGTTAGGTGTAAGTTCAGAGAGTATCCTTAATATAACTTTTCTTCCAGTCTTATAACATTAGTCAGCACGTTGAGCCCAAAGTTAGCAATAAAAACCCCCAGTCTATGAGATGCACCTCAGTCACTCGGATACACCATAAGGCCCTCAAGCTGTGTTCTATCTTAAAATTTAGCCGTTTTCAATTAGACTATCCCTTGCCCACTTGATGTACCTACAGTTGGAAGATGTGTCGTCTGTCCATTGGTTATTGCAACAGCCCGTTTTATGTTCTTTTAGGAATTGAGATGGTAGCCTTAGTGTGTGAGATGTATCATTAAGCTATAAACCTGTGTCCTTTCAGAGATTTTACTCCCAACCTGTTAGCCTGCACCGCCAGTCGGTAAGATATTCTTTTAGTTCCTTCTACTTTCTCTCAGACGGTGAAATACATTCTGAGTTCGATGTTCCCTCAAACCTTGAAACAATGTCCATTCTATTATTTCAACCCAATGCCATATGCCTGTATCTATGGTAGGTTATATATTCTCTCAGTTCGACACAGATATACCCTCAGTATTTCCAACTATGCTCTTTGTCCTATTTTAGCTCCAGGCGATTAGCTTATTCTATCTGCTTCCTTCATATTTCAACCTAACTTAATTGAATGTACCTTCAGATGACGAACCTATGCCTGCACTGTTGTTTCACCGATAACTCTTTGGCCTCTACTTCTTCTTCATGATCTTAACCCTTAGTCTAAATAAAGTATTCACCTCATTTCATTGTCATCTCGCTCTATCTCTCTTCTTCCTTTCTCTCTCTCTTTTTCATTTTTCTCTCTCTCTCTTCCTCGTTTCACTATTTCTGTCTCTCTTCACCTGTCTCTCAATCTCACTCTGTCTGTCTGTCTATCTCTTTCTTTCTCTGTCTCTCTCTTTGTCTCTCACTCTCTATCTACTCCTTTCCGAACTCTGGCTTACTCTCTGCTGCTCATTTTTATCTTCTCTCTACACTGTTTACCACTCTCTCTCGCTGTCGCTCTCTCTCTCTCTCTCTCTCTCACTTTCTCTCTCGCTGTTGCTCTCTATCTCTATCTATCTGTCTCGCTTTCTATCTTTCTCTCGCTATCTATTTCTCTCTCTATCCCTCCCATTTCTCTTCATCCTCTTCTTATATTTCTCCTCTTTCTATCTGTATCTCACTGCCTCCTTTCACACAGTCTCTCTATCTCTGTTTTTCTCTGTCTCTTTCGCTATTCCACCATCTTCTGTCTGTCTATCGTTCATTATTCTCTCACTTTCTCTCTGTCTGTCTATCTGTCTCCCTTTATTTCTTTTTCCTTCCTGCAAACTTCTCTCTGTCCCTCTATCCATCTCTTTCGCCTTTTGTCCCTCAAATTCTGTCTCTCTTTTGGCTGACTTGATTTGCATCTGTGGCCTCCTTGTTGTGTTTCTCACGTTTATAAGACTGTATTCTCGGACTATGATGTTTATCTTTTTCCTCCAAAAATGTACTTCCTACAATAAATTTAGCTTCCTTTCCTTCATATCTTCCTCAGTCTGTATGATTGATCGTTTCTCAGTTGATATGATGCTCCCTCAGACCGTAATTTTGAGTGTAATCTGCTTTGAAATACATGTAGATCAAGAACTATGTAGAATTGTGGATTAGATTTTTTAGTATGAAATGTTAAGGTATAACTGGCACAATTGAGACATCCTGGCAAGATCTTACAAAATTATGTAATCAACCTGTGCATTTCTACATACGACTACTTTGAATGTCTTATCAACCTCAGCTGTTTTACCTTAAGAATGCCGAAAAAGCCAAGGTTCCCACTTTATGATCAGAAGCAACTTGTTTATTGAAAATAATACATAAACATTCACGTAAGATTCTCTATATCATACGTGGAGTGATCAGAAAGAACGCGAACCACCCGATTATTTCAAAAACTACTTTACTTAAGATAACAAAAATTTGCACAGATGAACATTAATTACCTGGTTACTTACTCAAGCGTTTAAATGACGTCATAGGCAAATAAGAAAAGAGTGACGTCATTTCAATGACATCACATACTGCGTTAGCGGTTCACAATGTCGGATGACGTTTTATTTGAGCAGAGAGTAATTATAAAGTTTTACGTTAAACTCGGAAAGTCTTCATCGGAAATTAAGGCCGATTTAGATAAAGTTTATGGGGACTCAGCACTTAAGAAAACCAGTATTTGTAAATGGATTGGACGATTTAGAGAAGGACGCGAAACCGTTGAAAATGACCCTAAATCTGGCCGTCCATCAACATCAGTAACGGACAAAACTATCGCGGATGTGCAGCAGCATGTAAAGCAAGATCGTCGAGTTACTGTCAGGGAAATAGCTGACACATTTAGCATTTCCTATGGAAGTGCACAGGAGATTTTAACTGACAAACTTGGAATGTCGCGTGTTTGTGCAAGGTGGGTGCCTCGGCTACTGACGCCCGAGCAAATGGGGGTTAGGGTCGAAATTTGTTCTGAAATTTTAGAACGCATTAGGAAAGAAGGATCAAACTTTACTGATCGTATTGTGACATGCGATGAAACATGGGTACACTTTTACGAGCCCGAATCTAAACAACAAAGCAGTGTATGGAAACATCCAACATCGCCGTCCCCTGTTAAAGCCAAACTTTCTAAGTCTGTTGGTAAAGTTATGTGCATCATGTTTTTCTCTTCTCAACGTTTTCTTCTAAATCATGTTGTACCTATACATACTACAGTCAATGCTGAGTATTATGCCAGCATTATTCGAATGAATTTAATACAGGCCATCCGAAAAAAACAGCCGGAACTTCTATGGAGAGGCGTCATTTTACATCAAGATTAAATCTCCCGCACACAAAGCCAAACTTGTACAGGAAGTTTTGAAAAAACTAAACATAGAAACATTAGACCATCCTGCCTATAGTCCAGACCTGGCCCCATGTGACTATTGGCTATTTCCTGTTTTGAAAGATTCTCTACGTGGCACGCGCTACGAGAGCAGAGAGGAGCTAACCCATGCCATGACCGGGTCATTGAGAGTGATGTCACGTGACGGGCTCGCGCACGTGTTTCGCGCATAGGAATCAAGAATGAATAAGTGCATAGAACACAAAGGAGGTTACTTTGAAAAACAGTAAACATTCCAAGTTGATTTTTATAACAATATTCCGATAAAGGCACTGGTCCGCGTTCTTTCTGATCACCCCTCGTATTTATGCAGTATTGATTCATTGATTGATTGCAGTGTTAAACGCCGTTTACAACATTATTTCAGTTTATATAGTGGCGGCCAGTGCACTTATGTATTCTTTCCTGTAATTTGTTTTACCAGTACTACGCACACTATTCTTTCCTAGCCACTGGCTGCTTTCTCACAAAGCAATCGTCGAAACAATGGTCAACGTTGAGAGTGGAATGAATCCTATCGCATAGAATATCAGCAATCCTCGGAAAATAATTGGCCGAGCCGGGAATGAAACCAGCGACCCCCTGTTCTCAAGTCCTGTATGCTACCAACTGAGCTACCGAGGCTCGGCAATTATGCAGTAACTCCACTCAATATAATCACAGGGTCAATTGAGCAACTCAGGGGCATGAGCATTTTTTGATATCGTTTGTTTGTATGGTGTTTCTCGTAGTTTCAGCATATTTCTGTTATATCACGGAGGCCAGTGCATCTACCATTGCCTTCCTGTGATTCTTTATCCAGTGCTCCGCACAATATTATATCGACTGGCTGCTTTCTCACATACTCAACGTCATAAACATCAATCAGCACAGAGAGAGAGAGAGAGAGAAAGAGAGAGAAATCCGGACGGAATGACTATAATCAATCCTTGGAAAGCATTTGCCGAGCTTGGAATTGGA
Organism: Hippopus hippopus; assembly: GCA_946811185.2. Classification (NCBI taxonomy): domain Eukaryota; kingdom Metazoa; phylum Mollusca; class Bivalvia; order Cardiida; family Cardiidae; genus Hippopus; species Hippopus hippopus. The sequence continues at coordinate 29,108,592 of OX328103.1, forward strand.
ACCAGCAATAGCCTGGTCTCAAGTCCCGTAGATTACCGACTGAGCTACCGATCTCGGCATTGTTTAATTTAGTGAAGGTTTAATAAACGTCGTGAAGATTCTTTCAGCGCGACCTTAGAAAACATTGTTTGAATCAGGAAAGAATGCTGATTTCATTCCGCGTTTGCCCCACTACTTCAAAAGACAAATCTGATCATTTGGGCCACGTATAATTTATCGCCGTAAATGAAATTACTAGAGAGAATCTAGTTCTCTCTTGCTTTAGTTCAAATGGATTGACGATGTTCAGAGGAGTTTAAGTTTAAAGCGGATACATAGAGAGTTGAAAGTGTATTTTGTATTCCTATTTAGAGAATTCATAAAAGAGTCAAACTTCGAGATAAGTTGTAAATTTCTGAAATATCCAGGAAGGGTTTCAGACAGATTGTACAAAAATCTTTTATTTCGTTTTATAGAAGAGATTTAAAAATTGTTGAATAAAGCATGTTGAATTTGGAGGAGTTGTGAAGCTATTTAATCATGGCTTGGATAATGATAGATGATGAAAATGATAATGTTGTTGCTGGTGATGATGCTGATGATGTGACAATAATGGTGATGCTGATGATGAATTTGGTGGTGGAGAGAGATTTCTATCCTTGGTGTTTCCACGCAGTCCTCAACCTTATTTCAGTTATATCTGGGCGTCATGTGCACCTATCCATGCTGTGTTGGTATTTCATTTACCAGTTCTTTGCACATTTTTCAAAACCAATAGCTGCTTTCCTACATAACTGTTGTCGGGGTAAAAAGAATGGAGAGCGATGAGAATTGAATGAATCTTGTCGCAATGACTGTCATCAAACCTCGGATAAAAATTGCAACAGCTGGGGTATCGAACCTGTGAACCCCTAGTTTTGGACCTCATACGTCATCAACTGAGCAACGAAGCTGAGAATTATGCTGATAAAGTTTTCTTTTGTAATTGATCAAATCTTAAAGGCAGCCACATTAACGAATATGAAAGTTATGAGCCCGATCTGACGACTTCAACATAATTTGAGTTCTATCGCACGCACTTACTTATGCTTTATTGGAGTTTCTTTTACCTGTACTTTGCTTTTAACCTTTCTCAAACCATTGTTTGCTTTCAAACGTAGATCATTTGAAACACTGTTCAAGGATGAGAGAAGAATGAATCCTATCGCAGTTGAACTTAAGCAATCCTGAAAAAGAAAATTAGATTAGCCAGGGAATCGAACTATAGAGCCTTGGGTTTCAAGTCTGGAACATGACTTTGCCGCTGCTTTTAGTGATGTTGGCAGAGAGAGAGAGAGAGACAGAGAGTGTATTTGATTTTGAAATGTTTACTTTATTCCTGGAATGTTGTTATGTGCGAGAAGAAATTGTAACATTTTGTAAAGAAAAATGATGTACAGTTGTGTTGTGAATTGAAGGGAAAAAACCTATTTTGAAGGAGGCAAGCATATCTCATGTTTAGGAATCCTTGACACAATTTGATTTTGTGAAGAAGTGGTGAAAAGTAAAGAAGTATGTTGCGGAAGCCTACTTTTGAAGTTGATCGATTCTTAGGGGGGGACATTGATAAGGTAAACGAAAAATATGTTTATGAGTCATGTTTGCAAGACCTTGGAGAGAAAGATCTTGCTATGATGGGAGAAAATACTGGTGTCATATTCCCAAGCCTGTCCCCATAGTTTGGAAGCACTGGAAATGATAAGTGTATATTTGATTGTTCTTTACTGATTTTTTGGAAAGAATCAAAACTTAAAGATAAAAAAATTGGAAAAAACTGTGGACAAGCAATTGGAAATACGGTAGACTAGCTGGAAATCGAGTAAAGAAATGGCATGATTTGAATGGAGAACAAAGATGTTTTCCTGAGTGTTGAAAAGTGAACTAAAAAAGTATTGAGCAAAACTGTTTAAGTTTACAGCAGTCGTGAAGCTATTTAATAATTGCTTGGATGATGATGATGATTAAGTTGGTAGTGCTGGATGTTGTAGCGGAGCCAGATTTCTTTGTTAGCGTGTTTTTTATCGTTGTTTTAACTTGATGTGAGGTAAATGGCGCGGCCAGTGCTCTTGTAACAGTCTTTCGAAACCACTGGCTGCTTTTCAAAATAACTTGAGTCGATAGAATGATCGGTATTAAGCAAAGAATAAATCCTGCAACAATGAATATCATCGACCCTCGGACAGAAATTGTTACAGCTTGGGGACCGAACCTGCGACCGTATAGGTTTTAAGCCAAGTACTTTACCGACCAAGCAACTTGGCAAGGCAATCTGAGAGAGAGAGAGAGAGAGAGAGAGAGAGAAAAGGAGTGCATTTGACTATGACATGTTTACTTTAATCCTGAAGGGTTTTTATGTGTGAGAAGATATTATAACAGTTTGTCAAAACAAATGATGTAGTTGTGGATTGAAGGAAAATAATATAAGCTTTTGGAAGGGGGATAACTTCCTTTTACCGGTACTTCGCACAATATTGTTCCCATTGGCACTGGCTGCATTCCTCACATAACCTCGTCGAAAGAATTATGAGCGCTGAGATAAGAATAAACCCTGTTGCAATAACTGTCATCAATTCCATAGAGCATATTCTCAGTCTAAGAGATTGTATCCTCAGTCCGTAGGTTTTACTTTCACATCGGGAGAAATTTTTTCAGTCCGTATTTATTTATTCCTGGAGGGTTATGTGCGAGAAGACATTGTAACTTTTTGTAAAGAACAATGATGGAAAAAGTAAATTGTGTGAACACTGTAGATTTTAATGGCCATGTGTTTAGAAATGTGCAGAAGTTAATTTTAAGGGGCTCGATATTTTCTGGACAGTTTTGGATTCAATAAAAAAAAGTTATAAGCTATTTAGGAGGAGATCACTACTTTCTTTTACCAGTACTTTGCACAATATTGTTCCCATTGGCACTTGCTGCTTTCTTTTTATGACTTGGTCGGAAGGATTATGAGCGCTGAGATAAGAAGAAAGCCTGTCGCAATAACTGCCATCTATTCCATAAAACATATTCACAGTCTTGGAGATTGTATCCTCAGTCCGCATGTTGTACTTTCACATCGGGAGAAATACATTTAGTCAGTAATACTGGCCCATTAGTCCTTACCATCGTCTTTAGTCTCATTTGACCCAATCTCAGTATGTACCCTCTATTCGTGAGATAAACACTTGGCCCATGAGCTACGTCAACAAATGCTTGAGATTCAACCAGTTCCTTATTTCTTTACTTCATTAGGCTGCACTCTTAGTGAATGAAAAAAGCCTAATCACTGGAAATTATTCAATATGATTAACCACTTTTTGGTCCTTTGGTCCCACAGCGCCTTAAACCAACATTCAGGCCGTTACAAGTATATTGAGTCCTTGGGATTGTATCCTCAGTTCGCGGAATGTTTCCCCAGTCTATTTCTTGTTCTCTTAGACTTTGAAATCGTACCTATAGTCAGTTGAATGTACCCCCAGGCCCTGAACCACTGGCCTCACTCAAATGGTACATTTGCACAGTTTGCCTATACACTTTTTTCCTGAAATGTACCCTAAATCTGTTAGGTGTAAGTTCAGAGAGTATCCTGAATATAACTTTTCTTCCAGTCTTATAACATTAGTCAGCACGTTGAGCCCAAAGTTAGCAATAAAAACCCCCAGTCTATGAGATGCACCTCAGTCACTCGGATACACCATAAGGCCCTCAAGCTGTGTTCTATCTTAAAATTTAGCCGTTTTCAATTAGACTATCCCTTGCCCACTTGATGTACCTACAGTTCGAAGATGTGTCGTCTGTCCATTGGTTATTGCAACAGCCCGTTTTATGTTCTTTTAGGAATTGAGATGGTAGCCTTAGTGTGTGAGATGTATCATTAAGCTATAAACCTGTGTCCTTTCAGAGATTTTACTCCCAACCTGTTAGCCTGCACCGCCAGTCGGTAAGATGTTCTTTTAGTTCCTTCTACTTTCTCTCAGACGGTAAAATACATTCTGAGTTCGATGTTCCCTCAAACCTTGAAACAATGTCCCTTCTATTATTTCAACCCAATGCCATATGCCTGTATCTATGGTAGGTTATATATTCTCTCAGTTCGACACAGATATACCCTCAGTATTTCCAACTATGCTCTTTGTCCTATTTTAGCTCCAGGCGATTAGCTTATTCTATCTGCTTCCTTCATATTTCAACCTAACTTAATTGAATGTACCTTCAGATGACGAACCTATGCCTGCACTGTTGTTTCACCGATAACTCTTTGGCCTCTACTTCTTCTTCATGATCTTAACCCTCAGTCTAAACGGTCTGAAATAATGTAGTCACCTCATTTCATTGTCATCTCGCTCTATCTCTCTTATTCCTTTCTGTCTCTCTCTTTCATTTCTCTCTCTCTCTCTTCCTCGTTTCACTATTTCTGTCTCTCTTCACCTGTCTCTCAATCTCACTCTGTCTGTCTGTCTATCTCTTTCTTTCTCTGTCTTTCTCTCTTTGTCTCTCACTCTCCATCTACTCCTTTCCGAACTCTGTCTTAGTCCCTGCTCCTCATTTTCATCTTCTCTCTACACTGTTTTCCACTCTGTCTCTCGCTCTCGCTCTCTCTCTCTCTCTCTCTCTCTCGCTTTCGCTGTCTATCTCTATCTATCTGTCTCGCTTTCTATCTTTCTCTCGCTATCTATTTCTCTCTCTATCCCTCCCATTTCTCTTCTTCCTCTTCTTATATTTCTCCTCTTTCTATCTGTATCTCACTGCCTCCTTTCACACAGTCTCTCTATCTCTGTTTTTCTCTGTCTCTTTCGCTATTCCACCATCTTCTGTCTGTCTATCGTTCATTATTCTCTCACTTTCTCTCTGTCTGTCTATCTGTCTCCCTTTATTTCTTTTTCCTTCCTGCAAACTTCTCTCTGTCCCTCTATCCATCTCTTTCGCCTTTTGTCCCTCAAATTCTGTCTCTCTTTTGGCTGACTTGATTTGCATCTGTGGCCTCCTTGTTGTGTTTCTCACGTTTATAAGACTGTATTCTCGGACTATGATGTTTATCTTTTTCCTCCAAAAATATACTTCCTACACTAAATTTAGCTTCCTTTCCTTCATATCTTCCTCAGTCTGTATGATTGATCGTTTCTCAGTTGATATGATGCTCCCTCAGACCGTAATTTTGAGTGTAATCTGCTTTGAAATACATGTAGATCAAGAACTATGTAGAATTGTACATTAGATTTTTTAGTATGAAATGTTAAGGTATAACTGGCACAATTGAGACATCCTGGCAAGATCTTACAAAATTATGTAATCACCCTGTGCATTTCTACATACGACTACTTTGAATGTCTTATCAACCTCAGTTGTTTAACCTTAAGAATGCCGAAAAAGCCAAGGTTCCCACTTTATGATCAGAAGCAACTTGTTTATTGAAAATAATACATAAACATTCACGTAAGATTCTCTATATGATATTTATGCAGTATTGATTGATTGATTGATTGCAGAGTGTTAAATGTCGTTTACAACATTATTTCAGTTTATATAGTGGCGGCCAGTGCACTTATGTATTCTTTCCTGTAATTTGTTTTACCAGTACTACGCACACTATTCTTTCCTAGCCACTGGCTGCTTTCTCACAAAGCAATCGTCGAAACAATGGTCAACGTTAAGAGTGGAATGAATCCTATCGCATAGAATATCAGCAATCCTCGGAAAATAATTGGCCGAGCCGGGAATGAAACCAGCGACCCCCTGTTCTCAAGTCCTGTATGCTACCAACTGAGCTACCGAGGCTCGGCAATTATGCAGTAACTCCACTCCGTATAATCACAGGGTCAATTGAGCAACTCAGGGGCATGACCATTTTTTGATATCGTTTGTTTGTATGGTGTTTCTCGTAGTTTCAGCATATTTCTGTTATATCACGGAGGCCAGTGCATCTACCATTGCCTTCCTGTGATTCTTTATCCAGTGCTCCGCACAATATTATATCGACTGGCTGCTTTCTCACATACTCAACGTCATAAACATCAATCAGCACAGAGAGAGAGAGAGAAAGAGAGAAAGAGAGAGAAATCCGGACGGAATGATTATAATCAATCCTTGGAAAGCATTTGCCGAGCTTGGAATTGGAACCAGCTATACCGTGATCTCAAGTCCCATAGATTACCGACTGAGCTACCGATCTCGGCATTGTTTAATTTAGTGAAGGTTTCATAAACGTCGTGAAGATTCTTTCAGCGCGACCTTAGAAAACATTGTTTGAATCAGGAAAGAATGGTGATTTCATTCCGCGTTTGCCCCACTACTTCAAAAGACAAATCTGATCATTTTGGCCACGTATAACGTATTTCCAACTATGCTCTTTGTCCTATTTTAGCTCCAGGCGATTAGCTTATTCTATCTGCTTCCTTCATATTTCAACCTAACTTAATTGAATGTACCTTGAGATGATGAACCCGCCCCTGCGAAAACTAATTCATAAGTTCATGCATTTTCCATGAACTATATAGGGTGTTCATGAACACTGTGAAAAATTCATGATCAGTTCTTGAATCATTCATTTGCAATAAATTCACGAACAGCTTGGTCATGAACATTTTCAAAGTTCATGAATAAAATGTTCATGGCATATTGGTTCATGAACCATCATGAGTCATTGATTCATGAATAAGTTATGAACAATGAATCAGTCAAGAACTATTAGTTCATGACTATTTACAAACTATTAACCTATCCAGAGGAGAGATTTCAGAATCAGTTAAGAGACTAGAAGAACATTATGAATAAGTTTTTAGTCTGAACTTTAAGAATTGTGGGTCTATGTTTCAAATAAAACCCATGAAAATAAAATAACATAGGTCACACGTTTGTCTGATACTTTTTCTAAACCATTTACCTCATATACACACATTTTGATGATCTGCAGGAAACTTTGAAAACAATGTGGGAAAAGGAAAAACAAGCAATTTCTCCTTTTTCCTATGCCTTGAACTAAACTGAAATTCTTAAGCATGGCTAAACCAGATGTGCATCTGAAGTCTTTGATTCGTTTTATAGCACTTGCACCTGTCATACATGTCCGAACAGTTTGATCTTTTCTCAATGGGTATCTACTTCCAACTAATCGATATGGGTAACACCTAGATGTTCCTTCTCCTTGCTTGACAACCATGCCTGTTTCCTCACAAGTGATACAGGCTTCAGAACTATTAAATTAGGTCATGCTACGAACATCCGCCTTTGCAGGTAAATAGAAAATACCACAAGTAACAACAACTCTAGCCACTAGTTCCATTTCATCTTTCTGAAAGACCACTCCCTCACTATATGATTCATCTCTTTACTAAAGCACTCCATGTATTGTTTGAAAAGTGGTTTTCCATTCCCCTGCCATATTCCAACCAACAGCATGTTATTACATAAAAATCTCAATTTTGGACTTTGTTCATTTATTGCCATAAATATTGGTCATATCTGTGTTTTTTAACTTTGGTACAGATTCACCCCATCTGTATTGAAGACTGCACTCAAATTGTATGGACTAAGTTTTAAAAATTTATTATACAAGGGCTGTTCCATAAATTCGTGGAGTTGTTGCTGAAAATCTTTGTTTTACATTCAATTCACACCACACTTTCAGAGATCATACCCTAACATAATGTCAAGTAAATGAGAAATTTTGTCATGTCTTCTTCCGTTGTATATCAAAGAATTTGGTTTCTTTAGCAACCAAGGTAGAGCGACTTAAAGCTAGTCAAAATTTGACATTCTAATTTTTTAGAAAACGTATAAAAACGTGAAAGCCGCATGCAATTTTGATGCGAAAGCAATTGACATTACCGACGTTATTCGACGTCATTTCCGGTGAATTTGAGAATATTCCGTCCAATAGTTACATCTCAGGAGACATTTGCAGTCATGACTTCGGAAAAAAAAAATTGACGTCAGCTGATGACGTTGAGTTATGTTCTGTTGTAAAGTCTTAAACTTTCTGCGGCAGAAGCATTAAGACGCATTATGGAATCACACACTTTGCTGAATTGTGGTAAAACATTCGTTTATAAATGGCATGAACATTTTAGAAAAGGCAGGAGTTCCATATACAACGATACAAGACCGGGTCATCCGACAAGTGTTCCGACAGTGGGGAATTCAACGCTTATTCCCACAATTGAAAAATGGACTGAGAGGTCAACAGTTTGAATTATCAGAAGTACTGCGAAACAAAGCCAACGAAATCATCCCTATATCCGTTATATCTGTGATTGTGGGGCTGTTTTCTCTATCACAAACTGCTGCCTTGCAGCTTTCAATGTCTTGAAGAATACCTGAAAATAGATAAAAAAAAATGCTTAGTTAAAACGCCTTTTTTTTTAAAGTCTGCATAACTTTCAATGCTCATGTTGTAAATTGTAACATGTTGAAGTCTGCAACATCTCTCAACATCCAATAGTTCACATTTCGTACCTCTACTGGGCCGAGTAGACATGTTAAAACATGGTGAGAAAATTAAACTCTGTTCCAACATTTCTTTTACAAACATTCAGAGTGTTGGATTTTTTTGCTTTTATATGAGCCCTGCTCTGTGAAAAGGAGTCTTAATGCATCTGCAAAAAATATCCACTCATGTCAGCCTGCACAGTCCACGCAGGCTGACATGGGCCAATATTTTTAACTATCTTTAAATTTTCAGCATATCAAATGATCAGTCTACCTCATGATTCAGTCAGTTGTTTAAACAAAACAGATTTTAGGGGGTCCATAATTATGTGACTACTTGCTTGGTATAATGTAACATGGACGTGTATTAAGCCCCCCTTTTGCCAGAGCATGGCTCATATGTTTTGTTAATGCCTTGATATTCATTATTCCTAATGGATACCAGAAACTGCCTTAACATGCGAAGTGTAAGTATGTTTTACCTGCATATTATGCAAAACAACATGGAAAAAAAAGATAGTGTTTAGATCCCTTGGTCATTTCAACCATGCTTAGACAATTTGAATGTAAGTTTATCCTTTTACCATACAACCCTCAGTTTTCACTATCTAGAGAAAGGTTGCCTTTGAAGAAATTGTGTAAAAGGAGGAACTGCTGGCAACCACCATTTTCTGTTTCACACATTGCTTTTACCAGTCTAAAAAGAAATTTCAACTTTTGAGTCATATATATTGTGTTATCTGCAATTTGCTTTCAATTTGGACAAGTCTAAAATTGTCATTTGGTAAGGAGTTTAATGAGAAATCAAAATGTTCAGAAATGGAGGATTTTCTGAGTAGAAAATATTATAGGAAAAGGAGAAATAGCTCATTGTGAACAATTTCTCTTTTTTCCACATTTTTTTTTTTTTTCTTTTTTTTTTTTTTTTTTTTTTTTTCAAAATGTGTCTGCATCAGATGCATCAACATAATCTGTATGAGGTTAAGGGTGAAATTATACATGGCCACCATTTCCCCTATCATTTAAATCTAAAGAGAAACTTGTCAAATTTAAAAGCTCAAGGGTCAAAGGATCTGACAAGAGTTGGCATTTGAGATGAAATTTTATTAAACAAGTCTAGAAACAATGTTATTAAGCAGCATTTGTGAGAATAATAGCATTTTTTTCAAGGACAAGTTTAATTGAATTTTGCCACAAAAGCTAACGAATATATGATTCTTTTCATCACATAACTGAATATCAAGAATTATAGTTCATGATATGTTAACAAACAGGCCTTCATGTACACGAGGACATAAAATTTACATGAAGCCTCTTCGCTTCTTTGACAGGTACATTGCAGGCGAAGAATAATTCCAAAGAAATTTACATATAATTATTTTGTTTTTAATCTGAAATTTATAAAGTTCCAAGCTTTGTCATGATCACCAATTTCGACACTTAATTTTTCAAAGCAGTCTGGGTCATCATTGCCTAAATTTTGAGGGATATGATTTCAGAGTGTTGACTAAATACTGCACTATTTTCTTGTCTCAAAGGAAATTTGTAAAGGGTGTATAACATGGAAAACAAGGGTAATTATGTGATAAAAGATTTTCCTAAATAGAAAGATTAATTTGAAAGTTCATGGATATTGTAGAACCTCTTTTTAAAAGTATTTGGTGAATCGGTGCTGCAAAACTAGCATGAACTGTACTTAAGTCTATAAATACCTGGACAATGTAGCAGATTTGCAAGTTGAACTTTAATGTCTGGAAAGACAAATCTGCATCTTGGTTGTCTTTCTTTCTTCATCTGCATACCAACAGGGCCCTTGTACCTTAACTTTGACTGCTACTGTGGAAATCATCTAACATAGCCGGAAAAACTTTGCTGCATATCTGACAATAATGTATTTCCTTCAATGGATGAGGCTCAAGGCAGGAATATATGAATTTCTGGTCTAGGATGTGCAAATAGTTCGAGTCATGAAATATACTTTTCATTGTCTGAAGAATGTCTTCACATCCACTTTTAGTTATGTTGTTCCTTTGGAAGCAAGAGAGAATTTTCAAAGTTTGCTGTTCATTGTCTGAGGGAAAAAGTTCAGCATCTGAAGCAAAAGGGTTTTCCTCGTTATTTTCTGTAAAACAACCTTCATCAGATGTGCTACATGCATCACTACCATCTAATTCAGAATCAATTTTGTCTAAGTCTGCGGGATAAGTTGTATCGTCCATTCCAACTCCATCAGAACATGGATCATGCAATTCCAAATATGCTGTACTATCCTGAGACAATGTGTCAACATGACAAGCTGTTTAAGGACTCCTGTGGGCAACTGGGTCTGCCAGGCTCATCTGCTTCACTTGAACTTACAGTCTGCAAAAGAATGATCAGTGGAACAAATTTTACGGCCTGTACCTGTATTTGCTTCACCATTGTCTCGACGATGATTATGTGGGAAAGCAGCCAGTGGCTTGGAAAGAAAATTGTGCGGAGTACTGGTAAAAGAGACTGCAGGAAAGCATGGATAAGTGCACTGGCCACCGCGATAAAACTGAAATAATGTTGAAAACGGCGTTAAATACCATACAATCAATCAATCAATCAATTGTATTTGTTTCAATGTGTCCCAATGCTGAAATTTTCCAAAGCACAACTAAGAATGTAAAATGTATTGTCATGTATGGTTCCAAGATAAATTTACAGTTTCACCTTGAGAACAAAATACAGCAGTAAAGGCTATATCAAACATATTCCAGCTTAGCTTGACTGTTTACCACATGATTCCGTGTTTAACAACCCCACAGAAAGAGCCTTTAGAAAACGCTGTTTGAAAGAGGGAAAATGCTGGTAACCAGCATTTTCTCCCTTTACCACAAAGTTTTCTACCCTTTGTCCTACAAATCCCATTATGAAAGCTACATTTAATTTGTCATCTGCAAATATTTTCAAATTGGACAAGTCAAAAATGTCATCGTTAGGTAAAGGGTAAAGACATTTATGACCATTAGCTTAACCCTTCCCTTGTCACGATATATTTTACACTCTTCCAAACTGGAAGCGTTGTAGGAAAGTATCAAAAATTGTGACAAATGAGTGTAGTGTTTTCTAAGGGTGGAAAACATTGTGGGAATAGAAAGTAATTGTTACTAGCAATTTCTCCACTTCCGGCAATGTTTTCCAAGGCCTTCTACACCAGAGGCTGCCATTGGCATCTGGAGTACTGCTTGGCTCAGTGGTACAGTGTGGGACTCGTAACCTGGAGGCCACGGCTTCGAGCCACACAGGGACAGCTCGGTTTTTCATGGTAGTCCTTGGGCAAGACACCTTATAGCCCTTGCACAATAGTGATAAAACCCAGGAAATACAGGGTGTCCGGAAAGTAAGGTAACACTTTTGTACATTTATCATTTTGCTTTAAATACAAGTTAAAGAGATGAAAATGTATATACATGTTAATAAAATGTGTAAGTTTTTTGTGTGATAATATAATTCAATTTTCATCACTTTTTCTGCTTTTATACAGATTTCAATTCAAAAGTGCCATTTTTGTCATTGGCGTCATTTTAATAATTAATGACGTTTTCATTGTGACGGTCAACTATGCTCTTTCCTTGCCGAACACGCTCGATGAAATTGTCAATCACTTTAGCGCACATTCCAATATCAGTCTTCCTGATTTCACTTTAAGTGTTCTTTTTCAACATGTCTGTGCTGTCTGGGGTGGAACCGTATACCTTTGACTTCAAATAACCGCAAAGACAGAAGTCGTACTGGTTGAGGTCAGGATGAAGTCACCCACATTGCAAAAAACTTGGTTCATGCAGGATAGTGCAACAGCACACACATCTAAGTCTGTGACAGCCTTTTTATACCTTACGTTCGGTGATAGGGTAATATCGAGACAATATCCGGAGGTAAAAGATTGCTGAATATCGTGGCCTGAACACAGTCCTAACCTCAGCCTACGTGACTTCTTCCTTTTGAGTATTTTGAAGTCAAAGGTCTATTATCCCAACCCAGACAACACAGACAATAATTGTTAAAGAACACTTAAAGTGAAATTAATAAGACTGATATTGGAATGTGTAGTAAAGTGACCGACAATTTCATCGTGCGTATACGGAAAAGAAAGAGCACAAAAAGCCGTCACATTGAAAACGTCATTAATAGCTAAAATGACGCCAATGTCAAAAAGGTACTTCGCATGTAAAATCTGTATAAAAGTGTGAAATGTTATGAAAATTTAATGAAATTACCACAAAAATCTTGCATATTTTATACACATGCATGCTTACTTTTACCTCTTTATCTGATTTTTAAAGCCATATTATAAATGCACAAAAGTGTTACCTTACTTTCCGGACACCCTGTACATGAATATGTGAGCAGTTGCCGTGATATGACTGAAATAATGTTGAAACCAGCGTTAAATACCATTCAACCATTCCAGTTGCATCTACATGAGAGAAAGACTTTTTAAGTCTCTACAACATGCAATTTTTGTTAACATTGCAACATCTTCTCCTCTAAATGTTTTACAGCAGACTGAAAATAATATGAACATTCTGGTAAATATCTTTCTTCGTCAGAATACCCTTTTTTGTTCACTTTCACCAGAATTTGCCGACTCAGGTAGCTCAGTAGGTTAGTGTATCGGACTCATGAGCTGGTGGTTGTGAGTTTGATACCCGGTTGAGGCAAACTTTCTTGTTTGTTCTTCTTACCTCTGATGCATGTGAGAAAGTAGTCAGTGACTTGGAAAGACAGTTTTGACAGTACTGGTGTGAGAAAGCTAGGAAACACATGCATAGGTGCACGGATGGCCGTGATATGACCTAAGCTGTTAAACGGTGTTAAACTCAAATTCAATCAGAGCTGACACCTGAGTAAAGTCATCTACGACTGATAAAGCTGAACACATCTTGGTTGTAAACACATGAGTGCAAGTGACCCAATTTTTGACCCAAAATGGCCCAATTGCTAACTTCTCCAAAATATTATCAACACAAATATTGACCAAGTTTCATGAGTATCTGACTGTAAATGTAGCCTCCAGAGTGCATACAAGTATTTGAGTTGATGACCGACATTTTGACTGGACATTACCCAATTTTCATCTTGTCCCAGAAACTATCAAGACAACGTTCTAACCAATTTTCATGTGTATCAGACTTGAAATGAGGCCCATAGAGTACACACAAGGTGTTTCTAAGATTTAACCAAGTGACCTGCTTTTTGACCTGATTTGATCCAATTTCAATGTTGTTAAAAACATGGACGAGACAAACATTCTGACAAAGTTTCATGAGTATCAGGCTGACAATGTGGTCTCCAGAGTGCACAGGTTTTTCTACGAGTTGTCCCTGTGACCTACTTTTTGTCGCTACATGACTCAATTTCACACTTGCCCGAGATATCATAAAGACAAGCATGCTGACCAATTTTCATAAGTACTGGACAGAAAATGTAGCCTAAGGAGTGAACACAAGGTTTAACCAAGATTTGGCCTTGTGACCTACTTTTTTACCCGATGTGACCCAGTTTCACACTTGTCCGAGATATTATCAAGACAAACATTCTGACTAAATTTCATGAGTATTAGAGTTCACACAAGATTTTTCAAAAATTTGTCCCTGTAACCTACTTTTTGCCCACCACATGACCAGATTTCAAACATGTCTGCGATATTCACGACAAATACTCCGACCACGTTTCATTAGTATCCGACTGAAAATGTGGCTCCTAAAATGCACACGCGTTTTCCAAGATTTGCCCTGGTGACCTACCTTTTGCCAACATGACCCAATTTCAAATTTGCCTGAGATATTACCAAGACAAACATTATGACAAAGTTCCATGAGTATTGCACTGAAAATGTGGCATCAAGAGTGCACACAAGGTAATAGTTGAAGCCTGGATGACAGACGATACACAACGGACAACGCACACAGCACAATCACATAGACTTACCTAGAGAACTTTGTGCTCAAGTGAGTTAAATATGTAAAGAAAAATTTGATTGTCTCTAAACTTTGTTTTCAATTACATACCTGCAGACTGGGTACACATGTTGCTAGATGCAGACAGTCTTGTCAAATTTGGAGATTTCCATCTACGCCTTGTTCTTCCAGGAAGTTGTACTGAGGGGTCAAGGGTATAGATTTTCTTTACAGGTTTAAGTGGGGCTGAAATATAGTCAGTTAAAAGTAACTTAACAAAATTTAAAAATATTTAGCATGTGATATTACCGTTAGGAAACACAATCAAATTATGCTATGGAAGAATCAAAGAAAGAGAAAATAAATTATGGTCTGCTCAATCACCAAAATGCTGAAATACCACTGAAACACCCTGAAAAGTACGAGAAAAAAAAATGTGTAACAGAAAATATGGTTTCTTAAGGTCTTTACAACTTATGAGACAAATGTTGTTAAAGAAACAACCCCTACCAATATAAAAAAGAAGCAGAGATGGGCATACCTGTCTAATAATGCTCTACTGGCTTTATTGTTAGAAAGACAAATAGATTTCATTGATTTTTACTATCACTAAAGCATCAAATAGTACGAATAAACTGTAAAAATCTGAAGATCAGCTGACAGAATCTAGTGAAAACTGAACACTAATGTATAAATTTATGCATGACATACAAACAGACGGATGAATGACAGAAATCATGCCATGACTTAAGACGTTGTAACCTTTGACCACAACTTTAAGAAAATTACCTGAAACTTATTATTGTTACTCATTTCTAGTAATGAACTAAAAAAAGTGCACTACTACTGTAGAAGTTAATAAAAGTAATACTAGAAATAGTAAAATTTCTAAGAATTACACATATTGTGATAGCTTTCTAAATAATTCAGTATATGCCGTTATGCACTGACAACCCTGCAGCATTTCTGACGCTGAAACTTATTCCTCCCACCGATGATTTTTTCCTTGTAGCAATCTTCTTTTCTTGACATTATTTGGTATTTAGAGTTAAGCTGCAAGTATAAGACATAGTGCCTTTAATGAACCATTATTTAAGAATGAATTATTTTTCATAACTATAACTAACAGAAGTTTTTTATAAGCAAAGGTAAGTACTGATAGTACAAAAAGGAATGGCATTTGTAAGCTTCAGTGTATTCATAGTTACCAAAGAACCACAGGTCATTATTATCACCAATAAAAGAGCTAGCATTACTTTAATGTTAAAATCATGAAATTAATATCAAATAAGCAGTGCAATGTAACAACATAAAAAAAGGGAATATGAAACAAACAAGAATTGGCTACAAGTGTTGACTCAACTTGGGTACGATTTGGTTTGGGTACGTTTTCACTCTAAATCTGATAGAGTTCAACTCATTACTGGTTCACATGTGAAATGGCTCACATCGTCATAAAATTATAGAGAATCAGTTAGGCGTACCCAGTTTGACCCAAATAATCAACCTTATCGTAGGAATAAATATGCAGTCAATATCCACATATCAGGGTGAACGGACTGGAAGCGAACATATTTGAGGGTGAATGTGTTGTTAGCGATTGGACCCAGAACTACATTTTACGTCTAAAGCATCTGGCAGACAGCTTTCAGGTTGGTTAACGACAAATTGGCATCGGGAATAAATACTTGATCTGTTCATAGCAAGGTTTCATACCTTAAATTTAGAAACCACATGTCTTAAAAAGAAGACCCGCTTTCGAACTCACTCGCTACGATTTGTTTATACGCTGGTACTTGTTTTAGATATGCATGCTACGCTGTACCTGCATACGGGATGATAACCAATCTCTCTATCTCTTACAACATTTAAAATATATCCAATCCCGTATTTAAATTTGATAATGAAAGCATTTAATGCCCCGAAAATGTGTTCTACCGATATATATGATTTTTTTTTTTTTTTTCATTATTACTGAATAGTGTACCCTAACGCTTTCCAATGCTTTTTTTTCCCCAAATCATGGATCTGTAATTGTCGTTGATATGAGCGAGACATTTCGCGCCACTTTTCACGAGACCGCCTTTCTCTAAATGGAAGAAGCGCGCTACGCACTCATCCAGTGGGAGGACCGTTTAATGTCAGTAATTTCAACTGAAGAAATTACTAGCGAGAATAAACGGCCATCTGGGGGCGAAATCATCACGGCCAAGTTTGGAAAGCAGAGAAGAGAATACGAAGCAGTCGTTTGTCAAATATATCGTAAGTAAAATTTTCTTCTGTAATCGTCCCGGATTTAGAAAGCCTCGACGATAGAAATTGGTAGCCTCGAGTGTCCGTAATCCGTGATGATAGGGAAACAACCTGATGAAATTAAGAATTAAGACAAGAACATGAGCTAGAATTAACTTGCTTTCACAAAGAAATCGTTTCTGATCGGTTTCCATGTTCAATGTGCACAAACAAAAACCATGGCGTGACCTTCCAGTAGCTCGGTAGTATTTTACAGCAGTATGGTGTATGTCCTTGCTCTTAGCTCTACTGGCTGAAAGCCAGCTGAGCTTATGTCATGGTGCAGTTTGTCATCCATCCGTCTGTCAGTTAGTCTTTTACTTATCTCCGCGATAAAGTCTGCGTTTTTGGTCGGATTTTCGTGAAACTTGCACAGTTTGTTTATCTCATCAATAGCGTTAAGCCTACTGATTTTGAAAAAAAAAAAAAAAAAAAAAAATCTGACAATCAGTGTGAAAAAAGCAGCTATTTGAAGTTGAAAATTTCCATTTCTTGTATATGCGATAAAGTCTGCAGTTTTGATCAGATTTTCAAGAAACTTGGACAGTTGCTTTGTATCATTAACAGCTTGAATTTTATTAATTTTGAAAGAAATTCTGACAATCAGTGTGGGAAAAGTAGCCATTTGAAATTGAATATTTCCATTTCTTGTTTATGCAATAAAATCGGCATTTGTGGCCAGATTGTTGTGAAACTTTCACAGTTTATTTGTCTCAGCAATAAGTTGAGCCGTATTGATTTTGAAAGAAACCTGACAATGGGTATAGGTGAGCTTTTGTGCTCATGCTGTGTCTGGCGTCCGTCGTCAACTTTTACCTTGTGTATGCTCTAGAGGCCACATTTTCAGTCCAATACTCTTGAAACTAGGTAAGAATGTTTGCCTTGATAATATCTTGGATGAGTTTGAAAATTGGTCATGTTGGGTCAAAAACTAGGTCACTAGGTCAAATGTTAGAAAAACCTTTTGTACATACTAGAGGCCACGTTTCCGGTCTAATATTCTTTAAAATTGGCCAGAGTGTTTGTTTTGATGATGTCTCAGACGAGATTGAAAATGGGACATACTGGGTCAAACACTAGGTGAAATCTTAGGAAAACCTTACGTATCCTCTGGATGCCACATTCTCGGTCAAATACTTATGAAAAATTGTCAGAAGGCTTGTCTTGATGTTATCTTCTTGGAGTTTTAAAATGTGTCTTGTCAGGTCAAAAACTAGGTCACTGGGACCAATCTTTAAAAAAACTTATGTACGCTCTAGAGGCCACATTTTCAGTTCAATACTCCTGAAACTTGGTCAAAATATTTATCTTGATGACATCTTAAAGCAGTTTGAAAATGGGTCAGGTTGGATGAAAACTGGGTCACTAGGTCAAATCTTAGAAAAACCATGTGTACACTCAGAGGCCACAATTTAGGATCAATGCTCATGAAACTCGGTCAAAATGTTTGTCTTGATAACATCTTGGATGGGTCTAGAAAAAGCTTGCGTACAAGCTAGAGGCCAAATTTTCAGTCCAATAATTATGACAGCTTGTTAGAATGTTTTTCATAATATCTCGAAACAGATTTAAAATGGATCATGTTTTGCAAAAATGCTCAGGTGAGCGACTTCAGGGCCATCATGGCCGTCTTGTTTAGCTCACCTGAGCACAAAGTGCTGAAGGTGAGCTTTTGTGATAGTGCTGTGTCACATTCTCTGTCTGATAAATATGAAACTTTGTCAGAATGTTTGCTTTGCTAAAATCTTGCACAAGTTCAAAATTGGGTCACGTCCTGTCAAAAAATAGGTCACTGGGCAAAATCTTAGATAAACCTTGTGTGCACTGTAGCGGCCACATTTCAGGTCTGATCCTCAAGAATCTTGATCAGAATGATTGTCTTGATAATATCCTGGACAAGTTTGAAATTGGGTCATATAAGGTCAAAAAGAAGGTCATTAGGCCAAATATTAGAAAAACCGTGTGTGCATTCTAGAGACGATATTTTTAGCCCAATAACTCAAGAGACTGTCAGAATGTTTGTCTTGATGATATTTCAGACAAGTTTGAAATTGGGTCACATTGGGTCAAAAAATAGATCACTAGGCCAAACATTAGAAAGTCCATGTGTGCACTCTAGAGGCCATATTTTAAGCCCAACAGTTTCTTCATGTTTTACAGCAAACCAAAAGTATTTGTACACACAGTCTAAACTCCCACCAAAATACAGATACGATGAAATAAAAGAAAAACAGATATGTAGCAAGACTACTCAAGAAAAAGGTATATTGGATAACAATCTTTCGGAAAGTTGCCCAGTTCTTTCACTGGACATTTTGTCTGGTAGAAAAAAAAACCTTTAAC
Organism: Hippopus hippopus; assembly: GCA_946811185.2. Lineage (NCBI taxonomy): Eukaryota > Metazoa > Mollusca > Bivalvia > Cardiida > Cardiidae > Hippopus > Hippopus hippopus. The sequence continues at coordinate 29,127,578 of OX328103.1, forward strand.
CTGCCTGAATTTGATTTTACTAGACCGAAAATATCAATAGATTGAATTTATTACATGAAACTTTTATGAATTTTATAAAGAATATCAATCAGGAACATATAATGTATTCCCAAGCTTTAGTACTGGTTAATCACTCAGGATTAAGCATGAATTGGCGAACCATTGAAGTTTTATTACATGAAACTTTTATGGATTTAATAAAGAATATCAATCAGGTACATATAATGTATTCCTAAGCTTTAGTACTGGTTAATCACTCGGGAAGCATGAACTGGTGAACCACTGAGGTAAAACAACTGAAATACTGGTACTGTTGACAATAATAATAATGACAATCAACATGCAGATAAGACAATCAGTATGTGTAACTGTGTAATAAAATAAAACTGAATTCACCTTTTAATCAATACATGATACTAACACATGTACTGTAATCTTCGGGGTTATTTTGTGCACTCCATCTTTCATCTAGAGAAAAGAAAGTTCTAGAAACCACTGAAATAAAAGCCTCGGAATTACATTGGACAGAATTTCAATAGACCAAAAATCATCGCACAAATATTATATGTCATTAATTTGTACAATTTTTATTGGTCTATTGAAGCTGAGTAGAGTACAGGAAAACCCTGTGCCGTTTGCAAAATAGTTTTTGACCTTTCAATGTTCTTTTAATCTTTAAACGCACACAGTCAGTGTAAGGAAATTATGTAAACACTCACTGTGTACCATAAAGGAATATTCAGCCTTGTGAACTGAAGAATATTGATGCACTAATCTGACTTTACAAGGCGTGTCCGCTAGACTGTTGACACTTCAGAAATACTGGGATAACTCTTTTCTTTAGCTTTACTGTCAGAAGGGTAGAAGAGACAATGGGATGACTACTTGTCCGTCAGCCACTTTTTGCCTTGTTCAGGTATTGAGCCTTCATTGCTCTATCTTTATTGTAACCGTCCTTTTCTTGTATCTCTCTTATCACTGAAGGTATCTACTTCAAATTTAGGCTTGTTGTTATCTATACAAAGGGTAAACCAGTACAGAAGGGCAAGTAACTCTTGAAGTATTTTTGACAGTCATGCTCTTTCAGCAAAAATTTTATGTTAAAGAGGGGCAACTGCTGCCTAGTCTTGGCACTCGTCTGTGGTTATTCACAGCCATTGTGATCCTTTTGTTAGCAACCAAACAGTTTCTTAATCTTTTTTTTTTTTTTTTTTTTGTTAAACATGTTTTCTGTTTTTAGGAAATAAAAAAAAAAAACTATTGTTCAGTTTCAGAGGAGATGAAAGGGAACAAAAAACCATGGAAATACAAGAAGGTACTTGCAAAATTCTCTTAATTTTTGACCAGGTTATACCATAAATTGTTTAAGTCGTTTTTATTCTTCATGCCTGAAGTACTGTAAAAGAATTCGGAAAGTGGTTTTTAGCTTGCCTATTCATAGTCTTCTGTATGATAATATCTACGTCTGTACAAAGTATGATAAACCTATGAATTTTTAGCTTGGCTATTTTCGAAGACAATGTCAAGGTACTGTCATAACCTTGTTCTCGTCATGCAAAAACTTGGACATTTTATAATGTCTCTGTCAGTACAAAAGATATATACTTCAGAATTGGACTGGTTGTTAACTATCAAAAATGAAACCCATACAACATGTGCAGGTTACAGTCAAAATGTTTTTGTCACAGTTATGCCCCTTTTTTGACTTAGAATTTTCACTAAAAGCAACTGCAGCCGAGTGTTGGCACCTGCTTATGGTGCTTTTCTTATGCACATATTATGCTAACAACTTCTAGAATTGGTTTAAACTTCTCCATCAACTTTGGTACTTCAATCCTTTCAAGACAGACACCTCTCCATTGAATTTCAGCAGAGTTTAGATCCTTTTTCAATCTATATTTTGTGTTAAAGTTTAATGCGTAAGGCAATTTTGGGTACAACTTACAGTACAGTTGTCAAAAGTTTTCTGTACTTTGTGCTTCGACAAAACCATAACAATTTTTTAGGAAAGGATTAAAAAAAACTTTATAACATCTAAGCAAATTTTTTCAACACATAATTAAAAGCCTTATCTATTTTCAGGGAATCCCATATAGTTGTAGCCATCAAAACTTGGTGAAAGTAAAGAGATGGGTTATGATCAGAAATCCACAGAAGTACCGGGTAGTGACAAACTTTTTTGATTTGGGAATTAGTTTCTTGAAATAAAAGAAATCGATGTGACTGCAGCAGACAAATATGGAAAGGGAAACATGCAATTGCACCTTTATCCACAATGTTTTATTATGCTTAGATTGTATGTGTAAAACTTTTTGTTTCTTGTCTTTAGATGCTATTGACTTGAAAATCATAATCGAAATGAGCTTGTTTGGGTAGCATGCCATTGATAGTAAAAGCAGTTCGTATTACAGAAATATATTCTCTTAGTGTTCTAGTTGCGCAGTACTCGTAATGAAGGAGTCCTCAGTTTGATCTTCTAGTGGCACTCGTCTGGTCGGAGTGTCTATGGGGAAAGCATCTTGGTAGAACTGTTATTTCCCCAGGAAGCACGGTTATGACTGAATAACTGTCAGAAGGGGAAAAAAAACCTATGCAGTCAGTCATAGTAATCTATTTTCTACTCTTTTTAGATGTTTACATGAGCAGATAAAAAGATTTTTGTTGTCAACTTTGTCAAAAACCTTATCTGTTTTCAGGGAATTCTACCAAGTTATTGTCATCTAACTTGGATGAGAGTAACATGATACATGTAGTCCCTGAACAGGAATCCACTGAAATATCAGAAGGTAATGACACTTCATTATTTTTTTTTTAAACTCTGCCTTTGTAGTTTTAAAGTACTTGAATGTTAATTTTTTTTTACTATCATGTAGGTGATAGAGCAAAAAATACTTGAATTATTTTCCTGCAGTTATGCCATGCTGGACCATTTCACTCTTATTATTGGTAGTAATCATGTATATGTTTGGACAAACATGTATATCTATGCACTACAGAAAAAGGGTAAATGTTTAGGTGTCTTGAGTACAAGCCATGCCTTATGATCACATCTGGTGCTCAGAGGGTCAGTGTTCATCCTATTCTTTAACAATCTTCTAACCCATAAGAGCAACATCTATTAACCTATTCCTTAGTGACAATTTTTGAATAGTCCCTTATTCAAAGGGCTTGGAGACAACAATTCTTAATTCAACAGGAGATAATGCTATTACTGATCAGAAAACAGTTTGAGAAAAAGAGGTATTGCTTGTAACAAGCAATTTCACTTTTCCCACAAAGTGTTCAAAAAACATAAGTACTTGTTAAAACATGGGTTTGTTTTTTACAGGGTTACATATTACCCAAAATTTGGTCTATAGGTTTTTTTTTTGTTACTGTCCTAGTTAATATATCAAATTTAAATTATTGCTTGTCCAGATTCAGCAGTTGAACTGTATCTGAAACAACGCGGTTCTGAAACGCCCAGGTTTGTTAATTCAGAAGTTTATATGATTTTGAGCCAACCTGAGCACAAGGTCCTTAAAGGTTGGCTTTGGTGCTACTGACCTGTGCCATTTGTCATGTATTGATTATCATCCATTAGTAATTCCTTTAAAAGCCATTTTACCCGGCCAGATAGCTCAGCAGTTAGCATATCTGATGGGTGACCTGGTGGTTGGGGGTTTGATATCCTGGTGAGGTAATTTTTCACCTCTCACCTCTGATGCAAGTGAGAAAAGCTGTCAGTGGCTTGGAAAGAAAGTTGTGCAGTCCTGGTGTGAGAAAGCCTGGAACAAATGTGTAGGTGCACTGGCCACTGTGATTTGACTTAAGATGTTAATACAGCATTAAACTCCAAACAAAGAAATAAAAAGCCCATTTGAAAACTTCTTGGCCAGTTTTGATCAAACTTATTTTGAGTGTTTCTAAGAGCCAGTTTTGACCGAACTTTATTGGAGTGTATCCTTGGTTATCTGCGACATTTTATAACCCTTTACCACACAGTGCGGACTTTTAACGACCTTGAGAAAGAAGAATGTTGAAAATATTGAGTGAAATAGAAAAAAATATGCTGGGCCCAGCATTTTCTTTTTTCCAGAATGTTTTCTACTACCATAATTTAAGCAACAATTTGTTGTCTATTTTGTTGTGTGGTAAAGGGTTATTACTTCACCACATAATCCTGTATTTTAATGGCCCTGAAGCAGAAGCTGTTAAAAAAGACAGAGTGAAAAAAGGAGAAAATGCTAGGAACCAGTATTGTCTCCTTTTCCAACGTTGTCTGCCCCAACAGACAGAAATCATCAATGAGCTACATTTGATTTGTCGTCTGTATATGCTTTCAATTTTGTTAAGTCCAAAATTTTGTTGTGTTGTAAAGATTTAAGAGAATAAAGAAAATGAAATCTATTCAAAATTCTGGTTATTTTGACAATGAAAAAAATTACATTTGCAGAGCCATTCTTTCAAATTTGTCCCCCATTTTGTAAGGGTCTTTTGTAGCTCAGTGTTTGTGGCTCACCCTAGCCTTGTACTGGTGAAACCCAGGTAATACATAAATATGTCAGCTGTTACCATGTCATGAATTCAAAATATGGCTGAAATGCTTATCATGTGACACAGGATAAACATATCTTGAAGAATGTGGCTTAATTAAGAACTAAGCTCCAGCAGAGGCCAGGAGTTCTTTCTCAAAAATACAAACCTCTGAAAAATGGGTCTGAATTCTAAATTTCTGGCACAGTGGTAATCATTCTCTAGAATGATAAAAATTTCATAGGTTGGTAATATGGAGACCCCAGCTGGTGGAGAATATCTTTGATATACTCGCCTTCCAATTTCTTTCTAGAAAAAGACGCATAACAAAACTGGAAGATGAAATGAAGACCATAAGAGAGGATGTGAAATATTTAAGAAGAAAGTTAAGAAAAGTGGAAGAAAGAATTGGTTCACAAACAAGCAAAACAGCTGAAAAAGAAACAATATCTTCAGATGCTGTGCAAGAAGTACAACAACAGACAAAAATTAATGACTTTTTTTTTCAATCAGTATGTCACACTACAGACAACAACAAAAAAATTCAAATGTTATGTAGTCATATTTTTACTGTCGATGAATTGAAAACTCCAAGCCCAACAGGAAAACGTACACTTAAGTGTGGTGACTCAGTAAGACCAGCTCTAGAACATAAGAAACTGAAAAGTTTCTATTGAAATTCAGTTCTCTGCCAGCGACTAACACTTTGACCGACAACACAATAACAGATTGTCATCTTCATAATATTTTCCATACTCTTAAACGGTATGATTTAAATGAATTTTAACACCTGCATTGTTTTTTTGGCTGCTATTAGGCCTTTAAAGATAGGTTAATAGTAACATTGTTTAAATAGGTTTATAGTGGTAGTAAGTGGCTTACCACAGCTTTTTGCAAATTAGAAGTGTCTCCAGACAACACTTTTTTATATAAAAAGGCAGACATTGTCAATTGATAGCAAATGTAGAAAGAAAAGTTATTTTTTGGACAGCTGTGAGTAAAATTTGCTGATTAGGTTGAAAACATGGGAAAAGAGCTAATGTAATGAATAACTCCTCTAGCCACATCGTTTTCAAAAGCCATCTTTTGCAGGGGCATCAAAAGTTGTTTATAAGAGCTTAATGGGCTGATTATTGTTTCAGGTTTCACTGGCACTGAAACGTAGAATTACAGAAGCTTTTTGTGGATGTTTAAGGATATTTTCAATTTTTTTTTTTAAGTCAACGTTTCAGTTAGAGTTTAATTTTGACAGTATTGGATATACTGCAGTTGATAGCAACTGGAGAAATAAAAATCTATACTTAAACAGCTGAGTAAATTTTTTTGGTTATGCAACAAGCCATAATGGGAAAAATGAAACTGCCCGTAACAAGGAATTTCTCCTTTGCCCTTATTATGTAACCCTTTACCACACCATACTGACTAAATGACCATCAGAAGAAAACTTTTGAAATCATTTTGGGATAAGGAGAAAATGCTGGTTACAGCATTTTCCCCGTTTTCCAGGTTTTCAATCAACTACACAATTTTTAGCCAAATTAAATTTTGCATCTGCATCATAATATGCTGTGCGGTATGTCTAAAATTTTGTTGTTTGGTAAAGGGTTAAAGAAACTATCTAATAGAGAGGCATCAGAAGTCGTTTTTAGCTCACCTGAGCACAACGTGCTCAAGGGGAGCATTTAGGATCACCCTGTGTCCGTCGTGCGTTGTCCGTCGTTCGTGGTCAACAATTTCTTTAGTGTTTGTTGTTTGTTTGTTTGTTTGTATTGGAGTTTAACGCCATTTTAACAGCTTAGGTCATATCATGGCGGTCAGTGACGCACCCACGTGTTTCCTGGCTTTCTCACACCAGTACTAACACAACTTTCTTTCCAAAGCCACTGACTACTGTTCTCACATGCATCAGAGGTGAGAGGCGAAAAATCGCCAGAAAGAAAGTTCGCCACAACCGGGTATCGAACCCGCAACCTCCAGGTCACGAGTCAGATACGCTAACCACTGAGCCACCCGGCCAGGCCAATTTCTTTAAACATCTTCTACTAAACCACTGGGCCGATTTGGACCAAACTTGGCTGGAATGTTCCTTGGGAGGTCATCTTTAAAAACTGTTCACAGAATTTGATTCTATCAAAAACTCTGGTTGCCATGGCAACCAAATGGAAATTTTCTAAGAAATTCTTTAAAAATCTTCTCTGATGAAACCGCTGGTCAGATTTTGAAATAATTTCATTGGGTGACCCTTTTCAAAAATTGTTCGCGAAATTTTGATCCGTCGAAAAACATGGCCGAGGCAGTGGGGGGGTGGGGGGCTCCTTGCTTCAAGTGGGGTCAACAATTCTTTAAACATCTTCTCCTCCTAAACCGCTGGGCCAATTAGAACCAAACTTTGCTGGAATGTTCCTTGGGAGGTCCTCTTTAAAAAGTGTTCACAGAATTTGATTCTATCAAAAACTTTGGCTGCCATGGCAACCAAATGGAATTTTCTAAGAATTTTTTTTAAAAATCTTCTCCTCTGAAACCGCTGGTCAGATCTTGAAATCATTTTACAGAAATGTTCCATGGGTGACCCTTTTGAAAATCTGTTCGCAAAATTTTGATCCGTTGAAAAACATGGGGGGGGGGGGCTCCTTGCACTGCATTGACTTAAAGAAATTCTTTGAAATTCTTTTTCTCTTAAACCATTTGTCAGATTTTGAAATAATTTCACAGAAATGTCCCTTAGATGCCCCTTTTGAAAAAAAATTAAAGAAATTTTGATCCGTCGAGAAACAAGGCTGTGGTGGTGGGGGGCTATTTGCACTTTACGGACATGAAGAAATTCTTAGAAATTCTTCTTCTATTAAACCACTGGTCAGATTTTGAAATAATTTCACAGAAATGATCCTTTGGTGCCAAATTATGCCCCTTTTTAGCTTACCTGAGCACAACGTGCTCTAAGTGAGCCATTGTGATCGCCCTTTGTCCGGCGTCCGTCAACAATTTCTTTAAACATCTTCTTCTCCTAAACCACTGGGCCAATCTTGATGAAACTTGGCAGGGATGTTCCTTGGGTGAAGCTCTACCAAAGTTGTTCAAAGAATTGAATTCCACCCATAACTCTGGTTGCCATGGCAACAAAAAGGAAAAAAAAAAGCAAAATCTTTGAAAATCTCCTCCTCTGAAACTAGAAGGCGTAGAGCATTGATATTTGGTATGTAGCATCTCCTAGTGGACCTCTATCAAGTTTGTTCATATGATGCCCCTGGGGTCAAAACTGGCCCTGCCCCGGGGATCACAAGTTCGAACATAGGAACAAAGAAGGAAAAGTTTAAAATTTTTCTTCTCTGAAACTGGAAGGTATAGAGCTTTGATATTTGGTATGTAGCATCTCCTAGTGGACCTCTACCAAGTTTGTTCATATGATGCCCCTAGGGTCAAAATTGGCCCCGCCCCGGGGGTCACAAGTTCGAACATGGGAACAAAAAAGGGAAAAATTTAAAATTATTCTTCTTTGAAACTGGAAGGCATAGAGCTTTGATATTTGGTATGTAGCATCTTCTAGAGGACCTCTACCGAATTCGTTCATATGATACCCCTGGGGTCAAAACTGGCCCTGCCCCGGGGGTCACAAGTTCGAATATAGGAACAAAAAAGGGAAAACTTTAAAATTCTTCTTTATTTGAAACTGGAAGGCGCAGAGCTTTGATATTTGGAATGTAGCATCTCCTAGTGGGCCTCTACCAAGTTTGTTCATACGATGCCCCTGGGGTCAAAACTGGCCCCACCCTGAGGGTCACAAGTTTAAACATACATGTAGGAACACAGGAGGAAAATTTTAAAATTCTTCTTCTCTGAAACTGGTAGGCATAGAGCTTTGATATTTAGTATGTAGCATCTCCTAGTGGACCTCTACCAAGTTTGTTCATACGTTGCCCCTGGGGTCAAAACTGGCCCCGCCCCGAGGGTCACAAGTTCGAACAAAGGAACAAAGAAGGAAAACTTTAAAATTCTTCTTTTCTAAAACTGGAAGATGTAGAGCTTTGATATTTGGTATGTAACATCTCCCACTGGACCTCTACCAAGTTTGTTCATATGATGCCCCTGGGGTCAAAACTGGCCCCGCCCCGGGGGTCACAAGTTTGAACATAGGTACAAAAAAGGGAAAACTTTAAAATTCTTCTGTGAAACTGGAAGGCGTAGAGCTTTGATATTTGGTATGTAGTGAACCTTTTCTAAGTTTGTTAGCCCACCTGAGCACAACATGTTCAGTGAGTTCAAAATTGGGTCACCTGGGGTCATAAACTAGGTCACTAGGTCAAATTAAAGGAATACCTTGTGGGCACTCTAGAGGCTACATTTATTGCTCAAATGACCTGAAATTTGGTCAGAATGTTTGTCTTGATGAAATCTCGGACGAGTTTGGATTTGGGTCACCTGGGATCATAACTAGGTCACTAGGTCAAATTAAAGAAATACCTTAAGGGCACTCTAGAGGCCACATTATTGGCTCAATTGACTTGAAAATTGGTCAGAATGTTTGTCTTGATCAAATCTTACACGAGTCTGAATTTGGGTCAACTTGGGTCATAAACTAGGTCATTAGGTCAAATTAAAGAAATACCTTTAGGGCACTCTAGAGGCCACATTTATTGTTCAATTGATTTGAAAATTGGTTAAGATGTTTCTCCTGGTGAAATCTAAGATGAGTTTAAAATTGGGTCACCTGGGGTCATAAACTAGGTCATTAGGTCAAATTAAAGAAATACCTTCAGGGCACTCTAGAGGCCACATTTATTGTTCAATGATTTGAAAAGTGGTTAAATGTTTCTCTTGATGAAACCTAAGATGAGTTCAAAATTGGGTCACCTGGGGTCATAATCTAGGTCACTAGGTCAAATTAAAGAAATACCTTTAGGGCACTCTAGAGGCCACATTTTTTGCTCAATTGACTTGAAAATTGGTCAGAATGTTTGTCTTGATAAAATCTCTCATGAGTCTGAATTTGGGTCAAGTGGGCTCATAAACTAGGCCACTAGGTCAAATTAAAGAAATACCTTTAGGGCACTCTAGAGGCCACATTTCTTGCTCAGTTGACTTGAAAATTGGTCAGAAATTTGTCTTGATGAAATATTGGATGAGTTTGAAATTGGGTCACCTAGGATCATAAACTAGGTCACTTGGTTAAATTAATGAAATACCTTTAGGGCACTCTAAGGGCCACATTTATTTCTCAGTTAAGTTGAAAACTCTTCAGAATGTTTGTCTTGATAAATATTGTAATGAGTTCTAAATTGGGTCATGTATGGTGATAAAGTAGGTCACTAGGTCAACTTACGGAAATTTCTTGTGGATGCTCTAGATGCCACATTTTAAGCTCAATTGACCTGACAATTGGTCAGAAATTGAATTTTGCACATGGAGTGAAATTTCACCTATTGACTCGGGTGAGTGATCCATGGCCATCATGGCCCTCTTGTTAGCTGTACTGGCCAAAATGCATGTACATGTATACGTGCTTATCTAGAGTGTCTGTTACTAGTACCTGGCACAATATTCTTCCCTAGCCATATATACATGTATAATGGATAATATGATAAAGGAGATGTTTCTCTATTTTTCTGGTTTACAGAAAGAAATCATCTTTTTTTTCCAACTCGTTTGAAACTTGCAGAAACTGTTTTTATCATACTTATTCAAGTATTTAACTTAAAACTACTGTATGTATGCTGCAGTGCATGTTACCTGAGGCTTCATTTGTAAACAGAAATTTACAGTTCTTCCCTGTAAGTAAATGGACTGTTGATCAAGAAATGTTCATGAAGTATTCATGAATTGTCCTTGAATTTAAATATTTTATCCCCATTAAACAATAATTAATTTTCATGAACTTTGATTCAAGAAAATTTCATTAATTGGGTTCATGAAATGGTTCATGAACAAGTCATGAACGGCCGCGTCGTTCAGACTATTCATGAATTATTGTTCATGAACTTTAGTTGAAGAAAATTTCGTGAATTCTATATAATGAACTTGTCCTAGTGTTCATGAAATAGTTCATGAACAACAAGTTATCATGAACGGCCATTTGTCGTTCACATACTATTCATGAATTACCGCTCATGAATTACCGCTCATGAATTGTGTATGAACAGTTCATAATCATTTCCGAGGGGTATGCCTGCACTGTGGTTTCACCAATAACTCTTTGGCCTCTACTTCTTCTTCATGATCTTAACCCTCAGTCTAAACGGTTTGAAATAACGTATTCACCTCATTTCATTGTCATCTCTCTCTATCTCTCTTCTTCCTTTCTCTCTTTTTTTCATTTCTTTCTCTCCTCTCTCTCTTGCTCTCTCTCTCTCTCATTTCGCTTCCATTGAGTACAATTCTACATTTATAGAAACAAGGGCCGTCGTAGACGGATTATGCTTCCCGAACAGGTCTCTTTTTAGGAAAGTGAATGCTGTCAGTAAATGGTTGGTCACGGGAGAGGAGGGTGGGGGTGAAACAGGCTACTTGTGTCTGGTCCCATCTGCCAAACTGCATTTTGCCAATGTTCAAATAATTAAATAAAGAAGGGGCATAATTTTTGGAACAGTGGAGTAAAACTTCCTGTCAGTGTGAACAATCTGTAAATCAAACATTACTATTATAGTAATGGCAAAATTGTCTTTAAAAAAATCAGATTAAACATTTATGAACTTTGTGTTTGAGTTTGTCATTAAGCCCTCTTTTTCTATAACACAGCTTAGTATAAATAGGAAAGAATGAAATCATGGGGTTTTTGATCAGCAACATATATGTTGAGTAGTCTTGAAAAAACTGGGAAATGTTTATTTCAGAGTCCAAAAAAAACAAAACTTAAAGTTATAAGACATTAAGCACCCTTTTCCCGTAACATGGTTTTGCAGAGATTGAAACAAAACAAGGGCACATGGTGAAGCTTTTAATAAACAATATAAATGGGAAGTTTCATGAAATTTTGACAAAAACAGGAGGTATTACTAAAATTGGAATTTTACAAGAAACTCCCTTTTTCCAAGACACAGCCTCAAATTGGAAAACCGGGAAAAGTACATCGGCACAATACCCTAAGGAGTTCATATATGAAGTTTCATCCAATTTGGTCCAGGGGTTGTGGAGAAATGACTTCAGACGGACAGACGGACGGATAGACGAAGCAGCGACTATATGCTCCCCCTTTGGGAAGCATAATAATCGTGTATCAAGACAATGTTTTGATTGAATGATTCAGAACAATGTATTGGTTGTCATGGGTGAAAAACTATCCAACTTTTGAAAACAAACTTTATCCAGAATCCAGTGTTGTAAATGTAGATATGAGCCATGCTCTGGCAAAAGGGGGCTTAATGCATCTCTGTATTGCATGATACAAAGCAAGTCATCACATGATCATAGATCCATAAAATGCATTTTGTCTAACAACCTACAGAATCATGATGTAAACTGGTCCTCTGACATACAGAAAATTGACCAATAGTGAAAACTTTCGACATTACTTTAAGCTTTATTTTGAGTAGTTATTTCCCTTTTATATAATTTTGCACATGTGCAGTAGTCAATAAAATGAGTTGATTGTCCGACATATTGTTTTTATCGTTGGTAAATAACATGGTGTCGGAAGAAAATCACTAATGGATCGATTTCTACCTGGCAACAGCTCAGTCTTACCGGTAATCTAGCCTAGAATTGGTGCAGATTTAAACAGCAGTACGAGGTTTACGAAATTGATTCAGGTACTGACAAGAAAGATGCAAAAGTAGGAGCAATGGCGTTCCTCCATGTTGTTGGTTCAGAATCTTTAGAGATCTACAACACATTCTCATGGGAGAATGAAGATGACAAACTAAAGATCGACAAAATATTTTAGCAATTTGTCAATTACTGCAACCCTCACAAGAATGTAACGTACGAAAGACATGTATTTTTCACGAGAAATCAGAAGGAGGGAGAGAAAGTAGATACGTACGTCACAGATTTGAGAAACAAAGCTTCGACTTGCAAATTTGACGTGTTGAAAGAAAGGCTCATATGTGATCGAATCGTTTGTGGCATTAAGAATGATAGCGTAAGATCTAGATTACTACGAGAAAAAGATTTAACTTTAGAAAAGTGTATTGACATTTGTCGAGCTGCAGAAGTAAGTGAAGTCCAAATGAATGAACTAGCTGAAGAGAAAATGGTACATGGTATATTGCAAAACCCCACAAATCAAAATCAAAAATCAACTAAAGCACAGAACAAACCTAAAGTGAAGCCAAAATAAAAAAATCCAAGCCCCAATGCCTCTAAAAAACTATCACAATTCAGTCAAAGGCGCAAATACTGTGGGAAAATACACCATCGTGGTCCCAAACATTGTCCAGCATATGGTGAAATTTGCTCCAAATGCAAAGGGTTAAATCACTTTGTGAAAATGTGCTTAAGCAGCACACAAAAAGTAAACACAGTGGAATGTTCAGACTGAGAGTCGGATTCTGAGTCCTTTTTTGTTGGATCTGTTGTAAACAAAGCTGAAAATAAATCAACAGAATCAGAATGATATGTTGAGGGCATTGTGAACAACCTAAGCATTAATTTTAAAATTGACAGTGGAGCAGAGTGTAATGTACTTTCAAAAGAGTTATGTGCTAAGGCAGGAATCAAGAATATCAAATGGACAAGAGCAAAATTGGTGTTATATTCAGGCCATCAAATTGAAACTGTTGGTAAAGCAGATATTGCCATTTTTATAAATGGTAAATATCGTGTGACAGAGGTGCAAGTGGTAGAAAATGAAACCATCCCTGTACTAGGTCTACAGAGCAGCACTGAAATGGGCTTAGTCAAAAGAATTTGTAGCACAGAGAAAATAAACCCATTAGATGAACTTAAACACAAATACAACACTGTATTTCAAGCTATTGGCTGTTTACCTGGTGAATACAAAATTGAACTTGATGACACAGTACCACCTGTAATACAACCTCCCAGGCGGATACCTCTTATGTTATGTAGCAAAGTGAAAGCAGTACTACAGAAAATAGAAGAAATGAAGGTTATAAGCAAGGCTGAAAAACCTACCAAATGGGTTAACTCAATAGTGATAGTTACAAAACCGTCAGGATACGTTAGAATTTGCCTTGACCCTCGGAATTTAAACAAAGCTATTCGCAGAGAGCACTATCCAATGACAAGAGGGCCATGATGGCCCTGAAGTCGCTCACCTGAGCCTTTTGACCAAACATGATCCATTTTAAATTTCTTTCAAAAGTGTACACAAGGTTTTTCTAAGATTTGACCTTGTGACCTAGTTTTCAACCCGACATGACCCATTTTCAAAATCATCCAAGATATCATCAAGACAAACATTCTGACCAACTTTCAAGAGTATTGGACAAAAAATGTGGCCTCTAGAGCCTACACAAGGTTTTTCTAAGATTTGACCTAGTGACCTAGTTTTTGACCCAACAGGACCCATTTTCAAATTCATCCAAGATATCATCAAGACAAACATTCTGACCAATTTTCAAGAGTACTGGACTAAAAATGTGACCTCTAGAGCATACACAAGGTTTTTCTAAGATTTGACCTTGTGACCTAGTTTTTGACCCCACATAACCCATTTTCAAACTCATCTGAGATATTACCAAGACAAACATTCTGACTAACTTTCAAGAGTTTTGGACTGAAAATACGGCCTCTAGAGCATACACAAGGTTTTTTTAGAATTTGACCTAGTGACCAAATTTTTGACTCTACATGACCCATTTTTTAACTCGTCCGAGATGTCATCAAGACAAACATTCTGACCAATTTTCAAGAGTTTTGGACTGAAAATATGGCCTCTAGAGCGTACACAAGGTTTTTCTAAGATTTGCCCTAGTGACCTATTTTTGACCTTACATGAACCATTTTCGAACTCATCCAAGATATCATCAAGACAAACATTCTGACCAACTTTCAAGAGTTTTGGACTGAAAATATGGCCTCTAGAGCGTACACAAGGTTTTTCTAAGATTTGACCTAGTGACCTAGTTTTTGACCCAACAGGACCCATTTTCAAACTCATCCAAGATATCATCAAGACAAACATTCTGACCAATTTTCAAGAATTTTGGACTGAAAATATGGCCTCTAGAGCGTACACAAGGTTTTTCTAAGATTTGACCTAGTGACCTATTTTTGACCTGACATGACCCATTTTCGAACTTATCCAAGAGTATTGGACTAAAAATGTGACCTCTAGAGCATACACAAGGTTTTTCTAAGATTTGACCTTGTGACCTAGTTTTTGACCCCACATAACCCATTTTCAAACTCATCTGAGATATTACCAAGACAAACATTCTGACCAACTTTCAAGAGTTTTGGACTGAAAATATGGCTTCTAGAGCATACATAAGGTTTTTCTAAAATTTGACCTAGTGACCAAATTTTTGACTCTACATGACCCATTTTTTAATTCATCCGAGATGTCATCAAGACAAACATTCTGACCAATTTTCAAGAGTTTTGGACTGAAAATATGGCCTCTAGAGCGTACACAAGGTTTTTCTAAGATTTGCCCTAGTGACCTAGTTTTTCACCTGACATGACCCATTTTGGAACTCGTCCAAGATATCATCAAGACAAACATTCTGACCAACTTTCAAGAGTTTTGGATATGGCCTCTAGAGCATACACAAGGTTTTTCTAAGATTTGACCTAGTGACCTAGTTTTTGACCCGACAGGACCCATTTTCAAACTTGTCCAAAATATCATCAAGACAAACATTCTGACCAATTTTCAAGAGTTTTGGAATGAAAATATGGCCTCTAGAGCATACACAAGGTTTTTCTAAGATTTGACCTAGTGACCTAGTTTTTGACCTGCCATAACCCATTTTTAAACTCATCCGAGATATCATCAAGACAAACATTCTGACCAACTTTCAAGAGCATTGGCATGAAAATATGGCCTCTAAAGCGTACACAAGGTTTTTCTAAGATTTGACCTAGTGACCTAGTTTTTGACCCAACATGACCCTTTTTCGAACTTGTCTGCGATATCATCAAGACAAATATTCTGACCAATTTTCAAGAGTTTTGGACTGAAAATATGGCCTCTAGAGCGTACACAAGGTTTTTCTAAGATTTGCCCTAGTGACCTAGTTTTTGACCTGACATGACCCATTTTCAAATTCGTCCGAGATATCATTAAGACAAACATTCTGACCAATTTTCAAGAGTTTTGGACTGAAAATGTGGCCTCTAGAATGTACACAAGGTTTTTCTAAGATTTGACCTAGTGACCTAGTTTTTGACTCCACATGACCCATTTTTCAACTCGTCCGAGATAGCATCAAGACAAACATTCTGACCAATTTTCAAGAGTTTTGGACTGAAAATGTGGCCTCTAGAATGTACACAAGGTTTTTCTAAGATTTGACCTAGTGACCTAGTTTTTGACTCCACATGACCCATTTTTCAACTCGTCCGAGATAGCATCAAGACAAACATTCTGACCAAGTTTCATGAGTATCGGACTGAAAATGTGGCCTCTAGAGTGTACACAAGGTAAAAGTTGACGACGGACGACTCACGACGGACACAGCACGATCACAAAAGCTCACCATGAGCACTTTGTGCTCAGGTGAGCTAAAAACAGCAGAAGATGTTGCTGCAAATATAAAATCAGCTAGAGTATTTTCAAAACTTGATGCCTCCTCAGGGTTTTACCAGATAAAACTTGCTGAAGAAAGTACCTGGCTAACGACATTCAACTCTCCATTTGGACATTACAAATTTGAACGGCTTCCTTTTGGAATCAATTCTGCCCCAGAAATTTTTCAGAGAACCTTATCCCAAATCTTTGAAAATATCGAAGGATGTGATGTCATTGTTGATGATATCTTAATTTGGGGCTCGAACGAGGAAGAACACAATGATAGGCTAGAAAAGGTACTGAAACAATGTAAAGCAGTTGACTTGAAACTGAATAAACAACAATGTGTATTCGGCCAAAGTGAAACTGAATATGTGGGACACATTTTTAGTGCTGATGGCATGAAACCCAGTGCCGAAAGAACACGCAGTGTGACAGAAATGTCTCCACCAAAGGATAAAAAATCACTGCAAAGATTTTTAGGTATGGTCAACTATTTAGGAAAGTTTATTCCAAACTTAGCAAAATTGACACATCCTCTGAGAGAGCTTTTAGAGAAATCTGTAGAATGGCATTGGACAGAACGCCACCGATCAACCTTTGATCATCTCAAAGTGATGTTAACAGAAGCACCAGATATTACAATGTTGATGATGATGTAATGATTACAGTCGACTCATCCTCATATGGCATGGGAGCTTGTCTTAAAAAAAAAGAGCAGCCAGTGGCTTATGCCTCAAGAACACTAAATACTGCAGAACAAAATTATGCACAAATAGAGAAGGAAATGTTGGCCATAGTGTATGGCTCATCAAAATTTCGCTAATATGTCTATGGCAAAAGAGTAACAGTTATCTCAGATCACAAACCCTTAGAAAGTTTATTCAACAAGAGGGCCACGATGGCCCTGTATCGCTCCACTGGCTAATATGTAAAATCCCTACATGCCAAACATTACAAAACATGGTTTCAGACACGAAGATTTTCAAAGATTTCCAATATTTTTAAGTTTTGTTGCCATGGCAACCAGAGTTTTTGAAGGAATCAAATTCTTTCAAGAAATTCTGAAGAGGACCATGGCAGGATCATTTCTGTGAAGTTTCATCATAATTGGATGGGTAGTTTCAGAGAAGAAGATGTTTAAAATAAAAGTTAATGCACGGATGGATGCACTGACGGACGCATGGACGGATGCACGACGGACACTGCACCATGACATAAGCCCACTGGCCTTTGGCCAGTGAAGCTAAAAAACCATTATCTCAGGCACCACAACGAATTCAAAGAATGATGTTGAAAGTTCAAAAATATGACATTGAAGAGAAATATAGTCCAAGAAAAAATCTTCACATAGCTGATACACTAAGCCGAGCACCTGTTCAAAGCAACAAAAGTGCTGAAATGAATTTGAGCCAAGAATTTGAGATAAATCTCCTTGTTGATGTTAATCATAAAAAAGCAATGGAAATCATGTCTGCAACTGACAAGGATGAGCAGCTATCAAAAGTAAAGGACTTTGTTGAACATGGCTGGCCAAATGATAGATCACAAATCACTGAAGATATTGTTGAGTACTGGAATATCAGAGACGAAATAAGCATTTGTGATGGTCTTCTTCTAAAAGGGGATAGAATTATTATTCCAGGGATTTTGCGTGAAGGAATGCTTGATAAACTTCACAGTAGTCACTTGGGTCTTAAAAAATGTATGTCAAGAGCACAACAAACTATTTTCTGGCCTGGACTGAGAACGCATCTTCAGGAAAAAATAGCCAGAATGTGGTATTTATAATCATCACAAAAACAAGCAACCAAGAGAGCCTTTACATTCTCATGAAGTTCCAGACAGACCATGGCAAATACTGGCCTCAGACATTTTCTTTTTCAATGGAGAAAGATACATTTTACTGGTAGATTATTTTTCCAAGTTCTTTGAGATAAACATTCTTCAAGATGGGAAAAGCAGTTCAATCATACATTGTCTCAAGCAACAGTTTTCACATCATGGCATTCCAGAAATTCTGAAGAGTGATAACAGCCCAGAGTATGCGAGTGATGAATTCTCAAAATTCATGAAAACGTATGGAGTTCAACACATTACGTCTTCCCCTACTTATCCGCAGAGCAATGGATTAGCAGAAAGAACTGTACAAACTGTTAAAAAGACTTTGAAACTTTGAAAAAGGCTTATGAGGATAACCATGATCCATATTTAGCCATACTTGAGTTGAGAAATTCAAATGTTTTTTATCTAAACATGTCTCCTGTAGAGCTACTAATGGGAAGAAAAACATGATCGAGTTTACCAATGAAAGCTTCCCTTCTTAAACCGCATTATGACAATATTAAAGCAAAGCATCAACTTCAAGATAGACAGCAAATTGTCAAATCAAAATATGGTAAATCCTCGAAAGCACTTCCTGATATCAAACCAGGCGACACAGAATGCAGAACAATCACAGTAAAACTTGGGAACAAGCTCAAGTAATTGAGACCACACCACAGCCTTGGTCATTTATTCCTCAAAGAAACAGCAAAAGGTTTCGAAGAAAATCATCATGACATACTGAAGACAAAGGAAAATTTACAGCTTCCGTGTGAAATATAACTAAATACACAGAAGTCGCATCAAGTACAGAGTTCATCAGACATAGCACACAGTAAATCTGGTAGAAGCACCAACGACAGTCAGACGTCAAATCAACAAAAAGAAGGACCACGTATTAGTCACGTTAGTGGTCATATAATCAAAACACCAAGTAGATTCAGTGATGAAATTGGGTAGAAAGGCATAATAATCCTCTTATCTACCAAAATCAGAGTGAAAATTAGTGTTCTTTTCAGTTTATTTTTAGAGCTTTGACATTTTTTAATTTCTGTTATTAATTTCATATCAAAAAAGGTTTCAATTGGTTAAGTACCTATTTGAAAAAAAAAAAAAACTCATTTAAATCGACACGTATTTCAACCTAAGAAGGGAGATGTTAAGGTAAACAACTTTGGACATTACTTTAAGCTTTATTTTGAGTAGTTATTTCCCTTCTGTATAATTTTGCACATGCGCAGTAGTAAATAAAATGAGTTGATTGTCCGACATATTGTTTTTATCGTTGCTAAATAACACAGGTTAGCCTGCACGGGCTTTGCAGGCCGATCTGGGTGGATACTCTTCGCAGATGAACTAAGCCCCCATTTCACAGAGCAGGGCTCATATATAGATCTACTATGAATCTGATAATTATTCAGGTAATGGAAATAATCTTAAATTTCAAACAGAAAACTCAAAATCTGTATGTATGTGTGTTGGCCTATATTTAAGTTAAAAGGGTTTGGTTATTCATTACAAAGGCAGATACTGAAGTGACATTGTGTTTGCATCTCTCGTTAACATGATTAAAATTTAAATGAAAGTGTATGAACATGTTAGATGTTGAAATTTATCATTATTTGCCTATTCATCAGTTATCACCTGGCTTCATTTTGGCTTCAAATGAGCTGAGGCTGGGAGCTCTATGGCAAACAATAGGCATATAGGAAGTAACAATCATTCTCAAGTAACTTGACAGAGGATCAGATGTCTGGTTGATTTCTGTTTATCAGATGGTGATTGAAATTCTAAAACCTGTATGGTAGATATCCATTTGTAATTCCCATGAATACCCATAATATAGGTTTCTTGTTTTCATTTTGTTTTTTAGTTTTATACTTTTCATTTCTTTCGTTTCTATCCCTCTCATCCTAGGTAAATAAACACATATTTGAGTGATGACGGTGAAGTGATTAGTAAAGGGACAATGTAGTTAGCATTGCACATCATTATTTCTGATTCAAGACTTGGAGGTCAGCATTCTAAGAAAATGACAGTTAAATTTAACTTAATCATGTCTCCCTCCCGTCAGGGTTGGGAGACATATTCTTTTTCCCTGTGCGTCCGTCCATCTGTCTGTCTGTCTATCCGTCACAAATCGTGTCTGCTCTGTAACTCGATAACCTTATAAGATATTTCGATAAAACATCACACACTTGTAAAGCACCATGAGACGTAGTGTCATGCACATGAACCATAACTCTGGCTTGTATATTTTGAGTTATTTCCCTTCGATTATTTTCCTTCACAAATCGTGTCCGCTCTATAACTCGAAAACCTTTTAAGATATTTTGATAAAACTTCACACATCTGTAAAGCACCATGAGACAAAGTGTCATGCACAAGAACCATAACTCTGGCTTGTATATTTTTCGAGTTATTTCCCTTTGATTATTTTCCTTACTCATTTTATGTACAATTTTGTGTCCACTTTATAACTCGAAAACTGTTAGAGAAAAATGACCATTATTTCAGTTAGAAATTGCTTTGGTGACATATCAATCCTTCTGATACCAAAATGGGGGGAGACATCTGTTTATTTGTAGAAAAACAAGTTCTAGTTCATAATCTGAATGTAGATAACTAGTGCACTGTAAGATGGTTTTGGTAAAATATTACCATCAGGAGCAGACTGCACTCTCTAATCATGATCCATAATCTCCAAAAGCTATCTCTTTCCCCACTGGCAGAGAAAGAGGTAAAAGATATTAGATATACAGGAAAAATATCTGTCATATCTATGGAGTAATGAAGTTGCTCACAAATCATCTTCAAAGATATACATTTAAAGGCAACTTTTTCTCTGACATTTAACATGCATAGATGACTTTTTCCTGTCATATTTGTGCTCTGTGATTATGCTCTATCTTTCATATGACATTTTTGCGCCAAATTCAGTTAATGATTGCAAGTGATAAAGAAACCACTGTTTTACAGACTTCAAGCAAGTTATACTGCTTTCTTACTTATATCTTTTCTGAAACTGACATACATCTACAAACATGAGCACCAAAATACATAGTCTGTGAAGCAGTGCTGCATCAGTGGTTATGAAAACATATTGTGAAATCTTTTTCAGATCCACTGTGGTAAAGAGATCTACTATCAACAGAGAAAAAATACTGTTTTAAAATCTACTTCATTGTTGATAGTTTTAACAGGTTTGCGTATTTTCTTGTCGAAGATATTTTCTTTGTATAAATGAAAAGGTGAACATCGTGAGAAAACATGGTTGTAGTTGCTTTCATTTCCAGTAGGTGTCAGACTTAGTAAACATTACAAGTTACTGATAGTCAAGTTAAAAACAGAAATCTGTTGCAGTCATAATACACTTTAAAAGGATATTTCAGTACATTGTCCATAACCTTGATTGACACATTTATACAGTTTGCTATATCATTTTCAATTGATCATTTTCAATAGACTTTATTTTTTGTGGTAAATTTCTCAAAGGAGTGAAAGGTTGAGATTAAAACTTGACAGCTTCAAGAAAGATTGCATGTACATACAGAGTGATTTTGGTGTGCAAAGGCATAATTTCACTCATGGTTGATAGCATCAAAGTTACAAAAGTGAGCTGGATAGATCTTTGCAATTGGCATTTAGAGATGACATCCATCACTCAACTCTATACCAAAGAAAAAAATGTAGGACTGGTCCAGATTGAAAAGATTTTCAGACAACACATTAAAATGTAGCTCAAATGATAAGAATAATCTTAAAAGGTATAGAATATTGTCGGTTATGGAGAAACTGTTGATTACCGGCATTTTCCCCTTTTCTCACAATGTTTACAAAGTCCTTCTTAGGGTTGCTAAAACAGATTTGTTTGGTAACAATGAATCTTCACCCTTGAAAGATTTAATTTTTTATTTTAAATAGGTAAAAACTAAGGCATTCAGTACAGTACGATGATGCCTGGACAGTACTAGACCAATTTGTCTCCAGACTGGTCCTTTGTTGTCACAGGGAGTTCAAATGGAGAGCCAATGCAGAATTTACATTCAATCTATTGAACTTTTGTGTAACAGTTGACTGTACGTCATAATTGGAAAAAGTTCCTTGAATATGTCATTTGTGCAATGAATCTTTTTTCTTTTGAACCCAAGCTATTAAACCCTTTACCACAAAATCACTAGTTTTAACGACCCTAAAGAAGAAGGCTTTT
This sequence comes from Hippopus hippopus, assembly GCA_946811185.2. Lineage (NCBI taxonomy): Eukaryota > Metazoa > Mollusca > Bivalvia > Cardiida > Cardiidae > Hippopus > Hippopus hippopus. The sequence continues at coordinate 29,149,756 of OX328103.1, forward strand.
GAAAACATTGTAGGAAAAGGAGAAAATGCTGGTTACCAGCATTTTCTCCTTTCCCCGCAATGTTTTCTACACTTTAAAGGAGAAATTTCAGTTTTTGAGTCATAGTTAATTTGTCATCTGCAAATACTTTCAATTTGGACCACCTAAAATTTTTCATTTCATAAAGAGTTAAACCACTTAAGCATAGGAAAATATACCACCATATCCTATCAAATAATCTGCAAGTGAAAAAGTAGTTTATTCAAAAGTTTAGTTGCAAATGTCCATTCAGCTAAATATGCCTTTTTTAATGGAAAAAAATAGCCCAAGATAGACTCCCTCTGTTAAACAGTTGATCTATACCATTCTTTTGTCTTTTGTATTATGGCAGATACCTTGGGAATAATATTGCTATTGTCCTTTTTATGCCAGACTGGAAAAAGTCCATTCAACATTTTACCAAAAGACAAAATTCTAGATGGGACCAAACTCAAAACATTTGCAGACGACAAATCAACTGGTGATAAAAAGATGATTACTCTTTTTCATGAGTTAAAAAATATTGTGGGAAAAGGAGAAAATGCTAATTATGAATTTTCTCCTTTTCCAACAATGTTTTCTTTTTGTGAGTGTCCTTGGGCAAGACACTTCAGAGCCCTAGCCTAGTACTGGTAATACCCAGGAAAAACACGAATATGTGAGCTGTTGCTGTGATATGACTGAAGTAATGTTGAAAGCAGCGTAAAACATCATTCAATCAATCAATCAACAATGTTTCCTGGATTGTTTGATAAAGGGTTAAATTGCATTCTAGGCATACCATTAAAGATATTTGTATATTTCAGTGCATGTATTTTTGACAAATTTGGATATTTGCTCAGTTTATTACAAACATAACATGTATAGACTATAATCATTAGTAATGGCATGTTACGGAAAAAGTAACTTAATAACATTTTTTTTTGACACTGACCCACATTCAAATTTATATGGTCATCCCTTTTCAACTGCAGTTAAAACAATTTTTTATGCCCCTGAGGCTGTTCGCTTCAAGAAGAGATTGTGCTAGCTTCAAAAAGAGATTGTGCTAGCTTCAAAAAGAGATTGTGCTTATTAAGGTTTATTGCATATGTTCCTATTATGTTTTTGATGCTGCTGAAAAATCATATTTCCTTTGCTATAAGTACATGCCCTATGAGAGTAAGTTCCAGAGTCATGAGAAATGTTCAAATATGTGTTGTAACTAATGTGTCATTTGTATGTATGTGAACACATGGAGGATATTTTTTCACTCCAAACCAGGTAAGGACTCTCATTTTTCTGATTGACTGTTCCAATCCTGTACTTCTGCTACTTCATAAAAGCTCAAAAACTTATACCTAGATTGGCTTGAGTCACTTCTTCATTCCTAGTCAGAAATTAATCTATCATGCAAATCATATTTTAACTGTTTGAAACTTTTTGGTGAAATATATACTCAAAATCAATAAAGCTCTCACTCCTTTTTAACTCACAATTCATTCAAAAGTTTACTTGCATAATCCAGTCAGCTAGATCTTCATTTTCATGGACAATTAGCTCAGGATCAAACTACCTTTTCCAGACAGTGTAGATCAAGATCAGACTGCAAAGAATGTACACACTGATCTTTGATCTATACCGTTCTTTTGTGTAAACAATATTATGGTAGATACTTGTGAAATTATATTGCTATTTTCCTTTTTTCCCAGACTGAAAAAGTCAATTTAACTCTTCACCAAACAACAAAATTCTAGACTGGACCAAATTGAGAGCATGAAAAAAATTGCAGATGACAAATTATCTGTTGATAAAATGATAATTTCTCTTTTTGATAGGGTAGAAAACATTAAGACAAAAAGAGAAGATATTGCTTGCCAACATTTTCTCCTTTTCCAACCATGATTTCAAAAGCTTTTTTGTAGGGGTTGTTAAAACTGTGGATTAAGTGGTAAGGGTTAAACTGCACTCATGGGATTTAACCAGTTTGTGTACTTCAGTACATCTTTTTTAGACAAATTCGGATAGTTTTTGATGCCGTGGAATCCACTTGCAAACGCTTGCATATCAGTCCCTTCTGAATTTGAATATCTACAGTAGTGTGTGCCTTCTTTCACATAAGATCAACAGCTGTATAAAGTCACTGTTCACGAGGCTGTGCTGTTATGGGGGGGGGGCGGATTTTTAAGCACCGGTGCAAAGTCAGAGCTCTGCCATGTTTGTTCAAGAAGTTCAAATCTAGAAATTTCTGGCTAGTAATAATGAAGTCATGTTTAAACTTTGGTCTCAAATCTATCCAGAAGCGCATCTCCTTCAGCTGTATGATATTACAGAAAGACGAGTACGATACTCGGCGATCTTTCTTTTAAAACTGCTGCTAGTTTGTTGAACCTCACTAGCTTTAATTGATTGGAGTTTTAACAGCTTAGGTCATATCATGGCGGTCAGTGCATCTACACATGTGTTTCCTGGCTTTCTCACACCAATACTGACACAGCTTTCTTTCCCAGTCAGTGACTGCTTTTCTCACATGCATCAGAGGTGAGAGGCAAAAAATCATCCGGAAAGAAAGTTTGCCTAAACCGGTATCAAACTGACAACCACCAGGTCACGAGTCAGATACGCTAACCACTGGGCTACCCGGGCAGGCAAACCTCACTGGCACTTTGACATCCCCGCCTCTGTATTTAGTGCATTGTGGACAGTTTAACAAGACACAGTTAATTCATGTGCAACAGACCTCACTATCATAAAGTGAATCAGTGCAAATCATGCATGTATATGCTTTTTAATTTCCTCGTTTTATGGCCTCGAATATAAAACAATTTCAATAAATTTGACTAGAACCACAGCAAAGTTTATTACAATGGTGATGTGCGTACCGATGCATGAATACACAGCTAGAATTCCGTAAAATGGCTTTTTATAACTGCATATACTTTTTAATGCAAGAAAATCTGTTTGATTTATTGCAGATGATAACGTTATTGACAGTTGTTCCCGAACTTTTACAATTCATTACCTCCGTTTTCAAAGAGCAGCAAAAATACTGCTTAAGACGCTTTAAAAATCAATGAAATAAGAGACTCAGCTGAGAACGCGTTCGTGAAACGCACCCAACGTTTAAGACTCAACTCAGCAGTTTAACAGACTTAAACCTGTAAACTCAGTTGAGTTAGGTACGGACTTAAGTTTTTTTGTGAAACCGGGCCCCTGCTCCTACCAATAATTATTCCTGTCCTGTGAAAGTGTTAGGCAAGACGGTGTGGAAAAAGCGTGGGTGGGATACTGTGACTCATATTGAGCGTATTCCTTTTGCTACTCCGAACTCTCTGAACATGTTCTAGGTGAATGGAGTATTTTGAGCACTGTGCCGTGTTCTTTAGAACATGTTCTGACTGTTCTAATTATCAAGGTGCAGTGCACCTGCTGAACGGTTGCTAGGTGATACAAGATGGCTGAAAGACGGACAACTCTTCATGGCGAAACTTGCATATTGTCTTTTTTACAATATGAACGCCAAAAATAGGAGCATTGTAGACTCGTCTCTACTCCCTCTCTGCAGCTAAACATATCCTCCACTAACACAGCTAAGACAGTAGCTCTTGCAACAGCCATCATGGCAATGTACATTCATTTTGGTATTGTTTAGAACAATGTTCCGAAAATGCTCCATTCAGAACTTCATAAGGCTTCTTCCTTTGGGTCACTAAAAGTTGGGACTGTGTGGTAAAGAGTTAATCTATCCATTCCTAATTCATATATGTGGATAGAAAACAGTGGGAAAAGGAGAAAATGCCAGTAACCAGCATTTTTTCCTTTTCCCACAGGTTTCAAAAACCTATCTTAGGGTTGTTAAAACTCTGGATTGTGTGGTAAAGGGTTAAACAGTGACATAAGTTGAATATTTCCAGGTAAAAGAAAAACCTTAAATATTATGATTTCAAAAATTGTAGTCCTGTCAAAATCTCGCAATATCAGGCAGGGCTGATTAATGATCAGTGACAGCAGTTGCTAATTTTATGTTCATGTCAAACATCGTTGATGCCCCTTTTCCTGTTGGTATAATGTTGGAAGTGGTAACAATTTGCATAACTGCATGAAATCTTCAAGAAGGCACCCAGGTCATAATTTAAAACGCTGATTGTTCTTGAAAGAACGAGAAGAGAAAGTTGTTGGCTGCACATCTTGCATCCAAATAAACAATTCCCAAGTACACCTTACTCAACTACATGTCGTCCCTCTTTCCAATAGCACAGATCAACGATGACATCATCAACATCTGATAAGCTTGTCACATGATACATAGATATGTGTATGTACGTACAACAATAGTAGCGCCATATTCACCGTGAATACAGCCAGTGCTACACAATGTTTACTATCAAGTTATCACTAAACAAGAGGACCATGATGGTCCTAAATCACTCACCTGAAATGCAACTCAGCTGTCATTGTTATGGCCACTTGCCTCTTTGCTGGAATGTTTTAGTTTTGAAAATGATTCATCCATATGACAATACCAAGAATCAAAGCAGGTAAGAAAATGATAGAGCCGAAATTATAGGCCCTAGAGTGTAAACAATGGAATTGTCATCAAGATCCCCTATTTTGAAGCTTTTAGCTTGTCCCCATTTTGATCAGATTTGTCCTTAGGTCATTATGAACATCCAGGGAAATTTTGAGTATGACTGAGCCAGAATTGTAATTGCTGAGTGTGTTCATGTTCATGTTCACAACCTTACAAACATTCTGGGCGATGGATCAAGATTATGCTGGAATTCCGATAGCTATATAATAAACAGTGGAATTTTGGCGACACATATTCAAGGATACATAAAAGCTAACCATGAGTATGTTATGCTCAGGTGAGCTGATAATGGGTTTTCAGACAGAATCACATGCCAAATGTATGTTGTGGGCCGTACAATATGGAACAGGAGGATTCCAAGAATACACTCTTTACATATTTGATCCCACATTGTGACTACAAAGGATTTTTTGTGGTTCCAAGGAAGAAATTTGGTAACTGCTATTAGCAAACAAGAGCCGTCAAGTGGTTGTTGAGAAATCGCTTCGGACGGACAGACAGACGAAGTGGCAACTATATGCTCGCCCTTACGGGAGCATAACTATCCACCAGTCCATGCTGAATATGAAAGCTCTAGGGTTAATGTTTGGATGAAAGAAGATTTTAAAAGATCTTTTATTTGGATGTGGAAACTGGGATTCAACAACAAAGCACTTATTTTTTTTTCCTAAGGTCACAATTCAATGTACTTTGGTAGAGTGCTACTGTTGCCAATTAAGTTGTAGGCTTTGTGTTTGGGTTGATTTTTTTTTTTCAGCAGTTGACATGGAAACCAGGGTTGTTCATGAATTCCAATTTGTCAAAGGGCAATACAGTTGATCTTGCTTAGCTAAGCGACTACATTTATTAAGCCAACACTTTTATTAAGCGATAGGAATTCCAATGTCTCTGTTGAAATATATAAGACTAGCTGGAATTGAATGCCCCATGGATTAAAGCCTTTATGCTGAGCTAAATCCTATGTTGTTAGTACTTATTACAATCGTCTTGTGAAATCCGAGAACCCACAACATAGGGCCATTTTCAACACTAGGGCCATAATTTGAAGTATTTTGGTAGAGGGCCACTAGATGATGCTACATGCCAAATATGAAAGCTCTAGCCCTTACAGTTTGGGACAAGAAGATTTTTAAAGATTTCCTTCTTTATCTCTATGTGAAATCCAAGAACCCACAACATAGGGCCAATTTTTAACACCAGGGCCATAATTTGAAGTATTTTGTTAGAGGGTCACTAGATGATGCTACATGCCATATATGAAAGCTCTAGCCCTTACGGTTTGGGACAAGAAGATTTTTAAAGATTTCCTTCTTTATCTTTATGTGAAATCCGAGAACCCACAACATAGGGCCAATTTCCATACTAGGGCCATAATTTGAAGTATTTTGGTAGAGAGCCACTAGATGATGCTACATGTCATATATGAAAGCTCTAGCCCTTACAGTTTGGGACAAGAAGATTTTTAAAGTTTTTTCTTTCAGTTGCCATGGCAACCAGAGTTCTTCATGGAATTCAAATCTTTGAAGTATTCTGAAAGTGCATCAACTAAGGATCATTTCTGTGAAGTTTCATTGAAATCTGATTGGCGGTTTCAGAGGAGAAGATTTTTTAGTAATTGTTTACGGACAGACTGACAGACGGACAACGGACATTGACCGATCACAATAGCTCACGCTGAGCACTATGTGCTCAGGTGAGCTAAAAAAAGATGTAACCAGAGCGAAATTTAGATCGGTTTCAATTGAGGAATACTCAGTTTGCAAGCTTAAAAGTGGCTTAAATGCTATGGTTTACTGATGCATGGAAATAAGGATTATCTTCTGAAAAAGTATTTAGAACTGTGCCCCGATTTCCAGAGCACCGCAATTCCATCATAGGATTTGCCTCACTAATGTCTCTAAATAAATCTATATCTAGATTTATAATGGCATTATTTAAAAAAAGTTGTAGATCTATTTTTTTATGTTGATTGATTGATTGAATTGAAGTTTAACGTCTTTTTAACAGCTTAGGTCATACCACTGCGGTCAGTGCACCTACACATGTGTTTCCTGAATTTCTCACACCAGTACTGACACAACTTTCTTTCCAAATCACATGCATCAGAGATGAGAGGGGAAAATCATCAGAAAGAAAGTTTGCCTCAACCGGGCATCGAACTCACAATGACCTGGTCACGAGTCAGATATACTAACCACTGAGCTACCGGCCCTTCCATTTTGTTAAGTATGAACAGTATCGTGCTGCACATTGCAAAGTGGATTCCAGGACAACTCATCCCTTCAAAATTTTGACCCTTTTCAAATACTTATCAATACATGTGATAGTCAGTGTTTTATGTACTTATGTTCCTCTTTGTACATGAACTTTATACTCTTTGTGCACCTTATATTGAATTTGATAATCATTTTATATGATAGGAAAGAAAAATGGTTGACTGAACTCACTCTCCTTGCAAAATAATATTTCCCTAAGCAAAGGAAATTTGTTATGTGTACATGTGCAAGAGGCTTTTGACATTATTTATTTATTTTTCTTTTTTTTTTTTCTTCTGATGTTTGAACTGTGTGAAAGCTAGAGAGGATAGAAATATTATTGTGTCAATTGATAGAGGGAAATGGTACCAAAGTAAAGTTGTGGATTTACTTAAGGAGGCAGATACGGATAGCAGTAAGACCATTCCTGTTCTACCTTTACCTGGCTGGAAAAAGTTCCCATCCAGGGCCCAATATCTCAAAACTTTAAGGTTTCGTAAGTTACATTTAACTTTACAATCATTTTACGAGGACGCCACAATTTTCTTAAAGTGATCTCTCAAAACTGACCTTAACACCCTCCTAAAGAAACATTAAATTTACGACCATAACATTCAAAAGTGGTGTCATTTCTTGATACTGAAACGAATACGACCCCGTGACTGTCTGCGATCACAGACTGAAAACTCCCTGTTGCATAAAATCTCAAAGCCAATGTTATCTGCAATGACACCGGAAGAGTGCGTGATTCGGTAAGTTCTGAGCACAAAGTGCTCAAGGTTGACCGGCCCGCATAGCTCAGTGGGTAGAGCGTCAGACTCGTGAATGTGATATTTCGGGTCACTTAAAGGTATTGGTTCGATCCCCATGGCTGGCCATCTAAAATAATCTTTCGGATGAGACATTAAACCGAGTTCCCGTGTGACGGTGCTATACATCAAGCACGTTAAAGAACCAGGCGTAACTTAGGATGGGTTTCATCCTGTATCTGCACTATCCCCCATAACAATACTAACAACCTTCAAGAAGCATTGCCCATATTGGCAATTGGTGGTGACAATAAATAAACGCAAATTCAATCAAGTGCTCAAGGTGAGCTTTTGTGATCGTGCTGCGTCCGTCATGCGTCGTGTCTCGTCCAGGCATCAACAATTACCTTGTGTGCACTCTAGAGGCCACATTTTCAGTCCAATACCCATGAAACTCAGTAAGAATCTGTTTCTTTATAATATCTTGGACAAGTCTGAAATTGGGTCATGTCAGTTCAAATAGTAGGTCACCGAGGCAAATCTAAAAAAAACTTTGTGTGCACTGTAGAGGCTACATTCAAGCCAGAAAATTACAAAACTGGGTCAGAATGTTTGTCTTGATGATATCTCTGTCAAGTTTGAAACTGGGTCAGGTCCAGTCAAAAAGTAGGTAACTGGGCAAAACCTAAGAAAAACTTGTGTGCACTCTAGAGGCCACATTTTCAGCCCAATTCTCATGAACCTTGGTCAGAAATTTTTCGTCAGAATGTTTTTCATGATTGTATCTCTGACAAGATTGAAATTGGATCATGTCGGGTCAAAAAGTAGGTCACTGGGCCGAATCTTAGAAAAAAGCTTGTGTGCACTCCATAGGCCACATTTTCAGCCAGATACTCATGAAACTAAGTCAGAATTTTTGCCTTGATAACATCTCGGATAAAATTTTGGTCATGTAGGGTAAAAAGTAGGTCTCTGGGCCAAATCCTAGAAAAAATCTTGTGTGCACTCTATAGGCCACATTTTTAGTTTGATATTTATAGAACTTGGTCAGAATATTTGTCTTGATGATATCTCTGACAAGATTGAAATTGAGTCAAGTCATTTAACATAGTAGGTCACTGGGGCAGACCTTAGAAAAACCTATTTTGAGCTGTAGAGGCTGCATTTCAGTCTGATAAACAAGAAACATTGTCAAAATGGTTGTTCTGATGCTCGGACAAGTTAGAAATTTGTTCAAAACAGATTCAAAAGTTGGTCACTGGGCTAAATCTCAGTCTAGAGGCCAAATTTTCAGTCTGACACTCATGAAACATTGTAAAAATGTTTATATTGATGATATCTCAGACAAATTTGAAAGTTCGTCACAACAGATCAATAAGTTGGTCACTGGGCAAAATCTTAGAAAACCTTGTGTACAGTCTAGAAGCCACATTTTCAGTCTGATATTCATGAATCATTGTCAAAATGTTTGTGACTGGTTCGGTCCCCACTCGGCCAATTTTTTTCCTGAGAACTGATGATAGTCATTGCGACAGGATTCATTCCTCTCTCAACGCTGACCATTGTTTCGACGATGATTATGTGGGAAAGCAGCCAGTGGCTTGGAAAGAGTTTTGTGCGGAGTACTGGTAAAAGAAACTCCAGGAAAGCGTGGATAGGTGCACTGGCCGCCGCGATAGTACTGAAATGATGTTGAAAAAGACGTTAAACGTCAAACAACCAACCAACCAAAATGTTTGTCTTGATGATATCTCCAAGTTGGACAAGTCAGTTAAAAAGTAGGTCACTGACAACGATATGTTATACATCATCACAACTAGGATCTCTTTAGTTTTATCAACCCTAAATGACTTTATTCAGGTGAGCACTTTAGGGTCAATGGCCTTCTGTTTCTTTAAGTGCTCCACCAAGAACATTGCAGAGGGTAACAATTGATCCTCGGTCGAGGCGGTATTTTCTAATCAATTCTATGTCATCCATGTAGTCCATGGGATTCATTCCGTCCCTAAAACTCACCGAGCTATATTGTTTCTTCTGTGAGGTCTGTTCATGTGTAAAAATAATGTCATTTTGAAAAATAAACCACAACACCACGTTTTGTGCATTGCTGAAAACAGCTTACGATTACGCAAAGGTAACTTCGGAGTGGTCGTAGTTTAAGATTTGGTTTACGACTGGCCCTCAAGTTGCGGTGTTTTAAGAGAGACGGCAAAATGCTTACGAGGGGCTTAAGGTCCGTTTACGATGTTCGTAGCTTTGAGATACCGGGCCCAGGCAAATAACAACAGACTTCTGTTATGGTAGTATCTACAATCACATTATAGCTACTGCCAACACCAATGATGTTAATTTTTCAACTTTGAAGCCTATGAACAAGGAAAGGCAGTATTTTACAAGTGGGCATGTCAAAGACATTGAAGCTGCCACAAAGATTATTACTTTATAAAAAGTTCAGTGATGGCATCTTTTCAGCTTTCAAAAACATGTAAAGTGACGGTTACATTGCAACAATCATTTGCGCAAATTTTTGATGCTTTGTGTGACTGAGAAGCCTCAGCAATGAATAGATGCAATCACATAGCTGCTCTCCTGTTTGCCTTAGAAAACTATGTAATGCAGTTTGGTTATGGTCCATCAAGCTGTACTTGAAAGCAGACTGTGTGGGTGGAACAAGGAAAGGAAAACAAAAACCTACCCTAAAGGAATGCTTTGCATCTACATATGCCGAAAAACTGAAATGATACTTCAGCATTAGACTCATTCTCACAAGACATGACCATTGGCCATACAAAAAATCAGAAAATTTTTATGTCGTATTTTATTACTTTGCTTCATTTCGCCAGGTAGTTCCATGTTTGAAGCTACTGAATTTTGAATTTCACCAGCCTTGAATCCATATTTACGAAGTTTCATCGATCTATGTTTGTGTATATACATGCATTATCAACTCTGCATGATTTTAAGAGCTACTATTCCACAGAATAGAAGCCACTTTCCAAGCTTAATCAGCTTTGGACAATTTTTAATATTTCTGTCGTAATTTTGATAAAATTTCACATTGATTATATGTGTATGTTACCAAGAAAAATGTGCACTATGCTGAGCTTGAAAAATATATTTCTATGAAAATGATGCAGTACAGTAAAACTCCTCTATTAAGACCACCCGTGGTACTTTTAAAAGTTGGTCTCATTGGTGGGGTGGTCTGATTTTCCGGTTTCACACGCCTACATTTGAAATAAACCCTTACTCCGAGTAGACTTGTGCAGGGCTAAATGATGTGAATGGTAAATGCATTTCATTTAGGGAAGCCTAAGTACACAAATGAAAATGACAGGAACATTTTCATGTTCATTGAAAAAAGTTATACGTTTCCTGAATCTTATTAAATAAATCCACCTTTAAAAGCATGTCAATTCATAATTGCCTATTTAAAACAGTCATAACCAGGCATGTACATAAATTAACTAAATGAATATGAAAACTAAAGAATCTAATGTAACTGATAGAACTTTTAATATTCTCATTTTTGGTCTGCTTTTTTACTTCGTGTAGTCTCAAGAACTCATATTCCAAGTGCCGATTTTCATTTTAAAACAAAGATTTTCGAATACGTGCTGATCTCTGAACGTTTGACGTCAACGGAAAATCTCCCCCCCCCCTTTTTTTTTCATTTTTATCCGAGTTGATTTTTCGAACAGTCCTGCTAATTGTCGATCTCACGGTCGTCGTGGTCACTTGTTGACAATCGCATATTCGTCATGGTATAATTACAGTATGTAACGTGCCAAAACAAAATTTAATTCCATCTCGATCACCACTAAACCCAAGCGTCTTAACTTACATCAGCTGGCTTTAAACAACAAATCTTGATCACCCGGATGTAGACATGTTTGTCATCCGGGTCAGCGATGTGTGATAAACGCTTTATTTCAGCGTGAAAGCCGAATCGATGGTTTAAAAAATATTAATTCACAGGTCGTTTGATTATGTTACGTAACATCCTGATCAATTAACACAGTCATGTTACTATCAATGGTCGATAGACAAACAAAAGACTGATAAATGATTGTCAATTTCATAGGACCCAAGAATATTCGTACATGAGGCAGAGTCTCTGGTGCGCGATTACGGAAGCGTGAAAATTACTGGTCGTGAAGTTATGGAAATTGAGTGGTCGTTTCACGGGGTTAAAATCCGCAGGTAAAGTCATATTGGTACTGAAAATTGTGGTCGTAATTTCGGAATAGCGGGGTGCTCGTATTTCCGGGTTCGTGATCATTGATCTTTAAGAAGGAAAAAATCCGTTCTGACAAAAATCATTCGTAATAGCGGGTTGCTCATATTGTCGGGGTGGTCTTGAGGAGAGGTTTTACTGTATATGCTTGAAAACTATTCTATTCTTTTTCATAAAATATGTCAAAGGTGAAATAATTTTCAAGAATCCTATGCTTTCAAACAGTAAACATATTTACTCATTATAGCCAAAACTTTTTTGTCCTCGAATGAATACTTAAAATTATATTAGAACTTTTCCCACTGTCCCGTTTATTACTAGTGATTGTCCCGTCTATTACAGTGTCTATAAAAACCTAAACGCTATTTTAACATGATTTACCCGAATTTATGAGGAAATCCAACAGAGTTAACAACCAAAACCCATATCGACATACTGGAATGAAAAGTAAACAATGAAAATATTTGTTGACTTTAATCCTTTGTCCCATTTATTACACTTAGAGTCTTAACATTATGAACACTTGTAAAAATGTTTCAATCGGTAACTTTTCAAAACTTCATCTTGAATTGTGAAAATTCGACCCAATTTTGTTGTTATACCCCCACAAAGCGAATGTTTTTGGGGGTATACTGGAATCAGCCTGTCTGTCCGTCCGTCCGTGTGTCCGTCTGTGTACAAAATACTAGTAATTTTGTGTCGCAAACTCCTACTACAGTTTTCCTTCAATTGTATTGAAACTTTGCACATATATTGATCATATATTGAAGATTTGCAAGATGCAATTTTCAAATGTCAGCTCCTGCTGGTTGAGGAATTATCTCCCCTTGAACTTGACACTTTTTTCAAAGTGCTGGCGGGGGTATCAAGTCACATTCAGTGACAGCTCTAGTTGGTTCAAATACGATCATCATTGGATCCAATGACATCTTTTCTGCATCTCTTTATCATTTCACAGCTTCACCTTTTCCACTGCTGAAATATCATGTTTTCATCACTGTTGGATACCTTATAGTAGACCTTCGAAGTTAATCTTCGTTATTTTTGTACATTTCGATTATTATTGACGAAGGAATATTGACCCTAGGGTACGTGTAATATGTTTTTAATAGAAAAATAATATAACACTTAAATTCACGATAGAAGCTCCCCCTACCTCCACAAATATCAACAAAGGTCTGATTTATGATCATCATTTCTTAGAACTACGACTAATATCAGGCAAAAATGGAATACATACATACTTGGTATCAATTTCAATGAGCCATGTTTGGCAAAGGGGGGTTTCATGCATCTCCGTAATGTGTTAACGACGTTTCATCGGGTTGTCAGTGCGCAACATTTTTGCGCATGTCTTTTCGCTTCTCTGTTTTCTAGCGCGTAACTTTGTCTGATTGTAGTACTATTATTGGACTACTGATTTTTTATGCAAGACGTGGAGAAAGTAGTGGTAGATACATTTTTTTTTTTAAAGATCAGTTTATGTCATGAAGGTGTAAATCATTAAAACAGCGAAAACGGAACATATACATTTGTCGGACATTGCTTATCCGGATAGTAAGTTTAGTGTGGTAAAAGGAGAAAATTACAAGTATTTTCTCCTTTTTCAACGTTTTTTAACCCTCTTTTCTGGGTATTGATAGAAATCAAGATCGTTTGCTTCATTTTGCTATAATGTTCGTAAGTAATCTATGCCTTTGAGTAATTCTGGACAGTTCTACTTGTATTGTTCTTCCATTCTCCCGTCTATTAAAATATACCACATGTATTTGATATTAACCCTTTCCTAAATGAATTAAATTGGAACTTCAAAATTGAAAGAAGCTGCAAACGACAAAGTAAACAAGGTTTAATTGAGATTAAAAGAACCGTTTGTGCAGAAAAGGTTGTGTGGAAAGGAACAATTGCTTGTAATGAACAATTACCCCTTTCACCAAAATGTTTTCCAAAGCTGTCCCAATGTTAAATGGAGACTATATCAAGGAAAGGCTTGACAGAGTACAATCTTTATTGTGAAAAAAACATGATTTAGTGCTAGAAATAATACATCTTACTAAGTAATTTGAAATCTTGTGTGTCATTTTCTTTGTTCCAAGGGAGGTAATTGAGTTCGAATATTGGGAAAAGTAGCCTGGCAACCTATCTTTTTCTTTTTTTTTTTGCATTTTTTGATAAAGGATATAATCATTATATTTCTGAGAAAAATGAGAAAAATCTTTGTGCTAGATTTTTTTGAGGGTCAAAAAATGTCCTGATTTTCTGTGATAAAATAAGCAATTTTGTGGGCTAAGGGTTTTACTGAAACATGGATAGCGTATCATTAATTTGAAATATCTGTTAATTTTTCATCAAAGTCAGAGGATCCATTGTTTCACTATGAATTTAAAACACAGAGAACATGATTTGACTGAAATTACAGATTTTAATCACAAAATTCTGACGTATGCTGTAATAATTGGGTTTTGTGTAATTTGAAAAAAGGGTTATGTTCTTCATGGGCTCAGAACTTTTTGGTTCATCAGGCAACGTCTGATTATCTCTTCGCATATAATGAAAGAACATACTTTGAAGTGTTTCTGTGTCCAATTTCACGAAATTCTCTGCGCTAGAAATAACTCGCTGAAACGCCTTTAAATCAATTAAGTCATTATATAGTAATGGATCCATAAAATCCATTTTGTCAAATCATGAGGTAAGAGTGATACTTGACTGTAGAAAGTTTGCAAAAAGCAAATTGTTTCCACACTGGTCAGCCAGTACCAACTGCGCAGACATACATGGGTAGATACTTTTTGCAGATGCATCAAACCCCTTTTCATACAGCATGGCTAAAATATAATTTGCAGCAGAATATTATGCAATATGCAGTCAACGAGACCCTTTTAGAATTACATCATAGTTTCCGAAACGTAACCTCAGAATCATGATATTTACGTCATAACCAGACACAACATTCATTGAAATCTAAAGGATTTTAACAACCGAAATAGAATCGAAGGTAGATAATGTTGAATTGCATGATTTTGTGCTATCATGATTTCGACATGATTGCTGTCAAGGGCTCGTTTATTATGACACACTTACCACTGTTTACAAGTATGAACTAGCTTTTTTGTTATATTTTGAAGAGGTCGAGTGTACTAGCCAACAAAATCACTTTGCACATATCCTGCACGTCATTTTTGGTCTCGAATATGCATTCAGTTACATTTCAGAGTTAGATGCACTTATTTTATCTGGAATCTTTGACCAGACTCGTTTATTACTACATATTTATTACGGTTCCACTTAAATGAATTCTACATCTTTTTCCCATCTTAAGAGGTGCAGTGCGTTGAAAAAATGGTAATAATGTTTAAAAACAAATCTCTAAGGGAGCTATCTTTATATCAAACGGAACAAAATGGGATTCTTCCACCAAATCTGGGGGACTTATTGAGATTGTCCTGCTTATTACAGAGTATTGGCATCACAACTGACTGTCATCATCATTTTAGTGTTCCTTATATTATGTTAGATTTTTTTTGCAATGTAGCAAGGCTTCCATCAAAACTTTGCGTAAAAAGGTTGTTTAACTCAAAATACTTGTTTTAGGTGGTGCATTAGTCTACATCAATAACGATTATTTCTTGGCGACATGACAATTTCAGTGACCAAGCTACACATAATGTGCATGGGTGTTGATTGGACGGCCTCAGGAAGGGCAATATACATCTGAATGAATGAATGAATGTTGTTTTATGGCACATCGACAGCTTTGGTCATTTAGCGCGCATATCTGGTTAAAGTGGAATTTTTAAGCTGAAAAAAGTTTGAATACATTGATAATAGTAAAGGGTTGAATTGAGAAAGATTATGTTTGATCTAAATATGCATAAAAAACATTACTGAGTGACAGGGCAATCCATATCTACTCAAAAGTTTTAAATGATAAAGTTAAGATTGTGATAAAAAGATTTGAACAAAATGTTTAATTGATGGTAAAGTCTTTAAGTGAAGAAGAATTATGTGTTATTTTTTAAATGAGCATAAATATGATATTGAGTGGCTGGGCGTCCCTGCCTACTCTAAAGTTTTAAATGAAAAAAGTTAAGACTGTGAATAGTAGCTTCAAGGAAATGAGTGCTAAAACTGACAAAGTGTGGAACCTCCAATGTGATCAATATACTCCCATTAAAGAGGTCCTGTCTCCAATGAGACAAGATGCCCCAAAGAGGGCTAATCCTATTAAGGAGACGGAAACTGAAGATAAAAAGAATTAAATGGTAGAAATACGGGTTTTACAACAGTTTAAAAAGGTAATTAAGAAAATATCACAGCATGTTGTATAGACCAATAGCTTTGATAAAGGTGATAATTGAATCAATGTTGACTGTGCCAAAGAGGTTGTGCATACTTTCAACATTGTAGTATTTCTCCCGAATTGGCTGAAAGTCAATGCAATCTAAAAGAATATGTTTAATTGTTACACATTCTGGTGCATCTTCTCTGGCTAAAAGCCAGGAGTGTGTTAACCGAGAATGTCCAATTCGAAGCCTTGTGATTATCACTTCGACGAACGGACATGTAAGAGGGGTACCATTCGCCAGGGGTTGGTTTAACAGAATGAAGTTTGTTGAAGTGATCTGCATCCCACTGGGATTGCCAAAGAGATTGGATAAAAGTTTAGAGGGATGCTTTAAAATCAGTGTCGGGTATTTTAAAATGAGACATGGGTAGTGACAATGCTGACTTGGCAAGTTCGTCGGCCTTTTCATTGCCTCGAATACCCATGTAACTAGGAAGCCAGATAAAAAAAACAAACTTGTTTTTATCAGAGAGAGAGGAAATTCTCTCAAGAACAGCACAAATAGATGGATTTTCAATTTTCTGGTTATAGAGAGCTTGGAGTGTAGAGAGGGAGTCTGAGAACAGAAGAAAGCGGTTAGATCTACTTTCCTCTGCTAGACTCAAAGCAAGATTGATTGCCTTAACTTCAGCAGAAAAGATTGAAGAGTTGTCAGGATGACGACATTTTTTACTCTTTCCACCAAATATTACTGCTGCTGACACAGCATGTCCATCCTTTGATCCATCTGTATCAATGGGTTTATAGGAGTTGTACTGTTCTTTTATTTCCTGATATCGAGTTTGGAAAACAACACTCTGTGGTTGATTTCTTGTGGGCTAAAACGTCAAATCTAAATTCAGCAGCTTTAATCAACCATAGAGGGGTATCAGGAATTTTGTTTCCACAAATGGCATTCATGTCAACATGCAGATTGCGTAGATGTGGTTCCATGCGAATACCAAATGGAGGGATTGCATTTGGCTTCCTAAGAAAAAGGTTTTAACATCCAGGGTTAAAAACTACTTTATGTGTGGGGTTGGATGGGTTTGCTTTCAGCTTCAATAGATACTGGCGAGATAGCTTGAGCCGTCTATGAGAAAGAGAAGGCTCATTTGCCTGTACATCCAGGCTGTTAATAGGAGAGGTTCAAAAAGCCCCAAGGGCCAAGCATATAAACCCAGATTGTGGATTGTGTCGAGGATCTTCAAATATGATTTGCAGGCTGAGACATACACAATGGAGCCATAGTCCAACTTGGAGTGAATGAGGAAGCGATAGAGACGTAGAAGGACAATATACATCTGAACTGTCTTTGCATGTTATAGTTGGTAATTTCGCTTACCATTATACCCTGGAGGTCACGGATCTCTTTTTATTTTTCATTAAAAGTATGGTGACATTGAATGGTCAAACAAATTGAGAATGAGTCATGATCCAAGACCGACAAACTATATTCAAGTTGAAGAAGCTTTTGCCGACAACTTTATTTTAACCTTACCAAATACAGGAACTGACTCAATACTTGAACAAGTGATGGAGGTAAAATACCATGACTTCGAATTTGACAGTTAGCTTACAAAGGCAAACACAAACTACCATAACTGCATTGAGGGAACATGTTAAAGGTGATGCACTTACGGAAATCTTAGGAACGAAAGATCAAACTGATTCGGTAAACTGGCATTTGCACCGATTCTTGAGAATCACAGCCTCAAATGCCAAAGTATGTAGTGCTGTGACCAAAAGAGGGTAGTATTCTCTACTGAAGAGACTGTTGTGGGGAAAGGAGCTACCAAGACTTATATAAATGGAATAGATAATGAAGTTTGCTTATGCAAAATTTTGTGTAATACACGTGTATCTTAGCCCAGGACAACATGTAACAAAGAGTGGATTTTGGATAAATCCAAACTTCCCTGAGTTTGGGTATATGCCCAGATGGCCTAATTTATGACCAAGACAAGTTAGTAAGCATTCTGGAGGTCAAATGTCCATATTCTTTGCAAAATTTGCATCCTTTGGATATTGAAAACTTACCAAAACCTCAAAAATAAATGTTACAAATTAAGGAATGGGTCAGTGCACCTTAAAGGGAACATGCATATTATTTTCAAGTTCAAATGCAAATGGTTGTCTTTAATGTTAATTATAATTGTTAATTATAATAGTAACTTTTTTGTGTGGAAACCTGAAAGTTGTTGTCATCAAAGAATTGACAGAGGCAATACGCTTTGGAATTATCTCAAATCAAAATTAGTGAACTTTCATCATAATATACTTTACCAGAATACTTTGAAATGAGGGTTCCAAGGTGGCTCATGCCAGTAAATCTTTAATCCTTTACTAAACAATCCTGGGTTTTAATGACCCTGATGTAAAAGGCTTTTAAAACATTGTGAAAAAAAGGAGACTACCATTGCATCCTCTTCCTACAATGTTTTTCATACTTTGCAAGACTAATATATCATTTGAGCAACATCTAATTTGTTGTCTGCAAATGCTGTCATTGTAAATCAGTCTAATTTTTTTTCTTTTGGTAAAGAGTTAAAGATTTGATTTCTTGCAATGGGACTCTTCACACATTTAGCATCAATTTTTCTTGACGAAAGCATAAATGTAGTTTTAGAATAGTTTGAATTGAACAAAGGTAACAAACAAAGAACCTTGGTTGCACTAAACTACAGTATTAGTAAAAGTTGCAGGGTCTAAGTGATTACTTCCTGTACGAAAATATTATGTGAAATACGCTTTGAATTTAGACGAATTACACCCTGAAACTGTCAAAATATCAGATTTTCCTGCCATTAATGAATGAATGAATGTTGTTTTTATGGCACATCGACAGCTTTGGTCATTTAGCGCGCATATCTGTGTTAAAACATAAGAAAAGTGAAATTTTTAAACTGAAATAGGTTTGAATACATTTATAATAGTAAAAGAGTTTAATTAAGAAGAATTATGTGTGATCTTAATATGTATAAAGGACATTATTGAGTGACAGGGCAATCCCTATCAACTCGAAAGGTTTAAATGACAGAGTTAAGAATGTGATAAAAAGGTTTGAACTAAATGTTGGATTGATAGTGAAAAGTTTTTAAATGAAGAAGAAATATGTGTCATTTATAATGTGCATAAAATATTATATTGAGTGGCTGGGCATTCCCTGCCTACTCAAAAGTTTTAGATTAAAGGGTAAGACTGAGAAAATTTCTTTTCCTTGGAAATGAGTGTTAAAACTGGTAAAGATTGGAGCCTCCAATAGGATCAGTATACTCCCATTAAAGAGGTCCTGTCTCCAATGAGATAAGATGCCTTTCCTGCCATTGCTAGACGGACGTGGAATAGGGAAATCTGAATATCCGCCTTAATCTTAACAGGAATTGAAAAATAATCTAGATGGGAAATAAAAGCCATGTAATATAGGCGGAAAAGTAAACTTTAATTTAAAAATTACCAGGGAAAAAATGTCTTGTAATATTTCTAGAGATTCTACAGAACCCCTAAAGTGACATACTCGACTTTTTTTTAATATGCAAATTTCTCAAGTTATTTCGTTTTTACGAAATATTATTTCGTAAAAACGAAATATTATTTCGTATATACGAAATAGTATTTCGTTTTTACGAAATAATATTTCGTAAAAACGAAATAATTATTTCGTTAAAACGAAATAATTATTTCGTAAATACGAAATAATCTGATAAGTTGAAATACCGACATCCTTGGTTCGACTCGGGTTCGAGGCACTTTGACTGCCTTGCGATAGGGCTACATTGTAGGGTTGATTGACAGCCTCTCACACTATAGGCTATAGATTTGAATTCCGAGTTGAGCTGTCCTGAATTGCCTACAGTGGGGTCGATACTCTGCAAATCCATTTTTAAGACTTATAATATGGTATTAAAAGCGCGTTCCTTATTTCTTACCTTCTTTGCTCTTGGAAAGATGGGATAACATTACGACTGTCGCTTAAGAATCAGGGTAAAGAGATTTGTAGAGTGATAATTAAGACAGACAGACAGACAGGTAGTAATATCACGGTGATAAGCGATGCAGCCATGTGTTTCCTGGCTTTCTCACACCAGTAGTGACAGAACATTCTTTTTAAACTAAGAGACGGAGAGACGGAGATCAGATTCTTAAGAGACCGCCTCGGGGGTGGAGAACAGCGAGGGGTAACGTTAGTGGTTTCGTGCTGATACAAACAAATTCTAATATGGTAGTAATGGAATTCCTTCCTTCGTACTCAGGGCCTCTAGGACAGCACAATGATTGCCTCACTTAAATTTAAAAGATTGATGCGACGTAAAACGCAAATCAATCAGACATGATTGGGCCGTGCTTCATGAAAAGGGGGCTTAATGCATCTGCATGATCCATGGTATCAAGCAAGACATCACCTGATTATGCATAGGCGGATCAGCGTGGGGGTGGGGAGTGGGGGGTTGAGGGAGGAGGCATCCGGTCCCCCAAATTCTCTAGATCTATGCAAAGACATAAGTCAAATCGACAAAGGACTTCTTCTAACTAGCTGAATTGCGTCAAGGAATAATGTTTAAAGTTGTACGCAGTAACGTTAGCAAATTTGAAATTGAGCCATGCTCTGACAAAATGAGGCTAATTGAATCCCCGTGATCCATGACACCAAGGAAGCCTTCACATACTGATGGATACATAGAAAATCTATTCATTTTATCTAGAACGCTCGACGGAATCATATATTAGTTCTAGTCCTTTGACATACTGAGAATTTATTGATAGCGAAAAGTTTGGCCTAGATCAGCCTGAGCAATCCGTGCAGGCTTTCCTGGTCGATACTTTTCGCAAATGAGTGATTCCATGTTATGCAAATGAGTGATTCCATGTTATGGATCCATAAATTCCATTTTGTCTAATATGAGCAAGCGAATAATGAGTTCGAATATCCCTTTGACGTGCAGAAAATTGGAAGACCATATTGAAAAAGTATCGGCCCATGTCAGCCTGCACAGACTGTGCCGGCTGGTATGTGTCGATTTTTTCCTCAAGTGCAAAAAGCATCCTTTTCAGTGAGCACAATTTATTATGTATTTGCATAGATTTAGAATAATAATGACAGCGGCGTAAAAACCAGTCAAAAATGTGATTCAAGGCTATGTGGCCTCATTGATATACAGGCTGGTAAAATTATTTCGTAATTACGAAATAATTATTTCGTATTTACGAAATAATTATTTCGTATTTACGAAATAATTATTTCGTTTTTACGAAATATTATTTCGTATTTACGAAATAATTATTTCGTATTTACGAAATAATTATTTCGTTTTTACGAAATATTATTTCGTAATTACGAAATAATTATTTCGTTCTTGAAAGAACGCCATGTTGACTTGAACACCGTGATTGCAGGATTCATTGTCGCCTAAAGTTATAATCATTCTACGTAAAGCTCTGCAAAGTGTTTTGCGTCATTGTTAGTTTGATTGCTGTTGTTCCCTTGCATGACAATACTTTGAACAGCCACTTGGAGGTCAACTTATGCAAACCGTTTGAATGAATTTGAAATTGTATGGATCAACTTAAAGGTAAGTTGCTGTGACAGTCTATGCTGAAAACAAGAATGGTGTTCTCGATTATCGAAATGACGAGAAGTTTTGTCAAATTGGGACGGTGGCAGATCTTGATTAAAAGTGTCATTAGTTTTCGTGTCTGTATGAGATATTGGCAATATCACAACTTGTCACAAGTAACGTTACGATTACAACAGTTCTTAAAGTGGCAAACATTGAGGAAAGTTTATTGATAGGATAGAAAATATTGTTTTTATGAGCATTTTCTTCTTTTCCCTCGTTGTGTGTAGATACATGTAGGCTATTCCAACCCAACCTATTTTCTCGCGGTCGCCATGGAGAATTTATAGTATTATACGGCTTGGATACGCCATGAGAGTTTTTGGATCTAGTTGTTTCGTATTACTCAAAATGCTCTAAAATCAGTTGCGGGGATTTGTCCAAACTGAATTAATTGTTATATAGAGACCTGGCATAGATATCAACTAAAACTAGGTCAAGAAAACTGACTCTAAGGCTACTAGTCTAGTCTATATATCAATAGATGTCATACGCAATGAAGCTTAGATGTTTTGCTGTGCAAAATGAATGGTCATCTATTGACTATCAAACTGAACTTCACCCACAAGTTTCCCTTTGGATGATTTGAATAAAAAAAAATCACATTATTTAACCCAGTACCACACAATCCCTACTTTTGACTACCCTGAGAAAGAACCTTTTAGAAAACGTTGTGGGAAAAGGAGAAAATGCAAGAGCAGTGTTTCATTTACCTGTGCGTCCTGCGTCAGGGACGCAAAGAAATTGCCGAGGACGCAAAACTTTGAGATATGTATATTTTCGAGACGCACTGATTTTGATATCAATGCCTTTTGCAAAATTTCGTTTGATCCCGATCAATTAAAGTGTTTACATTTTCTATCGAAACACCGGTAATTTTTCTACTTTAGACTGGTACCTTCATTTTCCGGTCTATTTTTAGCCTAAGTAATCTAGTCTATGGAATGGTTTCCGTTTTTAGCTCCACTGGCCGAAGGCCAGCGGGCTTATGTCATGGCCTGTTGTCCGTCGTGCGTCCGTCCGTCCGTGCGTTAACTTTTTTTTAAAACGTCTTCTTCTCCGAAACTACCCATCCAATTTTGATGAAACTTCACAGAAATGATCCTGCCATGGTCCTCTTCAGAATTTCTTGAAAGACTTTAATTCCTTCAAAAACTCTGGTTGCCATGGCAACAAAACTGAAAAATTTTGAAAATCTTTGAAAATCTTCTTGTCTGAAACCGTAAGGCCAAGGGCTACCAAATTTGGCATGTAGCTTTATCTAGTGGACCTCTACCAAGTTTCTTCAATTTATAGCCCTGGGGTCAAAATTGGCCCCGCCCCGGGGGTCACAAGTTTTACATGGGCTTATTTAGGGAGAACTTTAAAATTCCTCTTCTACCTAGCCATGGGGCCTAGGGCGACCAAATTTGGCATGTAGCTTTATCTAGTGGACCTGTACCAAGGGTGTCCAAATTATAGCCGAGGGTCAAATTTGACTTCGCCCCGGGGGGTAACATGTTTTACATGGGCGGGCTTATATAGGAAAATCTTTCGCATCTAGGTATAAGGGCTAGGGCTATCAAATTTTGCATTTAGCTTTATCTAGGGGGTCTCTATCAAGGGTGCCCAAATTATAGCCCAGGGGGTCAAATGTAGCCCCACCCCAGGGGGTCACAAGTTCTACATGGTCTTATATAAGGAAACTTTAATAATCTACTTGTACATAGCCATATTTAGGCCTAGGGCTACCAAATTTTGCATGTAACTTTATATAATGGGCCTTTACCAAGAGGGCCCAAATTTTAACTTTGGGGGTCAAGTTTGACTCCACACCAGGGGTCACAAGTTTTACATTGGCTTTTATAGTGAAAACTTGATAAACCTGTGTCATGGATCACATATTTTACAGGGCCTTTTATTCAGCAAACTTGTTTTACATGACTTTTTGTTGGGCAAGATTAAAAAATCTTTTTGTTTATAACCACACATTCTAGTTTCATATTGTAGGTCTGGGGTCAAAATTGCCTTCATTCCAGGGATCGCAAGTTTAACATGGGCTTCAAAATATTGTCACTTCAATTTAAACATTAATCAAGGGAAATAACTCTTTTTATGAAAGATAAAGTTCGTTACTATTTACCTCCCTTGATTATCAAGCTGCAGTGATACATGATTGGTGCTAGACAAGTTTTTTAGCTCCACTGGCCGAAGGCCAGCAGGCTTATGTTATGGTCCGTTGTGCGTCCATCCGTATATTAACTTTTTAGCTCACTTGAGCACAACGTGCTCAAGGGGAGCTTTTAGGATCACCTGGTGTCCGTCGTGCGTCGTGTGTCGTCAACAATTCTTTAAACATCAACTCCTCCTAAACCACTGGGCGGATTTGGACCAAACTTGGCTGGAATGTTCCTTGGAAGGTCCTCTTTAAAAACTGTTCACAGAATTTGATTCCATCAAAAACTCTGGTTGCCATTGCAACCAAATGGAATTTTTTAGGGAATTCTTTAAAAATCTTCTCCTCTGAAACCACGGGTCAGATTTTGGAATAATTTCACAGATATGCTCTTTGGGTGACCCTTTTTAAAATTTGTTCGTAAAATTTTGATCCGTCAAAAAATGTGGCTCTGGTGAATGGGGGCTTCTTGCACCATATAGAAATGAAGGAATTCTTCAAAATTCTTCTTCTCTGAAACCGCTGGTCAGATTTCGAAATAATTTCACAGGATTGTTCCTTGGGTGACCCTTTTCAAAAACTGTTCATAAAATTTTGATCTGTCAAAAAACGTGGCTCTGGTGAATGGGGGCTTCTTGCACTATACAGAAATGAAGGAATTCTTTAAAAATCTTCTCCTCTCATGGGTTTCATGTTTTACAGGGCTTTTCATTGAGAAAAATTTGAAAATCTTCTTGTTTATAACATTCAAGAACTGAATTATTTGGTATGGAGCTTTATATTGTGGACCTCCACCAGGATTCAAATAATTATAGCTTTGCGATCAAAATTGGCTTTGCCCATGGATCACAACTTTCTCGTAGGATTAGATAGAAAAGTGTTTGCATGTCCTTGTGTTTGAAATCAATTTGCTGAATATTGTAATGTTTGGCTTGTAGTGTTTTTACTTAATAGCCAGTGGAGCGATACAGGGCCATCATGGCCCTCTTGTTCTTTTTATTCGGGTACACGGAATATCGACATCCAGCACGTACGTTATAGATCCTCTCCAAGGCATATTCTTACTTAATTGCAGAAAATTGTAGTCAATATGAATGAACAACTATCATTTCATGTCCTCATCGGCAAATAATTACTTTTTGAATCTTTTTTATACCCGGGCGATTTAGATATCCTCAGACGATTTCCATTTCGTCGAAAAAATTCCAGTGCGTAGATCTATATCTAAACGATGTAATGCGTAAGCAATGCCACCAAAAAAGAAGGCAAAATCCAATCACAAACAACAAACTTTAACTAGTTTGTTTACGAAATCACAAGAGTCTGACCTGCCGATTCATAGTGACTTACATACCGATAAAAATGTCGAGAATAATGAGAAATCATCGGCAGTTCAATCGGCGTGGATTCGGCCCCGGCCAGTTCAAAACCGAGAGAATTCAAGTCACACTGGCTTAAACTTTTTAGTTGGCTAACTTACGAAAGTGAAGAGAATTCATGACAGACAATTCATAAATCAGACCATACAGATTTTTTAACAATTTGAACAATATTTTTTTTAAAATGGGGTTTAACTCATTACCACACGATCCCTAATTTTGACGCCTCTGAGAAAGAAGCCTTTAGAAAACATTGTGGGAAAAGGAGAAAATGCTGGTAACCAGCATTTTCTCTTTTTCCGACAATGTTTTCTACCCTTCTAAAAACGAATTCTAAATCTTCAATAACTTCAATAACTTTTATTTTGTCGTCTGTTAATGCTTTCGATTTGGACAAACCTAAAATTTTGCCGTTTGGTAATGAGTTAAAAGGTGGGACTCGTAAAGTTGGTTTCAGACTCATAGTTTTTCATCCCAGCGAGTCCCAGGACTCACTTATAGCAAATTGTAAAAAAATCACTGAAGAGGTAGGATGCAGACAATAGGAATGCTTTTATTTTTGGACTGTCCTTTCATTTGAACAATTTACAACTTATCCTTTTTTGTTATACTCCTAAAAGGTCACAAATGGAGGAGTTTCTACAAAGAAGGGGAGTTACAGAAGAAGTAATAAAAAGAATGCAAGAGGATGGTGTGAGTGCTCAGATAGCAGATTCTTTTCCAGGGATCCTGTGATCAGGACTTACTAATTTAATCCTGTCTGTCTGTCTGACATCTTAGCAAACTTAACCTTGCCTGTAACTTTTAGGGTATATGTACTCAATTATAATGTTGATATTTGGTAACTTTGCCTGTAACTTCTAGGGTACTCAAGTTACATGATCAAGATTACTATGTCAGCAAAACTTAGGTTGCATTATAATTTCCCAAGGTCGAAAGATGCAGTGGTCATGTATAATATCCAGATACTTTGTTACGTCTTGTATGAATACATAACAGATCACTATAAAGGCTGTCTGTGAAGCCCACAGATTGCGAAAAAAGTACCACTTTGGGTAAAGTGTTTTCATTGTAGCCATATGATAGAATAATACAACCTTTGCTTCATTGTATTATCAAGTATCAGGCAGGCTCTTAATTCTTCTTACACAAATCCCCTAGTACAGATGTAATTTTGAATTTTTTGAGAAAGGTTCATTTGGAAAATTGGTGCTTTTTGCATGAAAGTAATAAGTCCTTGTGAGCCAAGGTTTGTTTGTTCTTGAGTCTTTTTAAAATGCCTTAACCCTTTACCACACACTTATGAGTTTTGAAGTACCAGGAAAGGAGCTTTAGAAAACATTGTGGAAAAAGAATAAAAATGCTGGTAACTGTAATACAAACAAATATTTTCCCAAAAAGTATGACTTAGAATATTTTCAGTTTGTATATGCATGTAGCATCATCTTCGGCCTAGAAGAACATTAATAATCTTGCCCTGAAGATCACTATTTTCCCAATGACTTTTTAAAATAATTATAGGGAAATTTTATATATGTCTTCCTCCAGGTAAGTCTTCCTCGACCATTGTGATAGTTCAATTTATAAGTTTGATATTAGGTTACTCAGGTTCATGAAGAATGTCAACAGGTAAAATTTTAGAAAGATCTTATCCAGTGTAAATTCTTCATTTCTGTCTCAGTTGCCTTCACAGGTGGTCTAAATAATTTCAGTAAGAAAAAAAGGCAGATCTTTTTTTTTTTTGTCAAATTATCTAACTGCACAATTATTGAACAGTATAGTTGAGAGATCATGCTGCATATTCTTTATAGTCTGATCTTCATCTACACTGACTATAAAATCACCAAAAGTTGTGCATAGAGATTTATTGGTCAAGATGGCAAAAAAATGGCCTATAAGGCAAATGCAAAGCAGTAACAGAAGTAAGATTTTATTGCATGTGGACAGTAGCCAACTAATGACAGTCCATTTACAAATTTTTTAGGGGACCTATTGCCTATCTAATTGTTGTCTAAATATTATGATTTCAACAAAATTGCAATATATTGGTGAGTGGTTTGACCTCTTCTAAATTACAATTTCCAGTCATGATCTAAGGTGAGAAGTACAATATGGGGGAAAGGTGGTATAGGAGTCACTGCGTCAGTCTGTCCGTTGGTCGGTCAGACAGTAGCTTATTTTGTTCCCACTATTTCTGAAAGAGTAATGGATGGATTTCTGTCAAACTTCACAGGAAGTTTCAATTGGAAGCTAAGATGTGCATATTATAATTTAGTCATAGCTGAAACATTTTTACTGGAGTTATGGCCCTTTCATTATTTTTTTTTGTCCAATCTATTTCTCAGTAACTATATAATGGAATTATCTTGAATAATAAGATGCTATATAAGGCAAAGATGTTCCTATTATAATTTGGGTATGGTTGAATGATTTTCAAATGAGTTATATTGCCCTTTGATGATTTTTGAAAAAGAAAAATCCAAGCTGTTTCTCAATAATTACAAAACAGATTTCCATCCAGTGCCATAGGAAGTTTCAATATAAAGTAAAGATGTTTATGATATTGTTTTGGTTGTGGTTGAATGATTTTTCCAATGATTGAAGGGCCTTTATTGAAGTTTGATGAAATGAGTTTTTTTTTGTTTTTTTTGTCAACCCTGTTTCTCAAAACTATTGAATGGATTTCAGCCAAACTTTATAAGAAATGTGAAGCAGATATGACTGTTCAATACAAATTGAAGATGTTCATGATATCATTTTGGTTATGGTTGAACAAATTTTCCAATGACTGAAGGCTCTTTGTTGAAGTTCAATGAAGTAAGTTGGTTTATTTGTCTGCTCTACTTCTCAAAAACTACAGGACAGATTGCAGTCAAACTTAATAGGAGGTTTCACTATGAAGCAAATATGTGCATATTATTATTTTGTTATGGTTGAATTTTTTTTTTGAGTTATGGTTCAGATTTTTTTGTCAAGTCTTTCTCTTTAACTATATGATGAACTTCTATCAAACTTCATTTCTCAGTTACTACAGGATGGATTTGTATCAAATTTCATAGCAAACTTCAAAATTAAGCAAACTTCATTTCTCAGTTACTACATGATGGATTTCTATCAAATTTCATAGCAAACTTCAAAATTAAGCAAATTTAGATGTCCATATTATAATTTGGTTACGATTGAATGATTTTCCAATGAGTTATGCCCCTTTTTTGGTTTTTTTTCCTGTTTATTTCTGTATAACTATTGGGCGGATTTCCATCAAACATCAAAGGAAGTGTCAATACAAAATGAAGACCAGCATTATGTCATTTGGTAAAGGTTGAATGATTTAACCATTGAGTTTAGGCCACGCTTTTTTGTTTGAGCTATTTCTCAATAGCTACTGGACAGATTTCAATCAAACTTTGTAGGAAGCTTAACCTTTTACCACACAATCCTTACTTTTAATGAACCTGAGAAAGAAGCCCATAGAAAATAGTGTGGGAAAAGGAGAAAATGCTGGTAAACAGCATTTTCTCCTTTTCCACAATATTTTCCACCCTGTGAAAATCCATAATCAACATGTTAACCAGATTTGATTTGTTGTCTGCAGATGCTTTAAATTTGGTCAAAAATTTATTGTTTGGTAAAGTAATAGTTACAGACCAAAGATGTGGATGTTCCATTTTGGTTATTTTTAAATGATTTGCCAATAGTTATGGCTCATTGATGGATAATTTTGTGCTCTCTATTCCTCAGTAACTACTCAACATATTTCAATCAAAGTTGAGTGGCAGCTTCAGTACAAAGGAAAGATGTTCATAATCAAAGTTTGGACAAAGCATTGACAAAGACTTCTTTTTATGCTCCCCGAAGGGCGAGCATATAGTCGCCGCTTCGTCTGTCCGTCCGTCCGTCCGTCCGTCCGAAGCGATTTTTCCACAACCCTTGGACCAAATTGGATAAAACTTCATATATCAACTCCTTAGGGTAAGGCGCCAATAAAGTTTTCCGGGATTTTCAATTTGACCCCCTGTCATGGAAAAAAGGGGCTTAATGCAAAATTGCAATTTTTACCAATATCTCATTCAGTTTTTGTCAGAATATCATGAAACTTCATGGTTATATTGTTTATGGAAAGTTTTAGCATGTGCCCTTGCTATTTTTAATCTGGGCGTTTTTGAAGTTGACGTTCTGTCATGGAAAAAGGGGGCTTCTTGCAAAATTCCAATTTTTACTAATATTTCATTCAGTTTTGGTCAAAATTTCATTAAACTTCATGGTTATATTGTTTTTTCAAAGTTTCACCATGTGGTCTTGTTTCTTTATCTATGTGTTTTTCAATTTGACCCTCTGTCATGGAAAAAGGGGGTTTCTTGTAAAATGAAAAAGGGGCCCTAATGCAAAATTGCAATTTTTACTAATATCTTGTTCAGTTTTTGTCAACATTTCATGGTTATATCTTGTTTTACAAGTTTCAACATGTGCCCTTTGTTTTTGCAATCTGTGAATTATTAATGCGCAAATATGTCTTTCCTGGTTTCTCAAATTAAGGCTGCATCACGGCAAAAGGGGACTTCATGGAAAAAATTGTTTTTCTCTAGGTTCTCCTTTATCAGTGCTCAAAACTTTGTGAAATTCAAATCTGAACTTGTTGGAATGTTGCCCAGGTACCTCTCTTCTTTTTTCTCAATTTCAGGCTGCGTCTCGGAAAAAGGGGGCTTCGTGTAAAAAATTGTTTTATGTAATATTTAATACATGATTGCTCAAAATTTTATAAAATTTCGAATTTTGAATTATTATTCAAAAATGCCACAAACCACACACCCGTTGTATTTATTGCAATGATCCAATATTGTCTAATGAGAAAAGGGGGCTTAAAGGGGGCTTATCGGGCTTATTGTCCTTACAAGTTTTTGTTGACTATCTCTAAGGTAGTAATTGCCTGTTCACTTCAGATTTTGGGGGGCATGAACAGGTTCGTCTAGGATAAAAGAAGTGAATTTATATCAATTTCTTAAATTTTTTTTGACAAGTACTTGTTCGGGGAGCATAACCCGTCTCTGATGGCTCTTGTCTGACATGGAGCTGGTTGGGGTATTTATCACCTTTAGTGATTGCTCTAGTTTGTCAAGGGTGCTTAACCCTAAATAATCACTCTATACTTCCAGATAGATGCCACTGTCATAAGTCACTTGACAGATGAGGAATTTTCCCGCTATTTAACAAGGTTTGGAGATCGTGTTGCACTGAAGGCCTATGCAAAATTAGAAGAAGAATCAAGACACCATGGGAGTCTAAATGAAAGGAAACTTTCACTAAGGGAAAAATTAGTGGCAAAATTACATGGAAAGCAAAAATCATTAGAACATTTGAAAAGGGCATTTCCCCAGTCAGGTAATATGAATGCTAAAAAAAAGACAAAAAAAATTGAACTTGGATGGCTTCATGAATACGGTTGTTTAACCAAACAAGTAAGATCCCCTAATGGAGGGGGGACCAGAACTCTTGAGATTCAATTAGATTGTAAGATTGGTGACATAATGCCTGTTGCTCAGGAAGTTTTCTTTCCTGGTGGACATTCAAAAAAAGGGGCCATAACTGATTTCTGTTTTCATATTGCCGACCAGACACATACAAAACTGGACATGGCACAGACTTTCAGAGAGCTCTTTGAGAATACAAAACTAAAACATGTAAGACTATATATGGTCACACGCCAAGCTCAAATGGTGCAGGAAGGTAAAGAGACCAAGGTGGATGATTCAGAGGATAATAGTAATCAAAGGATTGAAATGAGCACACTTAATGCAATAGAATCTCTGACAGACAGCAGTGAGTTTATTGAACTTGAGACGCAAGTGGAGAATTCTAGAACCAAATTTAACAACAGAGCACCAGGTCACTTGAATGAAGGGGCTGAACTGAATAGTTTTGATGGACAGAGTATTGTGAATGAGAGTGACGGAATCAATATAACTCATTTACATGACAGAGTTAATGAGAGATGTGTCACTAGTAGATATACAGGTAGTGTACTTGATTTGAAGAATCCTAGTGGAAGCTGTGAATCTGTAGCATCAGTCAATGTAAGTGAACCAGGGGAAATCTTGATAGAGGGTTATAGCCCACAAGAATGTCACAGTAGTCCGTCCGAAATATTCAGTATTACACAGGATTACACAGTTGCTTCAAGTGAGCTTAACAGAAATGTTGAAAGCACTTCAAGTGAGAATAATGATTCAGATGGCAATGGTTACTTGCAGGAGTTTTTACTAAGATCTGTGGAGTTGGAGCCAAATTCCCTATCAAATAATTCATTGGCTGTTATAAGGATACACAGGGCTGTTGTTTTGAATGAGTTAATTCAGGTATTTAAAGACCCTACCATTTCTGATAAAACTCTTCAGTATATATTTGTTGACGAGCACGGTCATGACGCAAAAGGAGTTAGCCGTGATGTGTATTCAGCATTTTGGGAAGCATTTTTATTAAAGTTTACTGATGGAGAGGGTTTCAGGATCCCAGTACTATCAAATGAGCTAGCAGATACTGAGTGGGAAGCAGTTGGACCAATTCTGCTGAAAGGCTATAGAGACCACTGGTACTTCCCTGTTAGCATTGCACCAGGATTTTTTGTTGCACTATGTCATGGAGAAAATGCTGTCACCCCAGAAATTTTAAAGACATCCTTCCTGTCTTATCTTTCAATTTCTGAAAAAGAACTCATTGAACAGGCATTGTCAGGTGAAGAACATGATCGAGATGACTTGATTGAACTTCTTGACAGATTTGAGTGCCGTATTATTCCCGATCAAGAGAACTTACTTTCTCTCATCCTTCAAATAGCACACAGAGTAGTAATTCAAGAACCTAAATATGCTCTAGATGCTCTTCAGAGGGTAGGAAAACACTTCTGGATAACAGAGTTTCCTAGTATTGATAGTATTCTTACCATGTATGAAAAACTCCAGCCTTCTGTTCAAAAGGTTCTTGCACTTTTGAAAGCTAGTCCAGTTACAAAAGAGCAAAGTGATTCATTGAAATACATGCAGAGGTTTGTACGTGGCCGTAACAAGGATCAGCTGAAACACTTACTACGTTTCTTGACAGGGTCAGACATGCTGTGTGTTTCAAGCACTGAAGTCACTTTCGTCGTTAGACATGGAGTGGGCAGAGTCCCTACAGCTCACACATGTGGGCCAGTTCTTGAACTTCCCTCTACCTATGTCAGTTACCCAGATTTTCGAAATGAATGGGAAAGTATTCTTCAGGCAAAGGAAAACATGGCTATGATGATTGCCTAGATAGCCAGATTTAAGATTTTTTTTTGCTCTCTTTGCTAATTGATATGTTTTTGTTACTTGAGCACAAAGTGAGCTAAAAAAGCTTTGTTGTTAAAGATGTGCCAGCTTTCCATCTGTCACAGTTCTTTGATTATGGGTCATGCTATACATTTTTTTAGTATCTTCTCAATGCTGCCTAGCCAGTTTGACCCTTTACCAAAAAACAAAATTTTGGTTTCGTCCAAATACAAACAAAATGCAGACAACCAATTAATGGTGGCTTAAATGATGGGATCTGACTCTTGAACAGTAGAAAACATTCTGGGAAAAAGTAAAAAATGCTTGTTACAAGCATATTCTCCTTTCCCCACCATGTTTTCAAAAGCTTTCTACCTTAGGCCTTTAAAAACCGCTGCTTATTTGGTAAAGGCTTAAATAAAGGCTTTGAAGAAAATGCTCTTTGAGAGGCCCCTATAAAAACTGTTTGAACTATTGCATAAAATTTTGTGTCGCTGACATGAAGGAAATTTGGAAGATTTTGAAAATCTCTTTTTCCAGATTTAAAATAGATCCACTTAATCCTTTCCCAGCTCATGGCCTTGTAAGCATTGTGGAAAAGGTTGAAATATTTTTTTTAGCAATTTCATCTTCCACAATATTTGTACATGGTCAGTATTTTCAACTTCTAAATATGCCAGTTTCTATTTATAGTTTTCACTTTCTTTCAATTTGAGACAGTCTCAAAATGAAAAAGGAGGGTAAAGACTGATTCTAAAGAACGCATTGTGAGAAAATGAGAAACTGCTTATACATATAATAAATAATTTCGCCTTAATTCCAAACGTAGAAAATTCCTGGCAGTTTCACTCCACCCAAAAAATCATAATTTAATCCACATTTTTCCTCCAGCTCTCGTTATATTACATAAATTATTGGCAAGTGTTTATGAGATTGTGTGTGTTATATTACATGAATTATTTGCAAGTGTTTGAGAGATTGTATGTGGTATGAATCAGCGTTATCAAAAGTGAAGAAATCTACTAAATTTTGTGAGAAAAGTTTCATAAACTTTTCATCATAATAATTTACTACAAAACCCTATGGTTCTATGCAGATTCTTTTAAAATAGTTTTGTATCATCATAGTTGTTAATGTATTGTAAATGAGAAAATTTTATCTTCATCCTTTACCAAACAATCTCTGATGCTGAGAAAAAAGCCATTTGAAAACATTGTGGAAAAAGGAGAAAATGCTGGAAACCAATAGTTTCTCCTCTTGTCATAATGTTTTCTACTATTCTAATGACAAATTTCCATTTTTGAGACCTGCTTATTTTGTCGTCCACAAATACTTTGAATTTGGATTATTCTAAAATTTTGTCATTTGGTAAAGAGTTAAAAAGGTACAGAAGAAGATACAATTAAAAAAATAACTGTTTCATGAGATTTTGTACGTATACTGATATATCATTTTAGTTCTCATTTGAGAGATCATGGATAGATCAGAGATTTTTTTGCCTTTGTTTTCACATATTTTTACCATTATACAGTTTCAGCTGCAAAAGGCTAGTGTGCTTGTGTCATGAACCTATGTCATTGCTTAGCCTTGCATCCTTTCAAACTGCTAGACCAATTTTAATGAAACTACACAGGAATGATACTTGGTTTGATATCCTTCAGATTCCTTTAACTCTTTACCATACTACAAAATTTTTAGACTGGTCCAAATTGAAAGCATTTGCAGGTGACAAAATTAAAGTGACAGAAAATTTAAAATTTGTTTTGTGAAGGGTAAAAAACATTGTAGGAAAACGAGAAAATGCTGGTTACCTGCATTTTCTCCTTTTCCCACAATGTTTTTTAAAGGCTTCTTCCTTAGGGTTGTCAAAAGTAGGGATTGTGTGGTAAAGGGTTAAGGCATCATGTTCTTTTAAAAGACATTGCCATGGTGGTATTTTTTAAAATTTTACAATAATATTATTATGCCGTTAAATAATCTTAAAAAAAATCTTTTCCTTTTTTAAACCTGATTCCAATATCATTTGCTGAAATATGTCAAGGCGCTATCAAAGTATTGTTATCCATCATTAACCTATTACCACACAGCAAAATTATAGACCTATCCAAATTGAAAGCATTTGCAGACGACAATTTTAAGGTGGCTCAAATGGTTCAATTTTGCTTTGATTGGGTAGAAAACTTTGTGGAAAAAGGAGAAAATGCTGGTTACCAGCATTTTCTCCTTTTCCCACAATGTTTTCTAAAGGCTTCTTTCTCAGGGTCGTCAAAAGTAGGGATTGTGTGGGAATGGGTTAAACCATGCCTGCTATTGTATTGACTAATTTTTCTCTTTAACTCTTTACCACACGACAAAATTTTAGGCTGGTTCAAATTGAAAGCATTTGCAGACGACAAATAAAGGTGACTGAAAAATTGAAATATGTTCTGGGATGGGTAGAAAACACTGGGGGAAAAGGAGAAAATGCTGGTTACCAGCATTTTCTCCTATTCCTACAGTGTTTTCAAAAGGCTTCTTTCTCAGGGGCGTCAAAAGTAGGGATTATGTGGTAATGGGTTAATTTGTTGTTAGATGGGTTAATTGTTGCAGAGTGATCGTTTGAAGTAGGTCACTAGGACAATGCAGGACCATTCTGGTCTTCTGGTGTAATTGATAAATGTCTGTTAGTGTTTTCACACTATGTTCTGTAGTTTTTATATGATTTTGATGAACCTTTTGAAAGATCTTCATCCCAGTGATTCATGGAATGATCATGGGGATGAATATAAGTAGACAACTTACAATTCTTTAATTTGTCCTTATATTTGATTGAAAATGTATGATCATCTTGATTTTTCATTTTTATTTATTTTCTTTAATCACATTTCCAGTTATTTATGCCCTGCTGCAAAGCCAGGGAGGGTATTACAGGAATGTCGTTTGTCATCTGTCCACCCGGCTGTCAGCCTGTCAGTAACACTTTCCATATCTCCTGAACTCGATGAAAGGTTTCCATTAAACTTTAGTCAAATGTATATCTCAGTGAGACAGAGTGCAGAACCCAAGATCCATCTTTGAGTGTTTCAAGGATAGGTGTTTTGCCCATTTTTAGTTGAGGCGGGGGATATGGCTTTGTTACGACCGTTTTCTTGTGCATTTTAGAGGCCATTCATTTTAGGAATTTATGATGTACAAGTGAATTTGTGTGTGGCATTGTAACTCATGGTTTGGACACCCACCGAAACATTATAGGAGATAAATAATAACTCATTATGAGCAATCACTCCTTTTTCAAGAGTTTTGTAGGAATTTTCTTTTCATCTATGAAATTCTCTACATGTTTGGAGATGGGTTTATTGAGAATGGTGTTCTGGGGAATCGGTTAACTCATTATAAAAAAAAATTACCAAACAGCAAAATTTTAGGTTTGTCAAAATAGAAAGCATTTGCAGACAACAAAGCAAAAGTGAAAAATTCGAAATTTGTTTTGTGAAGGGTAGAAAACATTGGAGGAAAAGGAGAAAATGCTGGTTACCAGCGTTTTCTCCTTTTCCCACAATGTTTTCTAAAGCCTTCTTTCTTAGGGTCGTCAAAAGTAGGGATTGTGTGGTAATGGGCTAACTCTTATTTGTTCTTGATCCTTTACTTCACAGATATACATTTTAGCAAAGTAAATGTCACCCATTTGTTCAAAACGTTTTGGGAAAATGTTCACTTTGCTCTAGATGAGCAAATGCCGGTTTTCCCACATGTTTCCTAAAAATGTTAATACTTAGATCTTAATTTTCTTTTCACACTTTTGTGTAGAGTACCAAGACTGAAAAGGGTCTATTATGTAAAAAGTTTACTGTTAATGTTTGTTAGTTACTTCTAAGTTCAATACACTTTTGGTGTCTTGGGGTTAGCTATTGTGATACTGCTTTGTCTGATATCCAGTATGTCATATATATTCTTCTGGTATGCTCTCTGTAGGATAAAATTTTCATCTTGTCTTAATGAAAGTTAGTCAGAATTACTGTTTTAATCTAATGTCTGATAATTTTGAATATGAAAAACAAAATCTTTTGGACAAAGTTTTGAATTGCTTTGTAGATGTAATTTTGTCAGAATCTTTATTGATCCTCAAAGAAATTCAATGTAGGTTAGCTTTGGTCAAAAGCCAGGTAACTTCATGAAATTATTGTAAAACTTAGATTGGAGATTAAGTCTTTATCAAACAACAAAATTACACACTAGTCCATATAGCTTTTTGACCAAGGTAACTTCATGAAATTATTGTAAAACTTAGATTGGAGATTAAGTCTTTATCAAACAACAAAATTACACACTAGTCTATATAGCTTTTGCAGACAACAACATTTACATAACTTAAAAACTTAACTCATTACCAAACGACAAAATTTTTGGCTTGTCCAAATCGAAAGCATTTGCAGACGACAAAATAAAAATGACTGAAAATTCGAAATTTGTAATGTGAAGAGTAGAAATCATTATGGGAAAAGGAGAAAATGCTGGTTACCAGCATTTTCTCCTTTTCCCACAATGTTTTCTAAAGCCTTCTTTCTCAGGGGCGTCAAAAGTAGGGATTGTGTGGTAATGGGTTAAACCAAACCTAAATTTATTTTGGGTTGGGTAGAAAACATTGTGCAAAATGTAGAAAATGCTGGTAACCATCATTTTCTTTTCCTGCAATGTTTTCAAAAGGCTTTCTTTCTCAGGGTTGTTGAAAGTCGGGATTGTGCGGTAAAGGGGGCAATCTCCATTTGATCCTAATTAAATCTCTGCCACATATTTCCCAGTTTTAATGACTCTCAGGAAAAGGCTTGCTGAAAACATTGTGGAAAAAGGAGAAAATGCTGGTAACCTTTTCCCACAAGTTTTTCTTTCCTAACAAATGTGAATTTCTATTTTTCAATCAGTAATACTTTGTTGTCTGCAAAAGTCTTTAATTTGGGCAAACCTAAATTTTGTTGTTTGGTAAAGACTTAAACTTGGTCACACATAGTGATTTGATGTTAGATGAAAATTTAGATGAGTTTAAATATGGGTCACAAGACTCACAATGGGGTCAAGAAAGGGGTCGCTAAGTCCTGTAAAACTTTAACATTAACACTCAGACCCTCCTTTTCATGAGCTTGAGGTAAAAAACTTCTGAAAAAATTTTTGTTTAATGGAGTAATTGCTCATAATGAGCAATTTCTCCTTTTCCGACAATGTTTTCTACTTTATTAGCAAACTTTCCTCCATTCTTACTATATTTAAAATTGTTGTTTGCAAACTTCTTTCCATGTTGGACATTCCAACTTTTGTTGTCTGTTAATTGGTCAGAGGAAACTTTTTCGTCTCGATGTTGAAAACTCATTATAAGGACAGCTGGAGCATGTCCTAACATGGCTAGTGTGAGGTCAAACTTGCATGTAACTTGGCAAATTCTTAGAATATGTGTGCAGTCTGGGGAGCAAATTTATAAAATCACTGTACTTTTTGTTCTGTGGTGAGCAGTTTTGGGCCATTTTGTTCGCTCACCATAGCACATAGTGCAAGATGAGCTATTTTGATCACTCATTGGTCAAACAACATTTTGTTAAAAAGCTTATGAAGCTCTACCAAACTTGTTTGAAGAACTTGATTCCATGAAGAAGAGTTACTACAACAGTTGTGGAAAATCATCTATTTGACCTCTATCAAGATTGTTCAGGATCTGTCCTGGATATGTCCTACGGTCGAAATTGGCCCCATCTGATGGTCACAGCTTGAAATAGATTTTACACAGTGAAAAGAAAAAATTATCACACAATTAAAAATCTTCCTGTCCTAAACCAAAAGCCCTAGAGCTCCGATATTTAGTATGTAGGATCATCTAGTGGACCAAAGCTGGTTCAAATTATGCCCCTGAGGTCAAAAATTGTCCAACCCAAGAGTCAAAGGTTTAACAAATTATTGTATGGTGCAAACTTATGAGATCTTTTTCCCCCGAAATGAAAAGATTAGAGCTTTGATATATGTATTTGGTTGTTAGCATCATCTAATGGACCTCTACCAAGCTTGTTATGTACCTGTGAAAACAGTTCCACCCCTTGAGTTGAAAATTTGCCATATTATATGATGTTAACTGTAAACATAATTTTATCCCAAACAGAATGTAGTAGATCTCTGATATTTATTATGAAACTAACAACCAAGTTTTTTTCAAATTATGGCCCTGGAGTAAAAAAAGTGCTCTGTCGAAGGTTTAATATAGGCTTATATAACACCAACTTAAGCAATCTTTTTCTTAACCCTTTACCAAATAATCTCTGGTTTTCAACACCCAGAAGAAGAAGAAGCCTTCTAAAAGCTTTGTTGGAAAAGGATAAAATGCTGGTAACCAGTATTTTCTCACAATGTTTTCTACTCTTCTGAAGTAAAATTTCAGTTTTTGAGTGGCATTTTTTTTGTCATCTGCAAATGCTTTCAATTTGGAAAAGCCTAAAATCTTGTCATTTGGTAAAGAGATAAAAGCAAAAGAAAAAGCCTAGATGTCTGATATTTAGCATTGATCATGGAGTAAACCTCTTCCAAGTTTGTTCAAAGGTTACTCCTGGGGTCAGACCCAGGGGTTCACAAGTTTCGTATACAGGCCTATATAGTGAAAATTTAAAAACTTTTACTCCCAAACTGAAAGCCATAATACTTTGATGTTTGATATGTACCGTATAAAAGTATCAAAATAACTTTCCCAACAGCTTTAGACTCAATATAGAAATTACTTCAGGTGAGCGATTTAGGACCATTATTTTATTAGCTCGACTAATTTGCAGTATAGTGCAAGCTATACCGGTCACTTTTTCATACATGTATCTGGCATTAACAATTTCTTGTCTTGGCAAGAAATTGTATACTGTTGTAGACAATCAATTGATATTTCACATGTGCATCTGTATCTCAATAAGGTGGATTGCAGAGTGAAAAAATCGTCACCCTGGCTTTCTTTTTTCTAAAATTTTCTCCCCTTTAATGCCAGCAATTGCTGAATTTTTTTTCCCGGCCAGAACTCATATCCAAGTGTAGGTAATCCATGGATACTTAACATGTGCATATATGACATTAACCCTTTACTCCATAGATACTCATTTCTACACATTGCTTGTAGGAGCCTTTGGAAAACATTGTGGCAAAAGGTGAAATTGCTCGTGACGAGCAATTTCACCTTTTGCCACAATGTTTTCTATGCTATCAAAAGGTGTCATATACACATAAGAAACGGCTTCATCCTTGCTGTTATATAGGGTCAAATAGAGATACCATAAAAATGCCTTATAGGGTAAAGGGTTAAGGTGGAGTACAGAGTGAAAGAAATGTTACTCTGGCCAAATGTAATGTTGAAATAATCTCTCCTTTAGATGCAAATACTTGTCCGTCCTAGAATTCTTACACTCTTGTATCTGGTCAATTGATTAATCACATGTGCATCTATTACAATGAGTCAGAGTGAAAGAATCACAAATCTGACTTCACTTAATTGAAATTATCTCCCCTTAACCCATTACCAAATGGGACAAAATATTAGGTTTGTCCAAATCGAAAGCATTTGCAGACAACAAAATAAAAGTGACTGAAAATTTGAAATTTGTTTGTGAAGGGTAGAAAACATTGGAGGAAAGGGAGATGATGCTGCTTACCAGCATTTTCTCCTTTTCCCACAATGTTTTCTAAAGGCTTCTTTCTTAGGGTCTTCAAAAGTAGGGTATATTGTGTGGTAATGGGTTACAATGCAAAGAATGGCTTGTCCGGTCCAGATTCCTTGTTTTATTTTAGATAATCTATTGATATTTCACAGTCTATCTATTATAAGAAAAGGGGGTGTACATTGAGAAGGAACCATGACTCTGGCTTTCTTAATATTGAAGTTTTTTTTCTCCTTCAGTTATATCAATCTTATTGGTGTAAATGCATATGTGAAATAATAATTGACGATCTACAATTATCTAAGACTTTTGGCCAAGACAAGTGATTTTTAGCCCTACTGGCCAAAGACCAGCAGAGCTTATGTCATGGTGTGGTTTCCGTCATCCCTCTGTCTGGCTGGCTGGCTGTTTGTCTGTCTTTCTGTTAGTCTTTTTCTTGTTTATGCCATTAAGTCCACATTTTTGGTTGGATTTTCTTGAAAGTTGCAAAACTTCTTTGTATCATCAATACCTTTAACCCTATTGATTTTTAAAAAAGAATCTGACAAATACTAGTAGTAAAGGAAAAGTAGCCACTTAAAGCTGATAATTCACATTCCTTTTTTACACAATGCAGTCCACATTTTGTGGTCAAATTCTCATGAAACTTGCACAGATTGTTTATAATTATCATCAACATCATTCTGGCAATTGGTAAAGGAAAAGAAGCCATTTGAAGTTGAACATAAGCATTTGTTGTTTACGCCATAAAGTCTGTATTTGTGATCTGATTTGTACTACACTTGCAGAGTTTCTTTATATATTCAATAGCTTTAGAAAAAGCTCCAATCAACATTGAGAGAAAAGTAGCCATTTGAAGTTGAACAGAAGCATTGCTTGTGTATGTGATAAAGTCCACTTTTGTGGTCAGATTTTTTTGAAACCTAGTTTCTTTATATCATCAATAACTTGAACCCTATCGATTTTTTAAAAATTTGTGATAATGACTGAGGGAAAAGTAGCCAATCGAATATAAGTGTTTCTTGTTTTTGGATAAAGTCCACATGTGTTGTCAGATTTTTGTGAAATGTGCAAAGTTCTTTTATATCATCACTTGCTTGAACCATATTGAGTTCAAGTTACAACAAATCAAACTATAACTGAGGAAAAAGTAGTCATTCAAAGTTGAAAATTACATTTTTTGTTCATGCAATAAAGTCCACTTTTATTGAAAGATTTTCTTGAAATTTGTATTGTTTCCTTATATTATCGATACCTTTTTGTGTGTCTATGAGGCTTTTGATTTTTCTTTTTGCATCCTAAATTCATGATGTATGTCAGAAAATAAGCAAAATTACAGCCAGTAGAGCGATTCAGGCCCCTCAGTGGCCTCTAGTTTCTTTGAAATCTGATTAAAAAATACTTGTCTTGTCCATAAATGATATCTAATATGTGAATTGATAATGAAAGTCCTATTTATGCCAGAGAGTTGCCCTATTTTAATAAGGGCTTTCAGAAAAATTCCTTTTGGTGATGCAAATAGTCAAGCAACTCTTGTTGTTCATGAATTTTATTTGTACACATTTTATTTCATCAAAAGGTATTTGATGATGCCTGCAGCTTGTTTTTTAGCTAACCTGAGCCATAATGAAGGGGAGCTTTTCTGATCATTCTGTGTCCATCCGGTAGATTTTCTGATCACTCTGTCCGTCGGTCGTTGTCTGTTAGTCATCATACTTTGGACTTGGTTATTTTAAATATCTCCTCCAAAACCACCGAGCAGATTTGAACCAACCTTGACAGAAATGTTCCTTAGGAGGTCCTTTCTAAATTGTGCTTGAAAAATTTGATTCCATGAAGAAATCTTGTTGATATGGCAACAAAACTGACTTTTTGAAGAAATTATTTAAAAATTTTCTTCCGAAACCTTTGGGCACATTTGAAGTAAGATTTGGCAGGAACGTTTCTAGGGTGACCTTTTTCAAGGATCGTTCATGAAATTTCGATGTGCTTAAAAAAAAAAATGGCCCCCGGGAAGGGGGGGGTGCTTATTTTCACTATGTGGACATGAGGAAAATTTTTAAAACTCTTCTTGTCTGATACTAGTGGGGCGGATTTAAGTATTATTTGAAATGTTCTTAGGGTGACCCATTTCAAAAAGTGTTGGTGAAATTTTGATACGATGAAAAACATGGCCGGGTGTGGTAGGGGGCAGGGCTTTTTTTATTTGGATATGAAGAAATTCATTAAAGATCTTCTTGTTTTTTTTTGATACAAAGAGGCGGACTGGTAGCCATTTTGAGTTAAGCAGTGATGTCAATGTTTTGGTAGCTTTTTGGTCTCTTTGATCTATTTCTCATTAATGGTTGAACAGATTTCAATCAAACTTAGAATAAGTTGCAATACAAAGCCAAGATTCACTGAATATACTTGTTTCACTTTAAAACTCAGCCATGTCAGATTAAAAAGTGATTCTCTTCATAGCTGGTCAAAACGCTTTACATTTCACATCTTTACTGTGACAGCCTTGATCTCTTCATCTGTATGAATCTTTAATGACGTTACTCAAGTGAGTGTTTTAGTAACAATGGCTCTTTTGTTGTTTTGTCTTGTTCAGGGTTTTCAAGCTTTGTACCTTTGGAGTGTAAAAACACAAGCTTGTTCGGTCAGAATGGTTTTGTTGGCCTGAAAGGAACACTCTGTTGAAAAAGGCAAAAACTGCATTTTTTATGATTATAGTAGAGTTACCTCTGCCTAACATCTTAATTTTTAGAAGCATACAAAACAAGCTTTGGCAGAAAAAGAAAATAGGGTTTCACCCTTTCCCAAACAATCCCTGGTTTTCGTGGTCCAGAAAAAGTACCCTGTTGAAAACATTGTGGGAAAAGGAGAAAATGCTGGTAACCAGTATTTTCTCCCTTCCCCCATAATGTTTTCTACACTCTCAGAACAAATTTCAATTTCTGAGTCGCGTTAATTTTGCCGTCTGCAAATGCCTTCGATTTCGACTAGTCTAAAATTTTGTTGTTTGGCAAAGAGTTAAATTTTTTATGTCATCAAATAAAGTAAAGTAATGGGTAATGGAGAAATTTCCTCTCTACGAATTGTTTCTCTTTTTCTCACAAAGCTTTCATAAATATTCAACAATAACTTTTGAAAAGGGTTAGGAAAACTAGAAATAATTTGCTACAATTTTCATTTCTTCTATAATATCACAACATCCTGCTTAACCCTTTACCAAACTACAAAATTTTAGAGTGGTCCAAATTGAAAGCACTTGCAGACGACAAAATAAGTGTAACTCAAATATTGTAATTTAATTCCAGTAGAGTAGAAAAAATTGTGGGAAAAGGAGAAAATGCTGTTTACCAGCATTTTCTCCTTTTCCCACAATTTTTTCAGAAGGCTTCTGTCTCAGGGGTCGTAAAAACCAGGGATTGTTTGGTAAAGGGTTAATGTACATCCATGAAAAGCACCTTTTTACAGAAGTGTAGATGAATACTGAAATAAAGGCTTAAAGCTTGACAGAATGTGG
Organism: Hippopus hippopus; assembly: GCA_946811185.2. Classification (NCBI taxonomy): domain Eukaryota; kingdom Metazoa; phylum Mollusca; class Bivalvia; order Cardiida; family Cardiidae; genus Hippopus; species Hippopus hippopus. The sequence continues at coordinate 29,193,507 of OX328103.1, forward strand.
TTTGTTTTCTTTTTACTTTCTGGTGTTTTGATTAATATGCAATTAGGAAAGAATAATCAAAGGCGTTGGTTGGATGAGTAGTACTAAAATAGACACATTTAAGGAAAGTAGCCCTTAACTTGTGAAGGCGATTGCCAAGTCAGTTTTCAGGGCAATTCAATTGCTGTTTTACTAGCTCTACTGCCTTCAGCCAGCAGAGCTTATGTCATCCATCTGTCTGTCTGTCTGTCAGTCTTTTTCTTATTTACTTAATAAAGTCTGCATTTGTTGTCAAATTTTCATGAAACTTGCATAGTTTATTTATCTGATCAATAGCTTTAATCCTGTTGATTTTGATAAAATCAAATAAACAGTATGGGAAAAGTAGCCATTTGAAATTGAAAATTTCCATTTCTTGTTTACACAATAAAGTCTGTACTTGTGGTCAGATTTCTGTGAAACTTGCACAGTTTGTTTATATTGTCAATAGCTTCTACCTTTTTGATTTTGAAAAAATTCCAACAAACAGTATGGGAAAAGTAGCCATTTGAAGTTGAAAATTTCCATTTCTTGTTTACACGATTAAGTATGTATCTATGGTCAGATTTCTGTGAAACTTGCAGAGTTTGTTTATCTTATCAATAGCTTCAATCCTATTGATTTTGAAAAAAAAATCTGACAAGTATGGTAAGGAGCAATTTCAAGTTGAATATTTTCATTGCTTGTTTACGTGATGAAGTCTGCAATTGTGACCAGATTTTTGTGAATTTTTCACAGTTTGTTTATCTTATCAATAGCTTTGACACAAATGATTTTGAAAAAATTCCAACAAACAGTATTGGAAAAGTAGCTATTTCAAGTTGAAAATTTCTATTCCTTTTTACATGATGAAGTCAGCATTTCGTGGGCAGATTTTTATGAAATTTGCACAGTTGCTTTGTCTTATCAACAGCTGGAACCCTATTGATTTTGAAAAAAAATGGACAATAAGTATGGGAAAAGTAGCGATTCAAAGTTGAAAATTTCAATTTCTTCTTAACACAGCGAAGTTCACAGCATTGATTAAATTCTTATGAAACTTGGAAAGGTTCATCAAGGGATTGAACTCTATTGAAAGTGAAGAAAATCTGGTAAACTGTTCAGGAAAAGCTATTAAAAGTGGAGAAAATGTAGTAAACTGTTAGGAAAAGTAGTCATTTGATGACTTAGTAATGTTTTATCAACAAAGTTGACATTATTAGTTACATTACTTTGAAATTTACAATGATTGTTTAATACAAGGCGTACTAAAAGTTTAAAACACTATCAAATTTGTCTGGATTCCAAACATTTAGTTTTGAGAAATTTCACTTCAATTTGTTCACTGTTTGTTCAATTCACCACACCTACATAATTATGCTTAGTGGGTTCAAGCCCATTTGCAAAACAATTTTTTGTGTTTTTTTTGTGTTTTTGTCTTTTTTGCATCCTAAATTTATAATGTATACTGGCATATAAGCAAAATCACCGCCAGTAGAGCGATTTCAGGGTCTTCTAGTTAACTGCGTATACAGGAATGTAAAAATGTAGGTCTGAAGATAAATAAATTGGAATGGAAATGGGTGTTAATATAATGAAAGGAAATAAAAGCTCTCCTATCCCTTATCAAGTGATCAAGGGTTCGCTTGCTTTACTCCTGTCAGTCTATCTTTAAACCTTAAAATTTCATTTTTATGTAGTATACTGTAGTACGAAGCGATTTTTGTGACGGTTCAACGTCATACTTTCTACAAAAAGCGCTGGCGGTGACTGTGTTTCACGAAGACACCTTGTTTTTTTTTCACCAATAACACTAAAGCCTTTGTTTCAAGTGTCTGCAATTGACGTCTTTGAAAACATTGTGGATAAAAAGAGAAATTTATTAAAATGGACAATTTCTCCTTTTCCCAACATGTCTCACATCGTATCAGCTATATCTCAAGGACTGCTGCAACTATCCATGTTTTCCTTGAATTTCCTTATCAATATAAAAATGGCTTCTACTTTTCAGTATGTAACTGCCCAGTGGTAAAAGATGTCGACAAGATGAAAATACCACTGAAAAACCTGATGCTGAGACAAATTCAAAGTTAATGTGACTTGCTCGGTTGGATTGAATATTATTTCAACTTGACTACAATGACCGTGAAAACGCGAACAAAAGGAGAGTATTTGGAGAAATAGACAATATCATTTTCATTTTGGCAAAATGAGAACTTGATAGTTCAATGTGAATTTTTCATATACCATCATGGTTTAAAATGCATACTGCGGCTATGTAAAAGCCTGCATAAAAAGGGCAAAATGCCAAGATTCCGGTTTCAAACTAACAACCTCAGCCAGGTTAATTCAGCAGTCTGAATTTTGGAATACGTGTAACTCTAAGTATAAACATTTCACACAAGCTTCCAATTTTGCTTCTTCAGTGTCCCATCACCACAGGACATGTATTATCGAGATTTAAGATCAGTAACAGTTACAAAATCTGCCTGATAGACCGTTTTAGTCTTAAGTATAGATCCCGTGCTTCAGCAGGCTCATCTGCCAAAGATAAACTATGATCTGACATATAATTAATACACCAATTATACACGTCCTCGTCACAAGGCAACGTATCGCGAAACTCAACAGTTTCTTTGCACACATCTATTTCCTCTGCACTTTTTCGGCACAAGTAGTTTCTCGTCTGACATATCTCTGGAAGCGTGTACAGAATGTTAGGTCTGCCATGCGGTGTCGTCCCTGCTTTTGATGGCCTTATCAAGTGGTTGTTCCATACCTCTGCGGTTGTATCCAACTCGGACTGAAAGGTTAAAAAAAAAACCCACTTAATAAATATATTGTTCTACGTTCGCTTCAAAGTAATAACGCTAAACTATAAAATTGTTAAAAGAAAAAAAGAGTGAATGTTTACATGCATTTTGATTTAAATCATACCATTTAAAAGCATTAGAATTATCGCGAAGGCATAAAATCTTATTGTACAGTGTCTCCACTCACAGTAAAGTTAATAGTTTCAAACCTTGGTTCAAAGATGCCAGGTCACTTTTTTTTTGCTTGGATTTTTTTTCTCTCAAGAACATACTTTGAGCAACCTCACAATAACAGATTGTCATCCTCTCAATATTTTCCATACATTTACATGGTATTATTTAGATTTAAATGCACTTTAAGTCCTGCGTTTTTTTTTTTTTAATTTTTTTTTGCCACTACTGGACCTTTAAAGTGGACCATAGTTGACTCTTTTCCAAACGACAAAATTATACACCAGTCCAAATTGAAAGGAATCGCAGACGACAAATTAATTGTGGCCTAAATGATTGTATTTGTCTATGGTGGGTAGAAAACATTGTAGAAAGAAGGAAAATGCTGGTTACCAGCATGTTCCCCCTTCTCCACAACGTTTTCAAAAGTATTCATTCTTGCGATCGTTTAAATCTCGATTATGTGTAACAGATCGATAATCAATAACACAATATGTGATAGTTTACCATCCAACTCTTTACAAAAAGACAGAAATTTACACTCTACCAAGCTTTTGCAGACGACAAATCAGTTGTGGATTCTTTGATGAAACACGACTTTAAAAAAGCGAGGAAGGAGAAAAGAATGGTGACCAGTATTCTCTCATTTTCCCGCAATGTTTTCAAAAGGGTTCTTTCCCAATGTCATTAAAACTTCAGAGATTGTATGGTAAAGTTAACATACAAGAGGTAAAATACCAGCAAAGCGGAACACAGTGATCTATTAGTGAATTATTGAAGTAAAGATAAGGGTTCACTATCCCAGCAAGAGCTAGTGTAGCTAGGAAATGTTGATAGATTACAATTGCAGGTGACTGTAACTTGCATACCTGAACTATATGTAGGAAACAAAAGAGAATTAAATTTTGGTCCGCAAAAGTTCCATCAAAATCACCATCATCTCTTAATTTCTTGAACATATCTATCCAAAAGTCCGCACATTCTTTACGGAGCATCCCCCACCAGCATTCAATTCTCTGGTTACAGCTGCTTTTGCCATACAGAAAACTCTTATCCCCTTGGAAACTGTCATCGTCATCTTCTCGCAAAAATCTCTGCAGTTCACATACCACTGTGTTTTCAGTCCCCATATCCGCACGCACTATCATTGGACATCCACCTAGCTTTTGAACACTGTCTATGAAATACGATCCGATCAACGCTGGATCGCTACTTGTAAAATAGGCATTCAACCAGACAATTTTTCTGGAAAATCCATCTATACAACCATTTATGTATATACCAAAAGGTTTTAATTTATCGTATGAGTCCATATGCCATATAAAATTCGGTCCCTTTGCTGAGTATTGTCTTCTTCGCAGTCGATGTCGTTGTCGTAACGCGACATTTTCGGGATTTATCACGGACAACAGACATCGCACTTCTTCCTTATAAATCCTTAAACCTAGAGTCTTGCACTTTTCAAACATCCACCTATATCCGTGCAATGCGCCAGACGATTCCTGTTGTTTTATAATAAAGTCAACAGCATCTGGAATATCATCACACTTCCTTCTGTGTAATCCATTGCTGTGCAAAACACGTATCAACTGACGACGACTTATTTCAATGTTGTGCCTTCTTAGAAGAACATCAACAATATCATTGTATTTGAGGCCTAACGAAAAATAGCGCCGAATGATACCTAAGCGTTCATCTTTGTCCATAACTGGAAACAATGCATGCCATTAGTAAGATCAGAGTAAACGGGACATAGCCGAAATATTTCGTATTTACGAAATGATATTTCGTTTTTACGAAATAATATTTCGTATTTACGAAATAATATTTCGTTTTTACGAAATAATTATTTCGTATATACGAAATAATCATTTCGTAATTATGAAATAATTATTTTGTTTTTACGAAATAACTTTTCCATTCCAAAAGGCCTCGTATCCTTGAATGCAGTTATTGACTGGTATTAACGCCGCTGTCATCATTATCCTATCTATGTCTAGGCGAAATCATAATGAACTGTGCACTGTTAAAAGGGTGCTTAATGCGTTTGAGAAAAGAATTGACAAACGTCGGCCAGCGCAGTCTGAGCAGGCTGATATGGGCCGAAACTTTTTGAAATCTTCAGTTTTCATGCATTTTAAAGGGCTATTCGAACTCATCATTCGATTGCTTATATGATAAAATGGATTTTATAGATCCATAACAAAGGCAGATCATAATTTTTTTTGAGAGAGGGTCCAGAATAGATCATTATATATAAGACATGCGCTGTGAAAAAGGGCCTTAATACATATGCATTTAAGGCAATCCGCGCAGGCTGATCTGGGCCAAACTTTTCGCTATCAATAAATTCTCAGTATGTCAAAGGACTAGAACTACTATATGATTCCGTCGAGCGTTCTAGATAAAGTGAATAGATTTTCTATGTATCCATCAGTATGTGAAGGCTTCCTTGGTGTCATAGATCACGGGGATTCAATTAGCCTCATTTTGTCAGAGCATGGCTCAATTTCAAATTTGCTAACGTTACTGCGTACAACTTTAAACATTATTCCTTGACGCAATTCAGCTAGTTAGAAGAAGTCCTTTGTCGATTTGACTTATGTCTTTGCATAGATCTAGAGAATTTGGGGGACCGGATGCCTCCTCCCTCAACCCCCCACTCCCCACCCCCACGCTGATCCGCCTATGCATAATCAGGTGATGTCTTGCTTGATACCATGGATCATGCAGATGCATTAAGCCCTCTTTTCATGAAGCACGGCCCAATCATGTCTGATTGATTTGCGTTTTATGTCGCATCAATCTTTTAAATTTAAGTGTAACACTGAGGCAGTCATTGTGCTGTCCTAGAGGCCCTAAGTACGAAGGAAGGAATTCCATTACTACCATATTAGAATTTGTTTGTATCAGCACGAAACCACTAACGTTACCCCTCGCTGTTCTCCACCCCCGAGGCGGTCTCTAAAGAATCTGATCTCCGTCTCTCCGTCTCTTAGTTTAAAAAGAATGTTCTGTCACTACTGGTGTGAGAAAGCCAGGAAACACATGGCTGCATCGCTAACCACCGTGATATTACCGTAGCTCTCTGTCTGTCTGGTCTGTCTGTCTGTCTGTCTGTCTGTCTGTCTGTCTTAATCATTTATCTACAAATCTCTTACCCTTATACTTACACGACTGTCGAAATATTACCGCGTCTTTCCAAGTGCAAAGAAGAAAAGAAGGAACGCGCTAAATTATTACCATTATATTAGTCTTAGAAATGGATTTGCAAGTATCGACTCCGCTATCTCCCATTCTCAAATCGGACAGCCCAACCACTCGGCCAAAGAAGCGGTTAAAGCCCTCGATGATACCATAATGCCTTTATGTGCATTATATTAAAGATCTGTATTTTTATGCAAAAGGAATGAAAGTCAACAGGCTGCTTATCTACTCTAAAATACATGGACGCTGATTTGTCCATGGTTTAAGACACAATTGTGGATGCCTGAACATTACGAGTCCATTTATATATGCAGGTTAACCCTTTACAAAACAATCTCTGGTTTTTACGACCTAGACGAAGACTCCTTTTTAAAAAAAAATTGTAGGAAAAAGAGAAAATGCTGGTAACCAGCATTTTCTCCTTTTCCCACAATATTTTCTACTCTTCTAAAATCAGGTTTCAATTTTTAGTAATTTGTTGTCTGCATTTGCTTTCAATTTGGACAAGTTTAAAATTTTGTTGTTTGGTAAAGAGTTAAGGCACCGTATGTATAAGAAAGAGGTTCTGAGTTAGAATCCCACTGGCGGAGCTGTCTTGAGTGTCAATTCTGTGGCAAGGCACATCAGAGCCGCATCCGGCTGCTATAGAAACCTAAGAATACATCAATGATTGCTTCTCCTATCGGAAAAAAAAAAAAAACATCCTGGGTCCGCCATTGTAATGGATCCATAAAATCCATGTTTGTTTTATGTGCGATCGAATGATGAGCTCGTTAGCATTTTGACATGCAGAGAATTTGAAGAACTCGGAAAGTTTCGGTCCGTGTCATCCTGCGCGGACTGCACCAGCTGACACGAGACGATTCTTCTCTCAAGTGCTTTAAGCACCCTTTTCACAGAGCACGGTCCATCATGTTTTGGCCTAGATTATAGATGGAATAATTATGAAATCGGCGTTAACACCGGTCAGTAATGGAATTCAAGACTATGGGGCCTTTTTGAATATAAAATTATTTCGTTTTTACGCCCAGATATAGATAGCATAATGATGACAGCGGCGTTAATACCAGTCAATAATGGAATTCTAGGCTACGTGGCCTTTTTGAATGGTAAAATTATTTCGTATTTACGAAATAATTATTTCGTAATTACGAAATAATTTTACCAGTCTGTATATTCAATGAGGCCACGTAGCCTTGAATTTCATTATTGTCTGGTGTTAACGCCACTGTCATCATTATTCCATTTATACCCAGGTGAAAACATAATGAACCCTGCTCATTGAAAAGGGTACTTTTTGCATTTGAGAAAAAATCGACGCATACCAGCCGGCGCAGTCTGTGCAGGCTGACATGGGCCAATCCTTTTTCAATATGATCTTCCAACTTTCTGCATTATAAGTATCAACCCAGGCCAGCCTGCACGGATTGAGCACGCTGGCCTGGGCCTTAACTGTTCGCTATCAGTAAATTTTCTGTACGTCAATGGACTAGAACTACCCTAAGATTCCGTCGGCTGTTACAAAAAACGGATAGATCTACTATGGATCCATCAGTATGTGATGGCTTGCTTGGTGCCATGGATCACAGAGATTCAATAAGCCTTCTTTTGTCAGAGCTGGATCAATTTCAAATTTGCTACTTTGTACAGCCTTAAACATCATTCCTTGACGCAATTCATCTAGATAGAAGAAGTTCTTTGCAGATTTGACTTAAGTCTTCGCATAGATCTAGAATTTGTATGACACTTTCATACTCGGTCAAAATTTCCGGCAGACAGAGGTTACTTTGACAATTGTAGAGGAGGGCCCACCTGACCCCCAGCTAGTTCGCCTGTGCATAATCAGGTGATGTCTTGCTTGGTACCATGGAACGCGCATTTGCATTAAGCCCCCTTTTCATAGAGCAAGGCTCAATCAGGTCTAATTGATTCGTGTTTAACGTCGCATCATTTTTTTTTTAAATTTCAGTATATTTTCACGACAACCACCGTGATATTACCTTAGCTCTCCGTCTATCTGTCTGTCTGCCTGCCTGCCCGCCTCTCTGTCTCTTAATCATCATTCTCATACCCTGATACTTAAGCGACACAGTCGTAATGTTATTCCATCTTTCCAAGAGCAAAGAAGGAAAGGAATAAGGAACACGCTATTATTACCGTTACGCAAGTCTTAAAAATGGATTTGCAGGGGATCGACCCCGCTGCCTCCAATTCTCCAATAAGATAGCCTATCCACCCGCCTACAGAAGCGGTATAACCTCCCGAAATAGAAATGCTCTGGTGTGCACTGTATTCTCTGCAAATGCAATGAAAGTAAACAAGTTGTATATCTACTCGAAAATACATAGACGCTGATTTGTCCATCTTAAAGACGCATTTGCAGATGCCTGAACGTTACGAGTCCTCTTATATACGGACGTTAAGGCACTGTATTTACAACAAAGAGGTTCTGGGTTGGAATCCCACTGGCGGGGATGTTTCAGTTGTCAGTTCTTCGGCAATGCACATCAGAACCGCATCCGGCTATTGGTGAAACATAAGAATACATGAATGAGTGCTATTCGTTATTATGATTGATAATTATTTAGCCTGGCATCAATCAATCAACCACTTCCGTACTCTAAAAGTCCCTCACCTTCATAATTAAGAGCCTGCTTCCTGCACCCGAGTGATAAGAAAGAGAGCCATAGATTTTAAATACATGTATTAGATTTAAAAAATGACTAGGCTGGGAATCGGATCCTCAATCTCCAGTTTTCGACTGGGCCATGCTCTAAACAAACTGAATATTGTAACTTTCTTTTAATTATCAATGACAACTGTGCGTACACAATTCATAAACAGAAGAAATAACAGACGGACGGATAGACGAGGGGCTGACTGACTGACTCTCTGACTGACTGAATGAATAGATTTGAGTTTACCAGTCATATCATTTATGCTTGCCCCCTTTTGTCTAATGTACCGATATTAAGATTATATATTTGACACCGATCTGGAAAAGCACAACATAGGTCAATGACTGTAGATGGTAGCTCCCTTGAAACAGAACCCAAATTTGAACATGGTGTGGGCAATTCAGGAATAAGACAGCTCAACTCTGAATTCAAATCTATAGCGTATGATGTGAGAGGCTGTCAATGAACCCTACAATGCAGACCTGTCGCAAGGCAGTTCAAGTGCATCGACCCAGAGTCGAACCGAGGATGCCTGTATTTCAACTTATCAGATTATTTCGTATTTACAAAATAATTATTTCGTTTTTACGAAATAATTATTTCGTATTTACGAAATAATTATTTCGTTTTAACGAAATAATTATTTCGTTTTTACGAAATATTATTTCGTAAAAACGAAATACTATTTCGTATATACGAAATAGTATTTCGTTTTTACGAAATAATATTTCGTAAAAACGAAATAACTTGAGAAATTTGCATATTAAAATAAAGTCGAGTATGTCACTTGAGGGGTTCCGTAAGATTCTCATAGGCAGAATTTCGATTTAGTCACTTTTACGAAATGGATTTTTTGTCTTCGGCAATTTTTCTAGGCAGAATTTCAGACTTGGCCTTTTTACACTGTTTAACCAGAGAGACTTTAGAGACTAATTAGTCACTTCATTTTGTCGATCTTACCTTTCCAATTAACCAACAAAACAAATTTCAGATCATCATTTTTGACAGCATCTGCAGACATACATTCAAATATTAATTTTGTTCTTATAAAAAGCATTTCTGTAAATTAAGGGTTAAAAAGTTGAGGGAAAATGAGGAATTGCATGTTGCAAGTCCAATTTTTTTGTCTGCATTAGCTGCAAACAAATTTTAATTTGAACTAACAGAATATAATGCATCTAAGATACTCCTCTTTTTGATCTATGTCATCAACATTTTAGGTAAAGTAGAATGACATGCAATCTTTGCAAAACAATCTTTTTTGCTGTAGGTAAATTCATTACGCTTGGACAACTCTGTCTTCTTTTCAGTTACAGAACACAATAAAAACTGATTTGTTCTTATTCACTGACCATCAGCTATCTAGATTTCAACAAAAATGATGACAATTTATATTTCCTTTACAAGAGGACAAGCGTTAAAGACCCTCACATCATATTAATTTCTTATCAAGGCATTTGCCTGAAAAAGTAAACCATACTTTTAGCTCACTGCCTGAAAAATAAAGACCACAAATTAACAACAAGACCAGCACACACAGATGCCACACTCTTCTGCAGATGCTGGATGGTGAGTGAAAATTCTAGGTTGAAAAGAGGTATAACTGAATCAAAATGCATTACGAGTTATCTACCTTGTTTTCGCCTAGTCATATTCCAGTCTGTTAGGAAATTTACAGACATACATTTTCCTTTCCTTTTTGAACGAAATCAACATACATGACGATACTATGTTACAAGCAGGAATAACGTGAATCTTATTGGTTGAATTCACTGCTAATATCTTAACATTTGAATCATGATTTTGGCATTTTAAACAGTCCAAGATTGCCAAAATACTTTCCAAACTTATTGGATTTTGTGTGCTGAAGAAAAAGCGTACTTTTCAAAACTGTTTGTTCCTCTGGGCAGTATCCACATACTCAACAACTGAATTGTCTCTCTTAATCATACGGGTATATACTGTTCAATATATCAAACTACCATTCAATGTGGTTAAATGACAAAAATTTATTCTGTAAATGATCTGTGCCAAGGTAACACTGAAGAACATTAGTCTCATTATCCTTTAGATTTTTTTCTGAAATGCCACCAAGAACATGAAATCCATTGTTAATGCTTAAAGTTCTTTTTTTAACACTGCTGGTGTATCAATTGAATTATAAAGCCTTTCAAATTCTGTTCCCTTTTCCACACATTTGTTTTTTAGCTCAGGTAGTTTCTGGACAAAGGAAACCCCACTTAAAATTTGATTATCTAAGTTTGATTTCCTCTTATCATTTTTAGGAGAACACCATTTTTACCTTACAAAACTGAAACAGCTACTTGTATACAATGGTCCTAATTTTCTTACACAATCAGGCAAATGTAAAAGTGGATGTGTGTTCAATCTCATAAAACAGGAATCATAATAATGAGAAAATCCGTCTACTAAATTCAAAAAGCATTTTGTCATCTCTCTTCAAATCAGATTCATACGAACCAGATTTCAAAAGAATGTGCATTGCGTTCACCAACAGTATGAAGTGTGCAAATCAGGCATCATCTAGTATACCATGAAGAAATGGAGCACTGTAAAACAAAAGAAATGACCTATAATTTGATGCCTTCCAGTGCTGTAGATCTATAATGGACCTTGGAAGTCGTGTTATGTCTAAAGTAGGACTGATACTTGTTAATCTCTCATTGATGGTTGAAAGGCTTGCATACAGACTGAATGGCTTTCCCTTATACTTTTGTGTACACCAAAGCTCTAAAAGAAGTTTTTCAACCACCAACAAAACGCCGTGCATATAGTCAATTGCTATTGCATTAACTAGAAACCTACGTCATGCAAAAATAATGTAAGAAAAAAACTGCATATATGCATACTAGTGTTGGGCAGATGATCGACTATAGTCCAACGTCAGTTGGTTTTGGCTTACAACTGCGATAATCGATTGAGAAATCATGAAATCGATTGTAGTGGGTACCGGAACTCGCTCGGTCCCTAAATGTGAATGCTGGTTTTTAGCGCTTGGTTTTGCGACTAATGGTAATCACAATCTGGGATTCAACAGGGTGGACAACAAACACGAAAATTGACCGAAAAAATGAGCAAGAAATTTTTGTCCATGGTTGTCTTGACAAAACTTAACAACTCGGCAGGGTTCTCATTTGACCCCGGACCCAGGGTTTTGATGCTTGGAAATTTGAAATGACCCGTCTTTGACGCTCAAAAATATCTACCTAGATGTCAATCTGAAGCGTGAAATGATCGTCTAAAGCTTCATATAAACTAGCTGGCGTGCATCTGGCAGATATATGGGCTTTAATAAACATGATCTGTATCAAATGCGAAGGACACACACTGCTCTGTTTATTACAAGTAATCTAGCTGGCGAGTCGTTTATGAAAATGTAATAAAGGTGTTAATCCTCTTATCTGGTAAAAAGGGACAGATTTTAAAGTTATCTGCTATTCTAAATGACAAATTTATGTGAAATCATGCAACAATACTACTCAATAAATTAAATGATGTGAAAAATAGATAGCCAAAAAAAACTTGAAAACCCATGACACTACAAAGGTCAGTGTGGCATCGTCCGATCAGAGGCACTTCAAACTATCTTCTCTTTAATAATGAATTTAATCAGTGAATTTACACAAATCTTTGAATGAAACAATAAGTGGAAGCTAAAATATCTGTTCATGAGTGAAAAAAAAATGTTTTTTTTATGAAACGAAAATATAGATCTATAACAGAACAAGTCTGAACTTTTTTTTTGAACTGGTTTGGAAATTAAGATTAAAGGACCAAAATAAAGGGTATTATATAACGCAAAGAATTTAAAGGTAATGTATTTCCTTTGATTTTTCTAGACTAGTACTAAACATAACATCTTTATAAATGTAATATCATGTAGACAAATTGTCCCAGTATTTAAAGCAAAAAGGCATTCTCAGTTAAACAGAGAAACCGATTGTTCAATCGATAGCTAGTTGGTTTGCTCTTCCGATTATAAAGCGATAATTGATTGTGATTTTGAACCGATTGCCCAACACTAATGCATACATGGTTATTCTACTTCTGATTTGTACATTGATAATTCTCCAGCCCCACCAAAGAAAGTCTTGCAGTTCTTCAGAGCCCTTGGAAATCGCCATGTGCTAGATTACATCTCAACATTTCTAAAGTTTTATGAGGATGTCAGTTACTTTGAGGTACTTTTCAATTGTTACAATTTGTATATATCAAAGACTTTTCAACACATTACTAGCTCTAGTTGATAAGGGGCAGAAAAGCCTAATATGCCATGGCACTGTTCAACAGTTCTCATACACACTTGCAATAGAGTTGAAATGTAATTGGTGTTACACTGCTTTCAACAATATTTCAGATATATCACGGCGTAGTTTGCTTTTAATCATGTGCTCTCTTGCGGTATTACGAGTTCTAGGATGAGGCTCTGAAATTCCCTGCCCAAATACATACTTGACCAGTGGCACAAAAAAGACTCAAAATTGTGACTCTTGATGTCTTGACTAATTTGAGATTACAAGTCTTATGGCTTAACCAGTATGCCATGCTGGACCCAAAAAGAGTTTAAAATTCCTCTTATGGCAAGAAGGATGGACCCTATATAACCTCAAGACATTTCACCAATAAACGTTGGATAAGGGGACTTTTGAAATCCGATTCGACCTTCTCTTGAAGGAGCGAAGTCTAATTTTCGTCTAATTCTTTTGGAACTTTTATTAGGATTTTGTTCATTAATTCTTAACCATCATAAACAAGAGGGCCATGATGGCCCTGAAGTTGCTCACCTGAGTCTTTTGACCAAATATGACCCATTTTCAATCTCGAGATACTGTGACAAACATTCTACCAAGCTTTCATAATTATTGGACTGAAAATTTGGCCTCAAGCTTGTACACAAGCTTTTGCTAGAATTTCCCTCAGTGACCTACTTCTAGCCAAATGTAGCCCATTTTCCCATTGTAGATGTCATCAAAACAAAGATTCTGACCATCTTTCATTAGTACTGGACAGAAAATGTGGCCTCTAGAGTGTAGACAAGGTTTTTCTAAGATTTAACCTAGTGACCTAGTTTTTGACCCGACATAACCCATTTTCAAACTCATACGAGAAATCATCAAGACAGACATTCTGACTAATTTTCATAAGTACTGGACAGAAAATGTGGCCTCCAGAGTGTACACAAGGTTTTTCTTAGATTTGACCTAGCGACCTAGTTTTTGACTCAACATAACCCATTTTCGAACTCTTCTGAGATACTATCAAGAAAAACATTCTGACCAACTTTCAAGAGTTTTGGACTAAAAAATGTAGCCTTTAAAGCATACACAAAGTTTTTCTAAGATTTGACCTAGTGACCTAGTTTCTGACCTGCCATGAACCATTTTCAATCTCATTCGAGATATCATCAAGACAAACATTTTGACTAACATTCAATAGTTTTTAACTGAAAATGTGGCCTCTACAGCGTACACAAAGTTTTTCTAAGACTTGATCTGGTGACCTAGTTTTTGACTCAACATGACCCATTTTCAAACTCATCCAAGAAATCATCAAGACAAACATTCAAACTAATTTTCATAAGTATTGGAAAGAAATTGTGGCATCCAGAGCATACACAAGGTTTTTTTGGGTTTTTTTTTAAAGATTTGACCTAGTGACCTAGTTTTCAACCCGACATGACCCATTTTTGAATTTGTCCAAGATATCAACAAGACAGACATCATGACCAACTTTAAAGAGTTTTTAACTGAAAAATGTGGTCTCTAGAGCTACACAAGGTTTTTCTAAGATTTGATGTAGTGACCTAGTTTTTTTACCCGACATGACCCATTTTCAAACTCATCCAAGATATAATCAAGACAAACATTCTGACTAAGTTTCATGAGTATTGGGCTGAAAATGTGGCGTCTAGAGCGTACACAAGGTAAAAGTTGACGACGCATGATAGACGACGCATGATGGACGATGCACGACAGACACAGCACAATCACTAAAGCTACCTTGAGCACTTCGTGCTCAGCTGAGCTAAAAATGTATAAAGTTGCGTTGAAAATAAGTAGGTTTTTTTTTTAAAAATTCATTCAGCTGAAGTTAAAGAAGAAACAAATAGTTTCTTCATATCCATTATTTGTAGCAACAAGAAGAGATGATGACAAATGACATGGATGACATAGCGCCACCCACACCACAGCACATTACTGGTCAGTCAAGTTTCACCTTAAAACACATGCAACCACTCTCAAACCAGGAGCAACAAGTAAAACCACTAATTCCACCTCAATTAAACAAGGAATCACACATTACTCCACTAATCCAATCACAATCAAACCAGGCAACACACTTGACTCCACTTTTGCCTTTCCAACCATTATCATATGAGGCAGCACACATGACCCAGGAAAGAAACCGGTCAACCCACATGATACAATCAGAAGAATACATGTCAACACAAATTTAATGACTTCATCATTAACCCAATCATTACATTTAGCATCACATTTAGAAACACAAGCAAATCAGTCGTCAAACATTGCACCATTTATGTCATCACAGCCATGCAACTCACAACAAATGCCGCAACTTATCTAACAACAATCCATACACATGACACAACATGCATCAAACATGACAATGCCATTCTTTTCACCATCTCAACAACCCAATTCACACTTTGAGACAAACTATCACACAAACAGCACTCCACAACAGTTTCAAACGCCAACACAGTTTTCTTCAGAACAGTCCATGTCTAGTCAGATTACACCTGTGTGCAGATCTCCAAGAAAGCTGACATCAATGTCCTCTGAGGGAGCAGATTCTCATGGTGAAAGTAAACAAATAATTACATGATAAAAAATTCATTATCTTCTATAAGGAAATTTGTTAAGAGAGAAAAATCAACTGTCAAGAATACATATTTGAATACAAAGATTTACTGTGGGGATACACTGAAGTTTTAACTTTATGCTGAGCTTATTTGCACTGTTGATAACATCTTGCATCTCAGCTCTGCCAACATCCTTCCTAACTTTTGATGTTGAAAAGCACCATTTGTCTCTCAAATAAGCGAATGAAAAGTTATGCGTCTTCAGAAGATAAGCAGCTGCTCAGATGTCCTATTTGTGCTGTAGTTTAATAGCTCCTGAACTCATGACCAGACAACAAATTTTAGACGGGTCCTGCCAAACAACAAATTTAAGACTTGTCCAGATTGAAAGCATTTGCAGACAACAAATTAAAAGCTGTTCAACTCATGAAATTTGACTTTGAAAGCAATGTGGGAAAAGGAGAAAATGCTGGTTACCTGCATTTTCTTCTTTTCCAACAATGCTTTCAAACACTTTCTCTCTGGGTTGTTAAAACTCGAGATTGTGTTATAGTTGGTTATCTGATAGATCAAAACTTCATCTTTATTTTGTTCTCAGAAGCCCCAGATTAAGAAACATTCTTCGTTGTTAGTAGTATGAATATGTATTTTTTGAAAAGGAGGCTTCAAGTTAGACCATCCCTATGAACGATTTATTTTCGGAGAAGATTCTTTAGCAAGGATAACATTTAAGTATTTAGGAATTGGTTTTGTTGAATAATGTATTATTAAAGAAAAATTAAGTGGTCTTATACAATTTTCCCTTTATATTAGGACAGCTACTTTTTGTTTTAAGCTCACCTGAGCAGGAATGCATGGGGTGAGCTATTGTGATTGATTATTGTCCGTAAGGTCATCTATCCAACAATTACATAAAAATCTCCTCCTCCTATACTAACTAACAATCAGATTTTAACGTAACTCAAAGAAATTATCAGTAGGTCATGCTCTTTCAAATTTTCTCTTAGAATTGAATTCCATAAAGAACAAGAGCGGCGAATTGTCGCAAGATACGTCCGTCCCACCGCCAGTTGTCAAGGCGGGGATAATAATCGTAAAGGGCAGGTAGAGGAAAATAGTACTGCAGCAGAAATCATGTAAGTGATTGAAATAGGCATGAATGTCTCCTCTAATGTTAAGGAAACATGCATATAAAGTTTCAGGTGATTCCAACATGAAAAGACAAAGTTATATTGTAGAAAAGCATGAAAAGCTGTAAAAAAAAAAATAATGAATAGGGAATAATTCAAAAAGGGCATTAGGTAAGGTTATGGCTCCAGTGCATTGCACTTTTCGCAACTGCAACAAACATGTTAAATCAATTTGACTTGAGGTGACAAAGTTCCTTTCCGGACAAGCAAGAAATACTGTAAAAATGAAGATCAAAGTGGAATTACTCAAAATCCGCGCTAGGTAGAGTTATTGTTCTTGCGCACTGTACTCCATAATATTGCAACAAACATGCATGCCAAGTTTGAAGTCGTTCTGACTTGAGATGACAAAGTTATATTCCCGACAAGCACTAATTGCTGTAAAAATGACGATCGAAGGGAAATAACTCAAAGAAAGCACAAGGTAGAGTTACAATTCTTGCGCACTGCACTTCCAAATATTGCAACAAATAAGCATACCATATTTCAAGTCATTCCTACTTAAGATGACAAAATGATGCTCCAGACAGGCAAGAAATGCTATAAAAATGAAGATCAAAGGGGGAATAACTAAAAATTCGTGCTAGGAAGAGTTATGGTTCTTGTGCACTGCACTCCGTTATTTTTCAACAATCATGCATACCAAATTTGAAGATGTTCAGACTAGAGATGACAGTTATATTCCGGACAAGCAGAAAATACTGTAAAAATGACGATCAAAGGGAAATAACTCAGACAGCATGAGGTAGAGTTATGGTTCTTTCGCACTGCACTCCGTATTATTGCAACAAACACAAATGCAAAGTTTCAAGTCAATCGGACTGGAGATGACAAAGTTATGCTCCTGACAAAGAACTGGACGCCGCCATCCACCCACCCATACGCCATAGGTGAACCCACAATACATCCCATCTTCGACAGGCGATAACAAGAGGAAAAAAACTATAAAAAAATCTTATGGTCCCAATCAGTAAGGCATAGAGCTTTCAAATGGCATGTAGCATTGTCTAGTGCAACTCTACCAAAATAGTTAAAATTTGGACAATAGGGTCACAATTGGCCCCATGTTGTAGGATCGAGGATTTTAGATAGAGATAAAGAAGAAAATATTAAAAATCTTCTTGGGCCAAATCATAAAGTGTAGGGATTTCATGTAGCATTGTCTAGTAGACCTCCACCACAGGTAATCAAATCATAACTTTTAAGTAAAAATTGGCCCTGTGTTTTGGTCCAGGCTGTTTTATAGATACAAACAGAAATCTTCAGAAATCATTTGTACCAAACCACAAAACAGAGAGCTTGCATATTCAGCATGTAAATGAAAATCTTTGAAAAATCTTCTTGTCTGGATACTCAGGTGAGTGATATAGGACCATCATGGTCCTCATGTTTGTTTTTCACGTTCATGTGATCCAGTTTCTTTCCATCCAGTTTGCTTCAGGTTCTGCTTTGCTTCAAGTATGTTTTGCAGTTTTGATTCATTCTCTTCCTCAGAGGTTGCATTCTTAGATTTCATAAATGAAATGTTTAATAAAATGCCATACAACAAACAATCAACCAATTAAATATTGCAGCTGAACATTAACACAAGTTCAAAAATTGTTGGTAAACTTTTATCTGCAGCACAACAGCTGAGTTCTGTCTACCATCATTAAGACAAATTTTCTTGCAATACCTGTATTTGCCACATATATTTTAAATTCCTTTTGCTTTATTCTAGATGGTACGTCTGCTGGCCAAGTCTGATGTAAAAGTAGACTACAAGCAACTGAGAAAGACAACTAAAGCTGCCACAGAGGCAACCTGGGAGAAAGCTGGCTATAAACTAGCCTCCAAGCTGGTAAAACTTATATTCACTTCTCAGGAGTTGTGAATGTCCTGTGGGCAGGGTATGCAAGTGAAGAAGGGCAACTCGAGACTATCATTGCATGCTCAAAGAAAAGAAGTGTTAAAGGGTATGATGACCCTAAAACAAGATTTGCTTTTTCAAAAATTAATGATCATAAATTTTTAGATTGGCTGTTTTGCAAGAAAACGCTGAGGTATTTCATAGCGCTGTCATCGTCTGTTGTGACGTGGTCATGCAAAAACTGACACTTTGCAATATCTCTGTTATTACTGAAGATGTTTAATCGGAAATTGG
Source organism: Hippopus hippopus (assembly GCA_946811185.2). Taxonomy (NCBI): domain Eukaryota; kingdom Metazoa; phylum Mollusca; class Bivalvia; order Cardiida; family Cardiidae; genus Hippopus; species Hippopus hippopus. The sequence goes on from OX328103.1 coordinate 29,212,553, forward strand.
AATATTATGTTCACTATTAAAAGAGCAACCCAAATAATCAAGTCTGGTACTCAAAATGCATTTTTGCAAGAATTATGCCCATGAGCACCTCACAGCCGAGTGTGGCACTAGTGTGCGATCTCTTGTAAATAAATGCTTTAAACACTTTCAGATACAAGCTTTAACTCTTTACCAAATGACAAAATTTAAGACTAGTCCAAATTGAAAGCATTTGCAGACAACAAAATAAATTTGACTCAAATTTCAATGATAGTTTTGGGAAGGGTAGAAAACATTGTGGGAAAAGGAGAAAATGCTGGTTACCAGCATTTCCTCCTTTTCCCACAGTGTTTTCAAAAAGCTTCTTTTTCAGAGTCGTTAAAAGTCGGGATTGTGTGGTAAAGGGTTAATTATAGAATAATGATTTGTACAGGTCCCTTTGTTGACAAATAAAGAGAGGCTTGGAGTTTGATGCAATCTGAGTAAAATCTGAGGGCAAAGCCTGAGTATTTTGCCCAAATTGCAAGAAAACAATAATTTCTTAAAAAAAAAAGACTTCTTCAAATCATTATTTCTAACACGAACATAATTGTCAATTTGTAATCTCATGCAGGAAATAGGTCTTATTTCACATCGCACACTGTCAACAGTATTGATTTTGTTGCGTATAAAATCTATGTTTTGTATGTGAGCACCCACTTGGCTTTATTCGGACTTTTAGTGTAACCTACTTTATTCTTTCTGTATGTCAAATGACGTCATACATTGTGTTAGGACATAGGTTAGGAGGAAGTATTTTATGAGTCTTCATGCTCTCATTGGTTCACAGGACTCTACGAGGGAGTGACAACTTTCTATCTAAATCTATAAGTTTTTTTTTAGAGCTGTATGTAGTGGGTAGTCATCAGAATGGTCTTGTTAAGACAATTCAATTAGTACCTACACCATGGTTTTGGTGTATAACATCATTGATAATTGGCAGTTTAAAATGACATTGTCTGCTCTTATTGCGTATGTTTAAGAACCTAAACATGTTACTGTTTCATATATTCCATATACAAGTCAGATAAAAAACAGTAAAACAAGCACTTAGGGACATTATTTTACAAATCTTAACTGCCTTGTTTAACCCATTACCACACAATCCCTACTTTTATTGACACCACCCCCCCCCAAGAGAGTTTTGGAAAATGTTTTAATGTTTTGAGAATAGACAAAATTGATGGTAACCAACATTTTCTCTGTTTCCCACAATGTTGTCTACCCTTTCTGATGAAAATTTCACTATTTTAGCCATATTTGTCTACTGCAATCGCTTTCAATTTGGACATGTTTATTTTGTCGTCTGGTGATAGGTTAAAGCAGACATTAAGTGCAGAAAGCTTCTTAGGTAAAATATGTTAAACTTACTCATAGATTAAAATTTGTTGCAGAATATGTCACAGCATGGTACCAAAAGAACAACAAAGGAACTCTTAAGGAAACAGACATCAGTGATGCTGTGATGGAGCAAATAAGTTATGCGAGAAAGCTTCACAGGAAAAATTGAAATTTTTCAAAACATATTTATAATGTGTATTGTTAATAACTATATCAAACTGCTTGCTGACATTCACTAATCTAAAACATTGTTATCCTGTGAGGAGAACTGATACGAAATCACAAAAAAATCTGTTCTTCATTTTAATGTAAATTCATATCACAACTGTTGTAACAATTAAACAATGATTTGAAGAATATGAATTTTGCATATTTTTCTTGATAGTCTATTAAGCCTGTAAAATATTGATCATGTAGTACGCTGGTATGGAAATAACACAAAGGTCAGGATCCCCAAAAGCAGTCAATCAAACACAGAAAGGTTATTACAGATAGATTACTTCATGAGGTAATGTGTGACATATCCTATATGTAATATGTAATGATGCTGTTGTTAACTGCTATTATTCTAGCAATATTTAGCCTGATTAATTAAGAATGGAGCAGGAACTTAAAAAAGGGGGGTTGTGAGTGCATCTATAGATTCTACATTCAATACCATAAAGCTTAAATAGCCGATAAGCTGGGATTGTTTAAAGTTATTAGAAAACATGTAATGCCCTTCTTATTTTGGCAATGACTTTAACATAATTTAGTGGATGAAACCACCATCAGAGTTGAGCATGATTTCTTTTCTCTCTTATTCTATTGTGTAAACTTCATTTCAATCACCGAATCATATTTCAGGAACAAGGTTGGGCTTATTATCCCCCGCCAAAAATGTGGTAATTGTAGCCACCTGTCATTCCATTCTTCTGTCATTCAGTCTGTCTGTCCGTCCTTGGGTCCCACTTTTTTGTTCGGAGCATAACTCAAAAACTATAAGAGGACTGGTGTAAACATGATACTTCACAGGTAGATAGATCTCATCAAGGAGAAGTGCAGTGCACAAGAACCATAACTCTTAATTGCATAATTTGCGAGTTATTGCCCTTGGTTATTTTGCTTACTTGAATTTTGTCCAGAGCATAACTCAAAAAGTATTACAAGTGTAGACATGATATTTCAGAGGCGCATAATGGACATTAAGAAGAAATGTATTGCACAAGAATCATAGTCTTTGTTGCATAGTTAAGGAGTTATTGACCTTAATTATTTTTTCTTACTTTAATTTTGTCCAGTGCATAACTTGAAAACCACATGAGATTTAAACATGAAACTTCACTGGTCGATAGGTGACGTTGAGGAGAAGTTCAGTGTACAAAAACCATAATTTTCAGTGCCATAATTTAGGAGTTGTTGCCCTTTGTTATTTTTCGTACTTGAATTTTGTTTGCAGCATAACTTGAAAATTATAAACAGTATCAATGTGAGACTTAAGAGGTAGGCAGATTTTATAGAGAAGTGCAGTACCATGATTTTGGAGTTATGTCCCTTTGTTAATTTTTGAGTCTCAAGGTTTCTTTAGAGTATAACTCGAGCTGTATTAACTTCACAGCTGGATAGGTGTCTCTGAGGAGGAGTGCATTACATAAGATTGATAAATCTACCTTCCATAATTTTATATTTATTGCTCTTTGTTGTCTTTCAGATTTTTTTCTGTCTGATTTCATGTGTTTACATTTGACAGCTATATTAGAAAAGTGTACCTCATTGAAGTTTTTATTGTACTTTATATTTAGCATTGCCAGAAAATAGTTCTTAAATCTAGCTGTTTTAGCCTTTAACTCTTTACCAAACAACAAAATTTTAGACTGGTCTAAATTGAGAGCACTTGCAGACGACAAAATAAATGTGAGTAAAAAATTGTTATTTATTTAAGGAAGGAAAGAAAATATTGTGGGCAAAGGAGAAAATGCTGGTTACCAGCATTTTCTCCTGTTCCCACAATCTTTTCAAAAGGCTTCTTTCTCAGGGTCATTAAGTCAGGATTGTGTGGTAAAGGGTTAAACCAACCTACAAGAAGACACAAGACTGGTCATGTGGTCAGCCTCAGAGCGTTGTTCCTGGGTTACTGATAAGCCACAGTCTTCTTTGTGCAACATTTTTATTAAGTAATTTGTTCATAACTTCATTTTTCGGCAATGGATTTATATTTAGTTATTGTGTACTGGGAAGTGAAAGACAAGAACAGTGATTTTTTTGGATATAAGACTTTGCTTGTTCCGTTAATTGCCTTATACCCCGAGGGGACAAAGGCTTCTGAGAAGGACAATGGACTTCATTCCAGAATCGAGTGTAAATTCGAGTAACTTCGATTCCTGCGGGGCGCTACCCATACTGACTCGACAAATCACTTGGAACGTGTTGGCGAACGTAGTTTGGGTCAACAGAGTACAGGGGAAGAAAATCAGATTTCTTCTTGTCCTCAAGTGGGACCGACACCCCTTGTGTGGCCGCCATTACGATATTGTGGACCTGCACAAAGAGCCTCGTTTTTGACACCGTAAGTCTCGCAAAACAACGTGGGACAACAACAACTGTCATGGACGCCATCAGCCAATTTTATGGTCCGAATCCTTATTGTGGTGGATTTTACAGATTCACGGCAGATCCGCTACCTCAAATAGTGCAGCTACAGCAATCAATTAAAAGTTTAGAGGAATGGCTTACTGCTCAATCGAAAAAATCGCCAAAAACACGAAATGAAAGGTCAGTTACCTGTGTCAGTGATTCTGAAAGGCTGTATTCGGACGTTTCTGGTGATGAACTTTCCGGTCGTGATAACGATCAATGCAGTGATCATGATACGAGTCATTTTCCTTCAAGATCTTAAATCGGCCTCTTCATTGAAAGCAACTATTTCAGATCCTGTTCCAGGATCTACCAGGCAGAACACTGACAAGCTCCAAAAATTGTCCAAAGAGTTTGAGGCAAAAGATGATTTCTCTGAAAAAGTGAATTCAAATTTAGCAGAGACAATAAATGCCGGTAAGAAATCCGCCAACTCTCAGTCGGCCTGTAAGGACCTGATGGAGTGGTATCTTGTACCAAGAAATTGTGAGTGGGTTCGAGTTCCCCTAATTAATCCGGAGTTGTGGAACTCGGAAAATTTGAATAAGCCATACAGAAGCAATGACAAGATGCTCTTCAAAAACAAAAAAATTACAACAAAAGCGATGCTGCCTGTCATTCAGATAATGAATAAGTGTTTGGAGGATGATTCCAAAAGCGAGCTTTTTGATCTTGCTTGTGATGCTTTTCAGCTGCTGGTATATGGCCACCTGGACATGTCACACACAAATAGACAGTTTCTAAAACTGGCAGTCTCGAAGCAATACAGAAAACTTTGCCAGTCATCAGTACCAGTTACAGAACATCTCTTTGGGGATGATCTGCAAAAACAGATGCGTGAATTAAATGAAACTCAAAAATTCCCCCAAGACCTGGCTGGCTGCAAGTCCAAGTCTCAACTGAATGCATACAATTCACAACCAGCTAAGAGACCCTGTTTCGAAAAAGATCATATTAGTGACTTTAGACAGAAGACTTTTTTAGACAGGAAGGCCCGCCCAACATACAAGAGATCCAAAAATCCAGGGTCGGGCCGAAAACAGTTACAATAAGAAAAGATAATGTACCTAATGTAAGTACTTTATCCTTATTAAACATTTCAAACAATCCAAATAACTTTGTTTTCGGAAAAATTTCTTTAGACTGTCTTCAGTGGCTTGATATAGTATCTGACAAATGGATTCTCAATATAGTGCAAAATGGATATGATATACAGTTCAGCTCACTCCCAAACTATTCACCTTGCAGATCACAAATATCATTCAATGAAAAAGAGTCTGCTATTACTCATGAAGAACTAAGCAAGATCAAACATAAAGGTGTTGTAAGAGAAATTCCAGAAAGTGAAGTGAAATATGTATCCACTATATTTCGACATCCAAAGAAAGACAGCAGTTATTGATTGATATTGAATCTCAAAAAGTTGAATGAAAATGTGGAAAAATATCAATTTAAAATTAAAACACTCAAGGCTGCATTAAATTTAGTTACACCTGTTATTTCGCTTCGATTGATTTGAAGGATGCATATTATAGTGTACCTGTAAGCACTGAAAGTCAAGAGTGGCTTTCTTTTTATTGGGACGGAGTATACCATGTTTTCACGTCGCTCCCAAATGGATTGTCGACAGCTGCGAGGGTGTATACAAAAATTATGAATCCAGTGTTTTCCTCATTACGAAAATTAGGACATAGTAATGTCACTTACATAGACGATAGCCTTTTGAAAAGTGATGACATGCCCAGTTGTAACGATAATATCTTGGAGACAGTCAAACTTGTAGATCACCTTGGTTTTACTGTTCACCCTGACAAATCAGTTTTAATTCCCACGCAAGAAATAGTGTTTGTAGGTTTTATAATCAATTTTGTTACAATGACCATAAAACTGACTCCTGAAAAGGTGCAGGACATTGTTTATATTTGTAATAATCTTCTTAAAGGTGACAGAATCGTTATACTTGACCTTGCCAAGTCAGTAGGGAAAATGGTTGCAAGTGAGCCAGGAGTCCAGTATGCCCCACTATTTTACAAACCTTTAGAAATTGACAAAGATGAAGCCTTAAGAGAAAGCAAGGGAAATTTCAATGCACTCATGACTTTGTCAGATGAAGGTAGAAAGCCTATTAAATGGTGGATTGACAATCTTCATTCATCTTTTAAGCCAGTTACTGTTTCCCCTCCTAGTATTATCATTGAATCCGACAGTTCAAGATTAGGTTAGGGTGCTATCAATAAGACTTCTTGTGAGACAGTGCAAGGTTTTTGGTCATCTGAAGGAACTGATATTCACATAAACATACTAGAAATGAAAGCAGCTTTTCTAGCCCTACAACATTTCTGTCGGGATTTGCAAAATATCCGTGTGCGTTTGTTTTTAGACAACACAGTTGCAATCAAATACCTAAACAAGATGGGGGGTCGCAAGATATGTTTAAATGATCTTACCAAAGACATACGGCTATGGTGTATGGAAAGGAACATTTGGTTAAGTGTTTTTCATATACCTGGTAGAGAAAACACAGTGGCAGACAAGTTATCGAGAAACATGAATAGCGACATGGAATGGACATTGTCCGACTCTGTTTTTCAACAGATACAATTGGTTTATGAACCTGCTACAGTGGACTTATTTGCATCAAAGTACAATTCCAAGCTTCCACAATATGAATCATTTACGCCGGACCCAAATGCAATTGCAGTAAACCCTTTTTCATTAACTTGGACAGATATTAATAGCTATCTCTTTCCACCCTTCAGTATGTTGGGCATAGTACTACAGAAAGTTCAGCAAGACGGGGAACAGCAACATTGGTAGCGCTGATATTTCACACTCAACCTTGGTTTCCATCACTTCTGAAGATGACATGCAACCAACCGTACCTCCTTCTGAAGCCCATATCATATTACACAATGCCGAAACATTTGAAACAACAACAACATCCCTTAAAAAAGATGAGGCTGGGTGTTTTCAGGATATCAGGCAAGTCCTCATTAGTCAAGGCATTCCACAACACGCTACTGATATCATCTTTTCTTCCTGGCGACAAAGTACAAAAAAGCAATATGGGTAGGCTATCAAAAAAAGTGGATTTTGTTTTGTGACAGGGAAAAAGTTAATAAATTTGATCTCAATATTGTGAATGTTATAACTTTCCTTTCTCAGATATTCTTAACCCTTTACCACACAATGACGCCTTTTAACGTCCCTGAAGAAGAGGCCTTTTGAAAACATTGTGGGAAAAGGAGAAAATGCTGGTAACCAGCATTTTCTCTTTTTCCCACAAAGTTTTCTACCCTATCAAAGAAAAGTTGCATCATTTGAGCCACTATGAAATTGTTGTCTGCAAATGCTTTCAATTTGGATAGGTCTTAAATTTTGCAGTGTGGTAAAGGGTTAAAAGGTACTGGATATAGTGGAATCAATACTGTAAGACCAGCGATTTCCAGTGTTGTCAGTGTTTTACAGAACAGAGATATTGGAAACCATGTGCTTATTAGACGCTTTATGAAAGGCATATTTCACAAAAAACCATCACTTCCTCGTTATAGTGTAACTTGGAACATGTTGTCAGTGCTAAAATATCTGAGTGGTTTGGATAATAATCAGTGCTCCATGCGTAACCTCTCACAAAAATTAGCGTTGCTTTTATTGTTACTGACTGGGCAGAGGTGCCAGACACTGCTGTGTTTGGACACAAAAAATATTGAATTGAATATTTCGCATGTCAAAATTCGGATTGGAGACCACCTCAAACAGTCGAGACCAGCGTCTCACTTGAGTGAGATATATATAGAATCTTTTGACAATGGGAATTTATGTGTTGTTAATTGCTTGTACAGTTACATTAACTGCACAGCCTGTTATCACAAACATTCTGTGCTTTTTCTGTCTTCTATTAAACCCTATAAACCAGCTAGTAGAGCTACATTGTCAAACTGGATAAGGGAAGTGCTCCGAAACAGCGGAATCGATTTAAATTGCATTAAACCACGCTCAACCACTTCTGGTTTAAATTGCATTAAACCACACTCAACCAGATCTGCAGCTACTAGTGCAGCTGCACTAAAAGTGCCTGTAGACACTTATAAAAGGTGCTTTCCGTAAACATTACAAACGACCAGTGACTAACGACAGCAGTTTTAGTCATGCCGTGTTATTGGAACTTTCTTAGTGTATAAATCTATCAACTCAGTACTTTATCTAATTCGCCGTATATACTGTACATAACATCATTTTCTGTGGAAGTATATATTGGATGTTAAAACTGTTCTTGTTGGGGATGCATGGACTATAAATACTCCGATAACCCTGATTGGTAGTTTAGATAAACAAAATCAGAAAATTAAACAAGCAATTTCGTTGAAATGATATCCCCTGCCGAAAAAGACTTTTTTTGATACAAACATATTAGAGGTATTGTGTTTTGCATATACATGTGGCCTTTTTGTTATTGGTCCATGATGAAATTATACATTAAGCCCCCTTTTTTCATGGCACAGCATTTCATTAAATAAAAAACATATAAGAGGTGTATGTTTTGCATCTAGATGTGGTCTTATTGTTATTGGTCCAATAGGAGATTATACAATAAGTCTCCTTTTTCCATAACATGGCATTTCATTACATGAAAACAAATAATGGAAATATACATGAAGTCCCCTTTTTCCATGACATGGCATTATGTATAGAAAAAATTGTATCAACAGACTATCCAAAGGAAGACATGCATTAATTTTTATCAATTTTCGTGAAGGCTTTGAGAAGATACCTGTCCGGGCCACCTTTTTTCAGGACATGGCATTTCATGAAATAAAAACAAATAATTGTTGCCTGTGGCTAATGATAAACAATATGAAGTTTCATAAAATTTTGTCCAGTAGTTAAAGATATTGTCGCTGTTGGGAAAAAAACACCAATTCCCCTTTTTCCATGACACAACATTCAATCAAAAAAGCAAAAATAATGATATTGGCTGACTTTTATAAGGAACACACGTCTGAAGTTTCATCAATTTTCGTCAAGGATATTGAGTTTCTTACGAACAAAGTCCGTAACAAAGAAACAAATGAACAAATGCATGGCAGAAACACAAACCGCATCTGGCAGGATTCGAACCCAAGGCAGACAAGATCCTTGTTTTTCGAGGTTTAAAAGACCAATACCATAACCACTGAGCTAAAGAGATATCTCCCTAACACAGTTGTTAGGTATTGTATTTAAATCGGGACGAAGCTATGCATGAAGGAGTGGTCTCCCATAACACAGCCCCTCTTAAAGTCATCATTTATTGATGACTCAGAGCCTTTTTAGGCAGTAAGTCTATTATTTAGACAACAAATGTCCGTTTTTGGACAACAAATGGGATTAATGGCTCAATGGCCAATCCCGGAGCAGCCCCCATCTTACGAACAAAGTCTGTAACAAAGAAACAAATGAACAAATGCATGGCAGTACAAACCGCATCTAGCGGGATTTGAACCCACGGCGGACAAAATCCTTGTTTTTCGAGGTTTAAAAGACCAATACCATAACCACTGAGCTAAAGAGATATCTCCCTAACGCAGTTGTTAGGTACTGTATTTAAATCGGGACGAAGCCATGCAAGAAGGAGTGGTCTCCCGTAACAAGTTAAAGAGATATTGATCCATAATGGAAATATACATGAAGCCCCCATTTTCTGACACTGCATTATATCAAAAAAGCAAAAAAAAAAAAAAAAAAATATCCGCTGAAGTCATAAGGAACATATGTATGAATTTCTATCGGTTTTCATCAAGGATTTTAGAAGATATCTGTCCAGAAAGACGGACGAACAGACTGCCATTGGTCCATGATAAAATAATACATTAAACCCCCTTTTTCCATGACATAAGATTTCATTGAATAAAAACAAATGACTTGTGATAAACAATATAAATATGAAGTTTCATAACATTTCGTCCTGTAATTAAAGAGATATTGGTCTACAATGTAAATATACATCAAGCCCCCTTTATCCATGACACAGCATTAAAAAAAAAAAAGGGAGGGTATATAACTGTGGTGTTGCAAGGTCAATCTGGGTGAAACTTGTTGTACTGATTTCTTAATGGTGGTTGATAGATGTGACAAGTTCCATGTAAAAACTCTGTATAGTTGACAACAGACTGTCATTGGTCCATGATGAAATAATACATTGAACCCCCTTTTTCCATGACATGAGATTTCATTAAATAAAAACAAATGATGATTGTCTGTGTGATAACATTATATAAATATGAAGTTCCAGAGCATTTAGTCCTGTAGTTAAAGAGATACTGGTTTATAATGTAAATATACATCAAGCCCCCTTTTTCCATGACACGACATTAAAAAAAAAAAAAAAAAAAAAAAGGGTATATAACTGTGGTGTTGCATGGTCAATCTGGGTGGAACTTGTTGTACTGCATTTCTTTATGGTGATTGATAGATGCGACAAGTTCCATGTAAAAACTCTGTACAGTTTTCAAGATAAGACTCAAAACATCAAACTCAAAACATCAAAAATTCACTCGACCATGTAACTTAAAATCGCTCCCAGTCGGCCATTTTGCATTGAATCAAAAAAAAAAAAAAAAAAAGTATATCAGTCAAATAGGTTATTGTACACATGTATAAAGTTTCATGAAATTCCGTCCAATGATATTTGAGATATTCTCCCGGACAGACGGACGGACGGACAACGCTAAAACTGTATCTCTTGTCCTTTGGTGGGGGATATTAGACTTACCTTAAGTCGACATTTGATTAGGATTTTGTTTATCCAGCTACCAAGGATTTTCTTCCATGCATTACCCTCTTTGCTGCTCTGAAGACTGAGGCTGACCACTTGACCAGTCCACTTGCTTACTACTATAATCCCTTGGTAGTTGCATAAACAAAATCCTAATCAAATGTCAACTTAAGGTAAGTCCAATTTAATTTTCTGATTATTTTCAAATGAATGCAGAAATTCTACGAAGCTATTTTGAAGTGTAGTGTTAGTACTCAAACATATTAACATGGAATAAATGACCTCTAACACCATAACTTTCAAGCTTGAATTAGATTGTATGTAGCTTTGGCTATTGTTATCTGTATGTAAAACTTCGCATTATTATTGAACTCTTCATGTTACAAAAAGAAAAAGTGCATCAGAGAAAATTCATAAATAGGAATTTTCAGATATATGTTAGTAGAAAATGCAGGATTACATTGGTTTAAGATCAGATTGCAAACCCTGCAGTTTGATGTTGATCTATGTCATCCGCAAAAAGCATTTCATATTGACAAAAGAAATGAAACAGCTCACCCTGCATAAGAGATTTAAGTAAACATCATTCATTTTTAGCTCGACTGTTTTTTATACATACAGTTTCACCATTTCTCACAATGTCTTCGAAAGGCACCTCCTGCAGAAGCATGAAAAGTGATTTCCTAGAGGGAAATGGTTGAAGCCCTGTGTCGTCCCCACGATTGCCAAAACTAAAGCACTGTTGAATACTAAAACGTCAAAAAGCCAGGGAAACTTTTTTCCCCTCAAGCATCTTTCAGCACTTTAATTGGTTTTGTAGATCAAGATCAGACTGTAGACCAAATGTTTTCTCTGATCTTAATCTTCTCTGTCCGCTTTGTTGAAGCATTTCTAACAAAAAACAACCATAATGTTTCAAAAGTTTTTGTTGAATTTCATAGAGTTCTAAAAAATTACCACTGAGTTACTCAGCTTTCAAAGGATTCATGTTCATAGCCATGTTACACACACGGTGTACAATTGTGCATTCATTATGCACCCAATCATCCTATCTGAAATATTACCTAATGAATGAATGAATGCTGTTTTATGGTGCATTGACAGATTCAGTCATTTAGCGCACATATCTGCGTTAAAAGATAATAAAAGTGGAATTTTTAAACTGAAAAAGGTTTGAATACATTAATAATAATAAAAGGGTTGAATTAAGAAGGGTTACAAGTGATCTAAATATGCATAAAAAACATTACTGTGTGACAGGGCAATCCCTATCTACTCAAAAAGTTTTAAATGATAAAGTTAAGATTGTGATAGAAAGATTTGAACAAAATGTTGAATTGATAGTAAAAAATCTTTAAATGAAGAAGAATTGTGTGTTATTTTTTAAAGTCCATAAAATATGCTAATGAGTGGCTGGGCGTCCCTGCCTACTCTAAAGTTTTAAATGAAAAAGTTAAGACTGTGAATGGTAGCTTCAAGGAAATGAGTGCTAAAATTGACAAAGTGTGGAACCTCCAATGGGATCAATATACTCCCATTAAGGAGGTCCTGTCTCCAATGAGATAAAATGGAAACATTACCTAAAAATTACTGTCTGATTCTTTGAAACATATATTTTTGAGCCTCTGAGAATATTAAGGAAAACTAAATTTTTCGTACTGTTCAGAGTTAGGGTTAAACATAAATTATTTTTGAGAATAATTCAACAAGTCTGAACATTAAGGGTGTCCAAATACATTGGCAAATTACAGTACATTCAATATTGCTGTTAATGAGATACATATAAAGGTTTATTATATACCAGTAAATTTTCCGGAGAAAATACATGTGTTGCAATCAGATGAAATAACACACATGACTGAATAAAAATCCATATCTACACACTGTGAAATATGATCCAAAATATGGTATGATGACGTATCTCGTGTACGGACTAAGCATGCATTGATTTACAAATTGATTGGTCAAATTGTTACACGACAATATTAATCCGCCATTCACAAAAACACTTACTACCATCCACACTATTAATTGTCCCATTTTGTTTGCCGTTTTCGAATAAAATATCAAATAATTGCAAAAATGTTGTCGTTGAAAGTTGCAGGTATATAATAAAAGGAATATTATGTTGTAACTTTCCTGGTATTGTACTTACTTCTCACTTCGTAAGAAAATTTTGACATCGTGCTCAACCATAATATTCTGTATATATTGATGTAAAGTCTGTCTAATGTTAGACTGTGTATTTTTTGTTGAGATCGCTGTTAACGAGATAAATATATATTGATGTAAAGTCTGTCTAATGTAATATTGTATATTTTATGTTAAGACAGTTATGATTTGAAGTCCTTTTGTAATCAATTATGTGTGTATTTGTAAAACAAGGTAATTGTGAACGGCAATTGGCAATAAAGGTAATCAATAAGGTAAAGAAGATAAAAATTATAATATTATGTGCACGGTTTTGATTTAATACAGCATTCCTATCAGCCTAACGGTGGATCCGTATGGACTTGGAAATGGTCAACCCCTCAAAATTTTCGGAGCCATAAAACACCTATGTTATAAAAAGAGTCAGCGTAACGGGATTCCACTGTACAATAATTATACAAAAGTGCATTTTCTGCAATACAACTCCTTTGGAAATTAGTGCATAATTAGCATTATCTTCTTTGTCACAATGTTTTCACATGTATTGACCTGCCAAATCTGTGTATTGATCTACGTTAATATTGGTTTATATATACAAAAGCGATTTGACAAAAAAAAAAGAAATTTCTAATTTTCATGGTATCAACATGTAAGTCATGCAGCAACTCTGGTAAAGGTAAACAGATATAACCATTGGTTAATTTGTGTGGCATCTACTCATAACTATGCTATACAACCCTAATGTTGTTTCTTCTCTTTAATACCCAGAAAAATGAAATGAAGCTGCAGTAGTAGATAATTGATTAAATAGGGCTGTAATGATGATTTCTCTCTTTGAAAGAATCAAAAATATTGTGGGAAAAGAGAAATGCTCTCACAAACAAGCAAAACATGTTTGCCATTAGATTTTATTTGGTTTGTCTGAAACCTACATATTAAATCTATTACCTAAATTGGTTTTTGTTTTAAAGAAAAGCTTATGAACAACATGACAAAGAAAAGCATTTTTTTAAAAAAAATCACAGGCAACTACCCTTGTTTTTCTAAGGCCTTATCTAATGGGAACCAAGTTATGCAGACTGACTTAGAGATGGACCAAAAACAATATGCATCCCCCATCTTTGATCCCAGGGATATAAAAAGACCATGATTATCGACAGTTCATGACTGAATTAATTATCGACAGTTCATGACTGAATTAAGTCCAAATGTCTCAACATATTGGACGGTGTGGATCCAAGATCAGATTGATCTTGACCTACCCTGGCCTAAATATGGTATGCACTTAAGGGGTTAAGATCTGTTTCACTCCACATGTATAAAAAAAAAAAAAAAAACCTGTCTGCCTATCCACAGCCAAAAAATAATAGTTGTTTCATGGTCTGATCTTGATCTAAGCCATCTGTAAAACTTAATTACATTGCCTTGGAGGAGAAAAGGTAAAATAAATCTATTAATGCAAATTTTCAAAATGGCCTATTTTCAATGTGCTGTACTTGTAATAATTTTTTTTCATTTACATGTCTTTTGACCTAAACGCTCAAATGTGAGAGGTTGACTCTGCAAAAGAAACATGATTGTCCCTGAATAGACCCACAAGCTCAAGCTCAATTCAATCTGTCATTAGTGACTGCATAAGCTCCCTATTTGCACATGTAATTGTGCATATGTTATAAATCTGCCATTGGTTCTGAAACAGTCTAATTCTAAAATACTTAAGACTCTTATTTGCTCCAATGACTTGACACACTCAGTTTCAGATTATGTTAAGTTCATTCTTTGAGTCATGTTTCACAAACATTCATATTGTTACAATTACAATTACCTGCCCCTGAATAGATTGACAGCCTTTCTGGATTGCCTTAATCCGTCATTGGTGACAGTTTATCCCTATTTTTGAGTCTGTTCATTAATAGAAAATCCAAAATTTTACTTTACTTAAGTATTTGCCAATACATAGCAATAATTTCACTTTACTCAAGCCATTTTAAGGATTTCCATCAACAGTTTAAATTACCACTAATCAAACTCTGACTTTTGTAATTTTCTAAAAAAAAAAAAGGACAATATGTAAAATCTGCTTTACCTTACATTTTAATCCAAGTCTTCAAGTTTTTTACCAATATACATTTGGATTTAAGATCCTTAACATCCAACACTGCATGACACACTGATTCTTTTACCCCCCTGAGATCATAGATCAAGGGCATATATATATATTTTTTCCCCGTCTGTTTTTCTGTTTGTCCAGTAGTCCGTCTGTCTATATAATTTGGTTCTCATAAGCTAACTCCTGTGTTTGTCAGATGATATCAAATTGGAAAAGTGATCCTTTTAATAATAAGATGGCAGTTGGGTTTGATTACAGTGAAAATTCTATATTATTTGGGAGAGTTATGGTGCTTTGATATTCTCAACACTAGAAACTTCCTTGCTTCTGTCAAACAGCTTTAATATTCTTAAGTATATCTACACAGTTTGGGTATGGCTTTGTATCAATTTGGTTCCTGAAAATTTTGATATCAGTAAAAATCTGACAACATAAAGTTAAATATTTTTTTAAGTCACCTTGTCTTCTTCACCAATAAGCAAACTATCTTTATCATTGATCTGAACCAAACATTTCTGTTTTATGGCTTTCTAAAACTCAATGAAAAGTGAGATGCATGACTCACAGCATGTACATTCATTTTACTTTTTGCCATACAGTATTCTGTAGTTCCAGTCGTAACAAACATCTAAGCTGTCTAGCAGCTTGTCTAGCTGCTGTTTTTAAGTATATAAATGAATTAAAAAAAATTACAATAAATTAATCTTAAGATAATTGTTATTATCCTGATCTATGGGGGGATGTTAAGCATACCTCTGGCCTTGCACTGCTTCCTGTCCAAGTTCCAGTTTGCTAGAGGAAACATAGCTTTGTAATTATTTGGTAAGCGAGCTAGTTTTTTTCCATAGTAAATAACTCACAAATGGTGCCTCTTGCAATCATGAATATTTCTATAGAGATTGAATTATTCAACAGTTCCAATCTTTGAAACAATCATTTTGTCCACTTGGCTACGTGACAAGCAGTCGTTCACACAGACATCAAGTGTAATTTGCATATCTAAAAATAGCAGTCGTGAACCAGTGTGCGGACATGCTTAAAAAAAATGCTTAGACTGCAAATGTCTTTTACTACAGTACATGTTTGTCCGTGGAAGAATTCTCAGTGGAAATTGTTTGATAATTACCCATTTCAAGCACACTCTAAATCTCATAATCTGTCCCTAACTGTAACTCATTTTTTCATCTCAACATTCAATCTATGGTCGGAAAAGAAAGGCAATACAAAGTTACATGGAGGCTTTCACACACAGAGTTTTCTTATCTACTTCCTTTATGTTTTCCAACAAATTTACATTGAGTAGGAGTGTTTGCATTGACTTTTAATACGTTCTTACACATTGCTTCTTCACAGCTTTTTATCCTAGACCTTAAATACTTCCTCGCATGATCATAATTTAGCTGAATTTTGCCATAGTCTGTTGTGATTTTTAGGAATGTGTGATTGATTGATTGTTTGGTGTTTAACGCCATTTTCCACATTATTTCAGTTATATCGCGGAGGCCAGTGCACCTATCTATGCTTTTACCAGTACTCCGCAAAATTTTCTTTCCAAGCCACTGGCTGCATTCCCACATAACCATCGTTGAGACAATGGTCAGCCATGGGAGAGGAATGAATCCTGTCGGAAAGAAATTGGCTGAACCAGGTATCGAACCCACGACCCCCTGTTCTCAAGTCCAGCAAGCTACCAACTAAGCTACTAGCGCTTGGCTTACGAATGTGTGATTTACGATTTATGTGACAATGATTAAATAATGTGGGTGTCAGAATGGGAGGTGTATTCATAACTTCAAAGATCTCAATTCACGCTGCAATTTGATTGGAAACTGCATAGTAACATAATCGCTTAAATACGGAATGTAAATTTTTCAACTTAAATGTCTACTTTTCCCTTACTGATTGTCAGATTTTTTTTTTTTTTCCCAAAGTCAAAAGGGTTCAAGCTATTGTTGATATGAACAAACTGTGTAAGTTTCAAGGAAATCCAACCACAAATGCATATTTTATCAAGTAAAATAAGAAGCAAGAGCCCTCGTAGACGGATTATGCTCCCCAAACAGGTCTTCGTTTAGGAAAGTGAAGGCTGTCAGTAAATGGTTGGTCACGGGAGAGGAGGGTGGGGGTGAAACACGCTACTTGTGTTTGATCCCGTCTGCCAAACTGCATTTGCCAATGTTCAAATAATTAAATAAAGAAGGGGCATAAGTCTTGGAACAGTGGAGTAAAACTTCCTGTCAATGTGAACAATCTGTAAATCAAACATTACTATTATAGTAATGGCAAAATTGTCAAAATCAGATTAAACATTTATATAGAGGGAATAGAGTTATGGTTCTTCTACACTGCACTTCTCCTGAATGTGGCCTATCTGTATAATTATGAAGTTTGAAAATACTAGCTTTTTTACTTTGGAAGTTATGCCCCGAACAAAAATTTTAAGTTAGAATTTACAAAAGGCAGTAACCCCAAAAGTTATGCTCTGGACAAAAAAAAAAAAAAAACAAAGTTAAAACTTACAAAGGGCAATAACTCTAAATATAGTGGGATAGAGTTATGGTTCTTCTACACTGCACTTCTCCTGAATGTGGCCTATCTGTATATGAAGTTTGAAATTATTAGCTTTTTTACTTTGGAAGTTATGCCCCGGACAAAAATTTCAAGTTAAAATTTACAAAGGGCAATAAACCCAAAAATAGTTATGATAGAGTTATGGTTCTTGTACATTGCACTTCTCCATATTGTGATCTATCTGTGTGTGAAGTTTGAAGTTACTAGCTTCTATACTTTCGAAGTTATGCCCAGGACAAAAATCCAAAGTTAAAATTTACAAAGGGCAGTAACTCTAAAAAAAGTAGGAATAGAGCTATGGTTCTTGTACACTGCACTTCTCCTTAATGTAGTCTGTTTGTATATGAAGTTTGAATTTACTAGCTTTTTTACTTGGGAAGTTTTTGCTGGACAAAAATTTCAAGTTAAAATTAAAAAAGGGCAATAACCCCAAAAATAAATGGGAAAGAGTTATGGTTCTTGTACACTGCACTTCTCCTTTATGTGATCTATCTGTGTGTGAAGTTACTACCTTCTATACTTTCTAAGTTATGCCCCAGACAAAAAAAACCAGTTAAAATTTACCAAGGGCAATAACTTATAAGACATTAAGCACCCTTTTCCCGTAACATAGTTTTGCATAGATAAAAAAACAAGGGCACATGGTGAAACTTTTAATAAACAATATAAATGTCAAGTTTCATGAAATTTTGACGACAACTGAAGGAGATATTAGTAAAAATTGGAATTTTACAAGAAACCCCCTTTTTCCATGACACAGCGTCAAATTGGAAAACCGAGTACAAAACATCGGCGCAATATCCTAAAGAGTTCATATATGAAGTTTCATCCAATTTGGTCCAGAGGTTGTGGAGAAATGGCTTCAGACAGACGGACGGATAGACGAAGCTCCGACTATATGTTTCCCCTTCGGGGAGCATAAAAAGACCAACAGATAGACAAAACCACACCATGAGATACTCTGCTGGCTTTTAGGCAGTACAGCAAAAGATAGGAATCCCGATGGCGAGCCGGTCGATGCTACTGCATAGATTGTTCAGTTGAAAATTAAAAACTTTCGCCGATATTCACCTCAAATATTGATAGTTTCGATAGTTTTACTAACAAGAAAGAGAGAAAAAATACCATAATTTGCAAATGTATTCAGATGCCTTAAATGTTCAGACATGTTAAATTGTTTTCAAAAATAATTTATTGTTAATCCTTCCTCTGAAAATTCCAAAAGTAAGTTTTCCAAAATATTCAGACAGTCTGTAATGTTAATTTCCCAAAATATCAAACAGGTAATTTTTTTTAGAGTATGTTTTCAATAATGATCTGCATAAAATTCATTTCTCCATCGCAATGTTCATCGTTAAGAACATGAATCCTTTAACTCAACAGTAATTTTAAGTCATGAAATTTGACCAAAATAATTGCAACACTATGGGTGTTTTTATCAAAAACTTCTAACCAAAGCGAATAGTGTGATTTAGATCAAAGATCAGACCAAACAGTCTGTCTACAGTCTGAACTTGATCTACAGAGGCTACCAAAGCAACTAAAACCATAACTGTGTTGTCCTTCTATAAACAATAAATAGGGATCTATAAAATAATTAATGAATTCTAAACCTTGTCGTTTCTTTCCTTCATTTATCAACAATCCATTTATATTTAAAACTACAGCATTCATTATCGAATGCATTCCCTCATATTTCCGCTGCAAGGAATTATTTTTAGAAAACAATGAATGAATGAATGTTGTTTTATTGTGTATCGACAGCCTTGGTCATTTAGCGTGCCTATCTGTGTTAAACAAGAGGGCCATGATGGCCCTGTATCGCTCCACTGGCTATTAAGTAAAAACACTACAAGCCAAACATTACAATATTCAGCAAATTGATTTCAAACACGAGGACATGCAAACATTTTTCTATCTAATCCTACGAGAAAGTTGTGATCCATGGGCAAAGCCAATTTTGATCGCAAAGCTATAATTATTTGAATCCTGGTGGAGGTCCACAATATAAAGCTCCATACCAAATAATTCAGTTCTTGAATGTTATAAACAAGAAGATTTTCAAATTTTTCTCAATTTGGGCACCCTTGATAGAGACCCCCTAGATAAAGCTAAATGCAAAATTTGATAGCCCTAGCCCTTATAGCTAGATGCGAAAGATTTTCCTATATAAGCCCGCCCATGTAAAACATGTTACCCCCCGGAGCGAAGTCAAATTTGACCCTCGGCTATAATTTGGACACCCTTGGTACAGGTCCACTAGATAAAGCTACATGCCAAATTTGGTCGCCCTAGGCCCCATGGCTAGGTCAAAGAAGAATTTTAAAGTTCTCCCTATATAAGCCCATGTAAAACTTGTTATATAAGCCCATGTAAAACTTGTTACCCCCGGGCAGGGCCTAATTTGACCCCAGGGCTATAATTTGAACAATCTAGGCAGAGGTCCACTAGATAAAGCTACATGCCAAATTTGGTAGCTCTAGGCCCTATGGCTAGGTAGAAGAGGAATTTTAAAGTTCTCCCTAAATAAGCCCATGTATAACTTGTAACCCCCCGGGCGGGGCCAATTTTGACCCCAGGGCTATAAATTGAAGAAACTTGGTAGAGGTCCACTAGATAAAGCTACATGCCAAATTTGGTAGCCCTTGGCCTTACGGTTTCAGACAAGAAGATTTTCAAAGATTTTCAAAATTTTTCAGTTTTGTTGCCATGGCAACCAGAGTTTTTGAAGGAATTAAATTCTTTCAAGAAATTCTGAAGAGGACCATGGCAGGATCATTTCTGTGAAGTTTCATCAAAATTGGATGGGTAGTTTCAGAGAAGAAGACGTTTTAAAAAAAAGTTAACGGATGGACGGACGGACGCACGCACGCACGACGGACAACAGGCCATGACATAAGCCCGCTGGCCTTCGGCCAGTGGAGCTAAAACTGATTAAAGTGGGATTTTTTAAGCTGTCTGAGGTATGGATACATTGATAATAGTAAAAGGGTTGAATTAACATGGATTATTGTGTGATCTTAATATGCATAAAACACATTACTGAGTGACAGGGCAATCCCTACCTACTCAGAAGTTTTAAATGTTTAAGTTAAGATTGTGATAAAAAGATTTGAACAAAATGTTGAATTGATAGTACTTAAAAAGTCTTTAAATGAAAAAGAATTATGTGTTATTTTAAAAAAGCATTAAATGGTAGAAATATGGGTTTTCATAACAGGTTAAAAAAGTAATTAAGAAAATATCACAGCTCTTTGTATAGACCAATCTCCTTGATGAAGGTGATAACTGAATCAATGTTGACTATGTCAAAGCGGTTGTGCATACTGTCAACATTGTAGTATTGTCAATGTTTGTAGTAGACATGTCATTTAAAGAAGTAGTTGGAATGTTTTATTGAGTGATCTAATCCGAGGTGCATAGTAGTTCAACTTAACCTTACATGATCTTAAAACACATTGTTAGTGATCAGGCGTTCTTGTATTCAGTGGTTAAAGCAATTTGTAAAGTGAAACTATTTGTCCATTAAATGGATATGACATTATACCAAGATGTTGAACAAATCTATCGGGTAGATACAAAATTGTATTGAATCACCTTGCATAGTAATGCAGTGACAGCATCTTGGAATCAAGTGTACACATCTTTATATCAAGTGAATAATCTAGATTTGGCTAACTATGAGTCCTGGGACTCACAAAACTGAAAACAATGAGTCCCAGGCCGAAATCAATGAGTCCAGCTTTAAAATTATTGAGTCCCACTTTGGTTTGTTAGCAAACATTTCATGATTTAAGCACTTTTTCGACACACACAAAAAAAAAAAATGAAGTTTTTATTATGAACAAACTAACATAACAATATGGCACTGTTTAATCATTTAACAATGAATCCCTTATTTCACTTGTCTTTTAAAAACATTGTGGAAAAAGAAGAAATTGTTCATTAAATGTTACTACAAAACCCAAGCCATAGAACTAAATTATTTTTGTGGTCTTCTTCCTTTTTATGGAAGGCCAATATCTTTTTTTAACACTTGTTCCATTGCTACCATTGTAAGACTAGAAGGCCTAACTTGCAACCCCCCCCCCATCTAATTTTCATAAATATAAATTTTCATTTCATAACTTTTTTCCTCATTTTTAAAGAGAGATTTTAGCTTCCAGTAATTGTTTTATACGAAGTTTTATGTGAAATTCACTGTTTAAACTCATTATAAAAGATGAAAATACAGGTTGAAGCGCCTCTGATCGGTCCATGTCAAACTGACCTTTCTTGTGTCATGGGTTTTCACTTTTTTTTCCTGCGACTTTTTTTTAATATTGATTGATACTTTTAGCAATAATGCTGCATGATTTGCTATGGACTTTGTCAATTGAGGTTGAAAGGAAGTTTAAAACTTGTCATTTTACACTAGATAAGTGGATAATGACTCGCCAACTCGATTGTGATAAACAGGGCTACGTGCATTATTCAAAATTGATACTAATTACGTTTATTAAAGCCCATATTTCTGCTCAATGTGCGGGAGCTAATTGATAATAAAGCTGGTAATCTCATGAGTCTAATTGATGAATACCGAAGGAGAGCGAGAGCGAGAACTCTGTGAGACTGCAATTACCGCATTCGTATCTACTTGGCAATCCCCGTTAATTTCCGGCCAATATCCGTGAATATATGTTAGTATGATTTGTTTCATAGACATAGTCTACATGTTCTGAATGCAACTTAGGAAAATATAGTTTTACATTCGTTTGCTATACTAACTATTTGTACCAGATGCATCTCACGACCTGTGCGTCCCAAGGGATGCACATTTCTTGATTCTGTGCGTCCCCGGTGATTTTTGTGCGTCAGGGACGCGGGACACACGGCTAGATTATTCATTGTATATCATTTGTCATTATATAGTAAGGATCAAATCTCGCACTGCACCGTCAGCTGTTGGAGTGTAGATCAGGTCGAGACAAGAGCCAAATACAGTATTTGAAGTAAGTATTTCTTATTTTAAAGTTCATATCATGAAACTGTTGTACACTGATCACCTAAGTATTGTGAAATACGCAGCTCTGAATGACTTACTTGGCAGTCACAGAAATTTTGTCCCATGATTGATTGAAACCAGTCATTTTGTAACCTGATTTTCTTGGTTGATTTGTAACCAGATTGATAAATGAAGGACTCCAACTCTCTCTAGTTGTTTATTTTGGTTGGTTGGTTATGTACAAAATTAGAATGGTCCAATACATAAAAAGTTCCTGAAATAGAGAAAGAATAGAACACTTAAAAGACGGGCAGTGGCTAGCGGTACGGGTCCATAAGGCTAGCCTACACATGGCAATCCACCATGGAATGGCTAGAAGTACGGGTCTTTCTTATTTGAATTGTGTAAACTATTTTACTTGCTGAATAGTGTCTCAAAAATACCAGTAATTCCAAGTAACAGAGAAAGAAATCATATTGATAATTACAAAAAGGGTTGATCTACAATATTGCCTTCCATCTCAAAGTAATTTTATCATATAGGCTTAACTACCTGCACAGTATTCCATAAATCAGTTATCATCATAATACAAAATATAATTGGTGGAAACTTTAAGTTTCAAAGACTGAATAAAAAATGTTTTTAGTTATCTTACAACAGACTTTGTTTGTTTTCAACTGACAACCAGTCGAATTTCAGTGGAAAAAACAGTCATTAAATTGATGTGCCACATAAAGGTGGTGGTACGAAATGAAGCTTGCTTCAATACTTTAAATGTGGTCAGCTAAAGACTTTTTATTGACTAGATATTCTCGAGACAGTTCTACCATTTGTCATGTTTATTAAGGAAGGCTACACCATTCGCAGTAGGAGAAAAAATCAGCCCAGACCAATCTGAACAGTAATGTATGCAACTGTATAGGTCAATTGAGACTGCTAAAAGTCGGTGCCCCAAGAAAAAACTGTAATATGGAATTAAATTTTCGGAGATAACATATAGTTGTATTTATGTGGGCAAAAAGTTCAAGTCCAAAGGAACACAGAGGAAAGCTTTCACTATTTTACAGGTATGAACTCTTTACTTAACAGTGAATGATGAGTGAATAATGTACATTGTTTATGCAGCAATTGACAAAATAAAATACCATGCTAGTGGGGCAATAGGGCCTCTTGTTTAGTGATTATTTAGAGGAGATATTTATCAAAGTTTGTTCATTTGTAGCTAAGCTGTTTTTGAAGAGAATACGAGATATTGTCATAGATTTGTTTTTGTCTGCATTGTTGTCTGAGTCATCATCTGTGTGCAAAAACTTTGACATAAATTTTGTAATGTCTCTGTTATTACTGGACATATTTGCTTGAAACTGGAGTTCTTATCCTCAATCAAAAGAGCAACCCATATTATCACGGCAGATAACTCTCAATGCATTTTTTCAGATAGAGTTATGCTCTCTTTCTGACTTACAATTTACTCATTATCCAGCACCTGCAGTGGAGCGTGGCACTGCACGCGGTGCTCTTGTTACCAAATAATATACAGCGGGCAGTTTTTCTCCTGATTTCAATCAAGATTTTGACAACATTGTGGGAGTACTTTCCGAAATTTACTGCAAACTTGAAAGAGAATAAATAATTAAATTTACTAAACATTAGGAAGAAAAAAAGACAGATTAGACATCATTTTATTATTTTATGTAGGTTTGTTTTCATTTGTGGTTTCATGATTGCTCACTGGTGCTATAGATGTTAGTTTTTGACTGGACTATTCAAAGAATAAGGAGAGCTGTACTAGCAATCCAGGCGTTGACGTGATGCTTCGGTGAAAGTTTTGCTTGCAACATCAACATATCTCTACTACTCAAGCTTTTGCTTTGAAACTATATATAGGCATTTTGGAACATAATACCAGATCCTTGGCCAAATTTCATTTCTCTGACTTGGATTTAAATAAATTATTACTTACCTTTTTTGGACCCAGAAAATTCTAATTAAAATTTTGCATGCAACATTATATCTCTGTAAATTCTAAAGTTATTGCTTTGAAACTTGGCACATGCATTTTGTACTATAATACCTGCATTTAAGCAGCATTTTGCCCCTTTTTTGACTAATAAATTTCTGTCTACTACCCTGCACTCAGAATAGTTGAGTTGCTGTCCACCGACAGCTTTTTTTTTTTGTTTTTATTCAATTGTTTGATACAGTTTTTTGGAGGATTGAATTTGAATTCTTTTCAGGTTATCTCTGCATATCGACTATCTAACACATTGTATGAAGAATCCAAATTCTGCAACCAAAACTTGTAAACAGTTAATCTGTTTGTAGGCTTTAATTGCAGCATTTTGAAAACCAAGTAAACAGTTTATATCTGTCACATAATCCTAAACCATTCAGTATCTTTTTCACTTCGAGCCTCACTGATGTTTATTGTAGACAGAATGAGATGATGTCACAGAGCCATGATGATAGCATTTCATCATTGTTAACTGAATTGGGTTTGAGACATGTGTATGAAAATTTTAAAAGACAAAAATTGACTGCATTGAAACATGCAAACAACTCTCAGACAATGACCTTTTGTCTCTAGGTCTTTTAGGACCATCAGAGATAGAGCAAGATTTCATGCAGAAGTTCAATCAGTAACAACAAAC
Organism: Hippopus hippopus; assembly: GCA_946811185.2. Lineage (NCBI taxonomy): Eukaryota > Metazoa > Mollusca > Bivalvia > Cardiida > Cardiidae > Hippopus > Hippopus hippopus. The sequence continues at coordinate 29,237,746 of OX328103.1, forward strand.
AGCACAGGAAAACAGGAAATAATTCTCAAGGTTTCATGCAATATGGCTATGAATTCACTGTCCAGGAATTTTTGTTACACTCACAACTTTTTTATTTATTTTAATCAAGAATAGCACTATAAGAACTTAAAGTCATTAATTATTTAGAATTTAATGTTGCCAGATAACTTCTCATGTCGACTGAATACATAAATTGTCAAGTATGAAAATTTTAATCATACTCGTATAATATTATTGGACAAATTGGTAGCACTGAAATACAGGTTGGTAATTTCATGTATTCGGTGATTTGGTATTATTGTTAGTATGACAACCATGCTGGACTTTCTGGAATTCTAAATGATTATTTATTACAATAAACACGAAAATACCGAAAAATTCAATGAATAGATTACGAAAATATGCAATATAATCGTTTGTTTCCATGACGTAACATTTCATGTCAAAGTATGTTATGACCATGAATGTCGGTTTTTATGGTATTCAGGATTCAGAGAAAAACTAAAAAATAGCTCCACTGACGTTGCGTAATTGTGAGAAAGACTGAAAGCCAGTATATTTTATTTATCAGGAACGTGTAGCTTTAGAATCTGCTCCCATTTTTTGGGCAATTTTTTGGTGTCAAAATGTTACGCCCCGGACCCCATGACCGGGTATGCCACCTCCGCATATTTCTTGTTTAAAGTAATTTACGACAATGAATTTTGCGACAATGACATCAGTTCCTTCAAAGTCGCTTTATGGTACAGCATTTATTTTTGACAAGCATGGAGTCGATAAATGACGATGGTACCGAGAAAAGGTGAGTAATTTTGTTTGTTACGCCCAGGAAACAAACTAATTTGATCGTAAAAATATAGTATAATTCTTTATTAAACATTTCATATCAAGCAGAATTTCATTTTTTGATGCTGCGAGATATTTATGTGTGATTTCATGAGTGTTTTTGTAGCTATACAGCATGCATTTTGGAAATAATCAATGGCAGATTTTAAACTGCCCAAGCACACTTTGTTGTCAGTGTTATGCCATGAACAAAGAATGACAATTTGACGTTTGATTTTATCAATCAAGTCTTCGAATACTTGAAATTCCAAGGTTATGATAATTAGAATTAGGACGTACTGAAAAAGCATTGATTTCACGCATTTTTATTAAAATTCAATGAGCATAACCAAGACACTGAAAAGCCAACATGGTTGTAAAATGGACACTGTGAAATGATGTGTCAATGTTACATCTGAAAAGCATTTTGCCAATTTATTCATACAAATATTGTCAGCTGATTTTTTTGAAGAGGGTATGATTTCTAATGTCATAAAGGAACATGTTTGACAAAGTATTGCAGTTCACAAATTTTATTTCCTCAATATTTGCTGGAAATTAAAGGATGCACCCAAGACACAAATAATTTTGTGTCTCTGTTACATCCAGATTGATTTCACTATTGTTAAAGAAAAGGAGCCATAACAATTTTTTATCGCATTATATAAGGCTATCTATGTTAGTTTTGTGAATATGCAAGTTTTAAATGGAGCTGGTCAATATATTTTGGGTACTTATTCATTTTCTCAATTTTAGGCATACTGCACTGTTGTTTCCTCAATTCAAAATCTTGTGAACTTGTGAAACTGTGGCCTTGAATAGTAGACTCAGTTAATTAGTCAGCCCTCAATCAATGCTAGATAGATATTTATAAGTTTGCCTCTATCAATGCTAGATAGATATTTATAAGTTTGCCTCTTTATTTCAAGATTTAGTCCTGCAACTTTTCTGTATCTTACACATTTTATTTTCAAAATAAAGCCTCTCTTCACTCTAATAAATTGGATGACATTTCATTTACACTAGACAAATGATTTCAGGTGGATAATTGGCCTTGGGTTCGGTATTTTAGCCGCAAGAAGAAAGGGTTATGGGCTTTAAATGACATAAAGCACACAGTGGTAGATCAAGATATACTGAGGCATACTTCAACCACCTGAAAAAGTTATGTGTGGAGGTACACGGCTGTTGTATCAATTTAAAGGTAATTGTCTCGACATACACATTTCCTAAGCTACAGGCATTGAAGTTTTTCCTTCTAACCTCTTTGAGAGCTAAACCATTTATATTTCATAAGTATCTAGTATTTATAAAATTAAATAAATGAGATGTTGATAGATATTTTGAAATGCTATAAAACAAACATTTTTTGTAACTATTTCAGGATGTGTAAAGAACACTGTACATGTAAACATGTGATATGGTAGTTTTTCAGACTAAATTTCATCTATCTAACATTATCACTTGTCTACTTTTTCTATTTCCAGATGCCAAAATCTGACCAGTGGCAGATTAATCTGTGCTCCTACCAATTGTTTGTACTGTTTATTAAAAACAAAATTTTGGTTTAAACAGGATTGTTTCTGAATATTTTAACATTGATCAGCGATTATTTTTACCATTTTCCATAAAGTACCAGATCACTTTGGAACATCTGTTCATAAAACTTTAAACTAAAAATTTAATTACATTGTGCATTCCATTTTGTACAAGTTTTTTATCTTTGGAAAAAATGCTTTAATTTTGTTTTATCAGGTGTGGAATTTGAAAGGTAACTGGATTTCGTTGTTTGAATTTCCAAGTGTCCTTTATGGGTACTTTCTGAAGAACTAAAACCCAATCACTGAACAGACATTAAAATGAGGACATGGGTGTTCATGTATTATCATTTTTATCAAACAAGTTGACTAAAATTATGACACGAGCCTTGGCGAGCATCATATACATTGTAGTCAACGAGTTTGATAAAATTGATAATTTATAAACATGAATGTGCGTTTCTATTTATCACATAAAACAAATAAAAGACAAATTTGTATTGTGTATCATCACCATCAACCTATAAACTGTTCACGGGTCCATGTTTACAGATGTAGTTCAGTTTGAAATGTGTACATGCACAAAAAGATAGCTCTCTGACATTTACATCGAAAGTAGAATGAAACAGTTTGTATTGAGGGTAAATCAAAATATTTCCACAATTTTCTCGACTTTAAGTAACTTAAGCTGCATTTCTTGTATTATTATGAAAATCATAGTATTTTTCCGAACGAACACGCCTTAAAAACAGTGACGTCATTTTACCGCGAAATAGCACAGTGGTACAAATTCCTGCATGTGTTGTGGTTTGGTTTCGACAGCTTCACGCATTCATTACTAGAAGAAATAAACAGAGCCAGGACCTAAAAAACAACATGACACTAGTGTAATACTGAAAATATATCATGGGTTTAATACACTGCTGGAGGAGGTTTTATGTGATAGATATACATATTACACCCAGCAACTATGGTGAGCCCCAAGGTCCCTACACACTAGGGGAGCCTTGTTAACCAATCACACCCAATGCAATCAAAATGTGATGAGATGAAAGATCTATTGAATGATGTTTGGGGAGACATCTCAGTAATTAAGTATGTACGGTCAAACTTGTTTTAGCAGCCACTTATGGGAAGTGAAAATTATGGCCGCTGAACCCATCACCAGTCAACCCAAGTATTATGAGCTTCTGTTGAGAACATTCGAGAAAAGGAAAAATATGTGAGCAATTTATCCTTTTTCCATAATGTGTTCCACCCCATCAAGAGAATTGCAATTCATTTATTCCAGGTTTTGATTTGCCATTAATTTGCAGACTCTTTCAGTTTGGAAGAGTCCAAAATATGTTTTTTTGGTAATGGGTTAATAGAGGTTGAGATTAGAACAAAATGTTAGTTGGGAAGTTGTCTTTCTGCTGTTAAACATAGGTTGGTTGCTCTACTGAGATAGCTTTTAACAGATGCTTGACTGTACATGTATAATATATACAAAATTTTGCATGAAAATGCCTAGATCTATATAGAAACTTCTGCCATTTTTGAAATAGTATATGATGAACATGATTAGTATCCATGTATTAATCTGAGACTTCCCCATCCCAATACGATGATGTGTGAGTAAACCATCTACACTAGCACTATGTTACCAGCACCATAGCATGTGCATATGTAGCTAATGGGATAAGGGCAACATACAGCTGAAGTAACAAGGTTAAGAAGTGAAGAACAAAGACATGCAGCTACAAGAAATGGGTACATATTTACATGTTTACACTTTACATATATATGAGCATTACAAGAAAATGACATAAACTAACAAAATTGTAAGTTTATCTAAGTGATTTATGAACACTGCACTTTTCAGCTGTTTATATTTTAAACAAATGTATTAAGTCGCAATCGGGATTAATGGATAGTTAACCGACCAGAAATCGAACCTGTAACCCATTGATCCTGAGTCTGATGCTCTACCAACTGAGCCACTGCCACATGGGCAGTGTTCATGCAGCTGACAAAACACTAAGGCTAACAAGATGTAACATACTACATGCAGAGGAAGCTATGTCGACAACCATGTCTGTCCTGTTACACCCATTTTTTTGTCGACGTGCATAATTCTGAATATACAGTCTGCATCAGCATTTTTCTTCATTTGGCACAAAGTAATACATAAGTGCTTTGTACTATAGCTGGAATGAACTCGCTTGGTTAAACAAAATATCAAATATTTGGATGTTAGTTTGTAGTTTGTGTCTAACTGTTACACCAAATTCTTAAAAACAAAGACCTGAATTTCTGGGGTTAACATTCATCAATTATCTTCCCCTTTCATACAGACATTATTAACAGTACTCTTTATCATTTGAACAATGAATAACCTTTTTTCCTTTACTGTGAAAAATTGGACACCAAGCAGGTTGGGTGTAATAAAAAAATTCCTGGACAGTGAATTCATAGCGATATACATTTATATAAATGATTTTAACATGGCATGTGAATTCCCCTTTATACACAAAAAGTGCTATAAAGATAAGTAATATTAAGTCTAATCCAGGCAGAGGATGTACTAGTCATAGTTTTTACATTAGGCTGTAAGGGTCTATTGTTGCATTTTAGAAATGTAATTCTTGAGCTTTTTTAGCTAACCTGCTCATGAGCTTTTTGACACACTTTGTTCATCTTCAGTCTGTATATCTGTTGTCAACAATTTCTTTCTAGACATTCTAGGTACATCTCTAGAGAGATAATCACAGTTAAGTAGGTAGTTGCACAGTATTCAAATAATGTTCTGAATTTCGAATATGGAAAGAAAAAAATTCAGACTACTATTTCTTTCATACAGTATGGAAAGAAATAGAAATTTTCATTTGAAATCATGTTTGTTGTGTAGATATCATAATGATTTTGGTACAATTTTATGATCTCATTTTTAGAAAATGTTATTTTTAACAGTATTGACATATATGGTTACCATATTTTCCAAGTTTCTCAGCAACCCTGAGGAAGAATACCAGGGTTTTCCATGACGCACAAATCCTGCATCAATGATGCTATTTTTAACTCAAATGACCCCCAAAATAAATAACAGTGCATCATCAGTGACGCAACTTTCCAAAATCTAAATCATGTAGGAAATTGAATAAATCGTCATTAATCCAAGTCTCATACTGTCTGGGTTTTTTTGTTTTTTTTTTAACTAAAGGGTTTATTTTAGACAGGGGTGCGAAAATCCAACATCCGACTCAGGAAAATTTGGCATCGGAGAAGTGACTTTTTTCAATCTAGTTGTCCGCGGACAAGTAGAAAACTGGGGGAGAATTATCAAACATCTGTTGTAAACATTACGTGGTGAAATACAAATGTTTGCCCCTTGTACAAAATGATATTTCGAATGATAAATAGCAGCCGGAGATGATCCATGAATTCTGAAAACCCGAAATTCATATTTGGTGTACCTCTGCATTCACCGCATAGGACAGGGTCGGTATAATATGCAGCTGTTTTTGCTTCAGAAAATACATGAATACTTTGAAGATTACCACTGTGGATTAAAACATTTTTATTTTCATCATTTTAGCACTATTCAAAGATATTTACGACAATGATGCACATGTAAATAATTTAGCCTGTAATCTCATGGTACAGCCTCAGTGCAAATGGGCCACGGTTTAGGCATTATCTCCTCTGCCGGAAACCGTCTCAAACCGGAACAATTTGGTTATTCAGTGATCAATTGATGCATAAAATCTGAGCAAATGGATCATTTTTTTTTTTTAAATTAAATCTTTGAAGCAAATGGAATTTGAGAAGTGTGAAACCTTCGAAGCATCCAGCGGCTACAAACGTAAATGTAAAACGCACTATGACAAGGCATATGACAAACAAGACAGTGTCTTTTTAAAGAGGTGTGGTTGAATGCAATTTAAAACCGTTTTGTTTTGGACAAGTAAGCTGTGTTGATGGACTTTTTTCATTTACTTGTCCATGGACAAGTAGAAATTTCTGAGATTTCCACAACCCTGTTTCAGATAAAAGTGGTTTTCTAGTAATTTATTTATAGAAAAAGACTGGTTTACACATTATAAAAGTAAAGTATAGTGGACGGTTGTTGTAAATACATGCCCAGTCAAAGTCTTAGTTGGGTCTTCTATAATCAATCGCTTATTCTACTCAGCTTCTGGTAGATAAAAGGACACACTACCAGTCTGTTCTAATCGCGGAAAAAATGTCATGACGAAGTCAACTGTAGAATTCTTTCTTATCATCTGCTACCTACAGCTGCCTATCACACCACATCAAGCAGTGATTGGGACGTAAATGTATCATCTGTCAAAAGTTGAGTCGAACTTTCCTTCGAAAAGACCTTAAAGACTTTTACTTTGTTGGAGTTAAAGGTGAAATGTATTGTATTTTTTGCTTGACAACGAAGAGACCCATTTATTTTGACCTGCAAAGTTAAAGAAATGACCCTCAACTAAAGAGACAAGGGTCGCAATGACCCCCAATTTTTAATGCTGAGGGAAAACCCTGAAAACTGTTTGAAACATTTTTGAAAAGGAAGAAAAGGCTTATTACCAGCATGTTCCCAACAAAATTTCTACCCAATTAATGTCATATTCTGTCATTTGAACCAGTTTTAATTTGTCGTCATTCAGTACTTTCAGCTTGATGAATTCTGGAGTTAGCTTGTTAATTGACCTTTCTGCCGCTTTTGATTGACAGGTCTTGGCAGGTCTTATCAGCCAATCAAAATGCAGCATTGGGCGTCATGTAAACAATAAGGTTAGACACAATTTGTTATAAACATGAGATAATTTGTTCGTATCTATTTAATTATCAAAACAGCAATTGTGTTATCGGTCAATAAAAATCTGTGAAATGGTGAAAACGTGTAGTTACAGATTGTGTGACACTGATAATCGTTATTCAGATAGAATGCAGGGGGGGTTAAATGCATCGCATTTCCAAAGCTGAAAACACATCTCGAAAAATGTATTCGGTGGATAAAACTATGTGGAAGTCCTCGTGAATAGCTTCATCCATCACGGATCAATAAGAATTGTAATGTATGCACAAAAGTATATATAAATGTCATTTTAGGAAGTACTTGCAAAAAAAATTAGGCATAGAAAAACCCCATCTAAGAAAATTGCTGTTTCAATCGCCAACAAGGTTTATTGGATAACTACCTTCAAATTTTATTTTGCGTAACCCTTTAATACAGACTCTCAGGAGGAGGGCTTTTGAAAACATTTTGGGAAAAGGAGAAAATACTGGTAACCAGAATACATGGATCCGTATTGATAAGATAAGCCTACTTCCTCATTAACTTTAGAGATGCTTTACCTAATTTACACAATGTTAAGTACAAAAAGTCCAAATTTTGGAGGTGAAGGACAGTGCAATAGATTTACATGTTTCAGCAAAGTTTTGAACTTCAGTGAGAAAGAATAAAACACCTAAACATACCTCAGTTTTGCCAAAGAATAATGGAATTTAAGATGCTTATGGTTTTTGCGAGGCTAGTTAAATCGTCTCAACATCATGTTCGATAACAAATTACACCGAATTACATGCATTTCGAATATTCATAGATTGTCTGATTCAACAGAAAAGTTTCAATTTCGGGTTCAGGGAAACTGGTCGTTTGATGCTTTTAAAATGTGTAATGTGTGCTGTCAATAAAAAAAACTTGTTAATGTCATTGACGGCAGTTTGTTTTAAACTTAAATGATATACTGAGACAACGGGTGGTCAAGTGGATTAGAGCGGCAATTTTGGTTTGCAATCAAACACACATTCTATTAAATTAACAGTTTACCGACAAACCCTTTGAAATGGCAGATGTGCTAATCCACTTAAATATGGCTAAATCAAAAGTTGATTTAATTAAGATAAGTTGCCTTTTAAACTGAACTTCTGAAACAGAACAGAATACATGGATCCGTGGTGATAAGATAAACCGACTTCCTTGGTTACTGTTGCCAAGGGTTCCCAAACAACCCACAGTAAATAGATATACAGTATAGCAGATAGACTACTTAAATCGTGCTGTCATCACTGTTTCTCTCAATAAAATCCCGGAAAAAAATATTTCTATCATGTGTTTCTGCAGATGATGAATTCTCGGTAAGAAAGTTAAAGGTGCTTCAACTAATCTACACAAGGATATGTACAAATAGAGCGAATTACGGGGACTACAGACAATGTAATAGATCTACTTGTTTTAGCAAAGTTTTGAACTTCAATGAGAAAGAATAAAACAACAAACCTTCGTTTTGCCACAGAATAATAGAATTAAAGATACTTATTGTTTTCGTATGGCTAGTAAAGTCATCTCAACATCATACCCAATTAAATAACACTGAATTAAAGGCATTTCGAAAAATTTATAAATTGTCTGATTCTACAGAGAGGTGTAAGTTTATAAAAAATTTCAATTCCATGTTAAGGGAAAAAGGGTTGTCTGATGATTTTAAAATGCGTTAAGTGTACTGTCAATTTACAAACTTGTTAGTATCACTGACGGGTAGTTTGATTTATCTAATGATATACTGAAGACAACGGGTGGTCAAGTTGATTAGAGCGGCAAATTGGTTTGCAATCAAATACACTTCCTATGAATTAACAGTTTACCGACACATCCTTTGAAATGGCAGATGTGCTAATCCACTTTAATATGACTAAGTCAAAAGTTTATTTAATTAACATAAGTTGCTTTTTGAGCTTAACTTCCACCAGTACAGAACAGAAGTTAGACTTTTTCATAATTGAATTCTACTCTTAGTGAGGAATATGTAGTGAGGAATACATGTCAATATATGCTTATTGTAAATAGCAGAATAATGAAACGGCACAAGGCAAATACCAAAATATTAGGGGTAGGAAAAGAATTAAAAATGAGCATCTTTGGAAACATAACATTGCTAAGAGAAGGAGAAATGAAGGGAAGAGTTACCTAAGTTACAGGGGAGTTATCAAACCAGAGAGGGTTGTGAAGCCTGCTTGTGGGTCAAACTGTAAGTTTAGATGTAATCAGAACTTTACTGAACATGAAAGGGAGACTATTTTTCACACTTTTTGGGAAACTGGAAGTATTACATTACAAAGGCAATTCATTACTAAATTCTGTAAGAAATCAGAAAAGAAAAGAAACAAGTCTTCCCAAACTAATCGATTGTTCTCTTTCTGCTGGCAATTACCAAAAGGTACTGACATGAGAAGAGTATGTAAATTTTTTTTTCTGAACACACTCTGCATTAGTGATCAGTTTGTCTATACAGCCCATAATAAGGTGAACCAAGGTATGGTAGTACCTGATATGAGGGGGAAAAACAAATTGTCACACACAAACAAAGTAAGCCAGGCAAGAATTGATCTTGTAAAAGAACATATAAACTCCTTTCCAAAAATGGAGAGCCATTATTGCAGAAAGGACAGTCACAGAGAGTATCTTAGCCCAAGTCTAAATGTTTGCAAAATGTATGAATTGTATCTTACATTTTGCAAGAAAAAGCAGCATGATCCAGTGACATTATCTTATTATCGTCATATTTTTAATACACAATTTAATATGGACTTCCATAAGCCAAAAAAGGATCAGTGTGATCTTTGTACATCATATGCAAATGCAGTTGCCACTGATAAGCAACTGTTAAAGTCTGAATATTTAATTCATCTTAGAAACAAAGATATGGCAAGAGAAAACAAATTTAAAGACAAAAACAAAACTGAAACAGACAGTGACTTAATAGTTGCTTGTTTTGATTTAGAGCAAGTTCTCAGCACGCCCAAAGCTTTTAACTCGTCAATATATTACAAGCGACAGTTGAACAATTACACTTTTACCGTGTTTGACCTTGGTCAGAAGCAAGGATATTCCTTTCTTTGGAATGAAACTATAGCAGGCCGTGGTGCATGCGAGATTGCCTCTTGTGTTTTTCATTTTATCAAGTATATGTCATCAAAAGGAAAAAAGAAATTCATCTTTTATTCTGACAACTGTATACCACAAAACAAAAACAGGTTCTATGTATCAATGCTTTGGCATTGCATACATACTATGGATATAGAGTCAATTTCTCACAAGTACCTTGAAAAAGGTCACACACAAAATGAAAACGACTCGATGCATTCTGCAATTGAAAGATCCAGTCGAAAAATTGAAATTTATAGTACGGCTGAATGGGCTGCAGTGATTCGATGTGCATGCAGAAAAAAACCATTCAAGGTACAAATGATGGATCAAACAAACTTTTATGATTTCAAGCAGTTGTCTGAAAATCTAAAAAATTTTGAATACACAACTGAGAAGGAGAGAGTTACATGGAAAAATATCAGGGTGATTTCCTTATCAGATGAGCACAAATTCTCTTTCTTCCTCAAGTATCATTATGATAGTGATTTTCACAGTGTCAGTTTACTTGGTCTGTACTCAACAAGGTCTGACTCCAGAGCAGAGATAGATATGTCTAAGATAAAATTAAACCAACTCGGAGAAAATTTAATTCCAGTAACAGCGGAAAAATATGATGATCTTGTGTCCCTTTGTGTAAATGACATAATTCCAAAAAATTATCACTTGTTTTATCTGCTTCTGCCTCATCTTTAAACATTGTCGACAAACTGTTGCCTCTTTCATTCAAATTAATTAACTCTTTACCAAACAACAAAATTACAGACTGGTCCAAATTCAAAGCATTTGCAGAAGACAAATGTAACTGAAATGATGATTTCCCTCTTTAATAGATTGAAAAACATTTTGGGAAAAGGAGAAAATGCTGGTTACAAGCATTTTCTCCTTTCCCACAATGTTTTCCACAGGCTTTTTTCCCAGGTTGTGAAAACCTGGGATGGTTTGGTAATATTCCAGAATTTCTGTACAATTTATCTTTAATGACAGTTTTGGTGATAAAGAGTGATAGTTTGTCTCTTTTAAATACATCATGATACAAATATAGCATATTATTTACAAGAACTGTGAAAAATAGCAATGTATATTTATGAAATTAGTTGTGCTGTTTTGTTATACATTTTTCTTGTTACAAAGATACGTGTATCATGTGTATCGATGACTGCACTGTTATGTTGCTGTGTTCAAAATGTGGTTATATGTATTTATTAATTGACAAATGAATGATAAGAAATGTCTTATTATTCTTCTATCATATCCAAGATTGCCAAATAAATGAAATGGACACTTTCTTCTGCAAAACTCCTGACCCTTCTGGGCCTAAATGATTTAAATGGACAATTTCGGTCAGGGCTATTTCTGCTTTTTTGCCATCTGGCAGTAAAGCAGACAGCGTAGATTTTAACTCATTACCAAACAACAATATTTTAGGCTTGTCCAAATCGAAAGCATTTGCTGACGACAAAGTAAAAGTGACTGAAAACTTGAAATTTGTTTTGTGAAGAGTAGAAAACATTGTGGAAAAAGGAGAAAATGATGGTTACCAGCATTTTCTCCTTTTCTCACAATGTTTTCAAAAGGCTTCTTTCTCAGGGTCATCAAAAGTAGGGATTGTGTGGTAAAGGATTAAATTGGACTTCAGGCTCAGTGCAGTCTGATCCAAATATACACCCTCTATATAGTCATTGCTGAATCTTGTTTCACCACAAGACAACTTAATTAAATATTACAATATCAATGAAGTTTGACCAAAATCTATCAAACTAATCATGTCACAGCATACTTCTAAGACCAGACCTTGATCTAGTCTGTCCATAATAGTTTGTATATGGTTGGCACTCAATGAAACTCTAAATCTTTGGAATATAGTTATTAATGATAGACAGAATATGTTGTTGGGTTAGACAAGGCCTGTTGTGTCTCTTTTAACTCTTTACCAGACAACAAAATGTCAGACTTATCCAAATGGACAGAGTTTACAAACAAGAAAAATATGATTGAAGGAAAATTGTAGTGTATATTTGACAAATTAGAAAACATTGTTGGAAAAGGAGAACCAGCATTCCTCATTTTCCCATGATGTTTTTTAAAGGCCATTTTCTCAGAGTTGTTATAAGTCAGGATTATTCCATATAGGGGTAATACTGAGTATTTGATTCTTATACTATAATTCTCAAGGTTTAGAATGAGAAGTTATCTATTAGTTTGAAAAATCTATAGTTCAAGTTTGGTTTCATCTTGCTAGAAAGATAGTGTTACTTTACTGGAAAAAAAGTAGTACAAAATTTTACCTTTGTTATAATTGCAGTGTTCATTAAATTGCCTTGAATTGCTTGCAGATTGTTGTTGTTAGTTTATCTCAATAAAATAAACATTTTTTAACAAGAATCCAGTTACACACACCGACTGGGTTCTGTATGACTTGTATGGCCTAGTGGTAGATCTATTCTTGCAGGCCTTTGGTTTGCAAAGCACAATTTTTTTTTTCAAAACAGTGTCCTTTGGTAAGACACTTCAGAACCCTGGCCTTGGCCTGGTGAAGCCAGGACACACATAAGTTAGCTGTCACAGTAATATCGCTGAAATACTGATGAAAGTGGTGAAAAACATAAACAGACATACAGTATGCTGCCTGTGAGTTGCTGGCAAATATTCTTTGGAAGGATTCTAGCCTGGCTGATTGATTAAATGTTTTCATTTGTTTACCATACCTCCTACATTCATTCCTAAGCTATAGTGCTGATGCTTGAGAGCTTTCTTCAGAAAAGTAGTGCAGAGCCTAAGCCTACTGCTGACAAAACACATTAATTACTTGAATAAGTAAAACTGAAATACTGTTGAACAAACAGATTTACTTATAACAAACATGTCAGCAATTAAAAATCCATCAAACCCAACCCTGCTGAAGCAGGAACTGAAGACCATCTTGGCAAGAATATGACAATTTTATTGCACTTGAACACAAATTTAACATGTACTTATTCGTCGAAAATTGATCAAATCTTCTTTTACAATGTTTTCAAAAGCCATCTTCCCCAGGGTCATTTAAAGTCAGAATTATCTGATAAGGGTTAAAGATCAAGGGTAATCAAATACCTAATTTTAACAGTTTTCCACATTATACTCATAATTATATATTACAAATCAGTTTAGCAAAGAGAGAGCAGAACGCAAGTTGATCGCAATTTCTTCTCTCCGATGCAATTTCTATCCTTCCTATAATGCTGTTGCACTGTAAGCCTATATAAGCACATTTTCAGCAACAGTCTGTTATCACAAAGAGCATAATACTCTTTGTGAATTGAAAAAAACTTCAAATCTGTTTAAATTCTATGTAAACAATGCAAATACCATAGTTCCATATTAAAGATGATTTCTGCAAAACACCATTTTTCTTGGTGTGAAACTATTGTAAGTGACATTGCATTAAAAAGCAGAAAATTCAAAGTGATTTATTTTAAACTGATTTTTCTCATTAACAGAACTTTGTGAAATACAAAGTATATTACAGTATTTATCCAGTTTAAACTTTAATAATGAAATGAAACAGTTTTTTCCTTCTCCTGTAAAATTTTTGAAAATGCAGATACCATAGTTTCACTCTAACCCAGCGAGATATTGTTCATCCCAGATTAAACTGCATGTTATTTGCAATTTGATCTATATCTACACATTCGGCATATTTTTCATGCTGAAAAGGTTTTTTTCTCAGGGTCATTAACACACGGGATTGTGTGGTAAAGAGTTAAGCCGGTAGTAATACTGTCAAAAAATGATAAGTAGCTCGTGAGGAGAAAATTTATCATTTTCTAACACTGTTGTATAGACAAACCAGGCATTTTCCTGCATATCATTGTATAAGGGAATGTCTTCATTTTTTCATTTTTTTCCTGTTTTGGAGATTCCAAATTTTGTTGTCTTGCAAAAAATCAATAACATGGCAGGAAATGATAATTTATTAAACACCATCAGTCACTTTTCCCTACCCCTAACTTTGCATGCCTGCTAGAGTAGAGATTTATTTCAGGTGGAGGTTGCCACACAGACAGATTTAAGTCTACTAGATTTCACCAACACCAGAGCATTTAGTATAAATCTTCATTTGAAAACTTTAAGTTGCTGCCATTCACTTTTCACTTTGGCTGATGATGACAACCCAGTTGTAGTTGATTCTAGTTCTCAAGCTTTTGAAACTGGGAGCTTATCAGTTGAGAATTGTATCTAGAAAAATTTGGATTATGATTGTGATAGAGTGTACACTGAAAACCTCTCATCAACTGATGATCCAGAGGTACCATTTTATCATCAATTACTATTTGAAAGTCAAAACCAACCACTGCTAGAGAACGAGGAACCATATTTAGTTTGTAATTCTTTTTCACAAACAATATTGATGTGAAAATAATAATTACCAAGTAATTTGAACTCTTGCATAGTAAAAAGGGAATTTCACTGCACAAGCACTTAAAAGGTCTACAATAAAGGTCAGGGATGTTTATGAATTTTATCAGGAACATGGAAAAAAGAACTGTGTACAGTTTCTCAAGTTTTCAAATAGATGTGATGAACAGCCATCAGAAAAATCATATGAAAAATCTATTGAAAAACTTACAGATGAAGTCAGAACACTGAGAAAATCAGTGAAAAGAGACGGACCATCAAAAATTGAAAGTTTATTGGACTCAGAGTATAGTTTCCCAACAGCCTCCTTGAATATGAGAGTGTCAAAAGTTACAAGTGATGATTCACTTAATGTAAATAATTCCTTATCAAAACAAAAAATGAAATGTAGTTTTCTACAAGATGCATTAAATGAAGATAAAATGAAAAACAATGAACTTCACAGCAAATTTAACACAACAGTTAACACTATTGAGACTGAAAAAGAGCTTATTTCAAAAACATTAGCTGAAGCAAAAAAGAACCTGAAGAGAATAGCGGCAAGGGAAAAATATGCATATGATAAGGTTAGGAAGATTGAAAGTACATGTAAGATAAGAAATGCAACAATTAGTAGGAGTCAAGAGGACTATCAGTTAAGGATTGCTTCTCTGGAAAATGAATTGAAGGAAAACAATAATGAAATTAGGCAGCTGGAAGCATGTGTTGAGTATCTTGAAGGGCTTCTAAATGATAATGTAGAGGAATTAAAAGTATTTGATGAACATTCAAAGACATACACATCAAAGTTGAAACAATGTGTTTATGAATTGTTGCAGAACCAAGTAAGTGCATCTAAAGTGTCAAATATCATTAAATCTGTACTGAAATTAGGTAACATCACTGGTAACAGATTACCATGCGGAAGTTCAGTTCTTTAAATGAGTCTGCAGCGTTTGTACCTTTCTCAGGTTCATATAAGTGATATGTTTTCAAAAGACAGTAGTTAGGTATTACTGACAGAGGAAACTTTGAAATATGGTTCTAAGATTATGGGTTAGGAGGCATCTGATCTCCAAGGAAACTTATGGGTGTTAGGCTTAAGAGACACAGAAATGAAATCAGCAGGTGATACTTTGAAAGTATTCAAAGAACTCTTACAGGATGTGGACGACGCAAGTGAGCTTACGAACAACGAGACCTCCAAAACTATCATATGTCATATTGATGCAACACTCTCTGATTGAGCTGCAACTGAAGTTTACCCCTTTATATACGAGAGACGCCAGAGGTCGTCGAAAATACTACCCCCGAAATCCCAGTGCAGAGAATACACATTGCAATTTACCTGGCTTGTAATCCGAGTGACAATATGCCGCGTTGTGTTTTCCACTCTAGTAAATCCCAGTGACTATTTTGGTCGGTTCTAGAAGACCGATGTTAAAAAGAGGCCGATTGGTTCAAACCTACCCAAAATGCAACAAATCTGAAATCATTATCCAATCAAATAATGTTTCTCATTTCTGTGGTGTGTAAAGGTACCATTTTTAGCTCAAATCAAAAGAATGCAAGGTATTTTCCGACCTTTATTACACGGCATGTGTTCAAAGAATTTCGAAAACAATGGCGAGTTATGATAGTTGAAGTTACAGCGAATTCGAGGGGTTTCTGCACAGAGATCGACTTTCTATCCTTGGATAATATGATTGAATAACTAAATATTGCTTTGATATTAGTATTAGCCCAGTTTTGACAAAAGAAATCAGACAATGATGAGTCGGAGAATGAGATCGACGTGGCCGTGTTGAGTTCAACCTTTGGAGGTTCAAAGCGAAAGTAATTCTTTTCTGGTGACCATTTATGCAAAGCTTTTACACTCGGAACAGCAGAGAACAAAAGAATAAATGACAACTTTTCTCTGCAATCCTTTCAAGATCATTTGATGCAATATAATGTCCCAGAGACCAACAACTGTTATGTGAGAATGAACTCTGAAAAGGCTGACCATATTTAGCATCCAACAATTTTGGCATGTATACATGCGTTTGTGGTAGAGTTATTTTATTTTTCATGCAGATACCTAAATTCCCCTTGCATGAAAAAATAACAAAAACAATATTGAATGTGTGTCAGGAATAATTATATTTAAAAATATGCTACAGAGTGTCTATAGTGAAAAACAGAATGCACCTGTGGATCTCTATGTCAGAAGAAATTTGTACATAATATTTGTACATAATCATTGCTTTGTCGACTGGAAACACCTTTGGAGTAAAAAAAGAATAAAAGTCTGTAAGTACTAAACTTAGTTTCTTTGTCAAATCAACAAAAAGCTTTGAAAAACAGTGTAATGTGAAGCTATATCACTTTTACTTTGGCAGCCTGTTGGGAGCCATTTTGAGGCTAGTATTCTACCTGACAATCAGCCTGTGTTGCCTATCAGTGAATACTGGGCAGTGCTTAGTGTACATAACTTGTGTAGTATATAAAGGGTTAACCAACTTTTGGCCAATTTCAGGAAAGAAATACTCCCTTTAACTTATCACAATTATAATACTTTCATGGAGGCTGAAAAAATACCGCTTGAATCTATGGGCTTCATGCTCTTATAAATTTTGCAGATACAGAAAAAACATGTATAAAAGAAATTGAAACAGAAATTTTTGAAAATGCCATTCCTTGTTTTGACATAACATTTAAAGACAATGATCCAGGGACTTGCAGACTCATAAGGACAACATCAAAAGCATTCGGGGAGGGTTCAGGGGCTGATGAGAAAAGTGGGTGTCATGGTACCTATTTGCAAAAGATTTTTTAACTCAGCATGGTTTTAAGTCGGTTCCATTGAGGCCATACAAGGATCAAGATTTAACCTCCACAATGCGGGAGCAGAGTAAACTCGGTTCCACTAACAAGCTCCTGTGTACCGGGAACCAAGTTAAGTTGTTTTATGCTTAGGGCTATTTTTAGCGATGAGCGTGACATTTGCATAAATAGTCATGACCTTCTTTGACGATTATCCAATGAAAAAAAGGTTGAACTCAAAGATATTATTTCATTGGTAGATTGTAGTTGAATTGGTAGATTTTGGTTGAAACTATGATGACATTTTCTTTAAATAAAACCGGCATTGACCTTTCAACTTTCTGTTAACATCCAAAATGGCGGATGATGAAAACTTTGGAAATATGTACTTCGGAAATTCGGACAGTGATGGAGATTTCGAGGGGTTTGACGAGGAGGACTTGATAAATTTGGCTGGCAATGTGTTGCCAGAATATGAAGCAGTGCCTTTCGAAGATGATAGGGACTTTCCTAGCGATTTAGCGTTGAATTGGAGCAGGAATGTCACGGACCCTCTCGTTTCGCCATTCACTGCGGAAAGTGAACTGACCGTGGATTTGGATCGTGGGGCATCTCCATTGGACTATTTCAAATTATTTTTGGATAATGATAACATGGACTTTATTGCTTTTGAAACAAATTGGTATTATAACCAAATTCGGCAGAATAAAGAGCCATCAGTGTACGCTAGGTTGAACTCTTGGACCGACACTTTGGGCCCAGAAATTCTGAAATTTTTGGGGATGACTGTATTGATATGACTAGTACAAAAACCAGTTCTAAGTGCATACTGGTCGACAGACATCTTAGACCCCTGTCTTTGCCAAACAGATGACAAGAGACAGATTTATGTCCATTTTGTCGTCTCTCCATCTTGCAGACAACTCTACAGCCCCTGCCAGAAATGAAGAAGGATACGATCCTCTGTACAAGGTATGCATTACAAAGAAAATGGCACAGCACTGTGAATTTCAAATGTTTACATATTTAATAATAATGATGAAAATTATTTAAACCTCAAAGAAATTTTGTCACAATGAATAATGTTTGAGAAGATTATTTATGCATCAGGGGTCTTATCATAACACCTGGGTCAGGGCTGTGTGTTAACAATTTTTCGTTGACAGTTTTTCTTCTAAGGTTATAATGTTTTCATATATGAAAGTATGAATAACATGAGCATATTTTTGATGCAGTAATAGATTGTTTCATGAATTTATTTTCATTTTTTTCATTCTATTTGTTTTTCAGGTGAAACCAATCTATGACGTTACTGCTCGCTTTCAGAACACGTACATTCCCAACAGAGACATAGTGATAGATGAAGGTATGGTACCCTGGAGAGGAAGACTAAGATTTAGACAATATATACCTTGTAAGCCAGACAAATTTGGAATGAAGCTGTATATACTAAGTGAGAGCAAGTCAGGGTATGTTTGTGACTTTAACATATACACAGGAGCAGATTATAATCCTGATCCCAATGCCGAGGATGGAGAGGAGACTTTGGGACATTCCTATGGAGTTGTAATGGGTCTGCTAAGGAAATCGGACTTACTAAATAAAGGATACTGTTTGTATGTAGACAATTACTACACATCTCCAGTGCTTTTTGATAATTTGTGCGCAGAAGACACTGCTGCAGTTGGTACTCTGAGGGTTAACCGTTCTGAGGTGCCAGTTGCACTTAAACAAAAAATTAAGAAAGACGACGTCATTTTTTGTCAGAGAGGAAACTTGCGGGCCATGAAGTGGGCAGATAAAAGAGAAGTAAGTCTTCTCAGTACGCTACACACAGCAACAATGACTATGAACAAATAAAGTAAACATGAATGGGGAGCCTATTATAAAACCAACTTGTATCCTGGACTATAATAGAAAGATGGGTGGAGTTGACAGATCCGACCAACTGGCAAAATATTATACTTTTACCAGGAAAACCAATAAATGGCGGCTGAAACTGTTTTTTCATATTGTAAACCTGGTTGTAACAAATGCGTACATACTTTATAAGAAGCACAGTGGCAGACAGTTGTCCCAGTACAAATTCAGGTGTGAACTTGCCCGACAGATGATCGACGGACATGTTGCCCCAAAACCACTTCGGGGACAACCAAGTGCCAGATGTAATCAGGAGTCGAGACTTCAAGAGAGACATTTTCCAGATTTTATTCCTGCTAAAGAAGGTGCCAAAATTCAAAATTCAATGAGGAAATGTGTTGTTTGCAATAAAAACTCTGGGAAAAGACACACACCTGGTGAATCAAGGAAAAGGATAGAAACAAGATACTGGTGTCGTATTTGTGAGAAGCCACTATGCGTTGTCCTGTGTTTTGAACGCTACCATACGTTAGTAAATTTTCAAAGTGTAGACTCTGATTCTGACTGAAATTTAACTCAGATGTAAGTGAATCTAGTTACAAAAAAAAAAGTGAAAAGATTGTAGTTTTCTACACATGATTAATGACACACCTGTTCATTATACCTGTAATTATCTCACCTGGATGTGCCAAAGGTAATAATGCATAAAATGATAAATAAAATGCCTTTTATATAAATGTAAATTTCTTTAATCATTTCCTGTGCAATACAATGTACAATAAGTTATGCATTTGCATAAAGTTACCTTGTGTATGTATTGCATTCTGGAAAATGTAATTTCAGTTAATTCTAACTAACCAGGTTAATTACACAGGTAATTTCAATGGAATTATGTAATTTCATATAAGGGAAAATTCATGAAGATTATGTATTTGTTGTTTTTAATGCAAAATATGTATGTAAGTAAAAATTAAGCTACAAAATTTGATCTTAAAGCAAGAATGTGTTTTTTTTTAATAATACTCACCTTTATCTCACCTGTACAGGTGAGAAAAGCAATTGAACATGACCACAACTGCATAAAAATGTAGATCAACCCTTTCTGATCAAATATCATATAGGGTTCATATACATTCATGAAAGATTTCTATTACAAAATGATCATTAAAGAAGGAGACCATCAAAATGCAATTGGGGTAAAATTAATCCAGTATCAGCATATAGATAAGCAGTATAATTATGTAGCACGGTTCTGAAAACAGACTGTTGAAATCAATCCTCTTTGATTTGAAAAGTTTTGAGGTTTTGGCAGGTGTGAAGGCATTAGGTCTTTTAAGTAAATTTATTACTTGTCCTTTAAGGACAGTTTTGTAAACCAAGGGAATATCAATAGTAGACATGAATGAAAAGTATTTTAGAGTCAGTAACATGTATGGATGATGCCTAAAGGAATGCAAGAAACTTCATGGCTGGTGAACTTTTTCTGTTTGGACGCTTTGATTGGGACTGATTCCTTTGATAAATATTCCTCCAAAAGTCATTTTGCTGGCCTTGAGTAAGTTAAGTAAGTGCCTACTCAAAGAGCATCTACCTGGTGGAATGTTAACTACAATAAGTAATGAAATGCAAGACAAAGTGAGAAATGCACGAAAAATCTCATCTTTTGCAGAGTGTGTGTTTGGTCAACTTGATCATCTTTTCAAAACAAAGCCAAATATATCAACCCTTGCTGCTGAGGCTAAAATAATTAAACTCTTGTCTTGGTTAGAAAATAAAGTACTAACAGAGAAAACCTCAGTGCTCTCAATAAGGGCCCATTTCAGGAATTTTTGTAATTCCATGTTCAAATTTTAGGAATTTTTTTTAAAAAATCAGGAATTTTTTTTTCCGCATCGGTCAATGTGGTCATAGGCTTAGGTTTATTTTTATTGTGTCGCGGAATGTCCAATCCTAATTTCAAACCCTATGTTGTGATTACTCTGAAGTTTTATCCAGAAAGACATGTCCTTAGAATAACCATATAATTGATTGAATTTGCGTTTATTTATCATCGCCACCGGTTGCCCATATGGGCAACGCCCCCTGAAGGCTGTTAGTATTGTTATGGGGGATAGTGCAGATACAGGACAAAACCCATCTTAAGTTACGCCTAGTTCTTTTACGTGCTCGGTGTATAGCACCGTCACACGGGACCTCGGTTTAACGTCTCATCCGAAAGACTATTAGTAATTTCAGATGGCTAGCCGTGGGGATCGAACCCACACCCTCAAGTGACTCGAAACATCACGTTCACGAGTGCTACGCTCTACCTATTGAGCTATGTGGGCTGGTCAGTATAACCATATAATAGGGTTAGAAATGGATATATATCTATAACAACACTGATTATGACCTGTGATTGGCTGGCAATGATGGACCATGGTACTTTAAATTAAGAATAAATAATTTCTTTCATCATTGTTTCAAACAAAGTGAACATGCTAAACCATCTATCTTGAATCTTTTGATGTGCATGATTTTCTTTCAGTTTCTTAGTGGATTTTGGAAGAGACGTATCTCGGATAGACGTGGTTTCCTTCGTCACGTCGCTCAATGATTTTTAAAGAAATTTGCCAAAGTGCGCTGCATAATTCCCAAAAGAAATGCGTATCGAAACTGTAATCTGCCAGTTTTTAAAGAGTTGGACAAATAATTGATATAACTCGATTATTTCAATTTCTTTCACGTTGCATGTTTGCAAACAAACAACATTCCCCGATCTTCGATTGCGTGTCTTATTAATTGCAAGTATCCATTAATTTCTACAGCTGGAGTCAAATTAAAGACGGTTGATTACTTACCGATCATAACTGACCTACCAATTAAACACTTACCATAATCTGGTGATAACTGGATAAACAATCACATATGTGTGTTTTACACCGTAATCTGGATCACCAAAACGCTTGAACATGACTAGAGACTCTTTGTAAAGCGCCTCCCTGACATTGAATAGACGATATCCAAGTTTTTCACATGCATCTAACCCTTTTGCATTGTTTCTTGAAAAAACGTCTTGATTGAAATTCTCGGACGTTTTTGTCAAAATCTGGACGTAAAAAAAAATCCGAATTTCAAAATGCCGACGTTTTTTCTCAAAATTTGGACGCAATAAACGTCGACGTCCGCTTATTGAGAGCACTGAAACCTGATAAAAACAGCATCAAAAAGTGTGAAAAAAATCAGAGAAAAGTACAAATCTAGATTATATGAAATACAAGAAAGCAGGCGAATAGCAATGAATGAGAAGATAAGAAAAAGGGAAGAATTACAACAAGCAAAGATTGAGAGCCAAGATCAATTCACCAAGATATTCTTTTTCACGGTTTGTGGCAATCAGAAATCGAAATTGATAATATGTTGAATTTCTATGAAAGAAAAGGTGATAAAATAGAGGCCCTGAAAGCACAGCTGAAATTTAGGAAGGATGTCTTGCAACAAATACCTGAAAACAAAAAACAGTTTTTAACTTCTCTAAATCGCAAGAGGTGAAAACGTCAAGAAAATCTTTAGATGTTGAAGAGTTAAAAGAGAATTTGAAAAAATTGGTAAAGCAAGCTGTTGTAGAGGATTCAGAAAATGATATTGAGATACACTTGTTAGTTGGAAAGAGAGTGAAGCATCACATTTCTACAGATGAGGGAGACAATAGGCATACAGGAAAAGTAATATCACTGGTAACATTAGCAGGTACATGTAAAGCTATTGTTTCGTTTTCAGTACTGCTTTTGTAATGGAAAGCCTCCTAGTAGGATGTATCATTTCATGTCAGGATAAACCCTCTACCAGAAAGGCACTGTTCTATTAGTCATGAGGTATAAGGTTCTGAAATATATGGTATGAGGAAATTGCTAGAATTAAGCCTTTCTTCTTTTCACAACAATGGTTTTTACCTTTCAAGGAACAAGTATCAACCTTTTAGCCATGGTTATTTTGATGTCTGCAAATTTGTTTATAATAAGGTTTGATTTACATATATATTTGACTGCTTCAACAAAAACCTATAAGAACCCTTTATTAAACTATGGTTTTTATACTATTATTTTTAAGAGCGTTTAATCATTGTAGAAAAAAGAGAAAAGCAGATAATGAGCAGTTTTTCTTTTTCAATAATAGTTTCTCTTCTTTTAAAGAATTACAAGTATCACTTATTTCATTCACTATAATCCTTAACAAAACAAACCCTGGTTTCAAAGACCCTTCAAAAAAATTGTGGAAACAATGTAGGAACAGAAGAAAATGTCGGTACCCAACATTTTCTTCTTTTCTAGCAATGTTTACAACCAAATAAAAATAAAATTATAACGGTATTTAACCATAATTAAATTTCACTGTCTGCAAGTGCTTTCAAATTGGACTGGTCTAAAACTCAGTCCTCTAGTAAATCCAGAGGTATCTAAATCTTTTGTCATCTGTAACTAATTTATGGAAGTCCAAACAATACTTGAAATGATACGTTTACTAATAAATTTTACTCCATTCATTTCATGACAATTTAAATACAAGCCTATTGTTGCTCAATTTCAAGACAGTCTTAACATTACGTGGGGTGATCAAAAAGATCGCGGACCACCTCGTTATTTTGAAAACTACTCCACGGAGGATTACAAAAATTTGCATAGATGAGCATTAATTATCTGGTAAATGACTCAAGCTTTCAAGTGTCGTCATAATCAAGCAGGTAAAGTATGACGTCATTTTCATGACGTCATATAGTGCATTAGTGGTCCAAAATATCGGACGACGTTTTATTTGAGTCAAGAGTAATCATAAAGTTTTACGTTAAACTCGGAAAGTATTTATCGGAAATCAAAACCGATTTAGAAACAGATGAAGGGGACTCTGCACTCAAGGAATCTGATATTCGTACATGGATCGGGCCGATTTAGACAAGGGTGCGATACTGTTAAAGATGACCATAAATCTGGCCGTCCATCAACATCAGTCACAGACAAAATCATAACGGATGTAGAGCAGCATGTAAAACGAGATCGCCGAGATACTGTCAGGAAAATAGCTGACACATTCAACATTTCATATAGAAGTGCTCAGGAGATTCTGACAGAGAATCTTGGAATGTCGCGTGTTTGCACAAGGTGGGTACCTCGGCAACTGACGTCCGAGAAAATGAGGGTTACGGTCGAAATCTGTTAAGAAATTTCAGAAAGCATTAGGGTACAGGGGTCAAACTTTACTTATCGTATTGCAACATGCAATGGAACATAGGCACACTTTAACGAGACTGAATCTAAACAACAAAGCAGTGTATGGAAACATCAAACATCGCCTTCCGCTGGTAAAGCCAACCTTTCGAAGTCACTTGGTAAAGTTATACATCAAGTATTTCTATTCTCCTTTTTTTCTTCTAAGTCATGTTGTATCTATACATATTACAGTCAATACCGAGTTTTATGCCCACATTATTCAAATGAATTTCACAAACACCATACGAAAAAAACAGCCTGAAGTCCTGCGGAGTGACGTCACTTTACACTAAGATAACGCCCTAGCTCACAAAGCCACACTTGGACAGGAAACTTTGCAAAAACTAAACATAGAAACACTAGCCAACGCCCCTTATAATTTAGTTCTGACTAGTTCCTGTTTTGAAAGATTCTCTTTGTGGCACGCACTACGAGAGCAGAGAGGAGCTAACCCTCGCTATGACCGGGTCCTTGAGAGTAATGTAACGTGACACGCTCGCACACGTGTTGATTTAAGAATATTGGTGTAATGAATTTTCTTTATCGTTGCCTGCGGTTGCCCATATGGGCGACACCCCATGAAGGCTGTTAGTTATGTTACTGGAGATAGTGCAAGATACAATACAAAACCCATCTTAAGTTACACCTGGTTCTTTAACGTGCTCAGTGTATAGCACCATCACACAGGATCTCGGTATTACGTCTTATCTGAAAGACTATCAGTAATTTTAGATGGCCAGCTGTGGGAAATGGAATATTGGTGTAAAGTGTTGATTTGTTTATATAAATGTTCTATACAGGTAAAGAATTAAATGTTCATTTTGATTTTCTCTAGGAGGGTGGATACTAAATAATGTGGGTGAGAGTATCTTGGAAAAAGTGGGTTTCTTCTGTTGTTGTTGTTGTTTTTTAGGGACTGATAACTCTTGATAACATAATTGTAGCAAAAAAATGCATCATTAATGTGTTCCTCTCAAGTTTTATAGCCATGACATGACAGTATTTTTCCATCATAACAAAAATCGGCGCTCTCTAGTGGCTTGTCTGGTCTTTAATTTGAGAGTGAATACTGTAAACCAGGAAATGGTTTCGCGCATTTTAAGTTAGCGTCTTTCACGGCAGGGTTTGATCCGCAAAAGTAATATGCCGCGAATCACTCACATGTCATGAAAACGCAAACTTTAGTCGCTAGGAGAAGTTTGTCTTTAGAAAACTTACTAGAAGATGTGTATCCATTTACCATTATCTCCCGCTAGATGGCATTCTACAAATACACATCTATCTAATTTTGGCATCCTGGGTACAGAACCGGTCTACTTTTCAAAACGACAACCATTACTTCGAATTTCAAAATGAAATAAACGTTTACTTGACAAAACGCTACCTGGTGTGATTCATTCTGCTATAATCAGCTAGCATGTAACCTATGCACCGGCCATTTATTAAAACAGCCCCTAAAGGCTTGGGTATTAGCTTCGGTATAAGCCCTACTTTTCCCCAAAACGGGCATGGGTGCTGCGTCATAGCAGACAGGTTGTATCTTCGAAGAATGTGACATGCGCAGACAACGATCCATTTACCTATTTTCTATCGTACAAGGGAAACAACTTTTTTGAAGTAGGGTGTCAGTGAACAGTTTATTTCTTCTACTTTACTGGTACAAATCACATAAACTTTGCAAAATGACAAACGGGAAAATACAAAATCGAACAAAAGAACAACTTGAACAAATACTTTTGTCAACACAGAAAGGCTACTTATCAGTCAGAGTCTATAAATATATTCATTGCTAATTACTGTATCTCTTCATTGTTTAGCAAACCCGAGCGATACCATCCACTTTTAATCAATTCTCTTTCTTGTTGTATTTTTTCAGATCCAAACTTAATATTAGTATACAATTACGGAAGTGACAAGGTGTTAATTTTACATGTATTGTGTCACCAAATGTAAGAGTTTGCCTTTTGTGTAAACTACAAAGTGTGAAACTGAACAATGGGTTGACCGAAAAACTAACTAACTACCCCTTTTTCTCTTTACACCAGTCTTAATGATCTCCTTTATATCGGAATTAGCACACTGAATATCACTACTCGTGCTACATGTTGGTAAAATGGTATCCAAAGGATCCTCAATTCTATCTTCAGTTTCCTCATTTTCATTTGAATTTTTAGGAGTAAAATAACTACGTATCGACATTTTGCCAAACGAACTACTACTACCAAAATGTTCTATTCATCCAAGTCAACAATAGTCGACCTTAACACAGCTCTCAAAATATTTACCCAAAACTGTTCACTCGCGCACTTGACTAATGACCGATGGTCAGGTATTGTGTAATTATGTGAGATTAAAAATGTTCAACATACTGAGCAAGTATGCATTTCCTTCAAGGCCTGTTTTGTTTTGCGGGATTCGCGGCCTCCTCAAGTCCGCGAAAGTAAAACGCCGCGTAAATGCTCGGAAGTATGAAAACGCGAACATTTTTTGACGGGAACTTTTCCTGGTTTACAGTACCTTAACTCTGACATTTCTTTAACTCGGCCAACTTAAGTTTCCAAAATAAAAGTTTAGAATGGAAGTAAACTATACCGAAAGTGAAAAAGATTATCATCAGCACCTACATGCTTAACACCATTTACCCCAGACTCTAAAATCCCTCATTACACGCAGTTTTACTTAAAAAACATACACCATAACGTATTTAGATCATCTGCTAGGTCATGCGGCAATATTTTCAAATCATGTAACTGCAAATTGGCACCAAATATATCAAGTTACAATGATTTTTTGACAACAACCATCAAGTCACATGCAGTGATTCATTTACCTGCCCGTCCTGTGTCAGAGACGCAAAGAATATGCCGGCGACGCTAAAGTTTGCAATATGTGCATTTTTGTGACGCACTAATTTTGGCTTCAATGCGTTTGCAAAATTCCGTTTGATCCCTATCGACTAAAGATTAAAATACAAATAAGAGTTGTTTTGATGAATTATGTTTCCATGTTTGCAAAAGATCGCCACAAAACAAAATATTACTATTTTTGGACATCCTGCTTCTAAAAATAGCTTCAGTTACATGAATGGCAACCTTTTATCCAAGTTACTGCGATTTCAATCGCATAGCTACCGCATCTATTGCATTCCAATATGGCTACACTGGCGAAGAGTAAAAAAAAAAAACATGCTCACTCCTTTCAAGAATCCTGGCTGAAATAGCCAGAATTCAATCCATGGCTGGTGTAAGAAACGACATCGGAATGTAACATTGTTATGAAATGTTTGTTTTGCCTAGATATCAGAGCGAAAAACATGTTTACTGATGGATGAACAGACCTAAAGACATCGCCATGCAATGTTGAAATAAGTCTTTAATAAAATCCAAAGAATCGTTTCTGAAATCCTTCTACAGGGCAGACGAATGGGACTCAATTAGAGCCTGATGGACTCAATTTTCTTATAGGCACTGAGCCAATTTTACTCAGTGCAAAAAATAAAGTACTGAAAGTACTGACACTAGCGAATTCGAAATAAGTGGCTATGGTAAATATAAAACTTGGTTTGCTTATACAAGATTGAAGAAAAACTGTCGAATTCAGTTATTGAGTCTGTTCCAGTTCCATCGGTTCATTCTGGTTATTAAGTCCAATCAGGTCTAATCCATATCCAGTTCAATCCTTTGACTTTACCCAACGCTCTTGACTATTTACTTCTCAATACAAGAAATATCATGCAAAACTTCAGTTTGTTAACTTTCAATTTAAAACAAGTTATTTCATTGAATTAATATCTCCCGCCTAAAAAGACCTCTTTTGATAGAAATATATAGGAGGTATTGTGTTTTGCATTTACATGTGGCCTTTTCGTTATTGGTCCATAAGGAAATTATCCATGAAGCCCCCTTTTTCCATAACATAGCATTTAATTAGATAAAAACAACTAATGATTGTCTGTGGCTTATGATAAACAAGATAAATATGAAGTTTCATAAAAGTTTGTCCAGTAGTTAAAGAGATATCAGTCCATAACGGAAATATACATCAAGCCCCTTTTTTCGATAACACAGCATCAAATGAAAAAGAGAAAAAAAAATTATCCGTTGGCTATTGTAAGGAATACATGTATGAAGTTCCATCAATTTTCATCAAGGATTTTAAAAGATGTTTGTCAGGACAGACAGACGGTGTAGATCAAGATCTGACTGCACAGACTGTACAGTCTGATCTTGGATCTACACTATCCGATAAGGTGATATTTTTCTCAAAAATATAACTTTGAAATAGCAATATTCAGGTTTTCACCATCAGCTTGAAAGTTTTATTGAACTTTTTTTTTGCAGGTTAAGGATTAAATTGGATTATATAGATGTAGTTAATCAAAAGCACAAGATGTAATAATTAACTATTTAACTCTACAAAACAAAAAATTTTACACCCCTCCAAATTCAAAGATGTTCCAGACCATAAAGTAAAATGTGGCTCAGTTGATGAAACCATATTTTGAAAGGGCTGAAAACAATGTGGGAAATGCAGAAAATGCTGGTAACCAGCATTTTCTCCTTTTCCAGCATTGTTTTCTAAGGGCTTCTTCTCCACTTTCATGAAAACTCGGGATTATGTGGTAAAGGATTAATATACAAGAAATAAAAAAACAGTTTAAAGTATCAGTTTCACAGTACACAATGATCTAAATAATGAATGACTGAGGGAATGACAAGGATTCCCTGTCCAGTGAGGGTTTGTGTAGCTGGGATTTGCTACAAGTTACCTGGGGATATCTATTTTTAGATCCATTCATAATTTTAAGAACTGCTGTGTAGGAATCAGTGATATGAGCCTGATTTGCATAAGTCACTTAATTTACATATAAGCAAACATTTTGTACCTTATCAATGACATCTTGTACAGTCTATTACTTTATAAGTAGACATGTTTAAATCAGGATGGTAGAGATTTTGTGCTTTTTGTCAAAATTATCATATATGACAAAGTTAAGATTCATAACAGTAATAAACTATTTTCTGTGAGGCAGTATTTGGCAACTGTGGGGTTTTTTGTTAACATTGATTCTGGCTACATCTGGATACCTATAGACTAGCTTCGCTAGTCTAAAAAAAAAATGCAAACACTGCTAAGTAATGTTCTAGTCTAAGGAATGGTTTCCGGTTTTCTTTTTTCGGGTACAAGGAAAATCGATATCCAGGGTCTTTTATACGGTAGGTCTGAAATATGCATTGGGTATGTTTTTTACAAAATGGACGAAATTGAAATCATTTGACAAAATGGAAATGGTCGGGGTATAAAAAAGATTCAAAAAGTAATTATTTACCGTGAAAACATAAAATAAGAGTTGTTCAATCACGTTGAGAAAAATCTTCTGCAATTAAGAAAGAAATAGAGCTCTTGTAGATCTATGCGTTCGAGCAGATATACGTGCCCAGGTGAAAGGGTTCCGAGTCGTTTCGCCCCAAAACTATTTCCACCCCTTTAATAAGTTTTTGTAATTAGAAAATTGCATCAGGCCCTCTTATTTCCTTCCCCATATTTGGAAAGTCATGACATGATCTTCATCACATGATCGTCTGAAATTTACTTTCCCAATTTCATGAAACTCAGTGAAAGAAAAACAAATTGTACAGAGTTGTTATACCAATGTTGCTTTATGCTGATAAGGTCATCAATTTGATCTAGGGGATAGCGTGATTCTGCAATGAGTTGCACTTTCTTGCTATTTGAATTAAAACTTCATTCAACATTCCATTTTCGGAAAATTTATCGAGGCAAGGTTGCATAGTGTGTTGACCGTATCTGACCTACGAATGCTTATGAAACGGTATTCTGTAAGTGGTGCATTTCATGCCACGATTTCGGAATTGTAAATACCACGATAACTAAGGAGCCAGGAGAATACCGGAAATGACTGTAAATCAAGTCTCAGTCTAGTGAGTCAACACATAAACAATCCATTCAAGCCTGGAACATTAGACCAGATTTTCAGGGGAGGGAGTGCATGACAAGAGATTTTATTTTTCATGGAGAAACCACATGGACATGACTGTTTACTCATAGTTGAAGGAAAAAAATTGAGGGAATATGCCTCCAGATTGGCTCACACCCATGACCTTTGAACCTTAGTAGGTGACTCTGCCAACTAAGCAATAATACTTTTGAATTTAAAATGTATTATCCTTTAACTCATGACTGCCATGCAGTTACTAATGAAAGAGGGAAATTTTTATAGTTACAATAAAAATCTTTGTTTGTTCCTTGTGTTTTCTACATGTACATCTATGCAGCTTTTAACTCTTTGCCAAACAATCCCAACTTTTAACGACCCTGAGAAAGGAGCCTTTTGAAAATATTGGGAGAAAAGGAGAAGACGCTGGTAACCAGCAATTTCTCCTTTTCTGACAATGTTTACACTGTATCAAAGGAGAAATCATCATTATAGCAAGTCGTCTGCAATTGCTTTCAATTTGGTTCAATCCAAAAGTTTGCGGTTTGGTAAATAGTTAGCTATAAAGACATCTTTGCGCATGTATGACATTAGCATTGTTTTTTATTAGTATCTTCTAGTAACTTGTACCGCACAATCCAGGCAGGACCCCACAAACGACCTTGAGAAAGCTTTTGAAACATTGTGGGAAAAGGATGAAATTTTGGTAACCAGCATTTTCTCAGTTTCCAAAACAAGTGTGCAGACTCGCATGCACCAGACATGTAAACAATCTACAAAACATTATGGTAAGTAGATCTACATTCAACCTTAAAATTTCCTCAAATGTACTAATTAGATTAGAAACTTTCTGGATATTTCTGGTTGGTCTCATAACATCTAAGTGGTTTCTTACTTGGTAAAATTAAAATTTTCTCCTTTCAAAAAAGGCTTATCAGAGCTTGCAGAGAAAAATGGTTAAAGTTAGTTACATAAGACAAGGTGTTTAAGCTTCATACTTAATATAATGAAATGAATCGATTTTGTTGTGATATATTGGTTTTTGTAATTATAAGCCACAATTATATTCATAGGTGCAAAATGACATTTTCTGATTTTTTTTCAGCAAACCAAAAGTACCTTCATGGTCATTTGAAACTGCCACCAAAATATAATTATGATGAGGTTAAACACAGTAAAAAGACTCAAAAAAGATATTGTTGATAGCTTTTCTTTATGCATTACTGTCAGAGGGATAAAAGAGACAATGGGATAGAAACTTGTCTTTTTACCAGATTTTGCCTGAGCTTTCATTGTTAGCTATGAAAACATGAACTTATTGTCATCTATATATAGCTGTCATCAATGTCTTGCTGTATCAGTTTTTTTTTTTTTCCATCTCTTTTATCACTGAAGGTATGTACAAGTTTCAAACTTAGGGCCAAGTGCAAATAAGGGTACATTTTCTTGTCTCCAACAATAAATCATTA
The DNA here is from genome assembly GCA_946811185.2 of Hippopus hippopus. Classification (NCBI taxonomy): domain Eukaryota; kingdom Metazoa; phylum Mollusca; class Bivalvia; order Cardiida; family Cardiidae; genus Hippopus; species Hippopus hippopus. The sequence goes on from OX328103.1 coordinate 29,269,734, forward strand.
ATATATCTAAGACTAATAAATAAACAACTCTAAAATGTTTGTTTTCTGAAAGAATATACTGTAATGGTATTGTGTTGAAAATTTCAGGTAAATCCGATGAATGGTTCAAAAAGTTATAGCAGATTGAAAATTGTGAAGAAGCCTAAAAATGCTGTTTTTTGTGTGACATGCACTTTAATACCATTTTTTATATTTAAATGAATAAAATTAAATAGCTTACTGAGTGGGTTTTAACATATATGTGTCATAGTTATCCATATATTTAGTAAAATTATCAAATGAGTTAAATCCATAGTTGAAGGTTACTTCATGATGACAATTTTCAAAATATGTCAAAATGTCTCCAAATTCTACAATTTGGGGTCTGCCATGTAAAAGTAAGTCAGCCATTAGGTAATAATAGGTTAGCCTAAACTAAAAAGACTGCAAATGATGTAGGTAAGATGTAGCTTCATATTTTAACGATTTTCTTTGATTTGTTTGCATGTCACACCACTTGCTTGTATCCTTTGCTACAAACAAAAATGTGTCCCAAACATAACGGTTAACACCCTCCTTTGTTTATTGGTTCCATATACCTCACACTAATGCTTTGCATGTCTCAATTGCCTTGCTTTATTTTCCTTAATGCCTATCAGATCTTATGCATTTCAGGTGTTCTTTGTGCTAACCAATGGGAAAGACCTATGAGGTCGAAATTATAATGTCCCAACCATAACAGTTTTGTCCCAACCATAAGAGTTATATTCTTCACCAGTGACATTTATGCAACATCTTTAAGAATGAAATCTGTATTTTATTTAGTTATTTTACAGTTGTAAAAGTTACACAGGTCAGTCAGAATAATGAAAATGTTGAATAATTTTCACTTTTATTGCAATTCTTACATGTTTATTCAAGTAGACAACCTGTAATTTCAAAACTACCAGCCACTTGCTTGATTAAAGCTTAGTTGATGTTATATTCACCAATTTTACATAAGTAATTTTGTACTACTGTCTATATTAAAACCCTGTTTTGTAAGACCTATAAAATACTTACAGCTACCATTATGGTTGGGACAATTTTCACATGCAAAACATGCTAGTTAATTTGTGGTATTGGGTTGCTGTTTCAAACTAAGATGGAGAAATTAGTGGTAAAATTGAACTTTGAGAGGGGCTTAAGGTCGAGTAATTCACAAAAACAAGCTAGTGATCAAACTAAAAAGAAACCCAAGGATCCAACTGGAGCAAAGAGACAAAAAACATATCGTGACAAATGGAAAAACAATGAGCTCACGAAACAAAAAAACATTGAACATTGTGCAAGGTACAGGCAAAGTATTAAGGAAAAAAGGAAAAATAATGCTAAACTAGATGAACAGCTACGAAAACAAGAAAGGGAGAGAAAAGCAAAATATCGTCAAAAACTAAAGGAACAAAAAAGGGCTGTTTAAGATACAAAAGGCCAGGAACAACCAAGAAATGTCGGTAAAAGGAAAAGTAATGACCCATGTAAAACATGTGAATGTGCCATGGCAAAAATCAAAACACTTCAAAAGGCTAAAGAAAGATTATCAAAAAAATGTAATGATAAATCTACTAAATCGTCGCTTGTCACACCAGCATCATTATGAAAAAGGGCTCAGAGAGTGAAGGAAAAACTCCCCCTGTCCCCTACTAAATGGGCAAGTACCGTACATCATGTCCTCAAGAATGCAACACCAAGGAAGAAGAAAGCCCCTGCTAGCAGGTGATGGTACAGATGTCAGATTGAAGTTCATGTCCCAGAAAAGGAAGTATGAATACACATGGCCTAACAAGGAAGATATTCACTGGCAAGATGTATCAGATATAATGATGAAACTATCTAGCCCAGAACTTGCTCCTGGCTGAGGCCTGAGAATGCTTTTCAGAAAAAGTGAAATTGACTTATGCTTAAGTAGACTTAAAAATTAGACTTCACATGTGCCTGTTCTAACTTTCTCACTGTGAAAGCAATTTCAAATATCAGCTAACATTTCAGAGTATTATATGTAACAAGAGGACCATGATGGTCCTACATCGCTCACCTGAGTACTAAGCAGTAAAGGTCTACAATGAAGATAAATACCAAATATTGAGGTTCAAGGCCAAATGATAATGAATCAAGAGCGGCAAATTGTTGCAAGATATGCCCGTCCCACCGCCAGTTGTCGAGGAGGTATAATAATCGCAAAGGGCAGGTAATGCAACAAACATGTATACCAAGTCTCGAGTCAATTTGACTTGAGACTTCAAAGTTCCGTTCCGGACAAGCAAGAAATACTATAAAAATGAAGATCAAAGTGGAATTACTCAAAATCCGCGCTAGGTAGAGTTATTGTTCTTGCGCACTGTACTCCGTAATATTGCAACAAACATGCATACCAAGTTTGAAGTCGTTCTGACTTGAGATGACAAAGTTATATTCCGGACAAGCACTAAATGCTGTAAAAATGACGATCAAAGGGAAATAACTCAAAGACAGCACAAGGTAGAGTTACAATTCTTGTGCACTACACTTTCAAATATTGCAACAAATAAGCATACTATATTTCAAGTCATTCCTACTTAAGATGACAAAGTTTTGCTCCGGACAAGCAAGAAATGCTATAAAAATGAAGGTCAAAGGGGGAATAACTCAAAATTCATGCTAGGAAGAGTTATGGTTCTTGTGCACTGCACTCCGTAATTTTTCAACAATCATGCATACCAAATTTGAAGATGTTCAGGCTAGAGATGACAAAGTTATATTCCGGACAAGCAGAAAATGCTCTAAAAATGACGATCAAAGGGAAATAATTCATAGACAGTACAAGGTAGAGTTATGGTTCTTTCACACTATGCTCAGTATTATTGCAATAAACACAAATGCCAAGTTTCAAGTCAATCGGACTGGAGATGACAAAGTTAAGCTCTGGACAAAGAACTATTCTAAAGAACTTTCTAATTCAAGGGCAAATAACTCCAGTCGTTCAGGTCCGATTAGACCCATAATCACACTCATCCGAGATCTTATGGTCATAAGTATTTTGACCAAGTTTGATGCTGATTGGTAAAACATTGTAGATGCTAGAGTGTAAACAGTCAAATATAGCAATTTTTCTAATTCAAGGGCAAATAACTCCAGATGTTCTGGTCTGATTAGACCCATAATCAAACTCATTCGAGATCTTCTGGTCATATGTATTTTGACCAATTTTAGTACTGATTGGTTAAACATTGTAGATGCTAGAGTGTAAACAAAGTCAAATATAGCAATTTTTCTAATTCAAGGGCAAATAACTCCAGTTGTTGTGGTCCAATTAGACCCATAATCGAATTCATCCAAGATCTTATGGTCATATATATTTTGACCAAGTTTGGTGCTGATTGTTTAATAATTATAGATGCTAGAGTTTAAACAAAGTCAAATATAGCAATTTTTCTAATTCAAGGGCAAATAACTCCAGTTGTTGTGGTACGATTAGACCCATTATCGATTCATCCAGGATCTTATGGTCATATATATTTTGACCAAGTTTGGTGCTGATTGGTTAAAAATTGTAGATGCTAGAATGTAAACAAAGTCAAATATAGCTATTTTTCTAATTCAAGGGCAAATAACTCCAGTCTTTCTGGTCCGATTAGACCCATAATTGAACTCATCCAAGATCTTATGGTCATATATATTTTGACCAAGTTTAGTGCTAATTGATTGATATTTGTAGATGCTAGAGTGTAAACAAAGTCAAATATAGCAATTTTTCTAATTCAAGGGCAAATAACTCCAGTTGTTCTGGTCCGATTAGACCCATAATCGAATTCATCCGAGATCTTATGGTCATATATATTTTGACCAAGTTTGGTGCTGATTGTTTAATAATTATAGATGCTAGAGTGTAAACAAAGTCAAATATAGCAATTTTTCTAATTCAAGGGCAAATAACTCCAGTTGTTGTGGTACGATTAGACCCATTATCGATTCATCCAGGATCTTATGGTCATATATATTTTGACCAAGTTTGGTGCTAACTGATTGATATTTGTAGATGCTAGAGTGTAAACAAAGTCAAATATAGCAATTTTTCTAATTCAAGGGCAAATAACTCCAGTTGTTCTGGTCCGATTAGACCCATAATCGAACTCATCCGGGATCTTATGGTCATATATATTTTGACCAAGTTTGCTGCTGATTGGTTAATATTTGTAGATGCTAGAGTGTAAACAAAAAAATGTGAACAGACGGACAGACGCCGGACGGATGGACGCCGGACGCCGACAGAAGGTGAGTGATCACGATAGCTCATCCTGAGCACTTCGTGCTCAGGTGAGCTAAAAAGACTGCAACATTGCATTTGAATATTTTGAAAAATTAGTTTGTTCAGAGTTTACTTGTTAATGCTATTGTTTTATCAAGTTTGAGGACAGTGCCTTCAGTTTGAAAATAGGTGTCTAGTTCTTTTTAAAATAAGATCATTTAATTTAGAAAATGACCTTTATTGTAAATTAATACAGTTAATTAATGTTATAGGTTGAGCCAAGTTTCCGTAAGTTGATATTGGGTTGATTGATTGTATGGTGTTTAACGCCGTTTTCAACAGTATTTCAGTTATATCGCGGCAGCCAGTGCACCTATCCATGCCTTCCTGGAGTTCTTTTAACCAGTACTCCGCACAATATTCTTTCCAAGCCACTGGCTGCTTTCCCACATAACCATTGTTGAAACTATGGACAGCAAGTTGATAATTGGGAAAAACTAAAACATCATTCGACTTTTTGTCCCAACCATAACGGTAAAGCTTAATTGTGTTGTGTTCCATTTCTGAGCAATTGCTTTGCTCCAGGCATGACTTTGTTCAATACTGTAATGAAGTAAGCCAGAATTATGATGTGTTATCAGATATTTGTTATTTTTGTGAAGGGTGTCAGGCATAGTAAGGCAATTAACATCTACAAGAAGTCTTGTGCCATAAACGTAGTAGATGTTTTTTGTAGTTTCAGTGTTTTTTTAAGAGTTTGTACATGTTTTGTTAGTTTGTTGTGGAAATACATCAGAATGTTTCATTTTATTAGGTGATATTCAGTCTAAATATATAGGCGTGCGGGATGTCCCAACCATAATGGTTATCACTGTCCTTTAAAATATGAATTGTACTGGAGTGCTATCTTATTTCTGAGCATTTATTTTGATCCAGAAATTATCATGTTTAATATGACAATGAAGTAAGCTAGAATTATTAAGTGTGACTCGAGCATTTATTGTCTTTATTAGTGATTTCTAAAATATCATTACAATAAACATATACACAAAGACTTGCGCTATGAAGAACATAGTTGTTTTATATCAATAAAGGTGATTTTTGAAGAGTTTGAACATCTTTTGTTAGTTTAATGATAAAATGAAACACATACTGGTTCTTAAGATCTATTATTCAGCCTTGATATTAAGTATGTGTAATATGTCCCAACCATAACGGTAGAACAGAAATTTCACTACATTTTTGGTTTGGGTGCTGCTCAGTTACACATCTGAATATCTAAGCCAGGTTGGTTTTATTTTGAAATAATTTGATTAAAGTTTGATGAAAGTTGGTTATTTAAAGTGAATGTTTAATAACCTTTTAATAATAAAATTGATAAAAGGTATGTTTCTTTATATTGTTGCTTTTCCTGACATTAATTTGCCATATCTTTTCAAGAATACAATGAATATGACTGAAATGTAGATTGAAAGTTTGCCACATGCTGTTGTCTAACGTATATGGAACAAATACTGACAGACCAAATGGTTTACCCAACCTTTTGCAACTTTAACAGTGCTATCTAAAGTTTAAAAAATGGCATTTTAACCTTATATAAGATCCATATATTTTTAAGAAAGGTGTATCTGTTTTGAAAATGGTATACTTTCTGGACTTTTCGATATATATCAGGGGTCAAATTTAACTTTTTTTTTCAACTAGCAAAAATTTGCTAGTGACCATTTTTTCTATTAGCCAAAATCAATTTTGTACTAGCAATATTTTAACCCGTTGCCACTCAGTCCCGTGTTTTAACGACTCTGAAATGAGAAACTTATGAAAACATTGTGGCAAAAGGAGAAATTGCTCATAATGAGCAATTTCTCCATTTCCCACAATGTTTTCTACATTATTAGAGAATTAACTTTCCTTTGTGCCAAATGCAGACGCTTTGAATTTGGGAGAGTCTAAATATTGTTGAGTGGGTCTCCTCTGTTTGCTCATACAATATTATAGCTCAGACTCTACACATTCTGCATGGCAAAGAAATATCCTTTGTTTGGACAAACTGTTTGATCATTAATTTATATTAAATAAATATTCCAGCGATGTCACGGAATCCGGCCTATTGCCGAAAAAACTGGATATTTTCCGCTCCATACTCTCAGCGAGGCAATGCAGACATGTAAACAACGTCAGAATCGTCTACGCGCTTTAAATATCGGATACATGTATTTACAATATCGCAACAAGCGTCTCTACGAATACCGGTCACGTGGTCGGTGATACTCTCAAAGGATAGTTCTACACCACATACAGCAATTCAGTGTACACGAAAAACGATCGCATTTATGGATTAATTCAGATTTTTAAGCGGTAGGTTTGCCCATTTTCCGGCGCACTCGCAAATTATTTCGAGTGCTAGAATTTGGCACTCGCATTTTTTCATTTCAGCTTGCATTTTGCAAGTTTGCGACCGTTAAATTTGAACATTGTATATACTTTGAAATAGCACAAGTAAAACATGTCTCAATAGCAGTTTATTTTTGGACCCCAATGTCACACTTTATTTGCACTTGGCTTTAGATTAGTTGACGCTGACAGAAAGCCACTGAAACAGCAAGTAAAAGGATTAACTCTTTGTTTCTTGTTCAGTTGTTTGACAGGAAATGATGGTTCAACAGCTCAAAAAAGAGTGAATGCTCTGCGGGCACCGCAGACTAGCTATGACAGGAAAGAGGCTACATTGTCATCAAATTCGGATCGTGATAAAGACTCGATGCCTTCATGCATGACTAGCAATGCTAAAGGGGCAGTACGTATCACCATCAAAATACATTCATGATAAAGACTTGTCGCCTTCATGCATGAGTAGCAGTAGTAACCGGGCAATACCACCATCCAATACCAGTAACCACATAGTTCTTCTAGTGATAGCGAGAATTTCATATTTTTCTTCAAGAACAAAACATATTAGGAACTGCCAGTCATGTATACATACAGTTGAAAACGGAAATAGAGAAATTTAAACAAGAACTCACGTCAGGTAAATTTTTGTATTAATTCATCCAGGCTCAAATTAATTCAGCTTTCCTGAGAGGAAGCTCAAAAGTATATGCATATCCTTTAAAAAATAGAGCACTTTCAGTTTTAGCTTTTCAGAGAAAACTTGTTATTGTCACATCCAAGCCATCATCATGTAAAAACTGACATTTTATGATATCTCCGTCATTACTCAAGACATTTTCTTCAAATTCATACCAGTTGTGAACTATTTAAAAGGGGAACCCATCCAACAGGCAGGTAAGCATGGAAATGTGTTTCCCCTTTTCCAACTGAAAATTTTCACTGAAAATCAATATATTTCTAGAAGCAACTGAAGCCTAGCATTGGCAACCGCATGCAGTGCTCTTGTGAAAATTCACTCATACAAGTTCAAGACGTTTATGTAAGGCTTCAGGCCAATGATACAAAAGATTTACTCTCACATGATGATTGGAAGAGTGATAATTTTACATTAATCATTCCGAGCAGGTATTGACACAATTTCTTAGTTATTCCAGATGAGTATATGAAACACATAAATATTAATATCAGCTACAATGTGAAAGTTTGATCTAGTAATATTCATTAACCGGGAAGATATTAAAGATGTGTCAATGAATTATCTTGAAAAAACTTGTGAAACACCAGCCAGCAACAAAAGTTTTACTAGTTCGAATCTGGTTCCTCTCTGGTAAAGGTACATTATCAAAATCTAGTGTGAAAAACTGAGTGGAAAAAGGACTATTTGCTTGTCTGAACAGTGGCTTGTTCCACAATGTCCTCAACCGTCTCCTGACTTCTATTCATGTCAGCCAGGCTCACTTGAGAACCGAGATCCTGATTTAACCCTTTACCGAACAATCCCTGGTTTTCACGATACTAGGAAAGGCTTTTGAAAACATGATGGGAAAAGGAGAAAATGCTGCTAATTAATACGGAACCATAAAATCCATTTTGTCAAACAACAGACTGAACCATGATGTAGAATGGTCCTTTGACATACAGAAGTTTTAAAGTTAGCGAAAAGTTTTAGCACATTTCAGCCTCTAGAGGACAGGCTGACATGGTTTGATACTTTTTGCAAATGCATTAAGCCCCCTTTTCACAGAGCACGTGTCTCATTCATTTTGTCGCATGCAAGTGATCTCATTTTGGACTAGACCAAAATTTTGTTGTTTGGTAAAGAGTTAACATCATTCAAATAAATATGTCAAATAAATAACATCCTTTGCCAACTTTGTACATTTCTAATTGTCATAGGATGTCAAACAAGAACTTGCAAAGTGGACTAATACCCAGACAAATAGCAAGTTCTTGCTACCTTGCCTAACATGAGGTAGCAAAAGGCACCTACCTAGTAGCAAAAACAGCCAGAAAAACAATGGCCCTCCCTCCCACTTATAGAATGATGATGGAATTACTACCTTTGAACACAAATTGCTAAGGAAAGTACACAGCACATGTCTTATTGCTTTAAAAAAGGCAAAACACTTCGAGCAGACAGAATTACCAGGCAGCAACCTTTTGCTACTGCTTTTATGCCAGGGTAGCATATTCAATTTTCAGGTAGCAAATTTGCTACTTGCTACTGCTAATTTCAAAGTCTGATTGTTGCTTTAATACAGTATATAGATACCTTTACTGAGCATTTTTGGCTACACTTGTAAAAGCACTATTTCTTCCACAGCCAAAACAATGCATGGAATGAGCAAAGAAAACGGAAGATCAAAAGTTGGTATTGTTTCTGAGGAAGTGGCAAGGAAGTTTGGGGCAAGTATCTTTGGTGTTTCAGTGTTCCCACTCGCGCAAATTCCTGCGTAAATCACATTATGAAATTGAAATTCACGTAACAAATACAGGGCTCCTGCTGTTAATCGCCAGTGGCGCCCAATGCGAAAATTAAGAAAAAATGGCACCAAAAATGAAGCAATAGCGAATGTACTGGCAACAAGTAAATGCCTATAAATAATTCTTAAAAGATCTTAACTCCGACATAAACAATATCTATCAAGTATGAAGGATGCCTGTGTTACTGTTTATCACACCTAATCAAGCTGGCTTTCATTAACAGTTTTGTCTAATTACACACCAAACTTGCATACACACCATATCGACGGGTGAGGGCAGAAAGGTGCCATCTGCACTTTTGGTCAAAATTGAGTTTTGACCATTGACAGAATCCATATAACAGTGTTCAACTTGTGTCAAAGTTTCATTGTAATCAAATAACTATAAGGTAAAAAACCACCACATCATATAGGTTCCATGTACAAATATGTAAATCTTGTCCTGCGTAAAGGTGCCATCTGAAATGCCAATCTGCATAAAGGATCCGTTTGCCAAATGGCACCTTTATGTTTTCAAATTTGGTGACAATTATACTGCATGAAGGTATTAACTGCCAAAAGTTTATCTTTTAGTTGACAAATACCAGATGCCAGGTATTTTACAAGGAAGTTGATTAGGCAAATTGCTTTCAAATTGTAATCTAAGCATAATGCTGATTAGTTATCGCGAGAGAAAAATGTACAATGAGGACAATATGAAACATTTAAACTGAGTCTTTCCATGGTTATAGATCTATGCTTATTAATGTGAATTGGAATATGGATGGCCAACCGTTTTCTGTAAGTTATTCTTTTCTTGTGTGCTTGTGTATATTTGTCTTTTTTCACGATTCACATCATTAGTTTGATAATGACGTTTTAATTAGTGAACAATGCCTCAATTTATTTATTTATTTTCTTTTTTCTTTTTTAACATTTCTCAGGTAAAGTGTCCATTCCTGTCTTCTATTTGTGTACACATGCTCCTTTTGTGTGTGCGCTTTTTTATCAGAACCAAAGTCTAGCATAACCTGCATTTACAAAATATGCGTTAAAATGTCCTATTCATTGAAATTCTCGCCAGATAAAGCAACTTGTGCACACATATGAGTATTGCATGTTTACATATCCTTATTTTTAGATGCCTGAAAATGACGAGGATCAATTTTCTGATTGGTCAGAAAACACTATAGAGCACGTTGTAGAAGAGAGAAATGAACTTAACTCCAGTGAGCAGCCTTGCATTCCACATGGTTTACATGATGCAAATGATGGGGAAGATGTCACTTGTTCAGATGATGATAATATTCCGCTTGCTCGTTTAATTTCAAATAAAGATGATATACCTCTTTCTCGGTATAAAAGGATGATTGAGGCTTCTAAGAGAATAGCTGACCAAAGTTCAAGTGATAGGGAAAGTTTTGTCGACAATAGTGACAATGACAAGGACTACATGCCCACAAAAGCTGACTTGAACAGCACAGATTCTGAACAAACCATAATTGAAACTGACACCAAAAGATAAAAGAAACAAAAGTTAAAAAGTCAGAAAAACACCAGAGAGAAGGCGTGGAAAAGAAAGGGAAAGAATATTAAGCGTAAATCCCCTGAAAGTAGAAAGAAACTCTTTGTATCAAAAAGAACGGAAGAGCTAACCTGTAAGCTGAAAAACACGAAAGAAAAGATAGCCAGAGCAAAACCAAAGAAAAACATAAATCCGTCAGGAGGATTATCCGTATTAGAAGAAGTGAAACGTAGAAGTAAGCGAGAGGAAAATGTAAGAAGAATTATTGAAAAATACCACTCACAAAGGCTTGACAACCTTCTAGCTAGCAACGGATTGGAAAGAGTTCGAGTTTCACCTGATGGGGACTGCTTCTTTAGAGCAGTCTTGAGTCAATTAGATCCGACTTTGTATACCAGTGACCTCAGAAAAAGACTCGCCGATCATATGGTAGAAAAAATGCTTCATTACATTAATTTTACAAATTTCGAGAGAGAAGAAAATGATTATATACAGATGGTATCGTGCTTAAAACAGTCTGGGCAGTGGAATACTAGTTTAGCAGATTGCCTTCCACTTGCTGTTGCCAGTACATTCAGTGTTACTATCAAAGTATTTTCCAGTCTTATATCAACTCCGGTATATGATATTGGACCAGATTTAGTTGCACTGACAGAAAGCTGCATTCACTTGGCTTATATTGCTATTCCAGGACAGGAACATTATGATGCAATAACAAAAAAGACTCTATTTTCAAAAACCGCATCAATAGCAAACAGTTCCAGTGATAAATCGGGCCAGGTAAACAAAGAAATAGACAGAAACAATGATGAAAATGTGTCAACACTGTCAAAAGATGAAGGAAGGGATACCTGCCCAGATATAACACCACATAAAGATGCAAGGTTCAGCAGTCCAAATAACAAAGATCAGAAACGTAAGCGAAAATGTACGCCTGAAATCTGGAAGCGAAATGTGTGGAAACGAAACAGAGATGCTGGAATTTAATACATTTCGCAAACGGGGAAGCATATTAAAGCCAGATCGATGCAAGAAGTCAACTGTTCGAAGTGCAGGTTTAACTGTGTAGAAAAATTTAATCAGGAACAACGAAGGACAATCTTTGATGCATACTGGGCCTTAAAGGATCATGGGGGACAGAGAGACTTTATATGTCATCATGTATCATCTTTGACACCAACACAAACTATAGGGTACAAATTAATTTCATATTCATACCTACTGCCAACAGACAATGAAAAAGTTAGAGTGTGTAGAAAATTCTTTTTTAAAACTCTGGATATCGGAAAAAAGACTGTGTACTTTGCATTAAAGAAGAAGGCACATGGAGTTTTTGTAGGAACAGATGAGAGAGGTAGAAGTGCCTCTGCAAACAAAACCCCTTTTGAATGCCTTGACATGGTGAGGAAACATGTTGAGTCGTTTCCACGTATGGAATCACATTTCGTTCGAAAAGAATCAAAAAGGGAATATCTGTCGCAAGAGTTGAGTGTTAACAAAATGTTTGAACTATATAGAGACAGTTGCAAAGACAAAGGACTCAAGCCAGTTACAATGAAAAAGTATCGAGATGTGTTTTGTACAGAATATAACCTGTCATTCTTTAAACCGAAAAAAGACCAGTGTTCCATTTGTAATCTGTATGAAATAAGAAAAAAGCAGGGAGAAGTTGATGATTCTGTTGAGAAAGAGTTTAAAGAACACCAGGAAAGAAAAATTAAAGCTAGACAAGAAAAGGACAGGGATAAAATCAGGGCCCAGAAGGAGCGAGGATTTTACGCTGCTACATTTGATCTTCAGGCTGTTCTATCGACCCCCTTTACAATGGTAGGGGATTTTTATTACAAAAGGAAGCTCTCTTGCTTCAATTTGTCTATGTACTCACTCGGAGATCAGAATGGCACCTGCTATGTATGGGATGAAAGTCAGGCTAGCCGAGGTGCGTGTGAAATTGCCTCTTGTTTGGTTATGCATAATAATGCAGTTACAAAAGGTCCTCAACTAAAGGAAATCACATATTTTTCTGATACTTGTGGTGGACAGAACAGGAACCAGTTTGTGGCAGCTAGCTTGCTTTATTCACTAAATCTATCTGAAACACTACAAACAATTAACCATAAGTTCTTTGAGCGTGGACATTCACAGATGGAAAGTGACAGTATTCATTCGTCAATAGAAACTGCAAAGAAATTAACACCAGTTTATGTCCCGAGCATGTGGAGTACTGTTATATCTCTGGCAAGAAGGTGCAAGCCATACATTGTGATTCCCGTAAAGTACAATGACATTTGCGATTTTAAAGAATTTGCAAAACTGCACTGTCCGAATATGAAATTCACAAAAAATGGGAAACGGGTCAATTAGCTGAAGTTGAAATAGATACAAAATCAGACGTGACAGCCCTAGGAGTGTCTTTGTTAATGAGACGTTTGAAGAGAATCATTTTGAGGAAATACGGGTTCAGTCATCCACCAGAGCTAAAGGAAGGCCCTTACAGTGGCCAAATAAACTGTCCGCTTTATACAAATCCAAGCTGTGTATTTCAGAAAAGAAAAAGAATGACCTCCTCTCTCTCTGTGTAACAGTGGTCTTATACCTGAAGAGTTTCATGCCTACCACAAAGTTCTACCGTCTAGCAAGGGCCTGAAGGACAAAATTCCTGTACCTGATGAGGACGAAAGTGAAATTGACACTGACAGTGACTGAAATAATATTCTATTTTTGATTTTTAACCATATACAGACAAATCAAAACACTGATTATCCGGATATTTTCATTGTTACCACAGTTCCAATTATAATTGCCTTGTTATTTAAAAATTTAATATCTGTGATTATATGCAAATTTCATATTACTGTATACCCAAAACATATGCTAAACTTAAAAGTCTTCATATGATATTTGCCTGTCAAAGGGAAACACATTCTAAACTTTTGCCAGTGTACTGGCTTTATAAAACAATGATAAAATATGATAATTTGGAAAACAGGATATATTGATGAGATTTTCAAGTGATTAAATTACACCTTTATGAACTAGAATTTTTAAAATGCATAAAGGGGCCATTTGAATTTCGCCATATATGGCCATAATAACAAATGATTTCACAAACGTATATACATCAAATGATAGAGCCTTTTGTACTCTTCAAAAGTATATAATCGACAAAAACATACAAGCACTTCCTGATTTTATATACACCTCCAAACCTTTAAATGCGATTTTCTCAAATGTATGAAAAGTGCACATGGCACCTTTCTGCCCTCACCCGTCGATATATGCCTCAGCTGTTGTGCATCATTCAGGCATCAAGATTTACCTTGTGTGCACTCTAGAGGCCAAATTTTTTATCAATTACTCGTGGACCTTGTTCAGAATGTTTGTCTAGATGATATCTCTGACAAGTTCAAAATTGGGTCACATGTCAAAAAGTAGGTCACAGGGCTTAATCTTAGCAAAAGCTTGTGTGCACTCTACAGGCCACATTTACAGCCAATACTCTTGAATCTTGGTCAATATATTTGTCTTCATGATATCTTGGACAAGTTCAAAATTGGGTCACGTCAGGTCAAAAAAGTAGGTCACTTGGCTAAATCTAAGAAAACCCTTGTGTGCACTCAAGAGGTCAAATTTTCAGTCAGATACTCAAGAAACTTGGTAAGAATGTTGTCTTGATAGAATCTTGCACGTTCAAAATTTTATCACAATGGGTCAAAAAGGTCACTGGGCTAAATCTTAGAGATATTTAAATTTGTGTGCAATCAAGAGGCTGTATTTTCAGCCTTATTTTCTTGAAACTTGGTCAGAATGTTTGCCTTAATGATATCATAGACGAGTTCAAAATAAGGTGATGTCGGGTCTAAGGTGGGTCACTGGATCAAATCTTAGAAAAAGCTTATGTGCACTCTACAGGCCATATTTTCAGCCTGATACTCATGAAACTAGGTCAGATTATTTGCCTTGATGATTGCTCAGCCAAATTTGTAAATGGGTCATGTTGGGTCAAAAAGTAGGTCACTGGGCCAAATCTTAGAAAAACCTTGTGTGCATTCTACATGCCACATTTTAAGCCTGATATTCATGAAACTTGGTCAGAATGTTTATCTAGATATTATCATGTCCATGTAACATGGATTTTCTATATTTTCAGCTCAACTGAGCACAAAGTGCTCAAGGTGAACTTTTGTGATCAGGCTGTGTCCACTGGGTCGTCAATCATGTATCGTCCTTTGTTAATAGTGTGGTCATCAACATTTACCATATCAACGGGTGAGGGCAGAAAGGTGCCATCTGCACTTTTGGTCAAAATTCAGTTTTGACCATTAACAGAATCCATATAACAGTGTTCAACTTGTGTCAAAGTTTCAAAGTAATCAAATAACTGTTAGGTACAAAAACCACCACATCATATAGGTTCCATGTACAAATATGTAAATCTGGTCCTGCATAAAGGTGCCATCTGAAATGCCAATCTGCAT
This sequence comes from Hippopus hippopus, assembly GCA_946811185.2. Lineage (NCBI taxonomy): Eukaryota > Metazoa > Mollusca > Bivalvia > Cardiida > Cardiidae > Hippopus > Hippopus hippopus. The sequence goes on from OX328103.1 coordinate 29,284,833, forward strand.
AAAGGATCCGTTTGCCAAATGGCACCTTTATGTTTTCAAATTTGGTGACAATTATACTGCATAAAGGTAATAACTGCCCAAAGTTTATCTTTTAGTTGACAAATACCAGATGCCAGGTATTTTACAAGGAAGCTGATTAGGCAAATTGCTTTCAAACTATAATCTGAGCATAATGCTGATTAGTTATCGCGAGAGAAAAATGTACAATGAGGACAATATGAAACATTTAAACTGAGTCTTTCCATGGTTATAGATCTATGCTTATTAATGTGAATTGGAATATGGATGGCCAACCGTTTTCTGTAAGTTATTCTTTTCTTGTGTGTTTGTGTATATTTGTCTTTTTTCATGATTCACACCATTAGTTTGATAATGACATTTTAATTAGTGAACAATGTCTGAATTTATTTATTTTCTTTTTGACAAACATCCATTAATTATGTAACATTTCTCAGGTAAAGTGTCCATTCCTGTCCTCTGTTTGTGTATACATGCTCCTTTTGTGTGTGCGCTTTTTTATCAGAACCGAAGTCTAAGATGTCTAGCATAACCTGCATTTACAAAATATGCGTTAAAATGTCCTATTCATTGAAATTCTCGCCAGATAAAGCGAGTTGTGCGCACATATGAGTATTGCATGTTTACATATCCTTATTTTCAGATGCCTGAAAATGACGCAGACCAATTTTCTGATTGGTCAGAAAACACTATAGAGCACATTGTAGAAGAGAGAAATGAACTTAACTCCAGTGAGCAGCCTTGCATTCCACATGGTTTACATGATGCAAATGATGGGGAAGATGTCACTTGTTCAGATGATGATAATATTCCGCTTGCTCGTTTAATTTCAAATAAAGATGATATACCTCTTTCTCAGTATAAAAGGATGATTGAGGCTTCTAAGAGAAAAGCTGACCAAAGTTCAAGTGATAGGGAAAGTTTTGTCGACAATAGTGACAATGACAAGGACTACATGCCCACAAAAGCTGACTTGAACAGCACAGATTCTGAACAAACCATAATTGAAATTGACACCAAAAGAAAAAAGAAACAAAAGTTAAAAAGTCAGAAAAACACCAGAGAGAAGGCGTGGAAAAGAAAGGGGAAGAATATTAAGCATAAATCCCCTGAAAGTAGAAAGAAACTCTTTGTATCAAAAAGAACGGAAGAGCTAACCTGTAAGCTGAAAAAAACGAAAGAAAAGATAGCCAGAGCAAAACCAAAGAAAAACATAAATCCGTCAGGAGGATTATCCGTATTAGAAGAAGTGAAACGTAGAAGTAAGCGAGAGGAAAATGTAAGAAGAATTATTGAAAAATACCACTTACAAAGGCTTGACAACCTTCTAGCTAGCAACGGATTGGAAAGAGTTCGAGTTTCACCTGATGGGCACTGCTTCTTAAGAGCAGTCTTGAGTCAATTAGATCTGACTTTGTCTACCAGTGACCTCAGAAAAAGACTCGCCGATCATATGGTAGAAAAAATGCTTCATTACATTAATTTTACAAATTTCGAAGGAGAAGAAAATGATTATATACAGATGGTATCGTGCTTAAAACAGTCTGGGCAGTGGAATGCTAGTTTAGCAGATTGCCTTCCACTTGCTGTTGCCAGTACATTCAGTGTTACTATCGAAGTATTTTCCAGTCTTATATCAACTCCGGTATATGATATTGGACCAGATTTAGTTGCACTGACAGAAAGCTGCATTCACTTGGCTTATATTGCTATTCCAGGACAGGAACATTATGATGCAATAACAAAAAAGACCCTATTTTCAAAAACCGCGTCAATAGCAAACAGTTCCAGTGATAAATCGGGCCAGGTAAACAAAGAAATAGACAGAAACAATGATGAAAATGTGTCAACACTGTCAAAAGATGAAGGAAGGGATACCTGCCCAGATATAACACCACATAAAGATGCAAGGTTCAGCAGTCCAAATAACAAAGATCAGAAACGTAAGCGAAAATGTACGCCTGAAATCTGGAAGTGAAATGTGAGGAAACGAAACAGAGATGCTGGAATTTAATATATTTCGCAAACGGGGAAGCATATTAAAGCCAGATCGATGCAAGAAGTCAACTGTTCGAAGTGCAGGTTTAACTGTGTAGAAAAATTTAATCAGGAACAATGAAGGACAATCTTTGATGCATACTGGGCCTTACAGGATCATGGGAGACAGAGAGACTTTATATGTCATCATGTATCATCTTTGACACCAACACAAACTATAGGGTACAAATTAATTTCATATTCATACCTACTGCCAACAGACAATGAAAAAGTTAGAGTGTGTAGAAAATTCTTTTTTAAAACTCTGGATATCGGAAAAAAGACTGTGGACTTTGAATTAAAGAAGAAGGCACATGGAGTTTTTGTAGGAACAGATGAGAGAGGTAGAAGTGCCTCTGCAAACAAAACCCCTTCTGAATGCCTTGACATGGTGAGAAAACATGTTGAGTCGTTTCCACGTATGGAATCACATTTCGTTCGAAAAGAATCAAAAAGGGAATATCTGTCGCAAGAGTTGAGTGTTAACAAAATGTTTGAACTATATAGAGACAGTTGCAAAGACAAAGGACTCAAGCCAGTTACAATGAAAAAGTATCGAGATGTGTTTTGTACAGAATATAACCTGTCATTCTTTAAACCGAAAAAAGACCAGTGTTCCATTTGTAATCTGTATGAAATAAGAAAAAAGCAGGGAGAAGTTGATGATTCTGTTGAGAAAGAGTTTAAAGAACACCAGGAAAGAAAAATTAAAGCTAGACAAGAAAAGGAAAGGGATAAAATCAGGGCCCAGAAGGAGCGAGGATTTTACGCTGCTACATTTGATCTTCAGGCTGTTCTATCGACCCCCTTTACAATGGTAGGGAATTTTTATTACAAAAGGAAGCTCTCTTGCTTCAATTTGTCTATGTACTCACTCGGAGACCAGAATGGCACCTGCTATGTATGGGATGAAAGTCAGGCTAGCCGAGGTGCGTGTGAAATTGCCTCTTGTTTGGTTATGCATAATAATGCAGTTACAAAAGGTCCTCAACTGAAGGAAATCACATATTTTTCTGATACTTGTGGTGGACAGAACAGGAACCAGTTTGTGGCAGCTAGCTTGCTTTATTCACTAAATCTATCTGAAACACTACAAACAATTAACCATAAGTTCTTTGAGCGTGGACATTCACAGATGGAAAGTGACAATATTCATTCGTCAATACAAACTGCAAAGAAATTAACACCAGTTTATGTTCCGAGCATGTGGAGTACTGTTATATCTCTGGCAAGAAGGTGCAAGCCATACATTGTGATTCCCGTGAAGTACAATGACATTTACGATTTTAAAGAATTTGCAAAACTGCACTGTCCGAATATGAAATTCACAAAAAATGGGAAACGGGTCAATTAGCTGAAGTTGAAATCGATACAAAATCAGACGTGACAGCCCTAGGAGTGTCTTTGTTAATGAGACGTTTGAAGAGAACCATTTTGAGGAAATACGGGTTCAGTCATCCACCAGAGCTAAAGGAAGGCCCTTACAGTGGTTAAATAAACTGTCCTCTTTATACAAATCCAAGTTGTGTATTTCAGAAAAGAAAAAGAATGACCTCCTCTCTCTGTGTAACAGTGGTCTTATACCTGAAGAGTTTCATGCCTACCACAAAGTTCTACCGTCTAGCAAGGGCCTGAAGGACAAAATTCCTGTACCTGATGAGGACGAAAGTGAAATTGACACTGACAGTGACTGAAATAATATTCTATTTTTGATTTTTAACCATATACAGACAAATCAAAACACTGATTATCCGGATATTTTCATTGTTACCACAGTTCCAATTATAATTGCCCTGTTATTTAAAAATTTAATATCTGTGATTATATGCAAATTTCATATTACTGTATACCCAAAACATATGCTAAACTTAAAAGTCTTCATATGATATTTGCCTGTTGAAGGGAAACACATTCTAAACTTTTGCCAGTGTATTGGCTTTATAAAACAATGATAAAATATGATAATTTGGAAAACAGGATATATTGATGAGATTTTCAAGTGACAAATGACACCTTTATGAACTAGAATTTTTAAAATGCATAAAGGGGCCATTTGAATTTCGCCATATATGGCCATAATAACAAATGATTTCACAAACGTATATACATCAAATGATAGAGCCTTTTGTACTCTTCAAAAGTATATAATCGACAAAAACATACAAGCACTTCCTGATTTTATATACACCTCCAAACCTTTAAATGCGATTTTCTCAAATGTATGAAAAGTGCACATGGCACCTTTCTGCCCTCACCCGTCGATATATGCCTCAGCTGTTGTGCATCGTTCAGGCATCAAGATTTACCTTGTGTGCACTCTAGAGGCCAAATTTTTTATCAATTACTCGTGGACCTTGTTCAGAATGTTTGTCTAGATGATATCTCTGACAAGTTCAAAATTGGGTCACATGTCAAAAAGTAGGTCACAGGGCTTAATCTTAGCAAAAGCTTGTGTGCACTCTACAGGCCACATTTACAGCCAATACTCTTGAATCTTGGTCAATATATTTGTCTTCATGATATCTTGGACAAGTTCAAAATTGGGTCACGTCAGGTCAAAAAAGTAGGTCACTTGGCTAAATCTAAGAAAACCCTTGTGTGCACTCAAGAGGTCAAATTTTCAGTCAGATACTCAAGAAACTTGGTAAGAATGTTGTCTTGATAGAATCTTGCACAAGTTCAAAATTTTATCACAATGGGTCAAAAAGGTCACTGGGCTAAATCTTAGAGATATTTAAACTTGTGTGCAATCAAGAGGCTGTATTTTCAGCCTCATTTTCTTGAAACTTGGTCAGAATGTTTGTCTTGATGATATCATAGACGAGTTCAAAATAAGGTGATGTCGGATCTAAGGTGGGTCACTGGATCAAATCTTAGAAAAAGCTTATGTGCACTCTACAGGCCATATTTTCAGCCTGATACTCATGAAACTAGGTCAGATTATTTGCCTTGATGATTGCTCAGCCAAATTTGTAAATGGGTCATGTTAGGTCAAAAAGTAGGTCACTGGGCCAAATCTTAGAAAAACCTTGTGTGCATTCTACATGCCACATTTTAAGCCTGATATTCATGAAACTTGGTCAGAATGTTTATCTAGATATTATCATGTCCATGTAACATGGATTTTCTATATTTTCAGCTCAACTGAGCACAAAGTGCTCAAGGTGAACTTTTGTGATCAGGCTGTGTCCACTGGGTCGTCATCAATCATGTATCGTCCTTTGTTAGTCGTGTGGTCATCAACATTTACCATATCGACAGGTGAGGGCAGAAAGGTGCCATCTGCACTTTTGGTCAAAATTGAGTTTTGACCATTAACAGAATCCATATAACAGTGTTCAACTTGTGTCAAAATTTCAAAGTAATCAAATAACTGTTAGGTACAAAAACCACCACATCATATAGGTTCCATGTACAAATATGTAAATCTGGTCCTGCATAAAGGTGCCATCTGAAATGCCAATCTGCATAAAGGATCCGTTTGCCAAATGGCACCTTTATGTTTTCAAATTTGGTGACAATTATACTGCATAAAGGTAATAACTGCCCAAAGTTTATCTTTTAGTTGACAAATACCAGATGCCTGGTATTTTACAAGGAAGCTGATTAGGCAAATTGCTTTCAAATTGTAATCTGAGCATAATGCTGATTAGTTATCGCGAGAGAAAAATGTACAATGAGGACAATATGAAACACTTAAACTGAGTCTTTCCAAGGTTATAGATCTATGCTTATTAATGTGAATTGGAATATGGATGGCCAACCGTTTTCTGTAAGTTATTCTTTTCTTGTGTGTTTGTGTATATTTGTCTTTTTTCATGATTCACACCATTAGTTTGATAATGACATTTTAATTAGTGAACAATGTCTGAATTTATTTATTTTCTTTTCGACAAACATCCATTAATTATGTAACATTTCTCAGGTAAAGTGTCCATTCCTGTCCTCTGTTTCTGTACACGTGCTCCTTTTGTGTGTGCGCTTTTTTATCAGAACCGAAGTCTAAGATGTCTAGCATAACCTGCATTTACAAAATATGCGTTAAAATGTCCTATTCATTGAAATTCTCGCCAGATAAAGCGAGTTGTGCGCACATATGAGAATTGCATGTTTACATATCCTTATTTTTAGATGCCTGAAAATGACGGAGACCAATTTTCTGATCGGTCAGAAAACACTATAGAGCACATTGTAGAAGAGAGAAATGAACTTAACTCCAGTGAGCAGCCTTGCATTCCACATGGTTTACATGATGCAAATGATGGGGAAGATGTCACTTGTTCATATGATGATAATATTCCGCTTGCTCGTTTAATTTCAAATAAAGATGATATACCTCTTTCTCGGTATAAAAGGATGATTGAGGCTTCTAAGAGAATAGCTGACCAAAGTTCAAGTGATAGGGAAAGTTTTGTCGACAATAGTGACAATGACAAGGACTACATGCCCACAAAAGCTGACTTGAACAGCACAGATTCTGAACAAACCATAATTGAAATTGACACCAAAAGAAAAAAGAAACAAAAGTTAAAAAGTCAGAAAAACACCAGAGAGAAGGCGTGGAAAAGAAAGGGGAAGAATATTAAGCGTAAATCCCCTGAAAGTAGAAAGAAACTCTTTGTATCAAAAAGAACGGAAGAGCTAACCTGTAAGCTGAAAAAAACGAAAGAAAAGATAGCCAGAGCAAAACCAAAGAAAAACATAAATCCGTCAGGAGGATTATCCGTATTAGAAGAAGTGAAACGTAGAAGTAAGCGAGAGGAAAATGTAAGAAGAATTATTGAAAAATACCACTTACAAAGGCTTGACAACCTTCTAGCTAGCAACGGATTGGAAAGGGTTCGAGTTTCACCTGATGGGGACTGCTTCTTTAGAGCAGTCTTGAGTCAATTAGATCTGACTTTGTCTACCAGTGACCTCAGAAAAAAACTCGCCGATCATATGGTAGAAAAAATGCTTCATTACATTAATTTTCCAAATTTCGAAGGAGAAGAAAATGATTATATACAGATGGTATCGTGCTTAAAACAGTCTGGGCAGTGGAATACTAGTTTAGCAGATTACCTTCCACTTGCTGTTGCCAGTACATTCATTGTTACTATCAAACTATTTTCCAGTCTTATATCAACTCCGGTATATGATATTGGACCAGATTTAGTTGCACTGACAGAAAGCTGCATTCACTTGGCTTATATTGCTATTCCATGACAGGAACATTATGATGCAATAACAAAAAAGACTCTATTTTCAAAAACGGCGTCAATAGCAAACAGTTCCAGTGATAAATCGGGCCAGGTAAACAAAGAAATAGACAGAAACAATGATGAAAATGTGTCAACACTGTCAAAAGATGAAGGAAGGGATACCTGCCCAGATATAACACCACATAAAGATGCAAGGTTCAGCAGTCCAAATAACAAAGATCAGAAACGTAAGCGAAAATGTACGCCTGAAATCTGGAAGTGAAATGTGAGGAAACGAAACAGAGATGCTGGAATTTAATATATTTCGCAAACGGGGAAGCATATTAAAGCCAGATCGATGCAAGAAGTCAACTGTTCGAAGTGCAGGTTTAACTGTGTAGAAAAATTTAATCAGGAACAACGAAGGACAATCTTTGATGCATACTGGGCCTTACAGGATCATGGGAGACAGAGAGACTTTATATGTCATCATGTATCATCTTTGACACCAACACAAACTATAGGGTACAAATTAATTTCATATTCATACCTACTGCCAACAGACAATGAAAAAGTTAGAGTGTGTAGAAAATTCTTTTTGAAAACTCTGGATATCGGAAAAAAGACTGTACTTTGCATTAAAGAAGAAGGCACATGGAGTTTTTGTAGGAACAGATGAGAGAGGTAGAAGTACCTCTGCAAACAAAACTTCTTCTGAATGCTTTGACATGGTGAGAAAACATGTTGAGTCGTTTCCACGTATGGAATCACATTTCGTTCGAAAAGAATCAAAAAGGGAATATCTGTCGCAAGAGTTGAGTGTTAACAAAATGTTTGAACTATATAGAGACAGTTGCAAAGACAAAGGACTCAAGCCAGTTACAATGAAAAAGTATCGAGATGTGTTTTGTACAGAATATAACCTGTCATTCTTTAAACCGAAAAAAGACCAGTGTTCCATTTGTAATCTGTATGAAATAAGAAAAAAGCAGGGAGAAGTTGATGATTCTGTTGAGAAAGAGTTTAAAGAACACCAGGAAAGAAAAATTAAAGCTAGACAAGAAAAGGAAAAGGATAAAATCAGGGCCCAGGAGGAGCAAGGATTTTACGCTGCTACATTTGATCTTCAGGCTGTTCTATCGACCCCCTTTACAATGGTAGGGAATATTTATTACAAAAGGAAGCTCTCTTGATTCAATTTGTCTATGTACTCACTCGGAGATCGGAATGGCACCTGCTATGTATGGGATGAAAGTCAGGCTAGCCGAGGTGCGTGTGAAATTGCCTCTTGTTTGGTTATGCATAATAATGCAGTTACAAAAGGTCCTCAACTAAAGGAAATCACATATTTTTCTGATACTTGTGGTGGACAGAACAGGAACCAGTTTGTGGCAGCTAGCTTGCTTTATTCACTAAATCTATCTGAAACACTACAAACAATTAACCATAAGTTCTTTGAGCGTGGACATTCACAGATGGAAAGTGACAGTATTCATTCGTCAATAGAAACTGCAAAGAAATTAACACCAGTTTATGTCCCGAGCATGTGGAGTACTGTTATATCTCTGGCAAGAAGGTGCAAGCCATACATTGTGATTCCCGTGAAGTACAATGACATTTACGATTTTAGAGAATTTGCAAAACTGCACTGTCCGAATATGAAATTCACAAAAAATGGGAAACGGGTCAATTGGCTGAAGTTGAAATGGATACAAAATCAGACGTGACAGCCCTAGGAGTGTCTTTGTTAATGAGACGTTTGAAGAGAACCATTTTGAGGAAATATGGGTTCAGTCATCCACCAGAGCTAAAGGAAGGCCCTTACAGTGGTTAAATAAACTGTCCTCTTTATACAAATCCAAGCTGTGTATTTCAGAAAAGAAAAAGAATAACCTCCTCTCTCTGTGTAACAGTGGTCTTATACCTGAAGAGTTTCATGCCTACCACAAAGTTCTACCGTCTAGCAAGGGCCTGAAGGACAAAATTCCTGTACCTGATGAGGACGAAAGTGAAATTGACACTGACAGTGACTGAAATAATATTCTATTTTTGATTTTTAACCATATACAGACAAATCAAAACACTGATTATCCGGATATTTTCATTGTTACCACAGTTCCAATTATAATTGCCTTGTTATTTAAAAATTTAATATATGTGATTATATGCAAATTTCATATTACTGTATACCCAAAACATATGCTAAACTTAAAAGTCTTCATATGATATTTGCCTGTTGAAGGGAAACACATTCTAAACTTTTGCCAGTGTATTGGCTTTATAAAACAATGATAAAATATGATAATTTGGAAAACAGGATATATTGATGAGATTTTCAAGTGACAAATGACACCTTTATGAACTTAATGAATGAATGAATGAATGTTGTTTTATGGCGCATCGACAGCTTTGGTCATTTAGCGCGCACATCTGTGTTAAAAGATAGTAAAAGTGGGATTTTAAACTGAAAAAGGTTTGAATACATTTATAATAGTAAAAGAGTTGAATTAAGAAGAATTATGTGTGATCTTAATAAGTATAAAGGACATTATTGAGTGACAGGGCAATCCCTATCAACTTAAAAGGTTTAAATGACAGAGTTAAGAATGTGATAAAAACGTTTGAACTAAATGTTGGATTAATAGTGAGAAGTTTTTAATTGAAAAAGAAATTTGTGTCATTTATAATGTGCATAAAATATGATATTGAGGGGCTGGGTATTCCCTGCCTACTCAAAAGTTTTAGATTAAAGGGTAAGACTGAGAAAATTTCTTTTCCTTGGAAATGAGTGTTAAAATTAGTAAAGATTAGAGCCTCCAATGGGATCAGTATACCCTTTATGAACTAGAATTTTTAAAATGCATAAAGGGGCCATTTGAATTTCGCCATATATGGCCATAATAACAAATGATTTCACAAACGTATATATATCAAATGATAGAGCCCTTTGTACTCTTCAAAAGTATATAATCGACAAAAACATACAAGCACTTCCTGATTTTATATACTCCCCCAAACCTTTAAATGCGATTTTCTCAAATGTATGAAAAGTGCACATGGCACCTTTCTGCCCTCACCCGTCGATATATGCCTCAGCTGTTGTGCATCGTTCAGGCATCAAGATTTACCTTGTGTGCACTCTAGAGGCCAAATTTTTTATCAATTACTCATGGACCTTGTTCAGAATGTTTGTCTAGATGGTATCTCTGACAAGTTCAAAATTGGGTCACATGTCAAAAAGTAGGTCACAGGGCTTAATCTTAGCAAAAGCTTGTGTGCACTCTACAGGCCACATTTACAGCCAATACTCTTGAATCTTGGTCAATATATTTGTCTTCAAGATATCTCAGACAAGTTCAAAATTGGGTCACGTCGGGTCAAAAAAGTTGGTCACTTGGCTAAATCTAAGAAAACCCTTGTGTGCACTCAAGAGGTCAAATTTTCAGTCAGATACTCAAGAAACTTGGTAAGAATGTTGTCTTGATAGAATCTTGCACAAGTTCAAAATTTTATCACAATGGGTCAAAAAGGTCACTGGGCTAAATCTTAGAGATATTTAAACTTGTGTGCAATCAAGAGGCTGTATTTTCAGCCTTATTTTCTTGAAACTTGGTCAGAATGTTTGTCTTGATGATATCATAGACGAGTTCAAAATAAGGTGATGTCGGGTCTAAGGTGGGTCACTGGATCAAATCTTAGAAAAAGCTTATGTGCACTCTACAGGCCATATTTTCAGCCTGATACTCATGAAACTAGGTCAGATTATTTGCCTTGATGATTGCTCAGCCAAATTTGTAAATGGGTCATGTTGGGTCAAAAAGTAGGTCACTGGGCCAAATCTTAGAAAAACCTTGTGTGCATTCTACATGCCACATTTTAAGCCTGATATTCATGAAACTTGGTCAGAATGTTTATCTAGATATTATCATGTCCATGTAACATGGATTTTCTATATTTTCAGCTCAACTGAGCACAAAGTGCTCAAGGTGAACTTTTGTGATCAGGCTGTGTCCACTGGGTTGTCAATCATGTATCGTCCTTTGTTAGTAGTGTGGTCAACATTTACCATATCAACGGGTGAGGGCAGAAAGGTGCCATCTGCACTTTTGGTCAAAATTCAGTTTTGACCATTAACAGAATCCATATAACAGTGTTCAACTTGTGTCAAAGTTTAAATGTAATCAAATAACTGTTAGGTACAAAAACCACCACATCATATAGGTTCCATGTACAAATATGTAAATCTGGTCCTGCATAAAGGTGCCATCTGAAATGCCAATCTGCATAAAGGATCCGTTTGCCAAATGGCACCATTGTTTTCAAATTTGGTGACAATTATACTGCATAAAGGTAATAACTGCCCAAAGTTTATCTTTTAGTTGACAAATACCAGATGCCAGGTATTTTACAAGGAAGCTGATTAGGCAAATTGCTTTCAAATTGTAATCTGAGCATAATGCTGATTAGTTATCGCGAGAGAAAAATGTACAATGAGGACAATATGAAACATTTAAACTGAGTCTTTCCATGGTTATAGATCTATGCTTATTAATGTGAATTGGAATATGGATGGCCAACCGTTTTCTGTAAGTTATTCTTTTCTTGTGTGTTTGTGTATATTTGTCTTTTTTCATGATTCACAGCATTAGTTTGACAATGACATTTTAATTAGTGAACAATGTCTGAATTTATTTATTTTCTTTTTGACAAACATCCATTAATTATGTAACATTTCTCAGATAAAGTGTCCATTCCTGTCCTCTGTTTGTGTACACATGCTCCTTTTGTGTGTGCGCTTTTTTTATCAGAACCAAAGTCTAAGATGTCTAGCATAACCTGCATTTACAAAATATGCGTTAAAATGTCCTATTCATTGAAATTCTCGCCAGATAAAGCGAGTTGTGCGCACATATGAGTATTGCATGTTTACATATCCTTATTTTTAGATGCCTGAAAATGACGCAGACCAATTTTCTGATCGGTCAGAAAACACTATAGAGCACATTGTAGAAAAGAGAAATGAACTTAACTCCAGTGAGCAGCCTTGCATTCCACATGGTTTACATGATGCAAATGATGGGGAAGATGTCACTTGTTCAGATGATGATAATATTCCGCTTGCTCGTTTAATTTCAAATAAAGATGATATACCTCTTTCTCGGTATAAAAGGATGATTGAGGCTTCTAAGAGAATAGCTGACCAAAGTTCAAGTGATAGGGAAAGTTTTGTCGACAATAGTGACAATGACAAGGACTACATGCCCACAAAAGCTGACTTGAACAGCACAGATTCTGAACAAACCATAATTGCAATTGACACCAAAAGAAAAAAGAAACAAAAGTTAAAAAGTCAGAAAAACACCAGAGAGAAGGCGTGGAAAAGTAAGGGGAAGAATATTAAGCGTAAATCCCCTGAAAGTAGAAAGGAACTCTTTGTGTCAAAAAGAACGGAAGAGCTAACCTGTAAGAATGAATGAATGTTGTTTTATGGCGCATCGACAGCTTTGGTCATTTAGCGCGCACATCTGTGTTAAAAGATAGTAAAAGTGGGATTTTAAACTGAAAAAGTTTTGAATACATTTATAATAGTAAAAGAGTTGAATTAAGAAGAATTATGTGTGATCTTAATAAGTATAAAGGACATTATTGAGTGACAGGGCAATCCCTATCAACTTAAAAGGTTTAAATGACAGAGTTAAGAATGTGATAAAAACGTTTGAACTAAATGTTGGATTAATAGTGAGAAGTTTTTAATTGAAAAAGAAATTTGTGTCATTTATAATGTGCATAAAATATGATATTGAGTGGCTGGGTATTCCCTGCCTACTCAAAAGTTTTAGATTAAAGGGTAAGACTGAGAAAATTTCTTTTCCTTGGAAATGAGTGTTAAAATTAGTAAAGATTGGAGCCTCCAATGGGATCAGTATACTCCCATTAAAGAGGTCCGTCTCCAATGAGATAAGATGCCCCCAAGAGGGCTAATCCTCCCATTAAGGAGATGCAAACTAAATATTAAAGGAATAAAGAATGTTGTAAAAAGATGGGTAAGAAACGCAAGAGTAAATATCACAGTTTATTGTAAATGCCAATCTCCTTTATGAAAGCGATAATAGATTCAACGCTGACAGAATCAAAAAGATTCTTTAAACTATCGACGTTGAAATATTTTGAACGAACTGGCTGAAAGTCAATGCAATCTAGTAGGATATGTTTTATAGAAAAGGATGCATTGCATGGAATACATTCAGGGGCATCGTCTCTGGTCAAGAGCCAGGAATGTGTGATGCGTGAATGGCCAATTCGAAGTCGTGCAATTATCACTTCTTCTCGACGAACAGACCTGTAAACGGGGTACCATTCACCAAGGGACGGTTTAACTGAATGCAGTTTATTGAAAACATCAGCATCCCACTGGGATTGCCAAGAAGATTGGATATGTGTTAAAACGGAGGATTTAAAATCAGTGTGTGGAACTTTAAAATCTGAAATGGGAAGGTTAAGTGCAGATTTGGCAGACCTATCGGCATTTTCATTGCCTTTGATGCCTACATGACTTGGAAGCCAGCAGAACACCAATCTATTCATAGAAGAAATTTGTGAGATCCTTTCGAGTAAACTACAGATTAAGGGATTCTCAAGGCATTGATGTGAAAGGGCTTGTAATGTTGACAAAGAGTCCGAAAAGATAATGAAACGGTTGGAATTAGAACGTTCAGCTAGATTAAGGGCAAGATCAATTGCTTTAATTTCAGCAGAGAAGATAGAGGAGTTGTTTGGAAGGCGACACTTTAGGCTCCTTTTTCCATAAACAGCGGCAGCTGCTACAGAATTTCCTTCTTTGGATCCATCTGTATAGATTGGTTTGAAGGAAAAATAATGCTCCTTTATCTCGTTGTATCTAGCATGAAACACAGTTCTATCCGTGACAGACTTTTTGTCAGATGCAAGGTCAAATCTGAATTCTGCACTATTTAGTGTCCATGGAGGGATTTCAGAGATTTTATAGTCGGCAATAGACTCAGTGTCTATGCCAAGGTTATCTACAATGGGCTCCATGCGGATACCAAATGGAGGAATATCATTTGGTTTCCTTTCAAAAAGATGTTTATATTGAGGTTTAAAAACAATGTTATGAGTTGGATTAAAACGATTGGACTTCAGTTTTAAAAGATATTGAAGCGAGAGTTTTTCCCTCCTGTAAGAAAGAGAAGGTTCATTAGCCTCAACATAGAGACTATTGACGGGAGAAGTTCTGAAAGCTCCAAGTACAAGACGCAGACCTTCGTGGTGTATAGAATCGAGAATTTTCAGGTAAGATTTACGGGCAGATCCGTATACAATAGATCCATAGTCTAATTTGGAGCGAACTAAAGACCGATAAAGCCGCAAGAGGACTTTACGGTCTGCTCCCCATTCAGAATGGGCCACAACCTTAAGAAGATTAAGAGCCTTCTTGCACTTCTTTTTAAGTGCAGTGATGTGAGGAAGGAAGGAAAGCTTTCTGTCAAAGATGACTCCAAGAAATTTAAACTCAGAAACGACTTCAATTTTAGTTTTGTCCAAATACAGTTCAGGGTCTGGATGAACACCTCGTAGATTACAGAGGTGCATGCACTTAGTTTTGGACTTTGAGAATTTGAAGCCATTTTCATCAGACCACGTTTGGAGCTTGTTGAGACACTGTTGAAGTTGTCTCTCAATAATATTCATATTTCGAGATCTGAAGCATATAACGAAGTCATCAACATAAAGGGAACAGTCTACACCAGGACAGATAGCTTTAACTATACTGTTTATTTTCACACTGAAAAGTGTAACAGAGAGAATACATCCTTGGGGTACACCCATCTCCTGTTCACGGGCTCCCGAGACAGTATTACCAACTCGGACGCGGAAAAGACGTTCATCCAAGAAGGCTGAAATAAAAAGAGGAAGACGGCCTCGAAGACCAAAGTCATGCAAGTCTTTAAGAATTCCATATTTCCAAGTCGTATCGTAAGCACTTTCAAGGTCGAAAAAGACAGATACTACATGCTGTCTATTAATAAAGGCTTCTCTGACAAAGGTTTCAAAGCGGACAAGATGATCTATGGTGCCACGTTGGCGTCGAAATCCACTCTGTACATCAACGATGAGGTTGTTTTTCTCTAAAAACCAAACAAGCCTGTCGTTGACCATACGTTCTAAGGTCTTGCAGAGACAACTAGTAAGAGCTATTGGCCGATAGTTAGCCGGGTCACTAGTATCCTTGCCAGGTTTTGGGATAGGAATGACTAGTGCTTCCCGCCAGGATGAAGGAAAAACACCTGACTGCCAGATATCATTGAAAATATCAAGTAAAACTGAGAAAGAAGTAAAAGGTAAGTGTTTTAAAAACTGGTAATGAACTTTATCTGGGCCAGGAGAAGAATCATGAGCTTTATTCAGAGCAGATTTTAATTCTTTAAAGGTGAAGAGTTTATTATAATGCTCTGAATTAGAAGAATTGAAATTAAGTTTTTTCTTTTCTTCTCTGGCTTTATTCCTCTGAAACTTTTCAGAATAGTTTGCAGAGGAAGACTTTTTGCAAAAGTTGTCGGCAAGAGCATCAGCTATATCCTGGGGCAATTCCAACGAAGTATTGTTAACTTCAAGGTGACTAAGAGGGGGCTGGCCTTTGCCATTGATCTTTCTGATCATGTCCCAGGTTTTTTTAGCAGTAGTTCTACTGTTTAATTTAGAGACATATTGTCTCCAAGCCTTGCGCTTACTTTCTCTAATGGTACGACGGGCCTTTGCCCTGGAAATACGGAATAGGTTATGATTTTCTTTGGTAGGCCTGAGGTTAAACTTTCTAAGGGCTTGTTTTCTGTCTCTGACAGCCTGTTTACAATCATCATTGTACCAAGGCTTGTCAGGACGTTTTGGATTTGTCGAGGTCTGAGGGACGGACTGTTTAGCTGCATCAATTAATAGGGAAGTAAAAAGTTTTGCAGGATCATCGCAATCTCCAAATTTGTCATGTGTAATGGTCTGTTCACAGAGGGTTTCAAATCTGTTCCAATTGGCTTTGGAAAGCTTCCATTTCTGCGGTCGTACACTGCTGGATGGTTGTGTAGATGAAAAGATAATGGGGAAGTGATCACTTCCACACAAATCCTCAGTCACTTTCCAGGTGAAATTGGGAAGTAAGACTGGGCTGCATAAGGTTAAATCAATGGAAGAGTAAGATCCAGTTGCTGGATGCAAGTAGGTTTTGGACTTGTTATCATTCATGAAAGACAAAGAGTTGTTTGAAATGAAGCTCTCCAACTGTAAACCTCTCTGGTTAGTGTCATCGCAACCCCACATAACATTGTGACCATTAAAGTCCCCAGAAAGAATATAGGGGGATGGCAATTGGGAAATGAGATCATTCAGATTGGTCTCATTGATAGGTGTGCTCGGGGGAAGATATAAAGAACACAGTGTAACAGCACTGTGTAAAGATAACCTGATGGCAACAGCTTGCAAGTTTGTATTAAGAGAGATAACTTTATGAGGAATGTTGTTGTTAACAATAATAGAAACACCACCTCTGACTTTTTCGCCTTCGGTAAAAATCTTATTGTAAATGGAATGATATTTGATAGTGATATCATCCTCCCGTTTAAGGAAGGTTTCTTGCAGACAAACAGCAACTGGTTTGTGATCATTGATTAAAAGGGAAAGTTCGTCAAAGTTTGACTTCAGACCTCGACAATTCCACTGGATTATGGTATCCATAGTGCATGAGGAAAGTATAAAAGCTAAAATAAAAAAATAGGCCGTAAACCAATGCATTTTAAAATAGGTTGGTTAAGATTTCATTACAGTTGTCTCGGGTTTGGACGAGTGCCAAGTGTCAGCGTCCTTGTTCCAAGGATCTTTGGAAATGGACCAAATAGAGGCTTCTGAATCTGAAGCCTCACCTTCCAGATTTTCAGCATCTGCATCCATGTCCTCTAGCTCCGAAAATCTGTTGGAGGTAGGGACAGGATCATTTACTTTGACAGTGATTTCACAAGATCCTTGGGTATCTCTGGGTTGTGGTCTAGATTTGGAAGAAGACCTTTTAGGAGATCGGGGTACATTGTTAGATTTGTTATCTTTAGATGAAATGTTAGATTTAGTTGTAGACTGTGAAGATGGAGGTTGGGGTTTCTTTGGAGGATGTTGTGAAGGGGGAGATGGTTTTGAAGTTTTTTTCAAAGAGATATTTTGCGAAGAGGTAGATGGCTTTGAGGTTTTTTGTAAAGGGATACTTTGAGAGTTTGTGGGTTTTGAGGGTGCAGAAGAGGTTGTGTTTGTTTTAGACGCAGGTGGAGAGTCAGGAATTAGTTTGGACAGGGTGGATGGAGGGAGAAGTTCTTTCAGCTCAGAAGCTACATCAGGAAATTTTTGAAGGAGAACTTTCGCAAGAATTTTACAAGTGCTGCAGTCATCCTTTTCAGTTGACGAGCCAACAACACCTGCATAGCTAACACTAGGAGAGGTTTTCTTGCGTTGTTCAAATATTTTCCTTGCTTCTGGAAAGCTAACATTATTGTTGTATTTAATGGAAAGGATTTCTTTTTCTTCCCTCCATACAGGACACTCTCTTGAAAAAGTAGAGTGTGGAGACTTACAATTAATGCAAAGAGGAGGATTTGAACACGTAGTACTGTCATGGTCAGGTCCTTGATGAGCACATTTAGAGCATGTTTCTTGGTTTGGACATTTACTGATGTGATGGCCGTACCGCTGGCATTTAAAACATCGCAAGGGGTTTGGCACATACACATCTACTTTTACAATTTGAAAGCCTATTTTGATAGATGTTGGAAGAACAGGTGAAGAAAATGTTAAAATGTATGTGTTTGTAAGTCTCTGTTCTCCATCTCTGCGTACGGAAATCCTTTGAACATCAGATACACCTTGCTGTTTCAGATTGTCTTTGATTTCTTGTAAGGAGTTGCAGTAGGTAAGTTCTTTACATCTGATTACTCCTTTACAAGAATTTAGAGAAGGATGAGGGAAAATTTTAACATCAGTATCAAAGAATTTTGTGTGTTTTAAAAGGTTCAGAGCTTGCTGATTTGTCAGACATTCAACTAGAAGGGTCTGGTCTTTAAGTTTTTTCACAGATTTTGGAGTTCCAAGGATACTCGAGATTTGTTTTTCTATAATGAAAGGAGAGAGTTTTGTTATAGGTTTTGAAGGATCTTGAGATTTGATAACAATGAAACGTGGAGAGTGAAAGGAAGAAGGAAGTGAAGTTTCCGTTTCAGATTCACTGTCTGAAAGAGGGCGCTTGCTTTCATTGAGCTTGGCCTTTTTTTGGGATGCCATGTTTGTGTGTAAAGTTTCACCACCGATGCTCCCCACCCGCCACGGAGCCCAACAAGGGGACATGGTCTGGGGAAAGCCCATTCGCAGACCATGACAGGGATACATCAGTGGTATACTCGGTATGAAAGGGCTAGACTGGACAGATGCATTCTCGCGGAAAGTCCTACCAAGCTTAGACAATCATTGAGAGGTTACAAATGTCAGCCAAATACCAAAGAACTTTCACCCGATTGACCCATGAGCCACCGCCTTCTAGGGCAGAATAAGAAATTTGAAATCTGAAAGAGTGTGGAATAGATATGGAGAAGACAGTAATTTTAATTGAGAGAATGGTGCAAGAGAAAGAACATATTAGATGCCCTAGGGCAAGGCATGACCAGCCGATTGATCAGGACGGGCCTTCCTGACCTCTCGTTTAGTTCAGTTCAGGGCCAAAGTGGTGTGTTGCGAAAACAGAGCTATCAAAGGGCCGAGCTCTGAATCCACTCAACCACCAGGATCCCGTCATCGAACGACACGAGTTGCAGCCCACGGCAAACAGGCAGGCACAGTGGGGGGGTCTTACCCCTACTGTAGTGCGACAGCTGAGCTATTTCTATCCCCCCGCCCAGCTGGGGGTAGCTAACCTGTAAGCTGAAAAAAAACGAAAGAAAAGATAGCCAGAGCAAAACCAAAGAAAAACATAAATCCGTCAGGAGGATTATCCGTATTAGAAGAAGTGAAACGTAGAAGTAAGTGAGAGGAAAATGTAAGAAGAATTATTGAAAAATACCACTTACAAAGGCTTGACAACCTTCTAACGGATTGGAAAGAGTTCGAGTTTCACCTGATGGGCACTGCTTCTTTAGAGCAGTTTTGAGTCAATTAGATCCGACTTTGTCTACCAGTAACCTCAGAAAAAGACTCGCCGATCATATGGTAGAAAAAATTGCTTCATTACATTAATTTTCCAAATTTCGAGGGAGAAGAAAATGATTATATACAGATGGTATCGTGCTTAAAACAGTCTGGGCAGTGGAATACTAGTTTAGCAGATTGCCTTCCACTTGCTGTTGCCAGTACATTCAGTGTTACTATCAAGATATTTTCCAGCCTTATATCAACTCCGGTATATGATATTGGACCAGATTTAGTTGCACTGACAGAAAGCTGCATTCACTTGGCTTATATTGCTATTCCAGGACAGGAACATTATGATGCAATAACAAAAAAGACTCTATTTTCAAAAACCGCGTCAATAGCAAACAGTTCCAGTGATAAATCAGGCCAGGTAAACAAAGAAATAGACAGAAACAATGATGAAAATGTGTCAACACTGTCAAAAGATGAAGGAAGGGATACCTGCCCAGATATAACACCACATAAAGATGCAAGGTTCAGCAGTCCAAATAACAAAGATCAGAAACTTAAGCGAAAATGTACGCCTGAAATCTGGAAGCGAAATGTGAGGAAACGAAACAGAGATGCTGGAATTTAATACATTTCGCAAACGGGGAAGCATATTAAAGCCAGATCGATGCAAGAAGTCAACTGTTCGAAGTGCAGGTTTAACTGTGTAGAAAAATTTAATCAGGAACAACGAAGGACAATCTTTGATGCATACTGGGCCTTACAGGATCATGGGAGACAGAGAGACTTTATATGTCATCATGTATCATCTTCGACACCAACACAAACTATAGGGTACAAATTAATTTCATATTCATACCTACTGCCAACAGACAATGAAAAAGTTAGAGTGTGTAGAAAATTCTTTTTGAAAACTCTGGATATCGGAAAAAAGATTGTGTACTTTGCATTAACCCTATCCTCCACAGAAGCGCCTCTCGATGCCTTTTACCATTGCCCCATGCAAGCGCCTCTCGATGCCTTTATCGAGTGCTCCATAGAAGTGCCTCTCAACACCTTTTACTATTGCTCCATGCAAGCGCTTCTGGACGCCTCTACTTTTAAGCAGAAATAAAACATATTTTAGAAACTTACTGAAACTTCTTCCTTGCGAAAATGTAAACAGGAAGATCTTGGGTAACTAACCCGGATGAAAAATGACATGGTTACTTCTTAAGAATTTTCTATAAATAGCGTCCAATTGATGGTGGTATACCCCATATCCCACGCTTGAATCACGCTATATTGCACACGGTTCTATTGGTCATGTGATCGTTTTAGGCTGGATTATGGGAAAGAAAGCACTTGTTATGTGACGTATTAGCTAAAAATATAATTCTCTATGATTTTCTTTGCTTTTCATTCGCTTATTTATTCGCGGTAAAAACAAACGATAATTATTATTCAAAGTTTAAAGTTCATACACAATAAGAAAATGGCTGCACTCTATGATAGCGACCAAGACTCTGACTTCGAAGGATTTGATGAATCGGATTTAACTCCGAGGACTAGGATTGTTGATTCAGACTCAGACATCGAAGTGAGTTCAGTCAGCAGCGTAGATTCACCGAATATTAGCGACGTCTTTGACGACGAAGACATGGATGATCAACAGTGGTCAAACAACTTTACTAACTTTCGGGTAAGCTTATTTCGGGTAAACAGTATTTACATTTTTAATGCTTACATTTTCTCATAGATCTGTGGATTTCTAAAACATTTGACAAGATTTCAATCTTCAACTATAATTTTCACTTCCAGATCTACACTTGACTGACTAGTATGGCTATAGATCGAAGTTAATTGATACTTCAAAGCAGCCTGGCTTGGGTTTTCAAGCATGTCTGATAAAATTGAATTTCTGAAAAATTGTGGGAACAAGAAAATGGCTCAAAATGAGAATTTAAATTTCCCCAAATGTTTCCTTACCTAAGAATGGGAGGAAAGTTTTCGTGATGAAAGGTGCATGTATAAAAACACTTATTTCATAATTGATATTTCAGATGGGAGATTTCCAAGAACAACCAGGGCCAAAGCTACCAGCGAACCTGGATTTGAATACAGCTTCATGCCTTGATTTCTTCTGGCTCCTGTTTCATCCAGCAATGTTCTCAGATATGGCCAGACATACAAACAACTATGCTAGATGGAAACAGACTAATGGAACTCCTGATGACAAATGGGTTGAGACAAACGAATGGGAAATGAGGGCCTTTGTTGGAATCAACATTCTTATGGGGATTAACCAACTGCCGGAATATGATATGTACTGGTCATCCAACACCTTCCTTGGCAACATAGGTATTCAAAATATAATGACTTGTAATCGCTTCCAGAAACTGTGCCAGTACTTTCATGTGTTGGATCACGTTATGGAACCTCCCCGTGGCAGTCCAAATTATGACAGACTTTACAAAGTTCGTCCCATAATAAACCACATTTCCAGGACATTTAGGGAGACTTACGTACTTTCAAAGGAGGTGGCTGTTGATGAAGCAATGGTTCGGTTTTCAGGGAAGTTGTCCTTTAGACAGTACATGCCAGCCAAACCGATCAAACGCGGAATAAAGATTTGGATGTGTTGCGACTCAAATACTGCCTTCTTGTCAAGATTTGAAGTCTACCTTGGGAAGAACACTACTAACGACGGAAATGGACTCGGATTTAATGTTGTAACAAATTTGACAGAACATCTATACAATACAAACAGGAGAATGTTTTTCGACAACTTCTTTACAAGCACTGCACTTATGGAAAAACTTCTTGAAAATGGACTTTACGCGTGTGGAACTGTAAGATGTAACAGACAGGGCTTCCCAGCAGAACTGAAGAAACCTGGAGATGTAAAAGACAGGGGAGATTTCAAAGTCTTACAGAAGGGAGCATCACCACTCACAGCCTCAGTTTGGAAAGATAAGCGCCTTGTTCACCACCTGTCAACGTTGAGCCAGCCAACAGATATCCCATTAGCATCAAGACGTGTCGGAGCCAACATCATCCAAGTACGACAGCCTCACAGTGTCTCAGCATACAACAAATACATGGGCGGGGTCGATCTTCACGACCAAATGAGGATGAAATACGATGTAGGACGGAACTCGAAAAAATGGTGGCGATATCTATTTTGGTTCATGCTCAACTGTTGCCTGGTGAACGCTTA
This sequence comes from Hippopus hippopus, assembly GCA_946811185.2. Lineage (NCBI taxonomy): Eukaryota > Metazoa > Mollusca > Bivalvia > Cardiida > Cardiidae > Hippopus > Hippopus hippopus. The sequence continues at coordinate 29,307,447 of OX328103.1, forward strand.
CATCATGTTCAAGATGAGCTCGCGTTGCGTAAATAGGAAGAAGCATTTTAGGAATGTAGACTTTCGTCTGGAACTCGCACGGGATTTGATTGGTGGTTTTTGTAAAAGGAAGAGGAGTGGAGTTTCTATGAACTTTCCAGGACTAGTAGAAGCTGAAAATGTACACGGACACATAAATGCACGCTTGCCTGGCCCCAAAAGACGATGCCAGTACCACATGAAGATACTAAACCAGCGACGTGAAACAGTTTATGGTTGTTCTGTGCGTAATGTGCATCTGTGCAAAGAGGGTTGCCATCATCGGTATCATAATCAGTGATTTGTGTGGGTCTGAAAGCTGACAAACATGTTGAAAACATTTTTAGAAAAGGAGAAACTGCTCATGACAAGCAGTTTCTCTTTTTTTCAAAGTAGTTTCATGATTTTAAATTTGGAAGAGTCTAAAAGTTATTTTGGAAGAGTCTAAAAGTTATTATAGGTATGTTTCTGTGTGATCTCAGTGTAAAAGTGTGAGTAGTGTAAAAAGCAAAAAAAAAGTGTTTCTGTGTGAAGTGTGTAAAAAATTGGAAAAAATACTGTTCTTTGTGTATAAATTATGATGTGGACTTAAAAATGGATTTTGAAAGTACTCATTGTAGTGTCTTAAACTTTTCTTGTAAATAAACATTTTTCAAAAACTTTTAGAAAAGGAGAAACTGCTCATGACAAGCAATTTCTGCTTTTCTCAAACTAGTTTTATGCAATAATCAGCTCTGCTTTCAGTTCTCCTTCATAGATGCTTTGAATTTGGAACAGTCTAAAATTTACTTCAAGTAAAAGTGTAGTATTTGTCTCTTTTTGTGAAATCAGTGTGTTCTAGTGAATAGTGTAGATAGTTTTAAAAAAAGTTAAGCGTTTCATCATGTACTGTGTAAAAAGCATGGAAAAACACTGCTCTTTGTGAATTTACGATATTGGATGTAAATACGGATTTCAAATGTACTCAGAAGAAGGTGGTAATCTGCACTGTTGGTACTAATTACACTGTTCCAGTTAAAATATGTTTTTCAAAGTTCTGTTTGAAAAGTTCTTACCCTTACTTGCAGTGGCTTTTTTTATCACATTGTTTCACACTAACAGCACTGAGTTGACTTACCATTTCAGCAGTATGCATAAATGAGTATAGTAACCCCTTACCAAACAGTCCCTAGTTTAAGTGACTCTGAGAAAAGCTTTTGAAAACATTGTGGGCAAAGAATAAAATTTTGGTATTCAGTATTTTCTCCGTTTTCCACAATGTTTTCTACCCTATGAAAGATAGAAATCATCACTTGAGCTACATTCATTTGAAATCTTCAAATCCTTTCAACTTATTTTTGGTACAGAGATAGAATGATAAATTTTGACCTTATTAAAATCATTCCAGAAATAAGGACTTACTTTATGACAACTAGCAGTTGCTGATTTTCTCCAAATACCTTTGATAGATTTTATAACCATTAAATGTGATAAATATAGAAGATAAACTGAAAAATATGTTATGTTTATGAGTTATTTTATACAAACAATCTTTTATTTTCAAGATAAATATTGGTTCCTTCATCTTTCAAGATGAATTTAAGGTTCATTGGTTTATTATTCACTTAAAGAAAATGTATCACCTGAAAGTTCTTTTTTTCCTCTTTAATTCATCTATATACACCATTTATATCCCAGCAGCAGAAAATAGCCAAATTTGACTTAAAAACAACCAACCGTGAATTCCACAATTAATCTCCATTTTTATCAATTCCTTATATGGAGATAGGTACACATAAGGACTGGTTTATCTATTGGGGACTGATAAGCCTTTACCTGTATTGGGCATTGATAAGAAATGCCTATTATTAGATTTTTCTGTGGAGGATAGGGTTAAAGAAGAAGGCACATGGAGTTTTTGTAGGAACAGATGAGAGAGGTAGAAGTGCCTCTGCAAACAAAACCCCTTCTGAATGCCTTGACATGGTGAGAAAACATGTTGAGTCGTTTCCACGTATGGAATCACATTACGTTCGAAAAGAATCAAAAAGGGAATATCTGTCGCAAGAGTTGAGTGTTAACAAAATGTTTGAACTATATAGAGACAGTTGCAAAGACAAAGGACTCAAGCCAGTTACAATGAAAAAGTATCGAGATGTGTTTTGTACAGAATATAACCTGTCATTCTTTAAACCGAAAAAAGACCAGTGTTCCATTTGTAATCTGTATGAAATAAGAAAAAAGCAGGGAGAAGTTGATGATTCTGTTGAGAAAGAGTTTAAAGAACACCAGGAAAGAAAAATTAAAGCTAGACAAGAAAAGGAAAAGGATAAAATCAGGGCCCAGAAGGAGCAAGGATTTTACGCTGCTACATTTGATCTTCAGGCTGTTCTATCGACCCCCTTTACAATGGTAGGGGATTTTTATTACAAAAGGAAGCTCTCTTGATTCAATTTGTCTATGTACTCACTCGGAGATCGGAATGGCACCTGCTATGTATGGGATGAAAGTCAGGCTAGCCGAGGTGCGTGTGAAATTGCCTCTTGTTTGGTTATGCATAATAATGCAGTTACAAAAGGTCCTCAACTAAAGGAAATCACATATTTTTCTGATACTTGCGGTGAACAGAACAGGAACCAGTTTGTGGTAGCTAGCTTGCTTTATTCACTAAATCTATCTGAAACTCTACAAACAATTAACCATAAGTTCTTTGAGAGTGGACATTCACAGATGGAAAGTGACAGTATTCATTTGTCAATAGAAACTGCAAAGAAATTAACACCAGTTTATGTCCTGAGCATGTGGAGTACTGTTATATCTCTGGCAAGAAGGTGCAAGCCATACATTGTGATTCCCATGAAGTACAATGACATTTACGATTTTAAAGAATTTGCAAAACTGCACTGTCCGAATATGAAATTCACAAAAAATGGGAAACAGGTCAATTGGCTGAAGTTGAAATGGATACAAATCAGATGTGACAGCCCTAGGAGTGTCTTTCTTAATGAGACGTTTGAAGAGAACCATTTTGAGGAAATACGGGTTCAGTCATCCACCAGAGCTAAAGGAAGGCCCTTACAGTGGCCAAATAAACTGTCCTCTTTATACAAATCCAAGCTGTGTATTTCAGAAAAGAAAAAGAATGACCTCCTCTCTCTGTGTAACAGTGGTCTTATACCTGAAGAGTTTCATGCCTACCACAAAGTTCTACCGTCTAGCAAGGGCCTGAAGGACAAAATTCCTGTACCTGATGAGGACGAAAGTGAAATTGACACTGACAGTGACTGAAATAATATTCTGTTTTTGATTTTTAACCATATACAGACAAATCAAAACACTGATTATCCGGATATTTTCATTGTTACCACAGTTCTAATTATAATTGCCTTGTTATTTAAAAATTTAATATCTGTGAATATATGCAAATTTCATATTACTGTATACCCAAAACATATGCTCAACTTAAAAGTCTTCATATGATATTTGCCTGTTGAATGGAAACACATTCTAAACTTTTCCCAGTGTATTGGCTTTATAAAACAATGATAAAATATGATAATTTGGAAAATAGGATATATTGATGAGATTTTCAAGTGACAAATGACACCTTTATGAACTAGAATTTTTAAAATGCATAAAGGGGCCATTTGAATTTTGCCATATATGGCCATAATAACAAATGATTTCACAAACGTATATACATCAAATGATACAGCCTGTTGTACTCTTCAAAAGTATATAATCGACAAAAAAATACAAGCACTTCCTGATTTTATATACACCCCCAAACCTTTAAATGCGATTTTCTCAAATGTATGAAAAGTGCACATGGCACCTTTCTGCCCTCACCCGTCGATATATGCCTCAGCTGTTGTGCATCGTTCAGGCATCAAGATTTACCTTGTGTGCACTCTAGAGGCCAAATTTTTTATCAATTACTCATGGACCTTGTTCAGAATGTTTGTCTAGATATCTCTGACAAGTTCAAAATTGGGTCACATGTCAAAAAGTAGGTCACAGGGCTTAATCTTAGCAAAAGCTTGAGTGCACTCTACAGGCCACATTTACAGCCAATACTCTTGAATCTTGGTCAATATATCTGTCTTCATGATATCTCGGACAAGTTCAAAATTGGGTCACGTCGGGTCAAAAAAGTAGGTCACTTGGCTAAATCTAAGAAAACCCTTGTGTGCACTCAAGAGGTCAAATTGTCAGTCAGATACTCAAGAAACTTGGTAAGAATGTTTGTCTTGATAGAATCTTGGACAAGTTCAAAATTTTATCACAATGGGTCAAAAAGGTCACTGGGCTAAATCTTAGAGATATTTAAACTTGTGTGCAATCAAGAGGCTGTATTTTCAGCCTTATTTTCTTGAAACTCGGTCAGATTTTTGTCTTGATGATATCATAGACGAGTTCAAAATAAGGTGATGTCGGGTCTAAGGTGGGTCACTGGATCAAATCTTAGAAAAAGCTTATGTGCACTCTAAAGGCCATATTTTCAGCCTGATACTCATGAAACTAGGTCAGATTATTTGCCTTGATGATTGCTCAGCCAAATTTGTAAATGGGTCATGTTGGGTCAAAAAGTAGGTCACTGGGCCAAATCTTAGAAAAACCTTGTGTGCATTCTACATGCCACATTTTAAGCCTGATATTCATGAAACTTGGTCAGAATGTTTATCTAGATATTATCATGTCCATGTAACATGGATTTTCTATATTTTCAGCTCAACTGAGCACAAAGTGCTCAAGGTGAACTTTTGTGATCAGGCTGTGTCCACTGGGTCGTCAATCATGTATCGTCCTTTGTTAGTCGTGTGGTCATCAACATTTACCATATCGACGGGTGAGGGCAGAAAGGTGCCATCTGCACTTTCGGTCAAAATTGAGTTTTGACCATTAACAGAATCCATATAACAGTGTTCAACTTGTGTCAAAGTTTCATTGTAATCAAATAACTGTTAGGTACAAAAACTACCACATCATATAGGTTCCATGTACAAATATGTAAATCTGGTCCTGCATAAAGGTGCCATCTGAAATGCCAATCTGCATAAAGGATCCGTTTGCCAAATGGCGCCTTTATGTTTTCAAATTTGGTGACAATTATACTGCATAAAGGTATTAACTGCCCGAAGTTTATCTTTTAGTTGCCAAATACCAGATGCCAGGTATTTTACAAGGAAGCTGATTAGGCAAATTGCTTTCAAATTGTAATCTGAGCATAATGCTGATTAGTTATCGCGAGAGAAAAATGTACAATGAAAACAAAATGAAACATTTCAACTGAGTCTTTCCATGGTTATAGATCTATGCTTATTAATGTGAATTGGAATATGGATGGCCAACCGTTTTCTGTAAGTTATTCTTTTCTTGTGTGTTTGTGTATATTTGTCTTTTTTCATGATTCACACCATTAGTTTGATAATGACATTTTAATTAGTGAACAATGCCTGAATTTATTTATTTATTTTCTTTTTAATTTGACAAACATCCATTAATTATGTAACATTTCTCAGGTAAAGTGTCCATTCCTGTCCTCTGTTTGTGTACACATGCTCCTTTTGTGTTTGCGCTTTTTATCAGAACCGAAGTCTAAGATGTCTAGCATAACCTGCATTTATAAAATATGTGTTAAAATGTCCTATTCATTGAAATTCTCGCCAGATAAAGCGAGTTGTGCGCACATATGAGTATTGCATGTTTACATATCCTTATTTTCAGATGCCTGAAAATAACGCAGATTTTCTGATCGGTCAGAAAACACTATAGAGCACATTGTAGAAGAGAGAAATGAACTTAACTCCAGTGAGCAGCCTTGCATTCCACATGGTTTACATGATGCAAATGATGGGGAAGATGTCACTTGTTCAGATGATGATAATATTCCGTTTGCTCGTTTAATTTCAAATAAAGATGATATACCTCTTTCTCGGTATAAAAGGATGATTGAGGCTTCTAAGAGAATAGCTGGCCAAAATTCAAGTGATAGGGAAAGTTTTGTCAACAATAGTGACAATGACAAGGACTACATGCCCACAAAAGCTGACTTGAACAGCACAGATTCTGAACAAACCATAATTGAAACTGACACCAAAAGAAAAAAGAAACAAAAGTTAAAAAGTCAGAAAAACACCAGAGAGAAGGCGTGGAAAAGTAAGGGGAAGAATATTAAGCGTAAATCCCCTGAAAGTAGAAAGGAACTCTTTGTATCAAAAAGAACGGAAGAGATAACCTGTAAGCTGAAAAAAAACGAAAGAAAAGATAGCCAGAGCAAAACCAAAGAAAAACATAAATCCGTCAGGAGGATTATCCGTATTAGAAGAAACGAAAACGTAGAAGTAAGCGAGAGGAAAATGTAAGAAGAATTATTGAAAAATACCACTTACAAAGGCTTGACAACCTTCTAGCTAGCAATGGATTGGAAAGAGTTTGAGTTTCACCTGATGGGCACTGCTTCTTTAGAGCAGTCTTGAGTCAATTAGATCCGACTTTGTCTACCAGTGACCTCAGAAAAAGACTCGCCGATCATATGGTACAAAAAATGCTTCATTACATTAATTTTACAAATTTCGAGAGAGAAGAAAATGATTATATACAGATGGTATCGTGCTTAAAACAGTCTGGGCAGTGGAATACTAGTTTAGCAGATTGCCTTCCACTTGCTGTTACCGGTATATGATATTGGACCAGATTTAGTTGCACTGACAGAAAGCTACATTCACTTGGCTTATATTGCTATTCCAGGACAGGAACATTATGATGCAATAACAAAAAAGACTCCATTTTCAAAAACCGCATCAATAGCAAACAGTTCCAGTGATAAATCGGGCCAGGTAAACAAAGAAATAGAAACAATGATGAAAATGTGTCAACACTGTCAAAAGATGAAGGAAGGGATACCTGCCCAGATATAACACCACATAAAGATGCAAGGTTCAGCAGTCCAAATAACAAAGATCAGAAACGTAAGCGAAAATATACGCCTGAAATCTGGAAGCGAAATATGAGAAAACAAAACAGAGATGCTGGAATTTAATACATTTCGCAAACGGGGAAGCATATTAAAGCCAGATCGATGCAAGAAGTCAACTGTTCAAAGTGCAGGTTTAAGTGTGTAGAAAAATTTAATCAGGAACAACGAAGGACAATCTTTGATGCATACTGGGCCTTACAGGATCATGGGAGACAGAGAGACTTCATATGTCATCATGTATCATCTTCGACACCAACACAAACTATAGGGTACAAATCAATTTCATATTCATACCTACTGCCAAAAGACAGTGAAAAAGTTAGAGTGTAGAAAATTCTTTTTGAAAACTCTGGATATCGGAAAAAAGACTGTGTACTTTGCATTAAAGAAGAAGGCACATGGAGTTTTTGTAGGAACAGATGAGAGAGGTAGAAGTGCCTCTGCAAACAAAACCCCTTCTGAATGCCTTGACATGGTGAGAAAACATGTTGAGTCGTTTCCACGTATGGAATCACATTACGTTCGAAAAGAATCAAAAAGGGAATATCTGTCGCAAGAGTTGAGTGTTAACAAAATGTTTGAACTATATAGAGACAGTTGCAAAGACAAAGGACTCAAGCCAGTTACAATGAAAAAGTATCGAGATGTGTTTTGTACAGAATATAACCTGTCATTCTTTAAACCGAAAAAAGACCAGTGTTCCATTTGTAATCTGTATGAAATAAGAAAAAAGCAGGGAGACGTTGATAATTCTGTTGAGAAAAAGTTTAAAGAACACCAGGAAAGAAAAATTAAAGCTAGACAAGAAAAGGAAAAGGATAAAATCAAGGACCAGAAGGAGCAAGGATTTTACGCTGCTACATTTGATCTTCAGGCTGTTCTATCGACCCCCTTTACAATGGTAGGGGATTTTTATTACAAAAGGAAGCTCTCTTGATTCAATTTGTCTATGTACTCACTCGGAGATCGGAATGGCACCTGCTATGTATGGGATGAAAGTCAGGCTAGCCGAGGTGCGTGTGAAATTGCCTCTTGTTTGGTTATGCATAATAATGCAGTTACAAAAGGTCCTCAACTAAAGGAAATCACATATTTTTCTGATACTTGTGGTGGACAGAACAGGAACCAGTTTGTGGCAGCTAGCTTACTTTATTCACTAAATCTATCTGAAACACTACAAACAATTAACCATAAGTTCTTTGAGCGTGGACATTCACAGATGGAAAGTAACAGTATTCATTCGTCAATAGAAACTGCAAAGAAATTAACACCAGTTTATGTCCTGAGCATGTGGAGTACTGTTACATCTCTGGCAAGAAGGTGCAAGCCATACATTGTGATTCCCATGAAATACAATGACATTTACGATTTTAAAGAATTTGCAAAACTGCACTGTCCGAATATGAAATTCACAAAAAATGGGAAACGGGTCAATTAGCTGAAGTTGAAATGGATACAAATCAGACGTGACAGCCCTAGGAGTGTCTTTGTTAATGAGACATTTCAAGACAACCATTTTGAGGAAATACGGGTTCAGTCATCCACCAGAGCTAAAGGAAGGCCCTTACAGTGGCCAAATAAACTGTCCTCTTTATACAAATCCAAGCTGTGTATTTCAGAAAAGAAAAAGAATGACCTCCTCTCTCTGTGTAACAGTGGTCTTATACCTGAAGAGTTTCATGCCTACCACAAAGTTCTACCGTCTAGCAAGGGCCTGAAGGACAAAATTCCTGTACCTGATGAGGACGAAAGTGAAATTGACACTGACAGTGACTGAAATAATATTCTATTTTTGATTTTTAACCATATACAGACAAATCAAAACACTGATTATCCGGATATTTTCATTGTTACCACAGTTCCAATTATAATTGCTTTGTTATTTAAAAATTTAATATCTGTGATTATATGCAAATTTCATATTACTGTATACCCAAAACATATGCTAAACTTAAGTCTTCATATGATATTTGCCTGTTGAAGGGAAACACATTCTAAACTCTTGCCAGTGTATTGGCTTTATAAAACATTGATAAAATATGATAATTTGGAAAACAGGATATATTGATGAGATTTTCAAGTGACAAATGACACCTTTATGAACTAGAATTTTTAAAATGCATAAAGGGGCCATTTGAATTTCGACATATATGGCCATAATAACAAATGATTTCACAAACGTATATACATCAAATGATAGAGCCTTTTGTACTCTTCAAAAGTATATAATCGACAAAAAAAAATACAAGCACTTCCAGATTTTATATACACCCCCAAACCTTTAAATGCGATTTTCTCAAAAGTATGAAAAGTGCACATGGCACCTTTCTGCCCTCACCCGTCGATATATGCCTCAGCTGTTGTGCATCGTTCAGGCATCAAGATTTACCTTGTGTGCACTCTAGAGGCCAAATTTTTTTATCAATTACTCATGGACCTTGTTCAGAATGTTTGTCTAGATGATATCTCTGACAAGTTCAAAATTGGGTCACATGTCAAAAAGTAGGTCACAGGGCTTAATCTTAGCAAAAGCTTGTGTGCACTCTGCAGGCCACATTTACAGCCAATACTCTTGAATCTTGGTCAATATATTTGTCTTCATGATATCTCGGACAAGTTCAAAATTGGGTCACGTTGGGTCAAAAAAGTAGGTCACTTGGCTAAATCTAAGAAAACCCTTGTGTGCACTCAAGAGGTCAAATTTTCAGTCAGATACTCAAGAAACTTGGTGAGAATGTTTGTCTTGATAGAATCTTGGACAAGTTCAAAATTTTATCACAATGGGTCAAAAAGGTCACTGGGCTAAATCTTAGAGATATTTAAACTTGTGTGCAATCAAGAGGCTGTATTTTCAGCCTTACTTTCTTGAAACTTGGTCAGAATGTTTGTCTTGATGATATCATAGACGAGTTCAAAATAAGGTGATGTCGGGTCTAATGTGGGTCACTGGATCAAATCTTAGAAAAAGCTTATGTGCACTCTAAAGGCCATATTTTCAGCCTGATACTCATGAAACTAGGTCAGATTATTTGCCTTGATGATTGCTCAGCCAAATTTGTAAATGGGTCATGTTGGGTCAAAAAGTAGGTCACTGGGCCAAATCTTAGAAAAACCTTGTGTGCATTCTACATGCCACATTTTAAGCCTGATATTCATGAAACTTGGTCAGAATGTTTATCTAGATATTATCATGTCCATGTAACATGGATTTTCTATATTTTCAGCTCAACTGAGCACAAAGTGCTCAAGGTGAACTTTTGTGATCAGGCTGTGTCCACTGGGTCGTCATCAATCATGTATCGTCCTTTGTTAGTCGTGTGGTCATCAACATTTACCATATCGACGGGTGAGGGCAGAAAGGTGCCATCTGCACTTTCGGTCAAAATTGAGTTTTGACCATTAACAGAATCCATATAACAGTGTTCAACTTGTGTCAGTTTCATTGTAATCAAATAACTATAAGGTACAAAAACCACCACATCATATAGGTTCCATGTACAAATATGTAAATCTGGTCCTGCGTAAAGGTGCCATCTGAAATGCCAATCTGCATAAAGGATCCGTTTGCCAAATGGCACCTTTATTTTTTCAAATTTGGTGACAATTATACTGCATAAAGGTATTAACTGCCGAAGTTTATCTTTTAGTTGACAAATACCAGATGCCAGGTATTTTACAAGGAAGCTGATTAGGCAAATTGCTTTCAAATTGTAATCTGAGCATAATGCTGATTAGTTATCGCGAGAGAAAAATGTACAATGAGGACAATATGAAACATTTCAACTGAGTCTTTCCATGGTTATAGATCTATGCTTATTAATCTGAATTGGAATATGGATGGCCAACCGTTTTCTGTAAGTTATTCTTTTGTGTGTTAGTGTATATTTGTCTTTTTTCATGATTCACACCATTAGTTTGATAATGACATTTTAATTAGTGAACAATGTCTGAATTTATTTATTTTCTTTTTGACAAACATCCATTAATTATGTAACATTTCTCAGGTAAAGTGTCCATTCCTGTCCTCTGTTTGTGTACACATGCTCCTTTTGTGTGTGCGCTTTTTTATCAGAACCAAAGTCTAAGATGTCTAGCATAACCTGCATTTACAAAATATGCGTTAAAATGTCCTATTCATTGAAATTCTTGCCAGATAATGCGAGTTGTGCGCACATATGAGTATTGCATGTTTACATATCCTTATTTTCAGATGCCTGAAAATGACGGAGACCAATTTTCTGATCGGTCAGAAAACACTATAGAGCACATTGTAGAAGAGAGAAATGAACTTAACTCCAGTGAGCAGCCTTGCATTCCACATGGTTTACATGATGCAAACGATGGGGAAGATGTCACTTGTTCAGATGATGATAATATTCCGCTTGCTCGTTTAATTTCAAATAAAGATGATATACCTCTTTCTCGGTATAAAAGGATGATTGAGGCTTCTAAGAGAAAAGCTGACCAAAGTTCAAGTGATAGGGAAAGTTTTGTCGACAATAGTGACAATGACAAGGACTACATGCCCACAAAAGCTGACTTGAACAGCACAGATTCTGAACAAACCATAATTGAAATTGACACCAAAAGAAAAAAGAAACAAAAGTTAAAAAGTCAGAAAAACACCAGAGAGAAGGCGTGGAAAAGAAAGGGGAAGAATATTAAGCGTAAATCCCCTGAAAGTAGAAAGAAACTCTTTGTATCAAAAAGAACGGAAGAGCTAACCTGTAAGCTGAAAAAAACGAAAGAAAAGATAGCCAGAGCAAAACCAAAGAAAAGCATAAATCCGTCAGGAGCATTATCCGTATTAGAAGAAGTGAAACATAGAAGTAAGCGAGAGGAAAATGTAAGAAGAATTATTGAAAAATACCACTTACAAAGGCTTGACAACCTTCTAGCTAGCAATGGATTGGAAAGAGTTTGAGTTTCACCTGATGGGGACTGCTTCTTTACAGCAGTCTTCAGTCAATTAGATCCGACTTTGTCTACCAGTGACCTCAGAAAAAGACTCGCCAATCATATGGTACAAAAAATGCTTCATTACATTAATTTTACAAATTTCGAGGGAGAAGAAAATGATTCTATACAGAAGGTATCGTGCTTAAAACAGTCTGGGCAGTGGAATACTAGTTTAGCAGATTGCCTTCCACTTGCTGTTGCCAGTACATTCAGTGTTACTATCAAAGTATTTTCCAGTCTTATATCAACTCCGGTATATGATATTGTACCAGATTTAGTTGCATTGACAGAAAGCTTCACTTGGCTTATATTGCTATTCCAGGATAGGAACATTATGATGCAATAACAAAAAAGACTCTATTTTCAAAAACCGCGTCAATAGCGAACAGTTCCAGTGATAAATCAGGCCAGGTAAACAAAGAAATAGACAGAAACAATGATGAAAATGTGTCAACACTGTCAAAAGATGAAGGAAGGGATACCTGCCCAGATATAGCACCACATAAAGATGCAAGGTTCAGCAGTCCAAATAACAAAGATCAGAAACGTAAGCGAAAATGTACGCCTGAAATCTGAAAGCGAAATGTGAGGAAACAAACCATAGATGCTGGAATTGAATACATTTCGCAAACGGGGAAGCATATTAAAGCCAGATCGATGCAAGAAGTCAACTGTTCAAAGTGCAGGTTTAACCCTTTACCACACGGCAAAATTTAAGACCTATCCAAATTGAAAGCATTTGCAGACGACAATTTCATATTGGCTCAAATGACGCAACTTTTCTTTGATAGGGTAGAAAACTTTGTGGGAAAAGGAGAAAATGCTGGTTACCAGCATTTTCTCCTTTTCCCACAATGTTTTCAAAAGGCCTCTTTTTTAGGGGCGTCAAAAGGCGTCATTGTGTGGTAATGGGTTAAGTGTGTAGAAAAATTTAATCAGGTACAACGAAGGACAATCTTTGATGCATACTGGGCCTTACAGGATCATGGGAGACAGAGAGACTTTATATGTCATCATGTATCATCTTCGACACCAACACAAACTATAGGGTACAAATCAATTTCATATTTATACCTACTGCCAACAGACAGTGAAAAAGTTAGAGTGTAGAAAATTCTTTTTGAAAACTCTGGATATCGGAAAAAAGACTGTGTACTTTGCATTAAAGAAGAAGGCACATGGAGTTTTTGTAGGAACAGATGAGAGAGGTAGAAGTGCCTCTGCAAACAAAACCCCTTCTGAATGCCTTGACATGGTGAGAAAACATGTTGAGTCGTTTCCACGTATGGAATCACATTACGTTCGAAAAGAATCAAAAAGGGAATATCTGTCGCAAGAGTTGAGTGTTAACAAAATGTTTGAACTATATAGAGACAGTTGCAAAGACAAAGGACTCAAGCCAGTTACAATGAAAAAGTATCGAGATGTGTTTTGTACAGAATATAACCTGTCATTCTTTAAACCGAAAAAAGACCAGTGTTCCATTTGTAATCTGTATGAAATAAGAAAAAAGCAGGGAGAAGTTGATGATTCTGTTGAGAAAGAGTTTAAAGAACACCAGGAAAGAAAAATTAAAGCTAGACAAGAAAAGGAAAAGGATAAAATCAGGGCCCAGAAGGAGCAAGGATTTTACGCTGCTACATTTGATCTTCAGGCTGTTCTATCGACCCCCTTTACAATGGTAGGGGATTTTTATTACAAAAGGAAGCTCTCTTGATTCAATTTGTCTATGTACTCACTCGGAGATCGGAATGGCACCTGCTATGTATGGGATGAAAGTCAGGCTAGCCGAGGTGCGTGTGAAATTGCCTCTTGTTTGGTTATGCATAATAATGCAGTTACAAAAGGTCCTCAACTAAAGGAAATCACATATTTTTCTGATACTTGCGGTGAACAGAACAGGAACCAGTTTGTGGTAGCTAGCTTGCTTTATTCACTAAATCTATCTGAAACTCTACAAACAATTAACCATAAGTTCTTTGAGAGTGGACATTCACAGATGGAAAGTGACAGTATTCATTTGTCAATAGAAACTGCAAAGAAATTAACACCAGTTTATGTCCTGAGCATGTGGAGTACTGTTATATCTCTGGCAAGAAGGTGCAAGCCATACATTGTGATTCCCATGAAGTACAATGACATTTACGATTTTAAAGAATTTGCAAAACTGCACTGTCCGAATATGAAATTCACAAAAAATGGGAAACAGGTCAATTGGCTGAAGTTGAAATGGATACAAATCAGATGTGACAGCCCTAGGAGTGTCTTTCTTAATGAGACGTTTGAAGAGAACCATTTTGAGGAAATACGGGTTCAGTCATCCACCAGAGCTAAAGGAAGGCCCTTACAGTGGCCAAATAAACTGTCCTCTTTATACAAATCCAAGCTGTGTATTTCAGAAAAGAAAAAGAATGACCTCCTCTCTCTGTGTAACAGTGGTCTTATACCTGAAGAGTTTCATGCCTACCACAAAGTTCTACCGTCTAGCAAGGGCCTGAAGGACAAAATTCCTGTACCTGATGAGGACGAAAGTGAAATTGACACTGACAGTGACTGAAATAATATTCTGTTTTTGATTTTTAACCATATACAGACAAATCAAAACACTGATTATCCGGATATTTTCATTGTTACCACAGTTCTAATTATAATTGCCTTGTTATTTAAAAATTTAATATCTGTGAATATATGCAAATTTCATATTACTGTATACCCAAAACATATGCTCAACTTAAAAGTCTTCATATGATATTTGCCTGTTGAATGGAAACACATTCTAAACTTTTCCCAGTGTATTGGCTTTATAAAACAATGATAAAATATGATAATTTGGAAAATAGGATATATTGATGAGATTTTCAAGTGACAAATGACACCTTTATGAACTAGAATTTTTAAAATGCATAAAGGGGCCATTTGAATTTTGCCATATATGGCCATAATAACAAATGATTTCACAAACGTATATACATCAAATGATACAGCCTGTTGTACTCTTCAAAAGTATATAATCGACAAAAAAATACAAGCACTTCCTGATTTTATATACACCCCCAAACCTTTAAATGCGATTTTCTCAAATGTATGAAAAGTGCACATGGCACCTTTCTGCCCTCACCCGTCGATATATGCCTCAGCTGTTGTGCATCGTTCAGGCATCAAGATTTACCTTGTGTGCACTCTAGAGGCCAAATTTTTTATCAATTACTCATGGACCTTGTTCAGAATGTTTGTCTAGATATCTCTGACAAGTTCAAAATTGGGTCACATGTCAAAAAGTAGGTCACAGGGCTTAATCTTAGCAAAAGCTTGAGTGCACTCTACAGGCCACATTTACAGCCAATACTCTTGAATCTTGGTCAATATATCTGTCTTCATGATATCTCGGACAAGTTCAAAATTGGGTCACGTCGGGTCAAAAAAGTAGGTCACTTGGCTAAATCTAAGAAAACCCTTGTGTGCACTCAAGAGGTCAAATTGTCAGTCAGATACTCAAGAAACTTGGTAAGAATGTTTGTCTTGATAGAATCTTGGACAAGTTCAAAATTTTATCACAATGGGTCAAAAAGGTCACTGGGCTAAATCTTAGAGATATTTAAACTTGTGTGCAATCAAGAGGCTGTATTTTCAGCCTTATTTTCTTGAAACTCGGTCAGATTTTTGTCTTGATGATATCATAGACGAGTTCAAAATAAGGTGATGTCGGGTCTAAGGTGGGTCACTGGATCAAATCTTAGAAAAAGCTTATGTGCACTCTAAAGGCCATATTTTCAGCCTGATACTCATGAAACTAGGTCAGATTATTTGCCTTGATGATTGCTCAGCCAAATTTGTAAATGGGTCATGTTGGGTCAAAAAGTAGGTCACTGGGCCAAATCTTAGAAAAACCTTGTGTGCATTCTACATGCCACATTTTAAGCCTGATATTCATGAAACTTGGTCAGAATGTTTATCTAGATATTATCATGTCCATGTAACATGGATTTTCTATATTTTCAGCTCAACTGAGCACAAAGTGCTCAAGGTGAACTTTTGTGATCAGGCTGTGTCCACTGGGTCGTCAATCATGTATCGTCCTTTGTTAGTCGTGTGGTCATCAACATTTACCATATCGACGGGTGAGGGCAGAAAGGTGCCATCTGCACTTTCGGTCAAAATTGAGTTTTGACCATTAACAGAATCCATATAACAGTGTTCAACTTGTGTCAAAGTTTCATTGTAATCAAATAACTGTTAGGTACAAAAACTACCACATCATATAGGTTCCATGTACAAATATGTAAATCTGGTCCTGCATAAAGGTGCCATCTGAAATGCCAATCTGCATAAAGGATCCGTTTGCCAAATGGCGCCTTTATGTTTTCAAATTTGGTGACAATTATACTGCATAAAGGTATTAACTGCCCGAAGTTTATCTTTTAGTTGCCAAATACCAGATGCCAGGTATTTTACAAGGAAGCTGATTAGGCAAATTGCTTTCAAATTGTAATCTGAGCATAATGCTGATTAGTTATCGCGAGAGAAAAATGTACAATGAAAACAAAATGAAACATTTCAACTGAGTCTTTCCATGGTTATAGATCTATGCTTATTAATGTGAATTGGAATATGGATGGCCAACCGTTTTCTGTAAGTTATTCTTTTCTTGTGTGTTTGTGTATATTTGTCTTTTTTCATGATTCACACCATTAGTTTGATAATGACATTTTAATTAGTGAACAATGCCTGAATTTATTTATTTATTTTCTTTTTAATTTGACAAACATCCATTAATTATGTAACATTTCTCAGGTAAAGTGTCCATTCCTGTCCTCTGTTTGTGTACACATGCTCCTTTTGTGTTTGCGCTTTTTATCAGAACCGAAGTCTAAGATGTCTAGCATAACCTGCATTTATAAAATATGTGTTAAAATGTCCTATTCATTGAAATTCTCGCCAGATAAAGCGAGTTGTGCGCACATATGAGTATTGCATGTTTACATATCCTTATTTTCAGATGCCTGAAAATAACGCAGATTTTCTGATCGGTCAGAAAACACTATAGAGCACATTGTAGAAGAGAGAAATGAACTTAACTCCAGTGAGCAGCCTTGCATTCCACATGGTTTACATGATGCAAATGATGGGGAAGATGTCACTTGTTCAGATGATGATAATATTCCGTTTGCTCGTTTAATTTCAAATAAAGATGATATACCTCTTTCTCGGTATAAAAGGATGATTGAGGCTTCTAAGAGAATAGCTGGCCAAAATTCAAGTGATAGGGAAAGTTTTGTCAACAATAGTGACAATGACAAGGACTACATGCCCACAAAAGCTGACTTGAACAGCACAGATTCTGAACAAACCATAATTGAAACTGACACCAAAAGAAAAAAGAAACAAAAGTTAAAAAGTCAGAAAAACACCAGAGAGAAGGCGTGGAAAAGTAAGGGGAAGAATATTAAGCGTAAATCCCCTGAAAGTAGAAAGGAACTCTTTGTATCAAAAAGAACGGAAGAGATAACCTGTAAGCTGAAAAAAAACGAAAGAAAAGATAGCCAGAGCAAAACCAAAGAAAAACATAAATCCGTCAGGAGGATTATCCGTATTAGAAGAAACGAAAACGTAGAAGTAAGCGAGAGGAAAATGTAAGAAGAATTATTGAAAAATACCACTTACAAAGGCTTGACAACCTTCTAGCTAGCAATGGATTGGAAAGAGTTTGAGTTTCACCTGATGGGCACTGCTTCTTTAGAGCAGTCTTGAGTCAATTAGATCCGACTTTGTCTACCAGTGACCTCAGAAAAAGACTCGCCGATCATATGGTACAAAAAATGCTTCATTACATTAATTTTACAAATTTCGAGAGAGAAGAAAATGATTATATACAGATGGTATCGTGCTTAAAACAGTCTGGGCAGTGGAATACTAGTTTAGCAGATTGCCTTCCACTTGCTGTTACCGGTATATGATATTGGACCAGATTTAGTTGCACTGACAGAAAGCTACATTCACTTGGCTTATATTGCTATTCCAGGACAGGAACATTATGATGCAATAACAAAAAAGACTCCATTTTCAAAAACCGCATCAATAGCAAACAGTTCCAGTGATAAATCGGGCCAGGTAAACAAAGAAATAGAAACAATGATGAAAATGTGTCAACACTGTCAAAAGATGAAGGAAGGGATACCTGCCCAGATATAACACCACATAAAGATGCAAGGTTCAGCAGTCCAAATAACAAAGATCAGAAACGTAAGCGAAAATATACGCCTGAAATCTGGAAGCGAAATATGAGAAAACAAAACAGAGATGCTGGAATTTAATACATTTCGCAAACGGGGAAGCATATTAAAGCCAGATCGATGCAAGAAGTCAACTGTTCAAAGTGCAGGTTTAAGTGTGTAGAAAAATTTAATCAGGAACAACGAAGGACAATCTTTGATGCATACTGGGCCTTACAGGATCATGGGAGACAGAGAGACTTCATATGTCATCATGTATCATCTTCGACACCAACACAAACTATAGGGTACAAATCAATTTCATATTCATACCTACTGCCAAAAGACAGTGAAAAAGTTAGAGTGTAGAAAATTCTTTTTGAAAACTCTGGATATCGGAAAAAAGACTGTGTACTTTGCATTAAAGAAGAAGGCACATGGAGTTTTTGTAGGAACAGATGAGAGAGGTAGAAGTGCCTCTGCAAACAAAACCCCTTCTGAATGCCTTGACATGGTGAGAAAACATGTTGAGTCGTTTCCACGTATGGAATCACATTACGTTCGAAAAGAATCAAAAAGGGAATATCTGTCGCAAGAGTTGAGTGTTAACAAAATGTTTGAACTATATAGAGACAGTTGCAAAGACAAAGGACTCAAGCCAGTTACAATGAAAAAGTATCGAGATGTGTTTTGTACAGAATATAACCTGTCATTCTTTAAACCGAAAAAAGACCAGTGTTCCATTTGTAATCTGTATGAAATAAGAAAAAAGCAGGGAGACGTTGATAATTCTGTTGAGAAAAAGTTTAAAGAACACCAGGAAAGAAAAATTAAAGCTAGACAAGAAAAGGAAAAGGATAAAATCAAGGACCAGAAGGAGCAAGGATTTTACGCTGCTACATTTGATCTTCAGGCTGTTCTATCGACCCCCTTTACAATGGTAGGGGATTTTTATTACAAAAGGAAGCTCTCTTGATTCAATTTGTCTATGTACTCACTCGGAGATCGGAATGGCACCTGCTATGTATGGGATGAAAGTCAGGCTAGCCGAGGTGCGTGTGAAATTGCCTCTTGTTTGGTTATGCATAATAATGCAGTTACAAAAGGTCCTCAACTAAAGGAAATCACATATTTTTCTGATACTTGTGGTGGACAGAACAGGAACCAGTTTGTGGCAGCTAGCTTACTTTATTCACTAAATCTATCTGAAACACTACAAACAATTAACCATAAGTTCTTTGAGCGTGGACATTCACAGATGGAAAGTAACAGTATTCATTCGTCAATAGAAACTGCAAAGAAATTAACACCAGTTTATGTCCTGAGCATGTGGAGTACTGTTACATCTCTGGCAAGAAGGTGCAAGCCATACATTGTGATTCCCATGAAATACAATGACATTTACGATTTTAAAGAATTTGCAAAACTGCACTGTCCGAATATGAAATTCACAAAAAATGGGAAACGGGTCAATTAGCTGAAGTTGAAATGGATACAAATCAGACGTGACAGCCCTAGGAGTGTCTTTGTTAATGAGACATTTCAAGACAACCATTTTGAGGAAATACGGGTTCAGTCATCCACCAGAGCTAAAGGAAGGCCCTTACAGTGGCCAAATAAACTGTCCTCTTTATACAAATCCAAGCTGTGTATTTCAGAAAAGAAAAAGAATGACCTCCTCTCTCTGTGTAACAGTGGTCTTATACCTGAAGAGTTTCATGCCTACCACAAAGTTCTACCGTCTAGCAAGGGCCTGAAGGACAAAATTCCTGTACCTGATGAGGACGAAAGTGAAATTGACACTGACAGTGACTGAAATAATATTCTATTTTTGATTTTTAACCATATACAGACAAATCAAAACACTGATTATCCGGATATTTTCATTGTTACCACAGTTCCAATTATAATTGCTTTGTTATTTAAAAATTTAATATCTGTGATTATATGCAAATTTCATATTACTGTATACCCAAAACATATGCTAAACTTAAGTCTTCATATGATATTTGCCTGTTGAAGGGAAACACATTCTAAACTCTTGCCAGTGTATTGGCTTTATAAAACATTGATAAAATATGATAATTTGGAAAACAGGATATATTGATGAGATTTTCAAGTGACAAATGACACCTTTATGAACTAGAATTTTTAAAATGCATAAAGGGGCCATTTGAATTTCGACATATATGGCCATAATAACAAATGATTTCACAAACGTATATACATCAAATGATAGAGCCTTTTGTACTCTTCAAAAGTATATAATCGACAAAAAAAAATACAAGCACTTCCAGATTTTATATACACCCCCAAACCTTTAAATGCGATTTTCTCAAAAGTATGAAAAGTGCACATGGCACCTTTCTGCCCTCACCCGTCGATATATGCCTCAGCTGTTGTGCATCGTTCAGGCATCAAGATTTACCTTGTGTGCACTCTAGAGGCCAAATTTTTTTATCAATTACTCATGGACCTTGTTCAGAATGTTTGTCTAGATGATATCTCTGACAAGTTCAAAATTGGGTCACATGTCAAAAAGTAGGTCACAGGGCTTAATCTTAGCAAAAGCTTGTGTGCACTCTGCAGGCCACATTTACAGCCAATACTCTTGAATCTTGGTCAATATATTTGTCTTCATGATATCTCGGACAAGTTCAAAATTGGGTCACGTTGGGTCAAAAAAGTAGGTCACTTGGCTAAATCTAAGAAAACCCTTGTGTGCACTCAAGAGGTCAAATTTTCAGTCAGATACTCAAGAAACTTGGTGAGAATGTTTGTCTTGATAGAATCTTGGACAAGTTCAAAATTTTATCACAATGGGTCAAAAAGGTCACTGGGCTAAATCTTAGAGATATTTAAACTTGTGTGCAATCAAGAGGCTGTATTTTCAGCCTTACTTTCTTGAAACTTGGTCAGAATGTTTGTCTTGATGATATCATAGACGAGTTCAAAATAAGGTGATGTCGGGTCTAATGTGGGTCACTGGATCAAATCTTAGAAAAAGCTTATGTGCACTCTAAAGGCCATATTTTCAGCCTGATACTCATGAAACTAGGTCAGATTATTTGCCTTGATGATTGCTCAGCCAAATTTGTAAATGGGTCATGTTGGGTCAAAAAGTAGGTCACTGGGCCAAATCTTAGAAAAACCTTGTGTGCATTCTACATGCCACATTTTAAGCCTGATATTCATGAAACTTGGTCAGAATGTTTATCTAGATATTATCATGTCCATGTAACATGGATTTTCTATATTTTCAGCTCAACTGAGCACAAAGTGCTCAAGGTGAACTTTTGTGATCAGGCTGTGTCCACTGGGTCGTCATCAATCATGTATCGTCCTTTGTTAGTCGTGTGGTCATCAACATTTACCATATCGACGGGTGAGGGCAGAAAGGTGCCATCTGCACTTTCGGTCAAAATTGAGTTTTGACCATTAACAGAATCCATATAACAGTGTTCAACTTGTGTCAGTTTCATTGTAATCAAATAACTATAAGGTACAAAAACCACCACATCATATAGGTTCCATGTACAAATATGTAAATCTGGTCCTGCGTAAAGGTGCCATCTGAAATGCCAATCTGCATAAAGGATCCGTTTGCCAAATGGCACCTTTATTTTTTCAAATTTGGTGACAATTATACTGCATAAAGGTATTAACTGCCGAAGTTTATCTTTTAGTTGACAAATACCAGATGCCAGGTATTTTACAAGGAAGCTGATTAGGCAAATTGCTTTCAAATTGTAATCTGAGCATAATGCTGATTAGTTATCGCGAGAGAAAAATGTACAATGAGGACAATGTGAAACATTTCAACTGAGTCTTTCCATGGTTATAGATCTATGCTTATTAATCTGAATTGGAATATGGATGGCCAACCGTTTTCTGTAAGTTATTCTTTTGTGTGTTAGTGTATATTTGTCTTTTTTCATGATTCACACCATTAGTTTGATAATGACATTTTAATTAGTGAACAATGTCTGAATTTATTTATTTTCTTTTTGACAAACATCCATTAATTATGTAACATTTCTCAGGTAAAGTGTCCATTCCTGTCCTCTGTTTGTGTACACATGCTCCTTTTGTGTGTGCGCTTTTTTATCAGAACCAAAGTCTAAGATGTCTAGCATAACCTGCATTTACAAAATATGCGTTAAAATGTCCTATTCATTGAAATTCTTGCCAGATAATGCGAGTTGTGCGCACATATGAGTATTGCATGTTTACATATCCTTATTTTCAGATGCCTGAAAATGACGCAGACCAATTTTCTGATCGGTCAGAAAACACTATAGAGCACATTGTAGAAGAGAGAAATGAACTTAACTCCAGTGAGCAGCCTTGCATTCCACATGGTTTACATGATGCAAACGATGGGGAAGATGTCACTTGTTCAGATGATGATAATATTCCGCTTGCTCGTTTAATTTCAAATAAAGATGATATACCTCTTTCTCGGTATAAAAGGATGATTGAGGCTTCTAAGAGAAAAGCTGACCAAAGTTCAAGTGATAGGGAAAGTTTTGTCGACAATAGTGACAATGACAAGGACTACATGCCCACAAAAGCTGACTTGAACAGCACAGATTCTGAACAAACCATAATTGAAATTGACACCAAAAGAAAAAAGAAACAAAAGTTAAAAAGTCAGAAAAACACCAGAGAGAAGGCGTGGAAAAGAAAGGGGAAGAATATTAAGCGTAAATCCCCTGAAAGTAGAAAGAAACTCTTTGTATCAAAAAGAACGGAAGAGCTAACCTGTAAGCTGAAAAAAACGAAAGAAAAGATAGCCAGAGCAAAACCAAAGAAAAGCATAAATCCGTCAGGAGCATTATCCGTATTAGAAGAAGTGAAACATAGAAGTAAGCGAGAGGAAAATGTAAGAAGAATTATTGAAAAATACCACTTACAAAGGCTTGACAACCTTCTAGCTAGCAATGGATTGGAAAGAGTTTGAGTTTCACCTGATGGGGACTGCTTCTTTACAGCAGTCTTCAGTCAATTAGATCCGACTTTGTCTACCAGTGACCTCAGAAAAAGACTCGCCAATCATATGGTACAAAAAATGCTTCATTACATTAATTTTACAAATTTCGAGGGAGAAGAAAATGATTCTATACAGAAGGTATCGTGCTTAAAACAGTCTGGGCAGTGGAATACTAGTTTAGCAGATTGCCTTCCACTTGCTGTTGCCAGTACATTCAGTGTTACTATCAAAGTATTTTCCAGTCTTATATCAACTCCGGTATATGATATTGTACCAGATTTAGTTGCATTGACAGAAAGCTTCACTTGGCTTATATTGCTATTCCAGGATAGGAACATTATGATGCAATAACAAAAAAGACTCTATTTTCAAAAACCGCGTCAATAGCAAACAGTTCCAGTGATAAATCAGGCCAGGTAAACAAAGAAATAGACAGAAACAATGATGAAAATGTGTCAACACTGTCAAAAGATGAAGGAAGGGATACCTGCCCAGATATAGCACCACATAAAGATGCAAGGTTCAGCAGTCCAAATAACAAAGATCAGAAACGTAAGCGAAAATGTACGCCTGAAATCTGAAAGCGAAATGTGAGGAAACAAACCATAGATGCTGGAATTGAATACATTTCGCAAACGGGGAAGCATATTAAAGCCAGATCGATGCAAGAAGTCAACTGTTCAAAGTGCAGGTTTAACCCTTTACCACACGGCAAAATTTAAGACCTATCCAAATTGAAAGCATTTGCAGACGACAATTTCATATTGGCTCAAATGACGCAACTTTTCTTTGATAGGGTAGAAAACTTTGTGGGAAAAGGAGAAAATGCTGGTTACCAGCATTTTCTCCTTTTCCCACAATGTTTTCAAAAGGCCTCTTTTTTAGGGGCGTCAAAAGGCGTCATTGTGTGGTAATGGGTTAAGTGTGTAGAAAAATTTAATCAGGTACAACGAAGGACAATCTTTGATGCATACTGGGCCTTACAGGATCATGGGAGACAGAGAGACTTTATATGTCATCATGTATCATCTTCGACACCAACACAAACTATAGGGTACAAATCAATTTCATATTTATACCTACTGCCAACAGACAGTGAAAAAGTTAGAGTGTAGAAAATTCTTTTTGAAAACTCTGGATATCGGAAAAAAGACTGTGTACTTTGCATTAAAGAAGAAGGCACATGGAGTTTTTGTAGGAACAGATGAGAGAGGTAGAAGTGCCTCTGCAAACAAAACCCCTTCTGAATGCCTTGACATGGTGAGAAAACATGTTGAGTCGTTTCCACGTATGGAATCACATTACGTTCGAAAAGAATCAAAAAGGGAATATCTGTCGCAAGAGTTGAGTGTTAACAAAATGTTTGAACTATATAGAGACAGTTGCAAAGACAAAGGACTCAAGCCAGTTACAATGAAAAAGTATCGAGATGTGTTTTGTACAGAATATAACCTGTCATTCTTTAAACCGAAAAAAGACCAGTGTTCCATTTGTAATCTGTATGAAATAAGAAAAAAGCAGGGAGAAGTTGATGATTCTGTTGAGAAAGAGTTTAAAGAACACCAGGAAAGAAAAATTAAAGCTAGACAAGAAAAGGGAAAGGATAAAATCAGGGCCCAGGAGGAGCAAGGATTTTACGCTGCTACATTTGATCTTCAGGCTGTTCTATCGACCCCCTTTACAATGGTAGGGGATTTTTATTACAAAAGGAAGCTCTCTTGATTCAATTTGTCTATGTACTCACTCGGAGATCGGAATGGCACCTGCTATGTATGGGATGAAAGTCAGGCTAGCTGAGGTGCGTGTGAAATTGCCTCTTGTTTGGTTATGCATA
Source organism: Hippopus hippopus (assembly GCA_946811185.2). Classification (NCBI taxonomy): domain Eukaryota; kingdom Metazoa; phylum Mollusca; class Bivalvia; order Cardiida; family Cardiidae; genus Hippopus; species Hippopus hippopus. Next base: position 29,332,418 of record OX328103.1, read on the forward strand.
ATAATGCAGTTACAAAAGGTCCTCAACTAAAGGAAATCACATATTTTTCTGATACTTGTGGTGGACAGAACAGGAACCAGTTTGTGGCAGCTAGCTTGCTTTATTCACTAAATCTATCTGAAACACTACAAACAATTAACCATAAGTTCTTTGAGCGTGGACATTCACAGATGGAAAGTGACAGTATTCATTCGTCAATAGAAACTGCAAAGAAATTAACACCAGTTTATGTCCCGAGCATGTGGAGTACTGTTATATCTCTGGCAAGAAGGTGCAAGCCATACATTGTGATTCCCATGAAATACAATGACATTTACGATTTTAAAGAATTTGCAAAACTGCACTGTCCGAATATGAAATTCACAAAAAATGGGAAACGGGTCAATTGGCTGAAGTTGAAATGGATACAAATCAGACGTGACAGCCCTAGGAGTGTCTTTGTTAATGAGACGTTTGAAGAGAACCATTTTGAGGAAATACGGGTTCAGTCATCCACCAGAGCTAAAGGAAGGCCCTTACAGTGGCCAAATAAACTGTCCTCTTTATACAAATCCAAGCTGTGTATTTCAGAAAAGAAAAAGAATGACCTCCTCTCTCTGTGTAACAGTGGTCTTATACCTGAAGAGTTTCATGCCTACCACAAAGTTCTACCGTCTAGCAAGGGCCTGAAGGACAAAATTCCTGTACCTGATGAGGACGAAAGTGAAATTGACACTGGCAGTGACTGAAATAATATTCTATTTTTGATTTTTAACCATATACAGACAAATCAAAACACTGATTATCCGGATATTTTCATTGTTACCACAGTTCCAATTATAATTGCTTTGTTATTTAACCCTAGTCATGCGGGTCCCAGAATAATCCGGTTTTACATACCGAGTACTATGAGCTGACCCCGGAATAATCCGGGTTGGGGGGTTTTCCAATCCCAAGCATCCGTTTGTTGTTATTTTACAGCCAATCGTATTTATTTTTACATAGAAGCGTCTACAGTTACTATGAAACAGCCTCAGCCTCGTTTTCAGATATTAAACAGTGATTTTGATTTGTTATTTGCGAGTTAAGTGCGAGTTAAAAAACACGTCATCAAAATGGCCGATTTCTTTCGAGAAATTTTGTTTGCCGAATCATCGGACGAAGAATTTCAGGGTTTTTCGTCCGATGAGGAGGAAATTAATCAAGAAACAGACAGAGTGACCGAAATTGACGATGTTTTTATGCGAAACTGGATTGCAGGAGATCGCCCGAAGGTAAATATGCCCTTTACAGGTAAGCCTGGCCTTGACCCAAAAATTCGTCTGCCCGAAAGTCCAACACCCCTCGATTTTTTCAGCTTGTTTTTGACAGACGAGGATTTTTTGACCATGGCAAACGAAACTAATCGTTATGCTAAACAATATTTGGAAAAAAATAATCTTAAATCACACTCAAGATTTCATAAGTGGACCGAGACTACTCCTGAAGAAATGAAGGTGTTTCTCGCTATGACAATTGCGATGAGTTTGGTCGTTCAGCTGGATTTGTCAGAGTACTGGACAAGTAGCGAGGTAAATGAAACACCATTTTTTAAATCCCTTATGTCCAGAGATAGATTTTGGCTTCTGATGAGTTTTTTTCACCTGGTAGATAATGAAAACATGGTGAAACGTGGAGAGCCAGGTTATGACCCTTTATTCAAGTTGGGTGGTATTTACAAAAACATAACTACAAGGTTTTACCAAGCATACATACCCCACCAAGAACTTTCACTTGATGAAGGGATGGTCCCATGGCGTGGTAACTTGTCTTTCAGAGTTTATAACCCTGACAAACCAAAAAAATATGGCATCAAAGCTTATATGTTATGTGATGCAACTAATGGGTATTGTACAAAGTTTAAATTGTACACAGGTAAGTCAGCTCAGCAGCCAGGTGAGTATGGGGCCACTTATGATCTTGTCATGGATTTGATGAGAAATTACTTTGGTAAGGGTTACCACCTCTTCATGGATAACTACTACAGCTCTCCAAAATTATATATTGACTTATATGACCTGGAAGTTGCAGCTACAGGTACTTTACGTCCAAATCGAAAAGGTGTTCCCCAGTTGTTAAAGGACAAAAAGGTTGAGAAAGGTAATGTATACACAATGAAAAACAAAAACCTTATAATAACAAAATATCATGACAGAAAAATTGTATATTTAATGAGCACAGTAGAAAATGCTACCCCCCAGCCATCAGGTAAGGTCAATCCAAGAAATGGGGAAGCTTTACAAAGACCAAGTTTAGTTGTCACCTATGATAAATACATGGGTGGGGTAGATCGTTCAGATCAAATGGTTTCGTACGCAACTTTCAACAGTCGTACTCTCAAGTGGTGGAAAAGAGTTTTTTTCCATGTTGTCTCATTAGCTGTCTTGAATTCTTATCTAGTTTATAAAACTGTATGTCAGGATAGAACCCCAATGCTGCATCGCAGCTTTCGTAAAAAACTTGTTCAAGATTTGGTCCAGTCGGTAAGTATGCAAAATGTTCCAGGTATGTCTATTAGAAGCCCTGGTAGGCCTTCTACAGCCTCTGAACCACTGCAAAGGCTCCAGGGACAGCATTTCCCAGAAAAAATCATTGGAGCTGGCAAAAAGAAAAATGTTACAAGGTCTTGTGTTGTCTGTGTTCCTGCTGAAAGAGAACTTTTAGAGCGTGTTGGTGAAAAGCGAAAGAGGCCAGGACATGAGTCATCTTACCAGTGTGACAAATGTAAAACTGCATTATGTATTGATGTATGTTTTAAACTTTATCACACTCAAAAAGACTTTAAATCTGCATATAAAGCACAAAAAATTGAGCAAAACCAGGTTAATTAAGTATTCTTTACCTGGTCCAGGTGAGTTAACGAGAAAACAGGTAAAATGTCCAGGTGAGTACATAAGCCATCGGACTTGAGTGTGAGTATTTTATATTTAGTATCAAACTAATGTAAATGAATTTTGGAGTTTGTTGAAGAAATAATTCATGTAAATATCTATTTTAAATAGTAGAAAGTAATCATACACAGTAACAGTACTAATTGTTCTTACCTGTGCTACCTGGGACGCAAGACTGCGTTTATTTTGGACTGGAACTTTCAGGAACTTGGTAAATTAAATCATAAGGTAAACAAGTTTGAGTTCGACAGTTTTATTGTTCTCTAAACATTGTTAACTGTTTTATTACATTTACCTGTTTTTTACCTGTTGTTTATCAGGTAACATGTTTGTAAAAATAGATTTTTTTCATCATATACTTCAAGGTCAACATTTTACCTTTACAATGATATATAATATTACAATATTATATTAAAACAGTAACTCATAGTACAGCTTAAAACATTGACACCTATAATCAGTGATGGGATTGAAAAATATTCAGCTCATAGTACTAGGTCTATGTATAATATATAGCATGACAAGGGTTAAAAATTTAATATCTGTGATTATATGCAAATTTCATATTCCTGTATACCCAAAACATATGCTAAACTTAAGTCTTCATATGATATTTGCCTGTTGAAGGGAAACACATTCTAAACTCTTGCCAGTGTATTGGCTTTATAAAACATTGATAAAATATGATAACTTGGAAAACAGGATATATTGATGAGATTTTCAAGTGACAAATGACACCTTTATGAACTAGAATTTTTAAAATGCATAAAGGGGCCATTTGAATTTCGACATATATGGCCATAATAACAAATGATTTCACAAACGTATATACATCAAATGATAGAGCCTTTTGTACTCTTCAAAAGTATATAATCGACAAAAAAATACAAGCACTTCCTGATTTTATATACACCCCAAAACCTTTAAATGCGATTTTCTCAAAAGTATGAAAAGTGCACATGGCACCTTTCTGCCCTCACCCGTCGATATATGCCTCAGCTGTTGTGCATCGTTCAGGCATCAAGATTTACCTTGTGTGCACTATAGAGGCCAAATTTTTTATCAATTACTCATGGACCTTGTTCAGAATGTTTGTCTAGATGATATCTCTGACAAGTTCAAAATTGGGTCACATGTCAAAAAGTAGGTCACAGGGCGTAATCTTAGCAAAAGCTTGTGTGCACTCTACAGGCCACATTTACAGCCAATACTCTTGAATCTTGGTCAATATATTTGTCTTCATGATATCTCGGACAAGTTCAAAATTGGGTCACTTCGGGTCAAAAAAGTAGGTCACTTGGCTAAATCTACGAAAACCCTTGTGTGCACTCAAGAGGTCAAATTTTCAGTCAGATACTCAAGAAACTTGGTGAGAATGTTTGTCTTGATAGAATCTTGGACAAGTTCAAAATTTTATCACAATGGGTCAAAAAGGTCACTGGGCTAAATCTTAGAGATATTTAAACTTGTGTGCAATCAAGAGGCTGTATTTTCAGCCTTATTTTCCTGAAACTTGGTCAGAATGTTTGTCTTGATATCATAGATGAGTTCAAAATAGGTGATGTCGGGTCTAAGGTGGGTCACTGGATCAGATCTTAGAAAAAGCTTATGTGCACTCTAAAGGCCATATTTTCAGCATGACACTCATGAAACTAGGTCAGATTATTTGCCTTGATGATTGCTCAGCCAAATTTGTAAATGGGTCATGTTGGGTCAAAAAGTAGGTCACTGGGCCAAATCTTGTGTGCATTCTACAGAGCTACAGATAAGAAGCGTATCGGCGTAATTACCCAATTATTTTGACCAATTTACGCAATTAAAATAAATTTCAAGCGTAACAATTACGCAAATCAAAAGCCTAGTACCCATTTAATCCGTACTTAGAAGCGTATCAATTATATCTCCTACTGCTTATTTTGCCGACAACAGAGAAATACAAAGCTAGTTCCCACTTTTACTTTCACTTTCCCAGTACTATTGCGTCACGTTTATATTTGATAAACGGGAAACCGATATCACAGACTGGTTATTTAATCAGCTACATTTTACACCGGAAGAGCGTGTACTGTATGAAGGTAAATAAAAAGGTTGCCCGTCTAAGATAAAAAATCTTTCCGCTCCGACAAACCGCAGCAAGAAACAAATCATGGCGAAACGTGGGCGAAGAAAACTGGCAGTTTCTGAGCAAAAGAACAAAATTTTCGGGTATCTAACGGATCCAAAGCCAAAGGATGTCGTAAAGACCCTGTTAGACGATCTGATTAGTGAAGTGTGCACGCAGTCAACAAAGATTATTACAGAAATAATCGACGATCTTCTGGCTGATGTTTGCCAGTCTGACAATACAAAACCAAAACATTCAGGTGATCGATTGACTGTAGAAACGAAACGTGAATGGGAAAATAAATTTCCATGGCTGGTAATCGTAGAAGATAGTGATCTCCAAACAAAACTTCGTTGCAAAATTTGCAGGTCAGTTAAAAAAGAATGCAAATTAACTTCAGTCTGGGCAGAGGAAGGAGCCTCAAGTATTCAGTTATCCAGTATTGTAAGGCACAACAAGAATGCTGAGCACAAAAGCGCATGCACAAAAGAGGAGCAGAATAAAAACTTATTAGCTATCAATGAGGAAAATGAACCAGTGGTAAAAGTAAGTTGTGCCAAGGAAGATGTTGTGTTATTCAACACAGTATATTTCTGTGCCAAGGCTGAGTTACCAAGTACCCAAATAAATGGAATGCTTGAACTAAATAAATTGAATGGCTTGGACATAGGGTATAAAAACCTTAGCTGGGACACTATACATGAAATTCAGGTAACCATTTCAAATGTGCTCACAACTTCTGTTGTTCAAGATATTGAGTCATCCCCCTACTTTTCAATTATGCTTGATGAGAGTACTGACATTGCTGTAAGCAAACATTTGAGCATTTGTGTGCGTTATGTTAAATCTGGAAGTCCAGTGACAAAGTTCTTGTGTAATGTAGCTCTTGCTGATGGAAAGGCATATACAATTGTAAACTGTGTTGCAGAGAAACTGCAAGAACTTGGCCTGAATCTTTCAAACTGTACCTCAATAGCAACTGATGGAGCTTCAGTGATGATGGGAAAGCATACAGGTGTTGGAGTCCAAATGAAGGCCAAGTATTCCCCCTTTGCTGTTCAGGTACATTGTATAGCACATCGTCTTAACTTGGCATGTGTTGATGCCATGAAGAAGAACGAGTTCATGACTAAATTTAGAGACAAGTTTAGTGCTCTGTATTACTTCTTTAGTACTTCCAGTGAACGCTCAACAACACTGCGTAGTCTACAGATTATTCTTGAAGAACCTGAACTTTCAATCAAGGAACAACACTCAGTTAGGTGGCTTGGTCTACGCAATGCTGTAAGAGCAGTATTTGATAGCTATGGAGCTATCATGGCTGCTCTCTCAAAATATGCTGCACAGAAAAATGCAGTAGCCAAAGGACTGCACAAGTACTTTGCAAACTTCAAAGTTGCCCTTACAACAGCATTCATGCTAGATGTACATAATGAACTCTCACTCCTGAGCTGTGAATTTCAGAAGCAAAACTTAATCTTCAGTTCAGTTCAGCCTCTGCTTGATGCCACTCAGGAAAAGTTAAGTAGTTTGCTTGAAGAAGATGGGGAAAATCTCACAAGAATGAGAGAGATAATTAGGATCACAGGTGAGGCCTTTTATCAAGAAGAAAAGTTGTCATACAGAGAATCCATGGATGCTGAATTTCACACACAAAGAACACTGTACATTGAGAGCTTGAAGAAAAACATCAAAGGGAGATTTAGAAAAGCAGACAGTGCAATTTTCAGTGACCTCAGCAAGGTACTAGAGCCATGTGTTGTTAACTCAGGTGTTGACTCCAAAGAAGCAATAGAGCACTTGGGATCCTTCTATGGCCACTCAAAAGAGGTAAAAATTATACATGGAAACATTATTGATGGAACCAGAGAAGAAGTAACAGAAATTGATCCAATTTTAGACCCAGATCAATTAGAAGCTGAATGGCCCAGACTGAAAGGCATGATAGGTGGTACATATGCAAATCTAGAGACAGTTATGCTCTGCAAGAGAATCATCCTCATGCATAAAACACTTCTCCCAAACTTTGCTAAACTTGCATCTGTTGCATTAACAATGCAACTTAGTAGTGTTGAGTGTGAGCGTAGCTTCAGCCTCCAGAATAGGATGAAGAACAAGTTCAGAGCATCCTTAGGTACTGAGAAACTTGAAATTCTTCTTAGAATGTGCATGTTAGGGCCTCAGCAGCAACTGAGCACAGAACTAGACAGTACCTATGAGACATTCATCAAGACTGCTGTGAACCAGTGGTTATCCCAAAAGAAGAGAAGGAAGGGTAGGCTTGTCACAGATTACAGGCCCAGAAAGAGGCAGAGGCTTGATTGTTAGGAGAGGAGATGCCCATAAGTAAAAGCAGTAGTTTTACAATGTAAGTTAACACAATTATTCAATATAACAGGGGATTTGCAAAGGTTTATTACTCAAACCCTTTGCAAATCTTAAAATTGGTATGTTACCCGTTTTTTTTTCTTCGGTACCCAATTGTTTGACAGACAGAGGGGTAAATACCCAATTGACACAAATGCTTATCTGTAGCTCTGTTCTACATGCCACATTTTAAGCCTGATATTCATGCAACTTGGTCAGAATGTTTATCTAGATATTATCATGTCCATGTAACATGGATTTTCTATATTTTCAGCTCAACTGAGCACAAAATGCTCAAGGTGAACTTTTGTGATCAGGCTGTGTCCACTGTGCGTCGTCAATCATGTATCGTCCATTGTTAGTCGTGTGGTCATCAACATTTACCATATCGACAGGTGAGGGCAGAAAGGTGCCATCTGCACTTTTGGTCAAAATTGAGTTTTGACCATTAACAGAATCCATATAACAGTGTTCAACTTGTGTCAAAGTTTCATTGTAATCAAATAACTATAAGGTACAAAAACCACCACATCATATAGGTTCCATGTACAAATATGTAAATCTGGTCCTGCATAAAGGTGCCATCTGAAATGCCAATCTGCATAAAGGATCCGTTTGCCAAATGGCACCTTTGTTTTCAAATTTGGTGACAATCATACTGCATAAAGGTATTAACTGCCCGAAGTTTATCTTTTAGTTGACAAATACCAGATGCCAGGTATTTTACAAGGAAGCTGATTAGGCAAATTGCTTTCAAATTGTAATCTGAGCATAATGCTGATTAGTTATCGCGAGAGAAAAATGTACAATGAGGACAATATGAAACATTTAAACTGAGTCTTTCCATGGTTATAGATCTATGCTTATTAATGTGAATTGGAATATGGATGGCCAACCGTTTTCTGTAAGTTATTCTTTTCTTGTGTGTTTGTGTATATTTGTCTTTTTTCATGATTCACACCATTAGTTTGATAATGACATTTTAATTAGTGAACAATGCCTGAATTTATTTATTTTCTTTTTAATTTGACAAATATCCATTAATTATGTAACATTTCTCAGGTAAAGTGTCCATTCCTGTCCTCTGTGTACACATGCTCCTTTTGTGTGTGCGCTTTTTTATCAGAACCAAAGTCTAAGATGTCTAGCATAACCTACATTTACAAAGTATGTGTTAAAATGTCCTATTCATTGAAATTCTCGCCAGATAAAGCGAGTTGTGTGCACATATGAGTATTGCACGTTTACATATCCTTATTTTCAGATGCCTGAAAATGACGCAGACCAATTTTCTGATTGGTCAGAAAACACTATAGAGCACATTGTAGAAGAGAGAAATGAACTTAACTCCAGTGAGCAGCCTTGCATTCCACATGGTTTACATGATGCAAATGATGGGGAAGATGTCACTTGTTCAGATGATGATAATATTCCGCTTGCTCGTTTAATTTCAAATAAAGATGATATACCTCTTTCTCGGTATAAAAGGATGATTGAGGCTTCTAAGAGAATAGCTGGCCAAAATTCAAGTGATAGGGAAAGTTTTGTCAACAATAGTGACAATGACAAGGACTACATGCCCACAAAAGCTGACTTGAACAGCACAGATTCTGAACAAACCATAATTGAAACTGACACCAAAAGAAAAAACAAAAGTTAAAAAGTCAGAAAAACACCAGAGAGAAGGCGTGGCAAAGAAAGGGGAAGAATATTAAGCATAAATCCCCTGAAAGTAGAAAAAAAATCTTTGTATCAAAAAGAACGGAAGAGCTAACCTGTAAGCTGAAAAAAACGAAAGAAAAGATAGCCAGAGCAAAACCAAAGAAAAGCATAAATCCGTCAGGAGCATTATCCGTATTAGAAGAAGTGAAACATAGAAGTAAGCGAGAGGAAAATGTAAGAAGAATTATTGAAAAATACCACTTACAAAGGCTTGACAACCTTCTAGCTAGCAATGGATTGGAAAGAGTTTGAGTTTCACCTGATGGGGACTGCTCCTTTAGAGCAGTCTTGAGTCAATTAGATCCGACTTTGTCTACCAGTGACCTCAGAAAAAGACTCACCAATCATATGGTACAAAAAATGCTTCATTACATTTATTTTACAAATTTCGAGGAAGAAGAAAATGATTCTATACAGACGGTATCGTGCTTAAAACAGTCTGGGCAGTGGAATACTAGTTTAGCAGATTGCCTTCCACTTGCTGTTGCCAGTACATTCAGTGTTACTATCAAAGTATTTTCCAGTCTTATATCAACTCCGGTATATGATATTGTACCAGATTTAGTTGCATTGACAGAAAGCTACATTCACTTGGCTTATATTGCTACTCCAGGACAGGAACATTATGATGCAATAACAAAAAAGACTCTATTTTCAAAAACTGCATCAATAGCAAACAGTTCCAGTGATAAATCAGGCCAAGTAAACAAAGAAATAGACAGAAACAATGATGAAAATGTGTCAACACTGTCAAAAGATGAAGGAAGGGATACCTGCCCAGATATAACACCACATAAAGATGCAAGGTTCAGCAGTCCAAATAACAAAGATCAGAAACGTAAGCGAAAATGTACGCCTGAAATCTGGAAGCAAAATGTGAGGAAACAAACCATAGATGCTGGAATTGAATACATTTCGCAAATGGGGAAGCATATTAAAGCCAGATCGATGCAAGAAGTCAACTGTTCAAAGTGCAGGTTTAAGTGTGTAGAAAAATTTAATCAGGTACAACGAAGGACAATCTTTGATGCATACTGGGCCTTACAGGATCATGGGAGACAGAGAGACTTTATATGTCATCATGTATCATCTTCGACACCAACACAAACTATAGGGTACAAATCAATTTCATATTTATACCTACTGCCAACAGACAGTGAAAAAGTTAGAGTGTAGAAAATTCCTTTTGAAAACTCTTGATATCGGAAAAAAGACTGTGTATTTTGCATTAAAGAAGAAGGCACATGGACTTTTTGTAGGAACAGATGAGAGAGGTAGAAGTGCCTCTGCAAACAAAACCCCTTCTGAATGCCTTGACATAGTGAGAATACATGTTGAGTCGTTTCCACGTATGGAATCACATTACGTTTGAAAAGAATCAAAAAGGGAATATCTGTCGCAAGAGTTGAGTGTTAACAAAATGTTTGAACTATATAGAGACAGTTGCAAAGACAAAGGACTCAAGCCAGTTACAATGAAAAAGTATCGAGATGTGTTTTGTACAGAATATAACCTGTCATTCTTTAAACCGAAAAAAGACCAGTGTTCCATTTGTAATCTGTATGAAATAAGAAAAAAGCAGGGAGAAGTTGATGATTCTGTTGAGAAAGATTTTAAGAACACCAGGAAAGAAAAATTAAAGCTAGACAAGAAAAGGAAAGGGATAAAATCAGGGCCCAGAAGGAGCAAGGATTTTACGCTGCTACATTTGATCTTCAGGCTGTTCTATCGACCCCCTTTACAATGGTAGGGGATTTTTATTACAAAAGGACGCTCTCTTGATTCAATTTGTCTATGTACTCACTCAGAGATCGGAATGGCACCTGCTATGTATGGGATGAAAGTCAGGCTAGCCGAGGTGCGTGTGAAATTGCCTCTTGTTTGGTTATGCATAATAATGCAGTTACAAAAGGTCCTCAACTAAAGGAAATCACATATTTTTCTGATACTTGTGGAGGACAGAACAGGAACCAGTTTGTGGCAGCAAGCTTGCTTTATTCACTAAATCTATCTGAAACACTACAAACAATTAACCATAAGTTCTTTGAGCGTGGACATTCACAGATGGAAAGTGACAGTATTCATTCGTCAATAGAAACTGCAAAGAAATTAACACCAGTTTATGTCCCGAGCATGTGGAGTACTGTTATATCTCTGGCAAGAAGGTGCAAGCCATACATTGTGATTCCCATGAAATACAATGACATTTACGATTTTAAAGAATTTGCAAAACTGCACTGTCCGAATATGAAATTCACAAAAAATGGGAAACGGGTCAATTGGCTGAAGTTGAAATGGATACAAATCAGACGTGACAGCCCTAGGAGTGTCTTTGTTAATGAGACGTTTGAAGAGAACCATTTTGAGGAAATACGGGTTCAGTCATCCACAAGAGCTTAAGGAAGGCCCTTACAGTGGCCAAATAAACTGTCCTCTTTATACAAATCCAAGCTGTGTATTTCAGAAAAGAAAAAGAATGACCTCCTCTCTCTCTGTGTAACAGTGGTCTTATACCTGAAGAGTTTCATGCCTACCACAAAGTTCTACCGTCTAGCAAGGGCCTGAAGGACAAAATTCCTGTACCTGATGAGGACGAAAGTGAAATTGACACTGGCAGTGACTGAAATAATATTCTATTTTTGATTTTTAACCATATACAGACAAATCAAAACACTGATTATCCAGATATTTTCATTGTTACCACAGTTCCAATTATAATTGCTTTGTTATTTAAAAATTTAATATCTGTGATTATATGCAAATTTCATATTCCTGTATACCCAAAACATATGCTAAACTTAAGTCTTCATATGATATTTGCCTGTTGAAGGGAAACACATTCTAAACTCTTGCCAGTGTATTGGCTTTATAAAACATTGATAAAATTTGATAATTTGGAAAACAGGATATATTGATGAGATTTTCAAGTGACAAATGACACCTTTATGAACTAGAATTTTTAAAATGCATAAAGGGGCCATTTGAATTTCGACATATATGGCTATAATAACAAATGATTTCACAAACGTATATACATCAAATGATAGCGCCTTTTGTACTCTTCAAAAGTATATAATCGACAAAAAAATACAAGCACTTCCTGATTTTATATACACCCCAAAACCTTTAAATGCGATTTTTCTCAAAAGTATGAAAAGTGCACATGGCACCTTTCTGCCCTCACCCGTCGATATATGCCTCAGCTGTTGTGCATCGTTCAGGCATCAAGATTTACCTTGTGTGCACTATAGAGGCCAAATTTTTTATCAATTACTCATGGACCTTGTTCAGAATGTTTGTCTAGATGATATCTCTGACAAGTTCAAAATTGGGTCACATGTCAAAAAGTAGGTCACAGGGCTTAATCTTAGCAAAAGCTTGTGTGCACTCTACAGGCCACATTTACAGCCAATACTCTTGAATCTTGGTCAATATATTTGTCTTCATGATATCTCGGACAAGTTCAAAATTGGGTCACGTCGGGTCAAAAAAGTAGGTCACTTGGCTAAATCTACGAAAACCCTTGTGTGCACTCAAGAGGTCAAATTTTCAGTCAGATACTCAAGAAACTTGGTGAGAATGTTTGTCTTGATAGAATCTTGGACAAGTTCAAAATTTTATCACAATGGGTCAAAAAGGTCACTGGGCTAAATCTTAGAGATATTTAAACTTGTGTGCAATCAAGAGGCTGTATTTTCAGCCTTATTTTCTTGAAACTTGGTCAGAATGTTTGTCTTGATATCATAGATGAGTTCAAAATAAGGTGATGTCGGGTCTAAGGTGGGTCACTGGATCAGATCTTAGAAAAAGCTTATGTGCACTCTAAAGGCCATATTTTCAGCCTGATACTCATGAAACTAGGTCAGATTATTTGCCTTGATGATTGCTCAGCCAAATTTGTAAATGGGTCATGTTGGGTCAAAAAGTAGGTCACTGGGCCAAATCTTAGAAAAACCTTGTGTGCATTCTACATGCCACATTTTAAGCCTGATATTCATGAAAGTTGGTCAGAATGTTTATCTAGATATTATCATGTCCATGTAACACGGATTTTCTATATTTTCAGCTCAACTGAGCACAAAGTGCTCAAGGTGAACTTTTGTGATCAGGCTGTGTCCACTGTGCGTCGTCAATCATGTATCGTCCATTGTTAGTCCTGTGGTCTCAACATTTACCATATCAACGGGTGAGGGCAGCAAGGTGCCATCTGCACTTTTGGTCAAAATTGAGTTTTGACCATTAACAGAATCCATATAACAGTGTTCAACTTGTGTCAAAGTTTCATTGTAATCAAATAACTATAAGGTACAAAAACCACCACATCATATAGGTTCCATGTACAAATATGTAAATCTGGTCCTGCATAAAGGTGCCATCTGAAATGCCAATCTGCATAAAGGATCCGTTTGCCAAATGGCACCTTTGTTTTCAAATTTGGTGACAATCATACTGCATAAAGGTATTAACTGCCCGAAGTTTATCTTTTAGTTGACAAATACCAGATGCCAGGTATTTTACAAGGAAGCTGATTAGGCAAATTGCTTTCAAATTGTAATCTGAGCATAATGCTGATTAGTTATCGCGAAAGAAAAAAGTACAATGAGGACAATATGAAACATTTAAACTGAGTCTTTCCATGGTTATAGATCTATGCTTATTAATGTGAATTGGAATATGGATGGCCAACCGTTTTCTGTAAGTTATTCTTTTCTTGTGTATTTGTGTATATTTGTCTTTTTTCATGATTCACACCATTAGTTTGATAATGACATTTTAATTAGTGAACAATGCCTGAATTTATTTATTTTCTTTTTAATTTGACAAATATCCATTAATTATGTAACATTTCTCAGGTAAAGTGTCCATTCCTGTCCTCTGTGTACACATGCTCCTTTTGTGTGTGCGCTTTTTTATCAGAACCAAAGTCTAAGATGTCTAGCATAACCTGCATTTACAAAATATGTGTTAAAATGTCCTATTCATTGAAATTCTCGCCAGATAAAGCGAGTTGTGTGCACATATGAGTATTGCATGTTTACATATCCTTATTTTCAGATGCCTGAAAATGACGCAGACCAATTTTCTGATTGGTCAGAAAACACTATAGAGCACATTGTAGAAGAGAGAAATGAACTTAACTCCAGTGAGCAGCCTTGCATTCCACATGGTTTACATGATGCAAATGATGGGGAAGATGTCACTTGTTCAGATGATGATAATATTCCGCTTGCTCGTTTAATTTCAAATAAAGATGATATACCTCTTTCTCGGTATAAAAGGATGATTGAGGCTTCTAAGAGAATAGCTGACCAAAGTTCAAGTGATAGGGAAAGTTTTGCCAACAATAGTGACAATGACAAGGACTACATGCCCACAAAAGCTGACTTGAACAGCACAGATTCTGAACAAACCATAATTGAAACTGACACCAAAAGAAAAAACAAAAGTTAAAAAGTCAGAAAAACACCAGAGAGAAGGCGTGGAAAAGAAAGGGGAAGAATATTAAGCGTAAATCCCCTGAAAGTAGAAAGAAACTCTTTGTATCAAAAAGAACTGAAGAGCTAACCTGTAAGCTGAAAAAAACGAAAGAAAAGATAGCCAGAGCAAAACCAAAGAAAAGCATAAATCCGTCAGGAGCATTATCCGTATTAGAAGAAGTGAAACATAGAAGCGAGAGGAAAATGCAAGAAGAATTATTGAAAAATACCACTTACAAAGGCTTGAAAACCTTCTAGCTAGCAATGGATTGGAAAGAGTTTGAGTTTCACCTGATGGGGACTGCTTCTTTAGAGCAGTCTTGAGTCAATTAGATCCGACTTTGTCTACCAGTGACCTCAGAAAAGACTCGCCAATCATATGGTACAAAAAATGGGTATCGGAAAAAAGACTGTGTACTTTGCATTAAAGAAGAAGGCACATGGAGTTTTTGTATGAACAGATTAGAGAGGTAGAAGTGCCTCTGCAAACAAAACCCCTTCTGAATGCCTTGACATGGTGAGAAAACATGTTGAGTCGTTTCCACGTATGGAATCACATTATGTTCGAAAAGAATCAAAAAAGGATTATCTGTCGCAAGAGTTGAGTGTTAACAAAATGTTTGAACTATATAGAGACAGTTGCAAAGACAAAGGACTCAAGCCAGTTACAATGAAAAAGTATCGAGATGTGTTTTGTACAGAATATAACCTGTCATTCTTTAAACCGAAAAAAAGACCAGTGTTCCATTTGTAATCTGTATGAAATGAGAAAAAATCTGGGAGAAGTTGATGATTCAGTTGAGAAAGAGTTTAAAGAACACCAGGAAAGAAAAATTAAAGCTAGACAAGAAAAGGAAAAGGATAAAATCAGGGCCCAGAAGGAGCAAGGATTTTACGCTGCTACATTTGATCTTCAGGCTGTTCTATCGACCCCCTTTACAATGGTAGGGGATTTTTATTACAAAAGGAAGCTCTCTTGATTCAATTTGTCTATGTACTCACTCGGAGATCGGAATGGCACCTGCTATGTATGGGATGAAAGTCAGGCTAGCCGAGGTGCGTGTGAAATTGCCTCTTGTTTGGTTATGCATAATAATGCAGTTACAAAAGGTCCTCAACTAAAGGAAATCACATATTTTTCTGATACTTGTGGTGGACAGAACAGGAACCAGTTTGTGGCAGCAAGCTTGCTTTATTCACTAAATCTATCTGAAACACTACAAACAATTAACCGTAAGTTCTTTGGGCGTGGACATTCACAGATGGAAAGTGACAGTATTCATTCGTCAATAGAAACTGCAAAGAAATTAACACCAGTTTATGTCCCGAGCATGTGGAGTACTGTTATATCTCTGGCAAGAAGGTGCAAGCCATACATTGTGATTCCCGTGAAGTACAATGACATTTACGATTTTAAAGAATTTGCAAAACTGCACTGTCCGAATATGAAATTCACAAAAAATGGGAAACGGGTCAATTGGCTGAAGTTGAAATGGATACAAATCAGACGTGACAGCCCTAGGAGTGTCTTTGTTAATGAGACGTTTGAAGAGAGCCATTTTGAGGAAATATGGGTTCAGTCATCCACCAGAGCTAAAGGAAGGCCCTTACAGTGGCCAAATAAACTGTCCTCTTTATACAAATCCACGCTGTGTATTTCAGAAAAGAAAAAGAATGACCTCCTCTCTCTGTGTAACAGTGGTCTTATACCTGAAGAGTTTCATGCCTACTACAAAGTTCTACTGTCTAGCAAGGGCCTGAAGGACAAAATTCCTGTACCTGATGAGGACGAAAGTGAAATTGACACTCACAGTGACTGAAATAATATTCTGTTTTTGATTTTTAACCATATACAGACAAATCAAAACACTGATTATCCGGATATTTTCATTGTTACCACAGTTCCAATTATAATTGCTTTGTTATTTAAAAATTTAATATCTGTGATTATATGCAAATTTCATATTCCTGTATACCCAAAACATATGCTAAACTTAAAAGTCTTCATATGATATTTGCCTGTTGAAGGGAAACACATTCTAAACTCTTGCCAGTGTATTGGCTTTATAAAACATTGATAAAATTTGATAATTTGGAAAACAGGATATATTGATGAGATTTTCAAGTGACAAATGACACCTTTATGAACTAGAATTTTTAAAATGCATAAAGGGGCCATTTGAATTTCGCCATATATGGCCATGATAACAAATGATTTCACAAACGTATATACATCAAATGATAGAGTCTTTTGTACCCTTCAAAAGTATATAATCGACAAAAAAAATACAAGCACTTCCTGATTTTAAATACACCCTCAAACCTTTAAATGCGATTTTCTCAAAAGTATGAAAAGTGCACATGGCACCTTTCTGCCCTCACCCGTCAATATGTTCATTTTACAGGCCACATTTTTAGTCAGATACTCATAAAACTTGGTCCAAAATGATACCTTGGACAAGTTCCAAATTTGGTCATGTCAGGTCAAGAAGTAGGTCACTGGCTAAATCTAAGAAAAACCTAGTGTGCCCTCTACAGGCAATATTTTCAGCTCTATATTCTTGAAACTTGGTCAGAATGTATGTCTTGATGAACCCTGGGATAAGTTTGAAATTGAGTCATGTTGGGTTTTAAAGTAGGTCACAGAGCCAAAACTTAGAAAAACCTTGAGTTCAGTCTAAAGGCCAGATTTTTAGCTCACCTGAGCACAAAGTACTCAAGGTGAACTTTTGTGATCAGGCTGTGTCCACTGTGCATTGTCAATCATGTGTCATCCTTTGTTAGTCGTGTGGCCATCAACATTTACCATGTGTGCATTTTACAGGCCACATTTTTAGTCAGATACTCATAAAACTTGGTCCAGAATGATATCTTGGACAAGTTCCAAATTGGGTCATGTCAGGTCAAAAAGTAGGTCACTGGCTAAATCAAAGAAAAACCTAGTATGCACTCTACAGGCAATATTTTCAGCTTTATATTCTTGATACTTGGTCAGAATGTATGTCTTGATGAACACTGGGATAAGTTTGAAATTGAGTCATGTTGGGTTTTAAAGGAGGTCACAGAGCCAAAACTTAGAAAAACCTTAGTTCAATCTTAAGGCCAGATTTTTAGCTCACCTGAGCACGAAGTGAAATTTTGTGATCGTGCTGTGTCTGTCATCCGTCATGCATCACCCATCATGCCTCAGCTGTTGTGCTTCATTCAGGCATCAACATTTACCTTGTATGCACTCTAGAGACCTAATTTTCAATCAGTTACTCATGAACCTTGGTCAGAATCTTTGTCTAGATGATATCTCTGACGAGTTCAAAATTGGGTCACATCATGTCAAAAAGTAGGTCACAGGGTTTAATCTTAGCAAACGCTTGTGTGCACTCTAGAGGCCACATTTACAGCCCAATACTCTTGAAACTTGGTCAATATATTTTTCTTCAAAATATCTCAGATAAGTTCAAATGGGGCTCCGGTCAAAAAGTAGGTCACTTGGCTAAATCTTAGAAAACCCTTGTGTGCACTCGAGGTGACATTTTTGGCCCAATGCTCTTGAACATGTTTGTCTTGATATCTTGGACAAGTTAGAAATTGGGTCAGATCGAGTCAAAAAGTTGGTCACGGGGCTAAATCTTAGCAAAATCTTGTATGCACTCTAGAGGCCACATTTTGGACCTGATGCTCTTGAAAACTGGTCAAAATATTTATCTTGATAATATCTTGGACAAGCTTGAAATTGGGTAAAGTTGGGTCAAAAAGGAGGTCACAGGGCTAAATGTTAAAAAAAACCGGTGTGCACTGTAGAGGCCACATTTTCAGCCGGATACTCTTGAAACTTGGTCAGAATGTTTGTCTTGATATTTTTTCTGAAATTTGGTATGTTTGATAAAAAGAGTAGGTAACAAGGTTAAAAGGTACTCAGTGGTTGTTATTCACTGTCACTGTCAAAAATAGTACATTTCTTTTCATTTTTATGCAGGAGGCAAGTCAAGCTTGTGAGTATGGATCGTGATTCTTAAATTCACGAGTGTATCATACAGTAGCATATGGAAATACCCTTTCAAAACAACACATGTTTATGTAATGGGCATTGATATCGGACAAAATTAAGTTCTGCATAGAAACAAATTTTGAAAAATGTAGACGAGAATCACTGAAACTGGTCACATTTTACATGTTGAGAACAGTCTCTAAAATGGCTTCTTCTTACATGAAGCGGTCTTTGGAAACAGATCATAATTGTAATAATCATCCACCAAATTGTCAAAAAACAAATCCCTTAACTCCCAAGTAGCACATTTCAACATGTTTGGTTGAATTCATATGATTGACTGGAGTATGATTAAACATCGAAACACATGTTGTGCAAATTATGCTTAAAGGTTCAAAAAACTAATTCCTGCACAAATGGCTTCACAACCATGAAAAAGACAATGTCAAAACAAGAAAAAAGTAAAGGTAATTCAAATTTCTAAGTACCACTGTATCTCTTTAAACTTAATATATTGAAAAATGAATTCATGAGAAGAAAATTCTGCTGTAATGTTTTCAAATACAGAAAGCAGTTGTAGTTTAGAGATGGCAGTGTAAGCCTTAATTAGAATGCATGAATGAAAGTTGATTTTGATCAACACAATCTTTCTAGTTCATAAACTGGGTTTTCATTAAGAGCCGGCCGCCGGCCGAATTGACCGCCTCAAAACACTATCTGGCCAGGTCAAACCGCTCAAGTTTTAAAAATAAAAGATGAGAAAAAAACGAAAGTACAACCAAAAACTGCAAATCGAGTGATCCTGGCTAATATCTAATCAAAGCACAATTGTAATTATCCCCCTAGACTACAATTGACCACTGGAAAATGCCGAAGTCATTTGTGTCAATATGAGCATTGTTCGTTTATTCTCGTAAAACGAGTTATAACTATTATTGTTACAACTCGGGAATGGCCGAGTGATGTTCCGAACGATTCTCTGATATTCGACGAATATGGATAAAGTTATGGAAGGGACGGAGTTGAGTTGAAAGGTCAACACATATGCCGTGTAATCCTTACATGTATGATGGACTCGATACTCACGAAAACAGATCATCTAGTTGTATTTAGATTTCAAATGCGGTCAGGTACGATGTATATGTAACTATATTTTCTTCACTCTTTTTATATCGGAATTTCTTTGAGAAAATACGAAACAGATTATCCCGTAAATGTTATTTGCGCAATTGTGACAGTGATTCATTTCGTTCAAAACTAAAGTAGAAATCAGCATAGAATCGCAGATCTTGGCATTTGGTTACACTGGCACTAAGTGCTTTTCTTCACATGTGGCTTGAAATGGAACCGAAAGCAAAGAAGAGAAAAATAGACCCTGGTCCCTCGAAGGGTCAGAAGTTCTTAACTACCTTCTTCAAAGCTTACAATCCAGGTTTGTGCAAAATTTTAAGACAATTATTTAGATCTAATGAAAATAGTAGAGCTTAAAATGGAGCTGAAAATCAATCAGCCTGCTCCTACACTCTCCATGACCACCATTTCAGACCTTATCTGCAACCACATTTAGAGGTCCATGAAAGACGAGTAGTTGATTTTTCCACTTTTATGATCTAAACCCTGGTACATACAAGTATCATTTATCATCTCTAGACAATTCTTATGGGTCTCTAATAAACCATATGTTGTTGGGGCCCATTGGAATTGTTCTGGGACAATTTTCATTTTGGAAAAGGACTAAAGGATATACATTCAATCATATTTTCTCTTTAAGGCTCAGTACAATTATATGCAGCCAGTGTCCCCACAGGTCAGGGATCAAATCTGTGGTTGAAATATTCATTACGGTTCCAATCCATGACCACAATGTGAAACAGGACCATTCCATGGACACAGATTGCTCATTCATCTATTATTCAGAGACAAATGTGGCAAGAGAAACCTTGTCATGTGTCTAGTATTTATTTCCTAGATCTGTTTCATTATATTAATGATAAATCCTCTGATTGGTGAGAGTGATTATTAAAGAGTTCAATATCCATTATTTTCAGGTCTGAGAAGCCATAGTGAAAACTCTGCAACATCTGTCGACAGTCTAGCCCCTGTGAGCCTTAACAGTTCTACACACAGTCCTGTACAATCAACACATGAGTCAATGAATGGCTTAGATACAATCAAATCTCAACCTGACCCTAATGGAATAGATGACGTATCAATAAACACATCCTACTCTGATACTGGTAAAACTAGTTCAGTATCAAGGCCTGATCTATGGACAACAGACCTTTGCAGGGAGATGATTGAGAAATGTTTTGAACCTTGCAAAACAATTCACGTCGTCTTCAGATGCAACCCAATCGATTGCACCAGTATTTCAAGGGACAAAGAAAAGAGAATTCTACCCAAGAGATTTAACCATTGCTGGCTAAAGAAGGAGAACTGGTGGCTTTGTTATGTAGAAGGCGAGGGGATGTTTTGTATCATATGCAGAAAACACCACGTAAAACATCCGCAGAATCAATCGGAAATATTTGCTTCGACTCTGAGTGTGCGGTTCAAAGTAGATGCCATTAAAACACACTGTAACAGCGATATTCATACCTCTGCACAGAAAACTGAAATTCTTCAGAAAGCGTCGATCTTCCACCACAAGATAATCAAGAAAGAAGAGGTCAAAGACATTGTTTTAAAACAAGCATTTTCTACTGCTTACTTCTTGATGAAGTCTTTAATTGCAAATAGACAGTTTATCCCCTTTCTTCAGTTTATAGAAAAGGCTTTCTCTGTAGATTCTTTGAAGTTTTTTGACCATAGATCTTCTGGCTGTCAAACTGAAATCTTCAAGTTACTGGGTGAGACTGTAAAAAGCTGAAATACTACAGAAGGTTAAAAATGCATCTGCTTTTGGCATACTTACTGATGAAGTTGCTGATATTTCAGTTACTGAAAACCTTCTCACCTTCATTCAGTTCTATGACAAAAACATGAATCAAGTTGCTACACATTTCCTTTCATGTCAGAATGTTTTATCGGAATTTGAATGTGCTAATACAGAGGATATTGCTACTCTTCTTTTGAAAGAGATTGAAGAAAATGATGGGCTAAAATTAGGGAGACTCATTGGATTCAGTTCAGATGGCGCATCTGTTATGTTGGGAAAAAAGTCGAGTTGTTGCTAGGCTGAAACATGTAAATCCTGTAATGTTGAATGTACATTGCATATGTCATAGGCTTGCCTTGGCATGTACTAATTCAAATGAGTCTTTATCTTATATTAAGAATCTTGAAGTCTGGCTATGCCAATTATGGCAGTTTTTTGAGAACTCTCCTCAAAGAATGGCTGCCTATCTTAAGATCCAAACAAACATTAAATCCATACAGCTGAACAGAAAAACTGTAAAAAAGGTGGTAAAACGCCTCAAAAAGGCATGCAGAACTTGGTGGTTAAACCTAGAAGCCTCAGTAAAAAGTGTCAAGGATGATTATGAAGCCTTACTTCAAACACTTTCAAAATTTGAGAGATGTTACAGCTGCAGGACTGTTGAAAAAGATGAAGACATTGAAATTCATTGGTGGCATATACATCTTAAACTCAATTATGCCAATGGTTGGAGAACTTTCAAGGAGATTTCAGAAAGGTTCTGTCAGCTTTCCTGCGATTCTTCCAGCAATAAAGATGGCCAGGGACAACCTCAAAAGCCTCTTGAAAGACCAAACACCAATCAATAATCTAAGCCAAGACATAGACAGTTTTACAAATATGTGAGCAGAAATCCAAATGAACAACAAGGATGCCACAGAGCTAATGTCTTTGTTTAAAAACTATACCTCTGCTCTGATAGACAACACTGACAGGAGGTTTGGAGATAGTTCTGAAGTTTTGGCAGCTTTCAGCATATTTGACCCACATTCAATTCCACAAGCTTCAGCCGAATTGAAGGACTATGGAAACCCACAATTAGAAATTCTGAACAACCACTTTTTCCAAAGAAAACCAGGAAAAGTTGGACAGACTCAAATGCCAGTGGCATTGATTGAAATATTATATAAGAGATGTGATTAAGCCAAACATACTAGAGGCAACGAAGTTAGCAGAGAGATGAAAACACCCACAGAATGGCTACTTCTCCAACTACTTGACCATACTGTTCTAAAGGAGCTATATCCAGAACTTCTACATATTGTTGAAGTTATAGTTTCGTTGCCAGTATCAAATGCATGGCCTGAAAGAAGAGCAAGTACACTGAAAGCTTTAAGAACCCGTTTAACCCTTTCCCAAACGGCAAATTTTGGACCAGACCAAATTGAAAGCATTTTGCAGATGACAAATTAACAGTTGCTAAAAAGATGATTTTTCTATATGATAGGGTAGAAAACATTGTGGGAAAAGAAGAAAATGCTGGTTACCAGCATTTTCTCCTTTTCCCATAATGTTTTCAAAAGGCTTCTATTCCTGACCCGTAAAAACCAGGGATTGTTTGGGAAAGGGTTAAGGAATTGCCTTAGTACTGCCATGCTCGAAAGCTTGCTCCATATCAGCATCAATGCCCCTGATCCATGTACCGAGGAGGGAAAGAAGATTGTGAAGTTAGCTGTAAAATCCTGGCTGCAAAAAAAAGCAAGAAGAAAGCTGCCCAAGTACAGGCCTGTACCTATTGGAGCAGAAGTAGCATAGTGGAAGATGCAGGAGTACAAACTGAGCCAATAACTGTTTTAAACGAAGAAAATTTCCAGTCAGCAGTTTATGCTGCAGCGAAGAGTCTGAACTTAGATGATTATAGTGATGATGAAGAGGAAGCTTGGGAAGAAGATGATGATGATGATTATATTTCTAAGGAGTTTGCTGAATGTTCATTGCCTTAATCAAAATGTCGTAGGTGTGACTGCTTCCATGGGTACAGGATTTTTTCCACAATCGCGACTTTCAACAAGCCTATGGGAGAAGGCTTTTAAAAACACGGTGGAAAAAGGAGAAACTGCTGGTAACCAGCATTTTCTTTTCCCAAAATGTTTGCTTTTCTAATGAAGACAAAGTTCATCATTTGATCCACTTTTCTTTTGTCATCTGCAAATGCTTTCAATTTGGGCTAGTATAAAATTTTGCCATGTGGTAAAGTGTTGAAGAAGTTCTGGATACAGCTCCTTCAGAACAGTATGGTTAAGTATTTGGCCATTCTGTTAGTAGATGTTTTTTTTCTCTGATATTCACTTCTTTGGTTATTCTTTAACCATCTTATCCCTGCAGCACAAAACTTTGTTGACTATTCAAGTCTTTGATCGAAAATTTTAAGAATATTGAAACCTTCAAGCAAATTGTGATACTAATAACCATTTGCACACTCAGTCTAGACAAGTATGTTGAGCTGACAGTAAAATTTACAAGTCCTATGCTCTTCTACCGTTGTGTTTTTCTTTCATGTTTGAGTCATGCTCCAGCAAACCTGCCTTATTGACATATCAACCAATGTAGACTACACACTGACACAGACTGCTAAGAGTCTTCACAGGCCAATACAATATTAGGAAAGGTCTGACTAACTGACTTACTAAGCCAGCCGTCATGAAAGGTCTGCAAACTTGTATATAATGCTCTTGGTCTATACTGATTACAATGTCACTAAGTCAGGTTTTGCTGGAGCATGGCTCATTATAAAAATATGCCTTTCTTCAGAGTTTTAAAATGCACTCTTTCCTTATATGTAAGCATTTTACTGCCATTAATTTTGAGATATTGATGAGAATAAATGTAAATGTTTTACCTACATATGCTCATAAAAGTATGTTAACAAGGCTCAAAATTAAGTCTAGGAGAGCTCATATGAGGCACCTATACATGCCAATAATTTATTGTCTGGACCCCCAGACATGGGGGCACTGCCCCCATGACCCCCCTGCCTTTTACTTTATAATTTTAGCCTTCTACTCTAAACTTTAATGAAAACCCTGCATAAATTGAAACTGGGATATATATGAAGATGAAAAAGGTAAAAACATCTAATTCAGATCAGTGTTTTTGTGGTTATGCACCATTTGATAGTGCATGGACAAAAATGCCCTACCACCCAAAAGCACCAACGAAACGAAGAGTGATCACAATTTCCTTTACCCTAGTAACAGATAACACCAAAATGTACCTATGACATCCAGCGATCCTTAAGTAGTGGTGCTTTTGGGTGGGTTGGGCATTTTTGTGTTGTCGCCGGTAATCGAGGCGTTGCATTCCTTGTGTTTCTTTATATACAGGGGAATATTTTTTTCTTATTTAATCATATTTTTTCATAATAGAATGTCAAATTCCTGTGGTCAGATTGACGCTTCGGCATATATTTTTGAGCGTCAAAAACGGGTCATTTCGGATTTCCAAGCGTCAAAACCTGGGGTCCCGGGTCAAATGAGAACCCTGCTAACATATTCTATTATCATGATCATAAAATATAAAGATATTAAGATTCAGGATTTCTGTTGTCAATATATCTGACAAAATGTTAGTGTAGACAAAATCAAACTGCATGCTCTGTGTAGTCTGATCTTGGCCTGCACTGTTGGCAAAGGCAACTATAATTGAACTGTGCTCTGTGAAAAGAGGGCTTAATGCATCTGCGAAAATTATCGACCCATATCAGTCTGCGCAGTCCACGCAGGCTTACCTTGGCCGAAACTTTTTGCTATTGGTCAATTTTGTGTATGTCCAATGACCAGTCTACCTCATGATCACCTAGGTTATTAAAAAAAGTAGCTATTATTGATCCATAATTATGTGATGGCTTGATTGATATAATGCATCACGGAGATATATCAAGCCCCCTTTTGTCAGAGCATGGCTCAATTGTTTTTGAAATTCAATGTGTCAAATGACCAATTGACCTCATTATCCCTTTACTACAAAATGCCAAGTTTTAACAACCCTGAGGAGGAAGGCTTTAGAAAACTGTGACAAAAGAATAAAGACTGGTAACAAACAATTTTATCTTTTTCACCTAATAATTTTACCCTTCCAAATAAAGATTCCATTCTTTGAGACCCATTTAATTTGTCCCAGCAAACATTTCAATTTGGACCAGCCTAGAGTTTTGTCATCTGGTAATGAGTTATCCTCAAAAGAGTTGTTTCAACTGCAGCAAGAAAAAGTCAACTCACATCTTTCATGTCTTTGATCTTGTTCTCCAGAGTTCACTTTTTTGTCTGCAATGTGCGAGTTCATCTTGTACATGTATGTAGCTGCTTTAGTTTATATTGGAAGTGTGATGTCAAGTGTTGTTTCTCTAAAACATCTGTTTCAACTGTAGCAAGAAAAAGTCTGATGTCAACTTTTGTTTCTCTAATCTCAGACTCGCCTTTTTCTGATACCAGGATCTTCTTTTGTTACTCCAGAGCTTCTTGTTCCTTCAAAATATAATCATCATGTTTCTCCTAAATACATGTAAATGCAACTGTCCCTTTTTCATATTGTCTTCCACAGCTTCAACTCCAAGGTACTGTTTTGCTACCTATTTGTATGTTTTTGTGCATGAATTATCTTCACTTTTCAAAAACATTCAAATTAATGAAATTTGTAATTAATTTTTAATAAATCTAATGATCCTTCTGAATTTGCTTAAGTACATAATTATTTTAGTTTTAATCAAAGACAGATACAGTGTTTTGCTCGAATTTTATCTACCATGCTTGGTGACCCAGTTTCGATTCATTTTGTAATCACCCCTGGGTTATTTCGCTGGCGTTTCCTCGTTCTCATGAATTATTCATGAAGCATTTTGATTGGTGATCTCAGTTTTTCTT
Organism: Hippopus hippopus; assembly: GCA_946811185.2. Lineage (NCBI taxonomy): Eukaryota > Metazoa > Mollusca > Bivalvia > Cardiida > Cardiidae > Hippopus > Hippopus hippopus. Next base: position 29,358,758 of record OX328103.1, read on the forward strand.
TGAGAAAATTTAAACTATTTTTATCACAAATATGCCATCATTTCAATCTTTTACTTGTCGGTATCCAATCACATCATTCGTTGCAAATCAAGCTTAGCGATACTTTAAATATGGCGGCACCCATCAACACCACAATCAAGAAGCCTTTTAAGAGATTTTCGTCGTAACACCAAAAGATTGTCAGTTAAAATCGTACACAAAGATCGATAGTGTCATCCCTGTATTGCAGAATGGCATATCTCACAGGAAACAAGCACGCCAACGGCCGCCATATTTGTTGACAACCTCGGGTTTTTTCCAGGATTATTTTTAGTAGCAGAAAAAATGAAATTATCCTCACTACAAAAGAGTATCATTATGTTATTGACCTTTCAATTGGCTATTAGGGTACTTCCCAACCATATGAATATTCATAAGAAATGACGATTTGCTAGTTAATTTTCCCAGGGGTGATGCATGGAGAGTAACGTAATCCTTCAAACCTGGGTTCCGAGGATGTTTATCATCTATGTGTAACACACAATTATACAACTGCACCTTTCACACAATTTTTGGTCTCAAAAGTGAGTTTTTCACCTTTTTTTTTCTTCTGTAGTAGTGGGACTTTTTCACCAAATTTTACGTTTTGACTCTGGGACGTTATAACTGGGACGTTTTGACTATGGCCGAGATGGGAAGTTATGTCTTTATGACTAGGACGTTTTGACTGGTCTCCCTAATCAGCGTCAGGAAATGTCACGCACTGTCAGGAAGTGTCATTAGCCCAAATATTCCATTTTTCATTTAGTTTTTGTAATAATAATGGAATATATAACATATTCTATCAAAATAGCATATATTAGAGTGTAATTTAACTCAATATGGGATAAAACTTCCTGCCGACTCAGCGTCACGAAATATGGCGGATAAATTTAAAAGCGTTAGGGAATAAAACAATTACAACAAATAAGTATTATCATGAATTATGACATTAAAAGTTTATCGTATTAAAGTAATTCATAGGTAGACAAGCAAAATCATTATACACTCTTAACAACTGGTTGGCAAGGCTAGAGAAAAACCATGTATACACATATTTACACATATTCTTGCATTATCAGAGGTGCAAAAGGGGCTGATGTTGAATGTACATCCTGGACCTCGCTGGAAGGAGTACAGTAGCCTACACATATAGATCTAGGCCCCCACTCTCTGAGCTGGTCAGGATGACCAGCCCGCAAAGCTCAGTTGGTAGAGTGTAACAATCGTGAAGGTGATGTTTTGGGTCAGTTGAGGGTGTGGGTTCGATTCCCATGGCTGGTCATCTAAAATTAATAATGTTCTTTCAGATGAGACGTTAAACTGAGGTCCCCTGTGACGGTGCTATCATTTATCTAACAATCCATGCCCATTTTATTAGCTGTCATTGGAAATTTTGTCGCATAGAGCCGTTTGAAAAGATGCCGGTAAAATCGTATTCATTCCAGATACTTTTAAAGAAGGCTGCTGCGGGAGTATAGCGGAGAAACAATCAAAAAATAACATCGGAGCTAGACCCCGAATCGGGAGTAGGGAGACCCCGTTTTGACTGTAAACTTGGTTAATGCTCGGAACTGAAAATACGGGAAGGAAAGCAAAATAAGTTATAACTAGCATTTTTGCCAAGTAACTTAGATCATCCAGAAATACAATCTCAAATGCAAACTTAAAAATAACCAAGACATTTAGAGAACTCACTTTTCACCAAGTCAACATGGCTTCCGTATTCGTATTTACCCGCTTAGCTGGTACCCGTTATGTCTCCCGGATTGGGGTCAAAACGGCCCGGTACTAAAACGGCCCAGTGCCGAAACGGCCCGGTACCAAAAGGGCCCACTTTTTTTGTCGTTTATTAAAAACCCATTGAAGAACCGTCATTTGGATCACACAGTTACTTTTATAAAATTCACTTATTGAGTTTTATAAAATTTACTCATAAACTGAACTTTGATCATGTGAATCGAGCGAGATGGTCTCCTGCTACGAATTTATTGATAGATTGATTGTATAGTATTTAACGCCGTTTTCAACATTATTTCAGTTATATCGCGGCAGTGCACCTATCCATGCTTTCCTGGAGTCTCTTTTACCAGTACTCCGCATAATTTTCTTCCCAAGCCACTGGCTGCTTTCTCACATAATCATTGTCGAAACAATGGTCAGCGGTGGGAGAGGAATGAATCCTGTCGCAGTGACTATCATCAATCCTCGGAAAGAAATTGGCCGAGCCAGGGGTCGTAGCCAGGGATCGAACCCTGGATCCCGTGTTCTCAAGTCCTGAACGCTACCGACTGAGCTACCGGGGCTCGGCACGAATTTATTGAAACATGTACAGAGATGTATCCTTTCTAGAAAGTTTGGAGCTGTCTTTTTCAACATTAGTAATTTGAGCATAACTGAGGTAAAAAGAGTGTAGGAAAGCAAACCACAACGTATACATTTTTAGAAGAATTCCAGTTAATCATGAGAAAATAACGTGGGGCGGGGAGACAAATGAACTCACATTAAACCATCGGATAGGAATGCAGAGTACAACCCACACAAGCATGGAGAATCGAGGCCCAAGCTCCATAAATAAAATTCATTATTTGAAAATAGATAAGACTAAAGAAAGTTATAAAATTCACTCTGTCAAAATTGGTGGAAATAACACAGTAATTTGTAGTTCAAAAGTGGGCCGTGTTGGTACCCATATTGGGCCGTTTCGGTAAAGTGGGCCGTTTTGGAAGTTGGCCGTTTTGACCCTATCCCATGTCTCCCCTAGTCCTCCTATAGACGTTTGTTGATACGCAGGCGGGTTAGTCTAAATTACATTTAGCGAGAGGAGGTGGGTGCGATGTGGAAGGGCTTAACGACGTATATTAAAAATTTTCTTACGAAATTTTTCACTCTCCATGTGAAATATGACGGTTATATTTAATCAGTACCGAAAATAAGTGGGAAACCGTTATCAGATTTGCATAACATGGCGGGGTTTAATGACCACCTCTCACTGTTAACCCTTTACCGCGCAATTCCGACTTTCAACAACCCTGGGAAAGAGGCCTTTTGATAAATGCACGTCCATTCTAAATCATTATAATCGTTAAAGTGACCAAACGTACCCACAACAAATTAAAGTTTTCACAACATGCATCTGTTAAAAATACGGCAAACTATTTAATTGATCACTTACGACAAAACTTACTGATTTTCACTCAAACAGGTATTAGAGGTGTTAATTAACTCTTTATCGGACAACAAAACATTTGATCCCTCTATTTTGAAAATATTTGCTGCCGACAAATTAAAGGTTGCTCTTTTGATGAGACTTGTCTTTGAAACGGTAGAAAACATCGTAGAAAAATGAGAAAAGTTTTCAAAAGTCTCCTCCTCCAAGGTCGTTAAAGCACGGGATTGTGTGGTAAAGGGTTAAATTGTAAATACTTTTGTTATATTGTTTACTATCATATTGACATGTCATCCTGAAATAAAATGTCTTAGAAAGTTATGCTTTTTTCCCCCCTGTTTATTAATTTTATGTTGTCGACAGCAAGCAGTGTATTTTTTTTTAATGCTGTGACTGAACATGGAATTGCGAGCACATCTGCGCTTTTTTTATTTCTAGATTTCTCATAAATGAGCATTATTCGAAGTAATTTTTTCTTGTTACGTTGGCGATTTAGTTCGAAATGTAAGAGAGTTGGGGAAAAACTTGGATTGCTGAAATTAGACTGAAAAACACCAGCTAGAATATAACTTAAATAAACCCTCCTTCTTCATGTATTTGACGCCATTTTCTGGTTTGTTTGTTGGGCGTAGCAACCAAAATACCGCGTTACTAAGGTCGGCGTGCCAAACTCTCATTTGCAGAAAGGTCAAATACCCAGGTTGTTCTATCATGACAGTATCCCTATTATACTTTATTATGTATCTTAGAGATTTGATATACGACCAGACTTTTGATACTAATGAGATTATTTCCATGGATTAAAAGTTATTAAGATAAAGATTTAAAATTAGAAAACATACATGTCCTATTTCCTTTTACTCTTCAGCTCTTAGATTCAAATGTGTGGTGATTAATGCCATATCAAATGTATTGTGTGGCGACAACTCACATATTCATGTTTCTTTGCAATTCTCAAACCGGTTCATGACGTATCATATCATATAGAAGGCTTTTAAAAACATTGTACGAAAATGTTTAAATGCTGATAACCCACATTTTCTCCTTTTCTCGCAGTGTTTTTGACTCTTTAAAGACGAATTCCATCGTTTAGGCCACCTTTTATTTGTTTCAAGAAAATGATTTAAATTAACAAGTTTAACGTATTACAGTACAAATAAGACTTCTAACGACCTTGCAGTTGATTGTTTAGAAAAAAATTATGGAAATGAGCGCACTAGTTTTAATTGGTCGGCTTCAGCCGGCCGATTAGTGAGACAACACATTTCAGAAACCCGTCCGCTGAGGGCAAACTGATGTAACTGCAACTCGTAACAGCTTTTACTTACAGTGGTTTATTGTTTATACCTATTGTGGTGCCCTTATTACAAAAAAAAAAATATTTTAACCCAGTTAAGCGCAAGAATAGTAACTAGTAGTAAACAGGCTGTCAAGTAATCTAGCTCACATTATCTCCCGCTAGATGGCATTCTACAAATACACATCATCTAATTTGGGCATTCTGGGTACAGAACCGGACTACTTTTCAAAACAACCGTTACTTTGAATTTCAAAATGAAATAAACGTTTACTCAATAAAACGCTTACTGGCGCGATTCATTCAGCTATGATCTGCTAGCATGTAACCTATGCATAGGCCATTGATTAAAACAGCCCCTACATGCTTGGGTAATAGGCTAATAGCTTCGGTATAAGCCCTACTTTTCCCAGGTATACGGGGATGGGTGATGCGTCATAGCAGAGAGGCATTCGGCATACCTCGGGTGATGGGAGCCATCATATCCCTCGGCTGTATCTGGTGGATTAATATGCACCAGATCGATACATACCCGGAAATACGCCGGTTTACCGTTCTGAAAATTGTAAGGCTCCTCTTAAAAAAAGAAAACTTGAGTTTCAATTTTCTATAGAAATCTTTCTAACTATGTTTCAGTTGAGTTAGCAAACAGTTCGTACATTCATTATTTATCAATTCCGATTAAAGTTTTCACCGACAGCTAAACATACGTGAATAACTTCATCGAGGTTGTTTATGTCGTTGCTAAACGACTGACAGTGGCGCGCCATGTATATAAGATCACGTGATTCGCAGTTCAAATGGAAACGACCGTTATACGGACGAGGTTAGATGTAGGTATGGAATCGGCCGAGTTGTGACGAGTGAGCAGAGAGGTCGAATCTTCGAAGAATATGACATGCGCAGACAACGATCTGGCTCATATGTTAACTTTTCAGGTATGTAATAAACGGCCTTTACAGTTTGTTCAGCGTTGAATTATGTCATAATGCTAGTATTATCAAAATCTCTGGTCAGCAAAAACTGGAACTTTCGTGGCAGTTTACTTTCATCGCTGTTATAAGAAATGGGGTCAGTGATAAAGCAGGAACTTTATGAATGAAACGAGAACAAAACAAGTGTATCAGATGATGTAAGCACATCTTGTAGTCGTCTGCTGTCCATATTATTCGGCAAACTTCAAGTAATCCGTTGATCAAGTTTTACGTAGTCACGGGATCGGCCGAATTGTGATGAGTGCTGTCCGTAAATGTAGTAGGTGTTGAAAAGATGATAGGTCATTTTGGCCTTAAGCACGCGTTGTCTGCGCATGTTATATTCTTCGAAGATTCGACCTGTCTGCTATGACGCATCACCCATCCCCGTATACTTGGGAAAAGTAGGGCCGTAGACTCACTAACTCATCGGTAAATATCGCATAACATCGACGTTTTCGTAAAGGCTATTCGGCCAAACTCGGCAGCTCCCGTCTTTTAATATGAGAGTTAGGAGCCGCAGACCTTAGAGGAGTACTGGTAGAGGATATCGATTTGCGTTTTCTTACATATGTTGTGGGACAGTAACATAATAAAAATAGTCTGCTAAAAAATTGTGAATCTCTATTTAATATCAAACTTAATGTGCTCTTATAAATCTTTTATAACGGAAACTTATATTGCATTTGAGCATATCTAAAGCAATATTCATAATTATGTTACGGTTTGATTTGAATCCATATCTAGTCATACGATATAAGCACAAGGTCGGTAACGTAATTCCCTCCAAACTGTGGGATACAGACTTTTTTAACCAAATTTATTTTTCTGGCACAACTCCTCCGTTAAAGTTGGCCTAGAAATCAAAGTATGAAGCATATCGAATATTTCGAAAGCAATGCAGAATGCCTTGGCTTGAAAAAGATCTAGTAAGGCAGGCATAAGAGACATAGGCCATTACGTCGGACAAGGTTTTTGGCCATTTTAGAGACTTTGAAAGCAACATTTTCAATTAATGCATTAAGATATATCCATAAATTTTGTTTCCTAATTAGATCCGATCTAGCTCAACTGAAAAATACCAATAACCACCAAAACGAAACCTTCCTTCGAGTTTTAGGGTCGTGTGACGTGATTTTTCATTATTGCTTAACTTAACTCGTTTTAGCTGGTAGACTATTCTTTAAAGAGACATCAAGAATTGTAAACAATTTGAAAACTAGAGCTGTCACTGAATGTGACTTAATACCTCCGCCAGCGCTTTGACAGAAACAGGCAATTACTAGTATTTTGTACACAGACGGACACACAGACGGACACACGGACAGACAGGCTGATTCCAGTATACCCCCGAATGCATTCGTTTTGCGGGGGTATAAAGATATACGCCATGATCTGAGTTTTGTAGAGGAATATGGCGTTTTGCCAAAGAAGTTGGACTGTGAGACGTTTAATGGTGAAGAATTGTCGTTGGTTTTAGATACTGAACTTGAAGGGAGTGACGAGTTGATATAAAAACTTACCAAGAGCGACATACAAAGAATAATGCCGTTCAAGAGGTATTAAACATTTGTGACTCATCATTTATATAGGATAAGTCATATCACGCGATGAAATTCTCACAGACGCCAAGAAAATCTCATATTACTGCATGTCATGAAGAAATATATTTTCAATTCTGTGTCGACCGCACTCCCGGAATGCCTCCATGATCATATCTGTACTCTAAAGACGAACTAACCATAGACATCAAATGGCTACCCGGTTTACGCTGTGGAGAAACGAGTAAAAGCAGATTTATAAAGTGAATCTTTCTGGTGACAGGGCTAAAGTAAGTCACGTTTCTCAATGATATCTCACAGTGAAGCTTACAACATTGGCCATTGTGAAATGCGATGAAAATTATTCAGATATTGAAAAATCACCGTCTCCACTTTTTTCTGATAAAGCAAAAATAAACTCGGAAAAACGTGGTTCAGTGAAGAGAAGAATTGTAAATTGGAGATATATTGGCGGAGATAAGAAATTTTTACAAATTCTGTTGGGCCTAAACAGCAGTATAGGAAAGTATGCATGCATGTCTATGGTGCGAAGTATCCAAAGATGAGCGTGGAAATATTTCCAAAACAGCAGACTTTTACTGTTCGGAAGAGCAAATCAGAACTCCTCATGAACTAAGGCAGCTGGCTTCAGAAAGTTCCGGGTTGAAATACGGCGTTAAAAAAACTCCTGAACAGTGAAATAGACTATTTTCTTCCTAATGAGCTACACCTTATGTTGCGGATAATGGACGGCTTGTTGAGAAATGTTATAAACGATGCCAAATCAAAAGAGGCCTATTTATAAAAAAGTCCATAATCGACATATAGACACTTGAATCTGTTCGTAAAAAACATACAGTCATGTGGGGTAACGTTCAATACATGGACTTCGAAAACAAGGCACTGGAGTGTACTTCACTGATAGGAAATGACACGAAGGAAGTATTGACCAATCTTCAGGAGAAAGTACTTTTCTGTCTGTGTAAAATATCAGTGGATTTCCTTTGGTAAACTTCACAAAGAAACTAATACTTTTCGAAAGAAATTGTATTTGCACAAGCCAAACAGTTCTTGACCGAATTCTTGGAGACAGGCAAAATGGAACGAGGGGGATATCGTTCGAAGAAAATGACTCCCTACTTACATATACTCTGATATCACGTACCACATTTTCTAAGCAGATACGGATGGTTGTCCAAATAAATTTTCGGGCCGGGGTGTGGAAAAAAACAACCTTATCGTGAAAAGAATCGTATTACACAGACTAATAATTTAGACCCTGCAACAGACTCACTGTTAGTTTGAAAAAGAATGGAGAGTGGGCATACATTTCAAAAAAAGAGAGAAAAAGAGAAAGTACCAGAAACAAGATGGATGTTACTGGACCAGAGGAATACCTCAGCTTCGAAGGGCAAAATTCCAGAAAATCAATTAGGAGATAAAGACTGAAAATAACAAACATTTTCGGAATCTTGACACACGCAGTTATGAAAATATGAATGTCCCAGCTCTACAAAACTTTATAAGAAACTTTTGAGTATCAAGACGCTGGAAAAGCAGAGAGAAACTGTAAGAATTTGTGAGAAAAATAAGACAATCAGATACACTGTAGAAAACTCAAATTTCGGATTTCTGTCTAATTCAGTGTAAAAGATAGATTTGCTATTGTGATCTTTGAGTTTTATTAGATTGTGACTTTGAATTCATTAATTTTTCAGCAGATTAGGAAAAACAATAGAATGAATATTTTTTCAGACATTTGAATTAACTCGAAGTCCTGAGTAATTCACAAATGGGCTGTATTTGGTCAATTTATTAACGATTTGTAATGGTTAAAAACCCGAAGAAAGCCGTCCTTAGCCTACATCACTTTCCTGCAGCCATTTGGCAGTCGAATCATTTAACGTCGCTGGAATCATTTGTACAATCATATTTTACTCAGCAAATAATTACAAAGTTTTGCAATGTCCTAGAGTAACAAATGTAACTGACAAAATGGATAAGAACGAAAGCAAAGCTTATATGGTTCTTCCCCAAATTCCAGGTACACGGTTAAATGATAAATATATCATTCATGACATAGCTCCATTAACAACAACAAAAAAAAAAAAAAAAATAATAATAATGACAATTTGATTCATGGTGAGGAAAAGCATTGACAAAAATTAGCAGACTGGCGTGGAGCATTTTTGAGTAAAGCACTACAGTTTTGAGTTATTTTTTCACAAGTTAATGAGTTCCTCCATAAACATCACAGATCAGTAGATATTAGCTGCTATAGATAAAAGAACATTTTTTAAAATATTGGGATAAAAGCAGCTGTGTCAATTAGAACGAGTTTTGAAAGCCAGGAGTTCCACAATCAGTGAAAGAAAATTATACTGTAATAAGTACATGTAATGCTATGACCAATTTGAGTATGAACTGCTGCGAGTATTCTTTCATAATCAGGTAAATTAAGATCTTCATCAGCAAATGAAATTACTTAAAAGTAACTCTTGATATTGTACCTATACTTTTCTCTAAAGTATCTCTTAAGTCTCGGTAAAAGGGACATTCGAAGAAGTAATGCCGAGTTGATTCAACGAAGCCGCATGTACAAAGAGGCGATTGGACTAGATCTTTCAATCATTAAGACAGCTGAGTTTATTACGTAACCAATTATGTATGATCTGATCTGCATTTCTTTAAAGAGCTTATTTCGGCTAGGTTTATCTAGATTTAAACGCTTTTTAAAATCAGCCGATTTGATCGGCATTTTACGTTTTATCATTGCATAAAATGTGCCTTTCCAGGCCTTTATAAGCATGTATTGACGGATAAAAACCGGGGCGTTAACTAACGGGAGAAACGTGTATAAATCAGTAAATTCACCCGGGCCTACATTGAAAACTATGTTTTTTCTTGTTAGAACTTCGCTAAACTCCGACAACAAAGTGTAGGAACTTGTACCATATTAGATCTTCTTTATGGCTTGTCATTGAAGATATTGGTACACCACAAACACATTTTTGCAGAGAATCCGAGTCTAATCGAGATCTGAACAAAAAATCAGTCGTGAAATGTCTAATCGAGATCTGAACAAAAAACTACTCGTGAAATGACTGCATACTACACCAACTACATCCCACCCAATCTTTAACGTGATTGGTAAATCATTCGCTTGATATAGATTTATCCCTTGGACGTCTTTCAGTTACAGAAATTCATACACACTCATTTATCCTAGTTGTAATCATCCAAACCTATGCAAGTTTATCCTACAAAAGTCCACTTTGTATTAAAAATCATGAAAAGTGAATTTACACCGAGAGAATCAAAATCGGCATATATGACTAACGGCCCTTCGCTGCCCGTAACAAAAACTTTTTCGCCGACTTCCGGTTTTGACCCATTGAGCTCCAGTACATTTGAATTGAAATTCGCTTATTTGAATTTCTATGGAAATATTTTTGCTATCGTTGCAAATTATTGCTAAAATACTTTAACATTAATGCAATAAATGCAATATTAGCATTAATTCACGTTTTTTCGATCGTTAACATTCGCAGAGGCCCTCGAAATTCACTGCTCACAAATATTAAAGAATCACCTATATAGCTTATCCCTAGCTGGTCCTATTGAAAGCAGATTGACTACAACGACATGAAAACTGTTCAAATGTGTATTTCAAAGCAGATACGGGTGATTGTAAGCAAACCCCAAAGAATAAATGGATAAATTACGATAAAGTGAAAATCAACATTTTAGATTTTTGGCCTGAATATTGACCACAACATCTAATTCAACTTTAATTCATTTTTAAAGTAAAATTGGTCCTGCCTTAGTAGTGTGTGTACACGTGTCCACCGTGTTTCAAAATGCAGTCATGACATCTCCTAGACATCCTGGTTATTAGTTTCAAATGAATTGCTGTGGCATGGCCTGCCACTCCAGGATAATGTCATGTATTAGGTCCTGCAGGGTGACTGGCCGGGGCTGCCGCCGAGAAATCTGTCTGTAAAGATAACTCCTAACATGTTCTTTCAGATTTAAATATGGGGAACATGCCGGCCGATCCATCACTTTACACTCACGATCAAGGTAGTCCATGGTTAGTCTTGCAGTATGCGAACGTGCATTAACTTGCATTTAAACAGAACCGTCACCTATAGCAACAGCAAATGTCTCACAATTGGATCGAGGTTTTCAGCCCTGTAGCGCACTGCTGTCAGAGTACCTTTTTTCATAATGTAAAGCTCGTCGTGACCCGTCAAACAAATTCAGCCCCACACCATAATCAACTTTCACAAAGTTGCACTCAGCGAATCGCTAATCACGCCTCTTCCATAGCCGTACACGTCGATCGCAAGCTGAAAGGCGAACTCTACCCTCATTTGTAAAAAGTACGGAACCCCAGTCTTGTAATCTGCAATAACGGTGTTCTTGGGCAAATTCAAGTAGAGCTCTTCGATGTTCCGGGGTCAAAGATGGACCTACGTCCGGGCGTCTTGCATTCATTCAATCTTCTTTGAGCCTATTACGTATCGTTTGTGTGCATACACGACGCCCTGTTGCAATCTCAAACTCATTTTGGAGTCGTGTTGCAGTGCTTTGACGATTTCGAAGGCACATAATTGTCCGTATATAGTGATCCTGAGCAGCCGTTGTGCACCAACTGTGCCCTTGCCCTGGTCGCCTGGTATACTGCCCAATCTCTTAATACCTCCTCTGCAGTCTTGCGACTGCACACTGAGATACACCAAGCACATTAGCAACTTGACGCTGTAAAAAATTCATTTCAAAACCTCAGTGGGATCCAAATGACGTTTTTCAGCTTTACATCCAACCAGTTTGGAATACAGAGCAGCAATGTATAACCAGTTTCATTTTGAGCATGTCTAGAGCAATACGAAAAATGGCAAAATGCATGCATTGTGCTCTTTTTATAGGGTACATGGTTTTCACACAACATTGCTTTGCCTTGTCGAAACTAAACTTTCACAGTAAACCCATGTATACATAACATGAAGACACTTCAAAATTACTTATATACTAATTGGATTAGCTTCTTGTTCAATATATAAAACGTTAGAGTCTGTTAAAAAAATTTGATCCTTTAATTTTTGTGAGCAGTGTACTTTAACACCCTCATGCTTCGCACTCAGGCGTTAAACCATTTTTCAGGCCTCTGTGAATGTTATAGCGACCTCAAAAACGTAAATTAACCCTATATTCGATGAAGAGTCCCGATTATTAATCACAGCCGGCAAGAATGAGTTATTGTACAAGCTGGTTCTGCAAGCGATTGTTTCAAAGTAATTCGGTCCACGAAAATTATAAGATGATGAATCCTCAACTGTTTGAGGTACAAGAGCATTAAGATAGTTAGCAGAAAGTTCGTTGAACATTTTATTAAAAAGAATCAGTTTGTGTTGTCGCCTTCTTTAAGTTTCCCATCCAGTTTCTGGGTAAAAATCACGGATACCAACAAGTTTGGTGCAGCCTGTAACTATGCGAGCTGCTTCGTTTTGAACTTTATCCAATTGATTTTTTAGGCCCCTAGAGAGATTGTCCCATACAACATCATCATATTCAAGGATAGACCTGATGAAAAATAAATAATTCAAAGAGAAATGGACGATCAAGGCACGTTCTTAGATGATTATAATCCTTTTCTATGCCTTTTCGATCGATTTCCTAATATTTGATACCCCAAGACTCACCATTAGAGAGAAATATTCCCAAGTGTTTATGGCTGGTAACAGACGGTAGTTCGATATTTGATATAAAAAGACCTAGATGGGTAGGCTTAGAACGTTTGCGAGATATTATTCAAGATTCAGACTTAGATGGATTAAACCTGACCAGCCAATTTTGAGCCCACTGACTAATTCTGTCGATGTCAGATTGTAAAACTGTTCCTACGTAATCCGGATCATCTTCAACCATTGATAAGCTGGTATCATCTGCAAACCGGTTAATATTCTCCTGAATGTCAATTATCATTGACATAAACTAAAAACAAAAGAGGTCCAAGTATAGATCCTTGAGGGACACCGAATTGTACACGACATAAGGTTGAAACTCCGCCAGGCAAAATAACTCCGAAAGCGATTAGAAAGACAATTAGAGAATCCGGATAATAACTTTCCCTGCTTCTTTAGCTTGAAGAGTAAACCTTCATGGCAAAATTTGTCGAATGGCTTGCTTATATCGAAGAATAAAACTCTAAATTCCAAACCATCATCTAAAGCTTTACATGTATATGTGATTATAGAGATAGGTAACTTGGTAAACGGTTGAAACACTAGACATGAAACCAGACTGCCAAGGTGTAAAGAAATTAATGTCTTTCACATAATTGTTATGCTTGATTCTACCTAAAACCTTTTCAATATCATTAAGTAATGAAATAGGCGTCTAGTTGGAAGGAAGAGATTAATCACAAGATTTGAATACTGGACACACATTGGATATTTTCCGTGAGGATCATACAGCGCTCTGGTGTTTAAAGATGAATTAAACAGATCACACAGCTGAGGTGCTAGCTGGCCAACAGTTCCAGTAAGAATCCTATTATTTATGCCATAAGGTCTTGAAGCCCTACCTATTTTGAGTGTTTTAAGAACGTCAAGTACTTCAGACGGCATAACGTTCATTGATGATGGTCATCTGGAATAATACTGAAATCATCCATGCATGACTGGTTGGCAAAATGATATTTCAATAAATTTATCTTAGAACTCGTCTTCTTCGGTAATCATCGAGTCCTTGGAAGTATCACAGAGAGAGGGTAGATGTTGAAGAATGAGAACACATGAGCGATTTTAGTGCTTTCCACCAAGATTTCAAGCGATTACAGAGTTTCAGATCTTAGTTTCAAAGACATCCGTTCAAAACGTTGTTCTTTACTTTGTCGGATGATACAATTACTTCATTTCTAGAAGACCTAAATTTTGACCAATGACTGACATCGTTTGACTTGTTCGCTTTCCGATATATAATCTCTTACAACGACGTATTTTCTTTTTAATTTCACATGTAAACCACGGAGGTTCTGGGGGATAAACACCTAACATTTTTGCTGGGAATTATCTACATAATTGTCAATATTACTATCATACGTTGAGATCCAATTGAAAATTGCGACGTTATGTCTAAGCTGATTACAAATAAAATTCATTGTTTATGTAATTGGCTTACACAGATTTTTAATCGGCATATCATTTGTACATATCAAATGACACAGACGCGTCTGTTTATTGATATATGAGGACCTATTTTTCTTGAAACTGAGGAGTGATTCGTCATCACGGGAGGTCAGTTTGACGCTTGGCATAAGAAGGTGAGACCTGAAAGGTCATCACCTTCTAAAAACCATTGTAACTTGATACAGTTGGTACTGACCATACTTTACTAACGTGATTTGAAAATATTGCCACATGATCTAGCTGATGATCTAAATATGTCATGGTGTCTGTTAGTAAAACTGCCTGTTGTTAAGGATTTTAGCGGGTGGGGTAAATGGCGTTCAGCAAATACATGTAAGTGCCCCATTCGGCAAACCTCGGGTGATCCGTTGATCAAGTCTCTCGGCTGTATCATGTAGCTTGATATGCCCCTACACGGTACATTTCTTCGCCGGAAGTACACCGCTTCACCGTTTTAAAAGTTGAAACACCCCACTTAGTAAGCTAACACTAGTCAAAATTTTCCGTGAGAATATTTCTGAATACGTTTCCGATGACAAATGGTTTGTAAATTTCTTAACTCGATAACGTTAGCATTTTTCAGCTCCAGGTTGCTTATCACCGGGGCTATAGTTGCCGCTGCTAATCGATTTACAGGGCGCTGCCATGTTTAAGATCGTGTAACTGGCAGTATTTCAACATGGAAACCCCTTGATACGGACGAGGTCAGATGTAGGTACGGAATCGGCCGAATTGTGACTTGTGATATGTGCCCATTACATCGTTTTCACCTTCAAGATACTTCTTTCCCTTCAGAAATTGTATTTTGGGAATAAAAGCTGACTATAGAAGACCAATGTCTGATTGAAGGTAGTAGACATTTATGGGCGGACACGAATGTAGAGATGGACAGCAGAAAGCAGAGAAAACATGGGGATTGTCTTAACACATTCATATGTGACCCGTCACGCCTAAAGGGACCATTTGGGAACTGCAGAAAATGTCGACAGTACAGTCCGCGTAGTCTAACCAGGGTCAAAACTTTTCGCTTTTGGCAGATTTTCTATGTTATAATACCTAAAAATATCTACCCGGGTCGACCTGCACTGGCTTCGATCTCTTCTTTATTTGTTTGCTTGATTTATGGAGTTCAATGATGGGCCCTTTATGCGCGACGGGTCACATATTTCAAAATTATCATCAAGGCCGTATTGTAAATTTTAAGTGAGATCTTTTACATTGATCATTTTTAGCTCGGCTGTTTTTGAAGAAAACGCCGAGGTGTTGTCGTAGCCCTGGCGTCGTCTGCGTCATCGTCTACGTCGTCATCGGGCAAAGACTTTGACAGTATCAAAACTTTGACATTTTATAATATCTCTGTGATTACTGAAGATATTTACCTGAAACTTGGACAAGTTGTTCACTGTCAAAATGGGAAGCCATACAATAAGGGCAGGTAACCATGAAAGTATTTTGACACAGTTGTACCCTTTTTTCGACTTTGAATTTACACTAAAAATCAAGCAACAGCAGCCGAGCGTTGGCACTGGCATGCGGTGCTCTTGTTTGAGAAAACTGATAATCAGGCTAACAGCTTTCTTAGAAAAGTTTATTTTATAAAGTCCAACTCATTTCCGACGATATACTATTTTTGCAATGATTCGAAAAGTTTGCGATAAGAATGGTCTCGGATGCCGCCAGAGTGAACTAATGCACTGAAAACTTTCAAGTGCTGCGTTTATGTGTTCAACCTTAATCCTGTAACGTGAAATGTATCGCTTCAATCGACATGCATGTCGACGTTCATCTCCTACTCTTCGACGCAACTGTGCATTATAGAAAAGTCATGACTGGAAATCTATTTTCTATTTGGATATATCGTATTTTATCCGCGAGCAATATGCAGTCAACCAGAAATAGCAACTGTTGTCAAATTTGCTGCATCAGTATGAATTGTTGGGTATCATTCAGATGACCAAAAAAATCCAGTCTCTATATGTCAAACCCTTTCAGTATTGTCTATGACAACCTGGGTAGGAAAACAGAAATAATATCGATATCCGAAGTAAAACTTTTCTGGATTGATTTTCAGCAGGTCTACATAATACCCTTTCTATCTGTTGCACCTACAGCCATTCCAATTTTATTCTAGTTTCCCTTTAGGGTCGACCATTCTGCAACCGTAGACCAACGTTCGAAAGTGTCGTAAAGACCAGGCATCAATGCATTTATCACATTTTTAGACTAGCGAAGCTAGTCTATAGGCATTCAGATTGAGCTAGACTCAATGTAAACAAAAAAAAAACCACAGTTGCCAAATACTGCCTCACAGAAAATAATTCATTACTGTTAGGAATCTTAATTCTGTCATATATGACAATTTTGACAAAAAGCACAGACCCTTTACCATTCCGTTTTGAACATGTCTACTTAAAAAGTAATAGACTGTACAAGATGTCATTGATAAGGTGCATGATGTTTGCTTATATGTAAATTAAGTGACCTATGTAAATCAGGCTCATATCACTGATTCCTACACAGAAGTACTTAAAAGTATGAATGGATCTAAATATAGATACCCCAGGTAACTTGTAGCAAATCCCAGCTACACAAACCCTCACTGGACAGGGAACCCTTGTTATTCCTTCAGTCATTCATTATTTAGATCATTGTGAACGTCAAAATCATATGTTAAACTGTTATTTTACGTCTTTTCTATTAACCCTTTACCACACAATCCCGAGTTTTCACGAAGGTGGGGAAGAAGCCCTTATAAAACAATGCAGGAAAAGGAGAAAATGCTGGTTACCAGCATTTTCTCCTTTTCTCATATAGTTTTCGTCCCTTTTAGAATATGCTTTCATCAATTGAGCCACATTTAACTTTATGGTCTGGAACAGCTTTTAATGTGGAGGGGTGTAAAACTTTTCGTTTTGTAAAGAGTTAAATATTTAACTATTGCATCTTGTGCTTTTGATTAACAATATAATCCAATTTAATCCTTAACCTGCTAAAAAAGTTGAATAAAGCTTTCAAGCATATGGTAAAAACCTGAATATTGCTATTTCAAAGTTATATTTTTGAGAAAAATATATCCGCAAGGTTATCGGATGGTGTAGATCCAACATCAGACTGTGCAGTCTGATCTTGATCTACACTGTCTGTCCGTTCGTCCGTCCGGACAGACAACTTTTAAAATCCTTGATGAAAATATATGGAACTTCACAGGGCTTGAAAGTTTTTTCAAGATCCACTTGTCCTGTAGGACAATTGGATTAAAAAATTTACTCGTACTTCATATATTTTTACTCGTCCAGCAGGAAAGATATAAAAATTAAAAATATAAACATATAACTATTTATTTACTTCAAATACAAGAGTAATGTTAAGCAGTTTTGTTTTTGCTAATAAGTCCTGTTTTGTTATAAGAAATACCATGAATTATTTAGTGTCTAAATTGTCTGGGTTTTGTACCATAGCCTGTCTTGGCCCAGAACAGATATGGCCCCTCAGATTTCTGTTGCCTGTGCCCATCCAATGCGTTATACTGTCTCGAGGGTCAAATGTTTCAAATGTCGGGCCATCTACATTGATTCTTAAAATATCTTGTAATGTGCACTGTTTAATACATGTTCTTGATTGTGTTTTAATTCTGTTTATAGTTCTGAACCCTCTTTCGCACTCTGCAGTGGATGGAGAAATTGTTAACATTATTTTAACAAGTTGCAAAATATGCTTAATACGATCATACTCCTCATGATCAGGGCACAAGAGATTTTCATAAGTCTCTAGTAATGAGTTAGTTTTCTTTCTAGTAACAACCATTTTCAAGTCTTAACCACTGTTCCTGGGTTTTTTAAAACTCTTCAGCATTTAGCAGAGGCTCAAACATTTTCAACAACTTCTCTATTTCTTCATCACCATACTGTCTAAACTCATCTCTAGCTTTCCAATCTGGCCACAATTTGAAATTGAAAACATTAAATAAGGAATGTGGCTCTCCTCCCATACATTTAATAAATCTTTCTTCAAGAAAAAAGATAGAATCAGTGAGTAGTTCATTTATATCAGAAATCAGCACTTCTGGCAAATGATCCTTTGGATTTTCCATTCTGTTGAGCTGTTCATTTGGTCGATACACTATCTGGACCCCTTTATATTCTCCATCAGCACTTTCCCTCTCATATGTACGTAACATCTTCCCACCTCTTACTTTCGTATGTTCAATTTCGTTCAGCTCCACTATTCTTTGGCACACTTCAGAAACTAAACAAAACTTGTTCTGAAATAACTCTGAAACTTGCTTAACACATTCAGTCCAGTCTAACATGAAATGTAGGAACACAAGAAATCTGTTAGTTTTTAACTCTTTCAGGTATCCTCTGGCCTTTGCAGCATTTTCACCATTTTTGCTGGCAATGTGCTCCATATGAACAATAGTTGTCTAGTAATTATCTAAAAGAACCTTAAGGGCGGGGGGGGGGGGGGGAAGAGAGAGAGCAGTAATAGAGATGAAATATGCCCTTTATAACATCCTCAAATTTTGAGAGGTAGTCACAGGATTTCTTTGCATCACATACAGCCAGTTCAATATTGTGGGCTATACAATGGACAACAGTTATGTAGTCTTCACATCTGTTTCCTTTAAATGTCTTTACTTCAGCAATTACTTTCTTGATAGCACCTGTCTTCTTTCCCATGCTCATGGATGCCCCATCAGTGTTAATATCTACTGTTTTCTGGGAAAAATCTTCTATTGTCAAACCAACTGAATCAAGACTCAGAAAAATTCCAGTTTTAACACCATCTGCATTTCCATGTACCAAGTCCACAATATCTGCCAACTTTGTCTGAAGATGTCCCTCATCATCAACAAATCTAACATAAATGATCTCCTGCTCTGTCACAGCCTTATCAGTTGACCCATCTGCTAGAATACTAATAAAACGGGTGTTTACAAAATTATTAATACTGCTTGATCTGATAGTTTCTGATATGGATGCAATAAAATCACTACAACCATGATTATTCCTATAATTTGTCCCAAGCTGAATACCATTCTTTTCCTTGAGATTACAAATTTTTGCAAATTTTGTCATTGGTTCACCTTCTTAGTATTGAATAACTTTTCATATTTCTGACTGTTTTATCATGTTCACTGAGACAACCAATTTTGATGTACTTGGTACTTGAGTAACATTATCATGTTCAACACATTTTTTTTGTTTGGTATTTTTCTCATGACATTTTAGTGCTTATTTCCGGAAGTTTTCTGTGCTACCTTTCGCTAATGTTGATGTTTGGTCACTAAGGTTGGGGAATTTTTTGCAGCATTTACAAAAAAGGGCGTCATCTTCGTACACAGCCCATTCAAATTCTGTGAGCCAAGACTCTTTTAATAGTCTTTTTCTTTTCGTACTGTCGTACTCTTTTTGCGCTGATTTACTCTTTGACTGTTTCTCGCTATCCCCTCCTCCCTGTTTCTCGCTATTCCACCTTCTCTGTTTCTAATCGTCTTCTTTTCAAAAAAAAAAAAAAAAAAAAACTCCTTATGTCCGTCATTTTGAAACAAACTTTTCGCAGACGCCAAAAAACCAAGTCATCAATTTTTATTTACATAGGAACCAATGGACATGACTTTAATGCCGACTGAATGTAACGGAAAAATCGGAAAGAATGATAATATTTAATAACCACTTTGAAATAACGCATTTCTAATAATTTTGTCGGTAGAATTTACCTTATTCAATCGGCATCATTAAATTTTGCTTCGGTTGATTTTAATCGTAATTTTTCAACATACATATGGCTCTGAAAGAACGAGACGATATTGGACGGCGACAGCGATTTATACATCGATCAATATCTTGTGGGTGTTTGACTGCCTTGAATTAAGCGTTTATCGATGCTAAGCTGATCAAACCAAAAATGAAGAATGTACGTTGAATACGGGACAAAAACGTCTTTTTCTGTTACAATAGACTCAAACTTTTCTTCAATCAGGATTCTTTTACGTCATTTGCAAAGTTGCTCATCATTTCTTACTCGTCCAGCAGGACGACCATTTGCAAATCTCTGCTCGTCCTAAAGCCGAGCTCACTGGTCATGACGAGCGGACTAGTGGAATTTTCAAAGCCTGCTTCATATATGTATTCCTTACGATAGTCTGCCGATAATGCTTTTTTTCTTTTTGTGGAATTTGTCGAAGACAATGCCACTATGAGATCAATAATAAATGTTCAATATTGAATTTTGAAGACCATGTATGGTATTTTGTCCAAAACCGAAGGAAGTAAACCCAATTAAACTCAATTTTTCAAGACAAATGAGTTTTTCAATAGCACTCAGATATATAATTGGAAATGGCGTATTGAAATAAACTGCAAAAGGCTATCGATCGTGGAAATACTTCTTTTTGAGTAAAAATAGCTTCACCTCTTCATAGCCTTCTATTGGCGCAATGATATGCACAAAATTTGTCTTCTGACCGCTTTGCTTCCGGGGTTGTTCGTTCCAAAACCAGTTCGTCCCTGGGCTTGTTCGTCCCATGATTGCACGCTACTCATTTGATTGTGCATGAATATATACAGGAAGAAAACTTTATTGTAATGTTGGGAATTAGGTCCTGACGGCCAAAGATATCTCAAAATCATAGTATTCAGGTATAAACTTAATTGAATTCAATATATTTACATGGCTTCTCTCTCTACCCATCGTGCATCCTTCCGTCAAGGGACGTTACTCCTGACTCCTCTTGAAAGATCAAAGGGAGACCACCAATACACAAATAACGCAAACTTAGGCACCAGTAATCTCCCTTTAACCAAAGAGACGTATTAATTTGCTTAGGAGGTTGATTTTCAAGTTAATATTTAAATAATATTTCTCTTTTTTAATTTTAGCTCACCTGAGCACGAAGTGCTAAGGTGAGGTATTGTGATCGGTCATTGTCCGGCGTCCATCTGTCCGTCTGTCCACAATTCCTTTAAACATCTTCTCTTCCTAAACCGCTGGGCCAATCTTGGTGAAATTTGGCAGGGATGTTCCTTGGGTGAAGCTCTACCAAAGTTGTTCAAGAGATTGAATTCCACCCTTAACTCTTGTTGCTATGGCAACAGAAAGGAAAAAAATAGCAAAATCTTTGAAAATCTTCTTATCTGACATTAGAAGGCGTAGAGCTTTGATATTTGGCATGTAGCATCTCCTAGTGGACCTCTACCAAGTTTGTTCATATGATGCCCCTGGGGTTAAAACTGGCCCCGCCCCGGGGGTCACAAGTTCGAACATAGGAACAAAGGAAGAAAACTTTAAAATTCTTCTTCTCTGAAACTGGAAGGCATGGAGCTGTGATATTTGGCATCTAGCATCTCCTAGTGGACCTCTACCAATTTTGTTCATATGATGCCCCTGGAGTCAAAACTGGTCCCGCCCCAGGGGTCACAATTTCGAACATAGGAACAAAGAAGGAAAACTTCTTCTTCCCCAAAAACTGGAAGGTGTGGAGCTTTGATATTTGGTATGTAGCAATTCCTAGTGGACCTCTACCAAGTTTGTTCAATGATGCCGCTGGGGTCAAAACTGGCCCTGCCCCGGGGGGTCACAAGTTCGAACAAAGGAACAAAGAAGGAAAACTTTAAAATTCTTCTTTTCTAAAACTGGGAAGCATAGAGCTTTGTTATTTGGTATGTAGTGAACCTGTTCTAAGTTTGTTAGCCCACCTGAGCACAACGTGTTCAGTCAGTTCAAAATTGGGTCACCTGGGGTCATAAACTAGGTCTCAAGGTTAAATTAAACTAATACTTTGTGGGCACTCTAGAGGCCATATTTTTTGCTCAATTGACTTGAAAATTGGTCAGAATGTTTGTCTTGATGAAATATTGGAATTGGGTCACCTGGGGTCATGAACTAGGTCACTTGGTAAATTTAAGAAATACTTTGTGGGCACTCTAGAGGCCACATTTATTGCTGAATTAACTTCAAAAATGTTCAGAATGTTTGTCTTGATAAATGTTTTGACGAGTTCTAAATTGGGTTACATCGGGTGATAAATTAGGTCACTAGGTCAACTTCAGGAAATTCCTTGTGGACGCTCCAGAGGCCACATTTTAAGCTCAATTGACCAGACAATTGGTCAGAAATTGAATTACACACGTGGAGTGAATTTCGCCTATTGACTCAGGTGAGCGATCCAGGGCCATCATGGCCCTCCTGTTTTCAAATTATTAAATCTACACAGTGGCTTCCTTGACAAATGCCACATCAGCGTTCTCAACGCTTTGATTTCATTTGATGCCGTGTCATCGGAAAGAGGTGCTTGATGTATATTTCCATTATGGACTGATATCTCTTTAACTATTGAACGAAATTTTATGAAACTTTATATTTATTTTGTTTATCATAAGCCACAGACAATCATTGTTTATTTTTATCTAATGAAATGCTTTAAATTCCCTGCCTTTGTTTCCTTGTTTGGTGTGTAACGCCGTGTCAGCAGCATTTTAATTATTTCACGGTGACAGTTCAGATCCATTTTTTTCCCTTCACCAATACTACCCGAAGAAAGTGTTACTTGTTTCAGTGCACCAATAGTATCACCATTATATGCAAAAAATACATACGTGCACTTTTGATTCAATATCCACGACAAAAATACATGTGCAGTTGGATGCGCGCGACCATTTGTCATATACGTCGTTAATCGATCAATGAGCAGACGAATACGGGAGATACTACGGGTCAATCAGCATAGTGTTCCAAAAGTAAGTTGAAAATGATGAAAGAAATACTTTGGTAGTGTGCTTATAACACTACCAAAGGGTCACAGATACTTGATCTCAACATGGGATGATATACAGTTGATTAGGCAGTAGCGGATCCTGGGGTATAGCGGATAGGCCTTTATGTGTTACCTAGAAAAGTTTCTGTTGGCATCATACAGAACAAATCTGTTTATCACTGAAAAGAAGGATGGTTTGGTGATGTTTGTCTACAATTTGTATTTATGAAGGTATTTTATTCCCGCAAAAATCAAAATTATGCAACCGGAACTTTCATTTTTTACGCAGGAAAAGTGGGTCCCTATAAAGACCGAAAAACACCTAATGACCTTAAAACGCCAGAAAACACCCAAAATTTGCATAATGAACTTTTGATATTGTCTTTGGGGTATGCAGGAAAGGTATTTGGGTTATTTAGAGGGTTTAGAGTGTATTGGTGATAGAGTCACTACACGTGATCGAAGATAAAATGGATGCATTTTTTCGGCATAAGGTGTTTTTCGGCGTAAGTCGACATTGCAGCACATCATGTCAAAAGGATTTGAACACGGAGTCAATGGTAGATAAAATCTGTATTTTATCTTTTATGTATCTGAAATATCGTAAAATTAAGAACAACTCTGTCTCTGTCTCTCTTTCTCTCTCTCACGCACGCACACACACACTGATCGCCAGAAGTAGATGTACCATCAGTGCATGGTGTTTTCCGGCGTATTAAGCCTTTACCACACAATCCCAACTATTCACGACATTGAGAAAAAAGCCTTTTGAAAACATAGTGGGAAAAGGAGAAAATGCTGGTAACCAACATTTTCTCCTTTTCTCACGTTGTTTTCTACTCCATCAGAGACAAATTTCATTATTTGATTCATATTGAATTTGTGGTCTGCAAATACTTTGAATTTTTGAACTTTGACGACTGTATAATTTTGTCGTGTGATAAAGAGTTAAAGTGGTTTTGGGCGAAACGTTTACTTGAGCAGATGAGGTATCATCTTTAGTGTTTTCTATTTATGTTATATTTATGTGGATTAGGGCCTCATTACCCTGGGCTAGAATTTAGGCTGTTTGCGGCGCACAAGCCTGTTGTCCGTTTTAGTAAAAAGGTGTTTATCCTTTTACCAGACGATCCAGAATTGTAACGACCCTGACCAAGAGGACGTTTGAAAACATTCTGAGAAAAGGAGAAAATGTTGGTAAATATATGTAAACTACGCAAAAAAAAAAAAAAGTCACAGTAGAAATTTACTGACACTGTATAAAAGTGTTTATGACTAAAAAAAATCACGTAATGCTCACATTTACCTATGTAAAGTTGTACTTTATGGCCATACAGATGTTAAACTCTAGCAAAACATCCATAATCTATATCATATCGATAAACTAATAGCAATGAGTATTGGCAAGTTTTCTATTTTGTTTAGTCTAAGAGGCTTGGTACCCGTTTTTCCTCGCGTAAAACCGAATACGAACTGCGACGGCAGGCTACCGCTCTATTATCTTACACGAAAACGGGTTGTAAAACAACTTATTACGTTTCTTGTTACAATGAAAAAAGATGTTATATCTTCAATTTGGTGATTCAATGCTCAAGAAACTATGCCTATCTAGGGGAACAATCGGTTTTATTGCGTTGTTAACGAAGAAACTGGGTTCCTACTAAAATACTCCTAGTAAGAGTAGGTGGGTGTGGTCAAGCATTGAGAGGGGTGATAAAAGCCCGCCTTCTGATAACGACAAATCGTCAATGTTTGAAAGGTGCTTCATTTAAGTACAAAAACATGCTTCCCCATTCTTAAATGTTATTGATAATTACGCTTTCAACCATATGCAAAACAATTTAAAAGAGGCTACTTTCAGAACTGTTTTCATCATTTCTCTTCATATTATAGATCAACTACAAACGAATTTAACTGTATTCATATCCAAGTGCCTCTTACGCCGTCTATCTTTTTTTAAAGATATTTCTTGTTTCGATTGACAGCTATTTGCTGATAACAAGTTATGGTCACGTGCATTTTGCAGAGCATGAAAGTTTTGTCTATTCCTAAAACTGTCTGACCTGTGAAACATGGGTTTTTAATGCTAGACAGCTGATCATCTTTATATAATATGATGCATGGAGCTTTTCTACTTTGCCTTATTATAGACCTTACAAATAGATTGCCTTCTGACTCCATATTTTCTAATGTGTTAATTTGATCTGCAGTGTTGTTGGAATGGCCAATGTGTTTTTTTTTTTCTCAATAGCCTTTTCATATTTGATTTTGTCATAGATCTGTTGCAGGCCTGTTAGTCGAGTTTTTTCGTCATATTTGCTTTTTAGTTTGTTATAGATCTGATGAGGTTTGTGTTCTCCGGATAGTTCCTTAACCGCGTCCAAGATCTCAGTCCGTGTTTTGATGTATTCATGGTCTTGTCTGGAATTGTAATGAGGAGCCAGACCACGGGACTTTCATACATACTTCATTACTATTCTTTTTTATTTCCTCCATATTTGAAGATGTATAGTAATACGAGGGTTGTTAAAAAATTATCCAGATTTTGCCTTTCAAAAAATTATTTGCGAAGCTATCGTGCTAAATTTTGCATCATTCTCTATCGGAATTCAATTCACGCTTGTCTATGCTTATTTTATATACTTTTTTCATAAAACGTGCTCGCAGTTGCCATCGAAAATGCCATGGGAACGTGTTCCCGGCGCAGCGCAAAATATTGTATCTATACTCGCCCTTCTCTTCTACATATTGTTTCTCTCGTAACTGATTACGTAATGATATTTAATCAGAATACAAGATTTGGCGCTACTTACATCGTGAGTAAATTTGACGGTTAAATGCCTCAGAAAATCGAGCTTAAATACAGTTGGGGTAAAAGTCTTGAACGTTAAAGATGGCGTCAACTGACCGTCTGGAAATCCGGTCCATATTAAAATTTGGCCAGCAGCTTGGAGAAACTCCGACAAACACATACAAAAAACTTATCATGGCGAAAGGGAATAATTCGGTCACACGGACACTGGTACAGGGATGTGTACAGCCAGTGGGTACCCCGTCACCGACGATGCATAGAGCATGGGGGCGATTACTTTGAGAAAGAATAGGTAACATTGCCTGATAACTTTCCGACGACGTTGATGACGTCGTATATTGTAGCGTTTCGTGCGCCGGTTCCTGGTACCTATGCATGTTTGATTGCGTGTAAAATCAACATGTATTGTTCGATTGTTGAAATATTTTGCAATTTTGTACATAATGAATGTCGTTTTAGGATGCGTGGATTTTTGTCGCATTACGATGACTCATTAAAAATTTATAGACTTAATCCGGATAATATTCGAACGACCCTCGTACAAGGATGCATCGAACATATGAATACAAAATGAACATCTAATAATTTACAAAAAAAAAAAAGATGGACTTTCTGTGGTGGGTCTGAATGATGACAACATCTTTAGGATCTGGTTGAGGATCTAAGGGAATGTACTGGACCTTCTTCTGGACCTGATTTTTGGTACAGTACCAGATTTGTCCCGTCTAAACAAAGTGCTCAAATCACCATTTTCGTGCAACAAATAATGAGAGTAAGGAGAAGAACCTGCGTCACGATCCCAGACCCAACAGTCATCTGAAAATGCACTGCTTTTAGTGGAACCCACAGTCATCTGAAAATGCACTGCTTTTAGTGGATATCCTCCTCATTGGACTATTGGCATTGTCCAATATGAACACCTTTTCTTTTGAGGCCTCCAGGTACTGTATGCAATCCCGATTTGTTTTGGACAAGTAATGCGCAAATTGTACCAGCATCAAGATATTTATTATCAAGTGTACCCTGCAAATGCTCGGTCTCAGTGGGTTTGTCAGATTTTGCAGAAATGTCTGAACCTTTTTCAGAGCCATTAATTTGAATCACATTTTCAATATCAGTATGTGGGCATGGAGATGATGCAAACATTTCTTCAGAATTTGACCTCTCCCATGGGACATCACCTGCATCGATCATTTCACCTTCGAAACTGTTTGATAAGTCCTCTGAAACACTAATTCCTGAGATATCACCAAATTGCCAATCAGGTGATTTCACTGAGATTAGGTTTTCTGAGGCACCATTGTTTGTTGGATCAATGGCCGTGATACTGAAACATGAGTCTTTCGATACCAGAGGAACAAAGTGGTTTACACGAAAGTCTTTGGGAGTTATTGGCACAATATAACTGACGTCCACATGATAGATAGCTTACAGCTGGACCCGGATACAACTTTTCTGCCATTGACGTCCCTAGTGAAAGCCGATGAGAGTTCAGAATTCAGCTGTGGATGATAATATCAGCGAATACCAATACTCAGAGAAGCACTTACAGCAAAAATGTGAGCCATTTCTGCATGTGTTTTTGGTTACTACATCTTTAACTAGTTTTTGATAGTCACTGGACGCTATACTTGTGTCATTCAAGAAATCATTGAGTTTCTTTTTGGTGTCATAGGATTGCCTATTCTGAATAAATTCTATTGCAATCTTTAACCTTAAAAGGCTATGATACTCTTGCGATCCCGTAAGTGTCAAAGAAGCACCTCGATACTGGCAATTTCCATCACCAAAGGTTTGTAACGGATACACATTGACCAGTGTTCATCACTGGATGGAACATGTTAAGAATTTGTACAGAGTTTTGATCTCCTTGTGTTGTATTGCGGAGAATGTTGTCTTGTATTGGTATATTTACGTCGTACGTCTGAAGGAACTTAGTTTCTGATTTTGCATGGTCCAGGAGATCTGACTTGGTTGAAGAAACCATCGCTTTTTGTAACCTAATAAGAAAGAAATGTACAAGTCGCGAAACTTTCACTTTTTATCGGCGTAGCTGAATGATCTCACCTTTGACCTAAAGTACTAGGAGGAAATGAATTGTTACTCATTTTGTGATTGGCCAAATATATGTAAACTACGCAAAAAGTACAGGTCACAGTAAAAAAATTACCAACATTTGATAAATGTGTTCATGACTAAAATTCACGTAATGATCACATTTACCTATGTAAAGTTGTACTTTATGGCCATGCAGTGGTTAAACTCATGCAAAACATCCATAATTTAAAGCACATGGATAAATTAATAGCAATGAGTATCGGCGAGTTAACTATTTTGTTTAGTGTAAGAGACTTGGTACCCGTTTTTCCTCGCGTAAAATCGAACACGAAGTGCGACGGCAGGCTACCGATCTATTGTCTTAAATGAAAACGGGTTGTAAAACAACTTATTTCGTTTTATGTCACCATGAAAAAAGATGTTACGTCTTGAATTTGGTGTTTTAATTCGCAACGTGAATAACTATGCCTACCTAGGGGAACAATCAGTTTTATTGCGTTGTTAGCGAAGAAACTGGCTTTCTACTAAATTACTCCTAGTAAGAGTAGGTGGGTGTGGTCAAGCATTAAGAGGGGTGATAAAACCCCGCCTCTGATAACGACAAATCGTCGATGTTTGAAAGGTGCTTCATTTTGTACAAAAAATGCAAATCTAGAGTCTACTTTTTCTTTTTAAAGATTTCATCTTATGGTCTAAACAGACCTTTATTTAAACATGCTTCATTGATAAAAAATAGAACAAACGATAGTCCGAAATTTTGCAGAATGTCGACGCTCATTTTACATTAATCACGAGAATTAATGTATTGCTCAATAACGCTCATTACGAAAGCTCCCTCATTCTTCAATCTTGCTGAAAATTCTGCTTTCAACCATATGCAGAACAATTTAAAAGAGACTACTTTCAGAACTGTTTTCATCATTTTCTCTTCATAATATACTACAAACGAATTTAAATATTCATATCCCAGTGCCTTTTACGCCGTTTATCTTTTTTTTAAAAGATATTTCTTGTTTATCGGGCGTGTAAAAAGAGCGACTTACAACAGTGGTTATTTCACACAAAATTTGTGAGACGATCCTTCCGCGAGTTTCATTTATGTCATATGAAATGACCCCGCTGATGAGTCTTTGATTGGCGCAGTTACATTTGTAGGAAATGTCATGCGCGGCTCGTATGAAATAACGTCGTAAGTTGTTTCATAACAATGGCCAACTTTCACGGACATGCATAATCTGACACCTGCATAATTCATTACTCGACCAAATTGACATGAAATACATGACCTCTATTACCATACATTACACGGTTAAAAATAACTGTCCAAACTTAGCTTCGACTCTCGCCGTTTGAATGCAGAACTATGAACAATTTTCAAATCTTTATGCCAAAGGCACGAGGAGGGGGAGGTGGGTAGAGCACGAGAGGGAGGACCACGAACATTATCAATTCAAGGCGTCTCTAGAAGCGATTTAAATACTATTTGAGACCATTTTTGCTCGTGAAACTCGATTAACTTTAGGAGTATTTGCTGTATTTCAAACGCTGACAATAGCTCTTTATGACCCGACCTATCACCCCTGCGTCCCGAACCCACCGAAATATGTAAAGCGCAACTGCTTCGACTCCTGAGTGAGGCTTAAATGGCAAAACGCGAAGGCTATTAATGGTTACAGATCAGCAAAGAAATTTCTGATGTAGTGGGTTTGCCTACTGGTCATTTGTCACTGAGGTCATTTCAAAGTTGTTTTTATGATTTATTGGACCCTAGAGCAGATATGATTATCAGCCTGGGCAAGTAGAGTTTTGAAAACATCGTTTGAAAACGATAAAATGCTGGTAACCAGCATTTTCTCCTTTTCCCACAAGGTTTTCAAACTTTTCAGAAACAAACCCAATAACAACTCATTGATAACTTATCATCTGCAAATGCTTTGATTTTGGACCAGTTTAAAACATTGCTGTGTGGTTAAAGCTAAAAAGGAGGACTTCTACTAAGCCAGGAGGCAGTGTAATGAATATTCAAGTTACTGATCATTTATTTTAAGATCTGTATCTTGAATTTCCTCAAACAGTCAAAGCTAGATCCAGCTTTTTTTTTTTTATCATAATTGTCTGGTTTGACATAAAGTGACAATCAGTGAAAGTGCTCGTTGTGATTAATTTCAATTTTCACAACAATGGTTTCCATGTATTACAAACCTGTTTATTTCATATTGATGAAGAAAGATGATACATGTACATTTACTGACAAAATAATTTTATTATGTGGGGACAAACTGTGATGTACTAATGATGTCACACTATAGACTGGAATCTTTTAATAGAGCATGTATGTTTTTTTATCAGTTTTCAATAAAAATAATGAAGCAAAATGGTGAAAATGCTCATCATAAGTAATTCTCACCTATTGTCACATTTTTTAAAAATTCACCTGACCTGAAAAGAATGTCTTGTAATGATAGAGAGAGATTAATTTAGGTACTGACATATCTGTTGGCTACTGATTCACATGGCAGTATATCCGGTTTGACTACCGGTAGTTTAAAATATTTTTAAAAAATTCACTTGAGTGCTACAATTGATATCTGGTCCCTGATGTATGGTTTGAAATAACCCCCCGTCCTGCCCCATTCCATTTACAATGGATGCAGTTTTCTACTTTCAACCGCTTTACCTAAGCCTATCGACCTTACAGTCTATTTTGTGGCCTTTCCAACTGGATACACCTCCCTTGCAGCTGGTTTGGCTGGCTAGTGCTATTATGATTGAAACTGTCAAATGTTAAAAACAACTTTGGCTGTCTGTGAATGAAACTCTGGATCCATGTTAATTTAACTTATTTAGCAGTATGATGGTTAAGAGTGCACCGCAAACGACTGACTGGTAGGTTAACAGCGCTTGACAGCTTTCAGAGTAGTTTGAGATTACCCCTCAATCCTTAACTATCCGTTATTACCCAAAGATTTCCGTTCTTGACCTGATATATAGTACCGCCGAAAAAGAAGGTAACGTAATACTGTATCATTAAACGCTTTTTAGCCAAAAATGTAGATTATTTTTGAAAGATCATATATTTTGCTATCGGCTTGTAAGATTTATTATCGCTTTTATGATGTATTAAAAACGTGCGCAGCGATAATTTCGTTAGCTATCCGCTACTGCCTTATCAACTATATAGCCAACAGCTTGTGACCTCATGCAGGTAAGGGGCACGGAAAATAAACTAGTCTTCCACTAGGCCTATAATAGGAAACAACAAGTCTATGAACTACATTGCAGTATTGAATACATTTCGTCTATTTAACGTAATTGTACTACTAGACTGACATTATAAGCCTATTAGACACAGTTTGGGTCATAGCTATACCAAGGTACTGTAATTAACCTCGATTTCTTTGTTTGTTATCAGTTTTCGCGACATTATGCAACTAATGCGAACTTGAACTGTCCTGTCCTTGGCAGGTACCTTAGATTTGGAGGCTTGCTTGGATATTATTTTTATTGTAAGCGGAGAAAAAATCTCAAAATAACAACGGAGCAAGCCTTTGGAATGAAGGTATTGGGCAGGGATTTGTACGAGTGAGGGATCAAAACGGCCCATTTCCAAAACGATCCGGCATACCAAATCGGCCTAGTGCCAAAAAACGGCCCTTTACCAAACCGGCCCACTTTCTTTGTTTTTATTAAAACGTAATGATATTCTCAATAGTCCTTTGGTTTACAAAACGAGTTTTTATATATTTTTACTGACAGCATGAACCTATCATATGAATCCAGAAAGATGGTCTGTTTTACAAACTTTGGAGATATTTATGTAGTCATGTACTCATTTGCAGGGTTGCTAGAGAAATTGTACCCTGGAGAACTCGTACTCTGGAGAACTCGTACCCTAATCTGAAGGGTACGAGTTCCTGGAGAACTCGTACCATGGGTACAAATTCTCCAGAGAACTCGTACCCTATATATATTTTTGGGGATAGATTCTTTTTATATGTAAATCAATCAGATTTTGGTGACTTGTTGATTTTCATTTTACCTCGTGTATTTTGTAGTAAAATATCAGTTTTGTTACCGGTTGTTTGGTGGATTGTAAATGGAAAGGAAGGTAAGGTAAATTTAAAAATGGACAGGTAAATATTAGAAAGATGAAGTTATACGGTAGATCTACGTAATCTGGATACATTGAATGTTTCGAAGATATGATTTTTTAAATAACTTTTTTAGATACATGTATTGATAGTTCGTTAATGGAATTTGCCATTTTATTCGTGTCAAAGGTTACAATAAAGTCATGTATCAAGTGTGATAAACACCATTGTACACACTTGCTATTTACCATCACCTTTAACCGGTATCATATATTACAAGCACTTTTAACCCTTTACCAAACAGTTGTATGTTTTAACAAGGAAATTGACTTCTAAAAACATTGTTGAAAAAGGAGAAAATGAGTATAACCGTTTTTATGTAACATGAAAAGCTCTGAATCTTTATGGATCATTATTTTACCCTTTACCAAACAGTTCCGAGTTGTTAAATACTACCCTGTCGCAGATACCTTTTGAAAATATTGTTGGGAGAGAGAGAGAGAGAAAAAACGCTTAATACCAGTATTTTCTCATTTTCCCTCAATGGTTTCTATCCTTTCAGAGAACTAAAGTCCATGTGTACCAAATATGTATTTGATTTGTCGTTTACAGGTGTACAGAATTTTGAAGAGTCTAAAATTGTGAGTTCATATAGAGCAATATCTCCGTTTTTCACTCTGCTCTCTCTCTCTCATTTTCATTGTACAGCCTTTCTCAATGTTTTCTGAGCTGTTTTCTACACGATCTCGAGTTTCAACCACCCTGAAGAAGCGTTTGTAAGCATTGTGGGAAAAGGAGCAAATTCAGATAACCAACATAATGTCCTTTTCACATGTGATCTCACCTATCAAACACAATTTTATACAGCATATCGTTCAATCTGTTTATTAATCTGTAGTCCGTGAGCAGATATTATAAATAAATCTATCAATGAAATTAACAGCAAAAAATTGTATTTGTCATTTCATTACAAAAATATCTCCACTTGGTCAGTCATAAAACTCGGTAGTTTATCCCCCTTTTTTGTCAATATGTAGATGTAACAAAAAGATCTCCCTTACTTTTAACGAACAAACCATTAATTCTAACATTCGACAAAATTTTAAATTCGTCTGTTTTGAAAGCCTCTGCAGATGGCTATAATGAAATTTACTACGTTGCAAGCAATTCTACAGTGGCATTTTCGTAAACACTGTGGAGGAATGAAGTTACTTTCATGACCTTCAGAGGTTCTCACTTTTCCAATCATTATCCCATGTGCTTTATTCTTTTGGCGCCAAATGTATACAGTGGACCCCATCGACAGCTGAAATTTCGATTTACTGATACTCAGAAAAGAATTTTTCTGAAAGGTTTGGCTAAGAATGTAGACTGTGTAATCCAAGCTCAGACTGCACATTCTTTGCATACTGGTCTTGTTCTTTGCCACCCATTTTCGACTATAGCGCTCAAAGGGTTTAAGGGTTCAATATTGAATATTGTCATTATGTTATTGTAATTTGATTAATCTGTTGTGAAAATCACATCTTTCTCACTCTCTTTGTTTTGGAGATGTGCCTTTTTAACTAGGTGTGAAAGTTTGATCAATTATGTGTTCATTTTACCCCCTCCTTCCCTTTAACATATATCTAATCCAATCAAATATTAATTGTTAAACTGTTCCCCTACAAACCAACATCAATCATCAATTCAAGACTTCAATGCAAGTGATTACCCGAAGAATTTAATATAGCAAAAATTAATACTATTTACTTGATTGTTTCAGTAGAATACAATTTACTTGCCTTTCATTTATGTTCTTCCTTACGATTTTTACATCAAATACAACTAACACTGCATGAGAAAACACACAAATTTCTTCTAATTTATTTATGTCTTTTCAACACATGTACAAACAAAAAAAAAACTTTTTCATCAAATCTACATCACAATAAACGCATACAAATTTTGTTCGACACAAAAACAATGTTAGTCTAGTCACTTTCGAAAAATAAAACTTAAAAACATGCTGGTAAACTATCATTATGCATATTTGTTGGGTACGACTTCTCCAGAGAACTCGTACCCCGGGTACGACTTCTATGGAGAACTCGTACCCTTGAGATTGGGGTACGAGTTCACCAGGGTATGAGTTCTCCTGATACCATTTGCAGAATATCTCTTGTCATTTTCCACATTTGAAATACGCAACATAAGGTGACTAGACCTATAGAAAACCTACCCAAACATACATATATTTTCGAAGAATGTCATTTTCTCATGAGAAAAGAACATGAATGGGGAACAAATAAGCACATAAGATAGTTAATGTTGGAAAGGAATATAGTTTTACATGGGATAGGGTCAAAACGGCCTGGTCCAAAACGGTCTACTTTACCAAAACGAGCCAATGGTACGGGTACCAAAACTGTTCACTTTTGAACTACGAATTACTGTTTTATTTTCACCAATTTTGACAGTGTGAATTTACTCTTACCCTTTTTCAAATAATGAATTTTATGTATGGATCTTTGGCCTCTTTTTACTTGTGTGAGTTGTACTCTGCATTGCTCTCTGATGTTATAATATGAGTTCATTTGTCCTTCCTTCCCCCTATTCTTTTCTCATGATTAACTAGAAAGGATACATCTCTGTACATGTTTCAATAAATTCTCGCTCGATTCACATGATCAAAATTCATGTTATAAGTAAAGTTTATAAAACTAAATAAGTTAATTTTATAAAAGTAACTGTGTGATCCAACTGACGGTTCTTCAACAGGTTTTAATTAATGAGAAAAAAAGTGGGCCATTTTGGTACCGGGCTGTTTTGGCCCTGGGCCGTTTTGGAAGTGGGCCGTTTTGACCCCAATCCATTTTACACAAGTAATAAATTCATAAGAAAATGCACAAGTTACATCAGATTAGGTAAATAGGGGATCAGACTGCAGTCTCTGTGCCTGCAAAAACACCAGATGTCATTTATTTTTGGATTAAAGTTTAAGACTTACAGTAAGATATTCACATATTTACTGTCATCTTTAATTCAATTTGTAATCTGAATAAAAAAGAAAAGCAAAACGGTTTTTAATTTGTATGGATAAAATGATTTTTACCTATGACACACTTTCGGTGATTACATCTCTGCAACCATCCCAAGCAATTGCATGAGATTGGCTTATTATATCAATGTTGCATACGGTACATGGATGTTGATCAGACTTTTTTTTGTCTTAATAGAGTTATGTTGGTTATTTGAAGTGACTGGTTACTGATGGTTTTGGTATAATTAACGAAATTTCGGGTAACATTAATGATTGCAATTTGAAAAGGCTGCTAAATCATGAGACTTAATTACAATCTTCTCCAAATTATTTCAAGTAGATCTTTCAGAAATTTTATTATCTTGTGGCAGGGTTTTCCATGACACACAAATCCTGCGTCAGTGATACTATTTTAACTCAAATGACCCCCAAAATAAATAACAGTGCGCCATCAGTGACACAGCTTTCCAAAATCTAAATTGTCTAGGAAATTGAAGACTTTACTTGGTTGGAGTTTAAAGGTGAAATGTATTGTAATCCGTCCTTGAAAACAAAGACACACATTCATTTTGACCTGCAGAGTTAAAGGAATGACACTTAAGTAACTAGACAAGGAGTCACAATGACCCCCAATTTTTAATGTTGAGGGAAACCCTGTTGTTGGTAATCTGAGATGTGAACACAGGCTATTAAAGACACCTATACAATGGACAGTGCTTCAATCATTCCTGCGTAAGCAAAAACGGGGACAACAAATCATTTGTCAAGGTCACTCTATCTCTTATCAGAGTTTTTCCTTGGCAACAAAAATAGGGGGTCATTGTGGAATTTGTGGGGGTCACAACAAAATGTAATAAGCTTAGACAAAAGCTACCCGTTGTGAAACTAAGTGGGTATTTTGTGTTTTCTATTAATTGCAAATCTTTGTATACCCTATATATGTTTTATTACATGGTGATAGATACATAATAACACCAGAGATTCACTATATAGATGGAAGTCTCTATTGTTTTTCTTGATAAAGAATATCCTTTTCGCCTGAAGATAAACTATTTCTTTCTTAATTGTAGAAAATCTTACTCAAAGTGATTGAACAACTATTATTTTACGTTTTCATTGGCAAATTATTATTTTTTGATTTGTTTTTATACCCCAATAATTTCCATTTTGTCATACGATTTCCATTTTGGTCCTTTTTGTAAAAGAATTTCAAATGCATATATTGGGGCTACCGAGAAAAACACACTAGATATTTTTTTTCTTGTACGGGTCCGAAAAAAGAAAACCATTCCTTAGACTGGAACATTACTTAGACTAGAAATAGACTAAAGATAAAAAATGGAAGGTTTATCAGTCTAGAGTGGAAAACTTACCGGTATTTAGGTAGAATACGTAAACATTTTAATTTATCAGGATGAAACGAAATTTTGCAAAATGCTTTGAAACTGAAATCAGTGCATCACAAAAATGCACATATTGCAAAGTTTAGCGCCTTGGCGATTCCTTTGTGTCTCTGACAAAGAACACATAGGAAAATGTCACACTGCTCTTGCTGAATAAAACATTTCTTACAAACTATAGAACTTGAGGATTGATTTAAAATTTGGAGCCTGCTTTCAAACAGTGTCTGTAGGACAGTTACAGGAGGCATATATGTACAAATTTAGGATTGGGTATTAATCAGTACCCAACTGTGGTTTGAAATAGAAAATAGGATATGTTTATCAATATTTATTTATTCCAATAAAATATTATGACTTAAATCAAGTGGCAGTGGAAAGTTGGGGAAAAAAATGTTTCAAGAAATAAATGCCAGGGTGTGAAAAACATCACAGTGCATTATTAATATATAATTACCTTGGCACTGTAACATCCAATCAACCAGCCCGAAGAGCTCAATCGGTAGAGCTCAGGGCACTTGAAAGTATGGGTGCAAGCCCCGTGGCTGGCCACGTGAAAATATTAATAGACTTTTGGACACTTTAAACCCATGTGACAGTGCTATACACTGAGCACATTAAAGAACCAGGCATGACTTAGGATGGGTATTGTCCCATATCTTGCTATATCCAGCCTTCAGGGGGCATCGCCCAAATGGGCAACTGATGGCAAATATAAATAAACTCAAATTCATTCAGCATCCAATGATTATTGGTTTATTCTATAAGTCCAATTTACCAAACTTGTCTGATGACAAAAATATCCGTAAATCATATGATATAAGTATACATGTGTAATCTTCTGAACACAATGCTTTTAGTGTTTTAGATAAAGTAAAATAAAACACAGTCCATGTCTATATTCGAATTCAGTATTATAAAAATTCATAGTTTCCATTCTTAACCAAGTAATACAATTTTAATGAACCCAACGAAAAAGACTTGAAAACATTGTAGGAAAAGAAGGAAATGCTAAATACCAGCCTTTTCTCCTTTTATCCCCATAATGTTTTCTGTACTATATAAGACAGCTCATTTTATTTGACCTACCGTACATATTGTATGCTTTATTGCTTTCATTTTGGACTAATCTGAAACTTTGTAGTTTGTGAAAGACTTAAGTCGGCATACATCTAAGATACTTGTAAGTTATTTTAACATTGTAGGAGGGGGACATGGCAGCCCAAAGATACAAACAGTTTCTGCGTGTTATAGAAAACTGGCCCCTAGATGCAACAAAAGGAAAACAAAGAGACCTAGGTGCTCTACTTAGAGACAGATTCACAGCCGAATTCAAACAAGGTGAACTATCTGAGATCAGAGACCCAGAGAAATGTGATAAAATGTTAGCGAGTCTTGAAAACATCGTAAACGACCGACACAAAACATATTATACATGTGACCTTGAAAAGGGAGCTTTAGGAGGTGACATGGAAACAGCTCATTTAGCAGTGTCAGATGAAGTTTTGAACAATTTAAAATCTCAGCGTTCTCCCCTGTTAAGTGGTGTTGGCTTTCTCAGTGGAAAAGACAAGAACAAAGATGAGTGACCAAGCAGCAGATCCATCTGTGAAATTGTAATTGGGCCTAAGAAAAAAAGATCTGTGTTTAGGGTTTTCTGACCCTGCCAAGAAAATGCTGCTGACCCTAAACTTTTTACCGTATGATTGAAAAAAAAAAAAATTTCGGGTGTGATTTCGTTACATGGTCCATGTAAAATGTTTTGGGGGAAAAAAAAAAGAAATCCCTACCTACCCTACCTACAGCATCTCTGACCGAAACCCTAAACACAGATATTTTTTTGTAAGACCATAAGAACTTATACCTTGTAATTTATTATCATGCAAATACACTCAGCAAAACTTCTAACTGGCCACTTTTGTTTCTCCTGTAAATTTGACCAAGTAACAGACAGGTAAATAAAAAACAACTTATAACATATGTCTGGACGTTACACATGGTATTGTAATAAAAAGTTTTCTTGATTTTGCTGATAGAAGGCATCTCTCTTTCAAAAAAGGGAAAACACATGGTTTGTGCATGGGTGATGTCCATCAGACAAACCAGGTTAAAAAGAGAAGCGTACATTACCGAAATTTCATCAGCAATAAGGAAAAACATGAAAACTATTTTATGCACAAAAATATAAGCCGAGAGAAGGAGCGTGAACTTTTCAAAAAAATATTTTTTAAATTTTCATTGTTAAGTGAATGAATGTTAAATTACTTCATTTCAATAGAACAAGTCAACAAATTCTTTTCAAACTCAGGCTGGAGTATGCTTTTACACTGGTCAATTATTCTCCACAAAATCAAACTGAATGAATTGCCTCTTTCCCGGACAGCGGATGCCAGAAGAGGTCTACGGGGAATGCTGGCTTAAAAGTGGCCGTTTAGAAGTTTTGATTAACGTATAGGTACTTTTTGAAGCCTAACTTACTAATGTAAAATTTCAGCTTTTTTTTTTACAACCCCTGCAGTGTGACAGCTTTTTAAAGCAGTGTGGGAAAAGGAGCAATTGCTCTTAACAAGCAATGATTGCACTTTTTTTTTTTTCACAATACTTTCTGTACTGTCCAATTTATATTTTCCTTTCCGTTATGTTAGTGCATTGTGCAATTGGTAAGAAGTTTTCGTTGGTAAAAAAAACACCTTTTGAGTGAAGGACTGAGCTCAGGTGACCCAAGATAAAATTAATCCAAAGAGCGCTAAGGTCAGCCTTAGTTGTTGTTCTAGATAACGTAGAGCAAGATCAGACTGCTTTTTTGTGGGCAGTGCAGATCAAGATTGAAGGATGGGAAAATGTCTACAGTCTATTTTGCAGAGACATTGTCAGAAAAGTAGCAGTTATGTGTAACAACAATCACCTCTTTACACTCAGTACTTGTGAAAGATATTGACTGAAGGGGATGTTCAAAACTGTATTAACCCTTTACCAGACATTGTCAGAAAAGTAGCAGTTGTTTGTAACAATAATCACCTCTTTACACTCATTGCTTGTAAAAGACTGCAGGGAATGTTCAAAATTATATTAACCCTTTACCAGGAAATTAAGAGTTCTAATGACCTTAACAAAGAAATCTTTCGAAAACATGGTGAGAAAAAGAAAAAATGCTGGTGTACTGCCACACTTTGTGAGAGACTTCCTTCTCTTTTTTACTGCAGAGTAGATAACTTGTTCATTAACTCCTTACCACATGACAAAATTTCAACCTTGTCCAAACTGAAAGTGTTTACAGACAAAAAATTATATGTTGTTCAAAACATAAAATTTGTCTTTCAAATGATAGAAAACATTGTGGAAAAAGAAAATGCTGGTTACCAGTATTTTCTCCTTTTCCCACAATGTTTTCAAGTCTTCTATCTCAGGGTCATTGAAACTTGGGATTGTGTGGTAAAGAGTTGATTCTCCTATATAATGCATCAACCATGGGACCTTGTTTGAAAGCGTAAGTCACCTGTGTATGGATTTACTTTCTCCTTGGTGTCAGTAGAATTGACTGAATAGGGTATAAGGTTGTAATGTGTATTTGCGGAGCCTTAAAGCTTCCAGAGGAAGATAGCACTGGCTGTAACACAGGGGTCCTGCATGTTTCAGTGATAAAGTGTAGGACTCCTGACCTGGAGACCCTGGGTTCGAGCCTCACTGGATCTGCTGGGTTTTTAGCTCACCTGAGCACGAAGTGCTCATGTTGAGCTATTGTGATCGTGCTGTGTCCGGCGTCTGTCGTTCGTCGTGCGTCGTCCGTCGTCAACTTTTCACCTTGTGTACGCTCTAGAGGCCACATTTTCAGTCCGATACTCATGAAACTTGCTCAGAATGTTTGCCTCGATGATATGTCGGACAAGTTAAAAAATGGGTCATGCTGGGTCAAAAACTAGGTCAAATCTTAGAAAAACCTTGTGTACGCTCTAGAGGCAACATTTTCTGTCCAATACTCCTGAAACTTGGTCAGAATGTTTGTCTTGATGATATCTCGGATGAGATCGAAAATGGGTCATGTTGGGTCAAAAACTAGGTCAAATCTTAGAAAAACCTTGTGTAAGCTCTAGGGGCCACATTTTCAGTCTGATACTTGTGAAACTTGGTCAGAATGTTTGTCTTGATGATATCTCGGATGAGTTCGAAAATGGGTCGTGTCGGGTCAAAAACTAGGTCACTAGGTCAAATCTTAGAAAAACCTTGTGTATGCTCTAGAGGCCACATTTTCAGTCCAAAACTCCTGAAAGTTGGTGAGAATGTTTGTGTCGATCATATCTCGGATGATTTCGAAAATAGGTCATGTGGGGTCTAAAACTAGGTCATTTAGTTAAATCTTAGAAAAACCTTGTGTATGCTCTAGAGGCCACAATTACAATCCAAAACTCCTGAAACTTGGTCAGAATGTTTGTCTTGATAATATCTCAGACGAGTTCGATAATGGGTCATGTCAGGTCAAAAACTAGGCCACTAGGTCAAATCTTAGAAAAACCTTGTGTACACTCTGGAGGACACATTTTCAGTCCGATACTCCTGAAACTTGGTCAGAATGTTTGTCTTGATGATACCTTGGATGAGTTTGAAAATGGGTCATGTTGGGTCAAAAACTAGGTCACTGGGTCAAAAATTAGAAAAATCTTGTGTACGCTCTAGAGGCCACATTTTCAGTCTGATACTCTTGAAACTTGGTCAGAATGTTTGTTTTGGTGATATCTCAAAAGAGTTTGATAATGGATAATGTCTGGTCAAAAACTAGGTCACTAGGTCATATCTTAGAAAAACCTTGTGTATGCTCTAGAGGCCACATTTTCAGTCCAAAACTCTTGAAAGTTGGTCAGAATGTTTGTCTTGATAATATCTTGGAAGAGTTCGAAAATGGGTAATGTTGGATCAAAAACTAGGTCACTATGTCAAATCTTCGAAAACCTTGTGTACTTTCTAGAGGCCTCATTTTTAATGCAATACTCTTGATACTTGGTCAGAATGTTGGTCTTGCACCAGTTTGCAAGTGGGTCATTTCAGGTCAATAACTCATGAAAATCTTGGTAGAATGTTTGTCGTAATATCTCAGAAGAGATTGAAAATGGGTCATGTTTGGTCAAAAGACTCAGGTGAGCGACTTCAGGGCCATCATGGCCCTCTTGTTTGCAGGAGTGTCCTTGGGCAAGATACTTCAGAGCCTTAGCCTAGTGCTGGTGAGACCAAGAAAGTACATGAATATGTGAGCTGTTGCTGTGATACGACTGAAATAATGTTGAAAGTGGTGTTAATGAGGGTCATTGCTTGTTGGGTCAAAATTTAGCTTGTTGCTCATTTTGATTATTTCTGAGTCATAAACCCTTTACCAAGCAATCACACGTCTTACTGACCCTGAAGAAGGCTTTTGCGAACATGGTGGGAAAAGAGAAAATGCTGATAACCAGCATTTCAACCTTTTCCTACAAAGTTTATACCCTTTCAAAGGCAAAGGCTTACCCCACAATGTAAGCCACGTTTAATTTGGCGTATGCGAATGCCTTGGATTTGCAAATGGCAATTTGAATTTGAAATTTGGCAAGTCCAAAATTTTGTCTTTTGCTAAAGAGTTACAAAAAGATTCATTCCTCTGATCTCAGATAAATGTTTGAACAATGTTATTTGAAAAAGCAGGAAGTGGCTTTGACAGAGTGTCTTGCAAAGTGTTGGTGAACAAGACTAAAGGATTGAATGGATTAGTGCTGTGATACGATTAAGAATAGTATTAAACTTTCAATAGACTGAAGTGTTGTGCCATGTCTGTAGTCACCAACCATTCTACATTGCATTTTTATTCTAAATTTAGAAAAGGACTCAAATTCTTATTGGCAGTACCATCTGGTCTAGCCAATCAGGAATTGCATTCCTTTGAGAGTTAGAGAACTACAGAGAAGTAAAATGCAGCTGATAGGGTTCTTGGTCAGATTGTAGTTACAGTTTTAACAGTACCAATTTGATCAAACCCTTACAGCCAATTATGATCCTTTCCTTAACAACACAGAATGTCAGGTCTCTTAATACTAACACTGGATTGTACCGAGTGAGGTCAGAATTCAATTTAGACACTTGCACATTTATACTTCTTATCGTCTTTTTCAAAACTGCACAACCTCAAGGCCCAAACCCCTTAACCGAACAATTCCAATTTTTAGCTCACCTGAGCACAAATTGATCATGCTGTGTCTGTTGTGCATTGTATGTTGTCACCTTCTACCCTGTGTATTCTGTAAAGGCCACATTATCTCCCCGATACTCATGAAACCTGCTCAGAATGTTTGTCTTGGTAATATCTAGGATAAGTTTGTAATTGGGTCACCAGACCAAATCTTGGAAAACCTTGTGTACACTCTATAGGCCAAATTTTCAATATAAATCTCATAAAATTTGGTCAGGAAATTCATCTGGATGATATCTACGACAAGATTAAAAATGGTTCATGTTGGGTCAAAAAGTAGATTACTTAGACATCCAAGCGAGAGCTTATGTACTCTCTAGAGTTCATATTTTCAGTCCAGTATTCATTAAAGTTTGTTAGAATGTTTGTCTTGATATCTTGGAAGATATTGGACAGGGGTTGTGTTGGGTCAAAAAGGCTCATGTGAGCAACTCAGGGCCATCATGGCCTTCTTGTAGAAATAAGGAATAGATAACGAACCTGGGTGAAAAGGCTTTTGAAAAAATTGTAGGGAAATGAAAAGATGCTGGAAAACAGCATTTTCTCCATTTCCCGAAATGTTTTCTATGGTTTCGATTCTTTCAAATGCAATTTCCATTATTTGAAGGTAATAGAATTTGTCATCTGCGACCATTTTATAATCCTATTATCAGATCAAGGGTTAAATTTCCGTTTTCCATTTAAATTGCCCCGCCCGGGTGGCGCAGTGGTGAGCGTGTCGGACTCATGACCTGGTGGTCGTGAGTTCGATACCCGGTTGAGGCGAACTTTCTTTCCGGTGTATTTTCGCCTCTCACCTCTGCTGAAGCATGTGAGAAAAGTAGTCGGTGGCTTTGGAAAGAAAGTTGTGTTAGTATTGGTGTGAGAAAGCCAGGAAACATATGTGCGTCACCGACCGCCACGATATGACCTTAGCTGTTAAAGTGGCGTTAAACCCCAATACAACCAACCAACCAACCATTTAAATTATTGTTGTTCAATTTCTGAATGTTTCATGTGTATTTGTATAAAAACACCTTTTGTTTCGTAATTGTCTATGTATTACAATACAAATAAAAGCTTGTATTTTGTTAAACAAATTTCTAGAAACGTATTTATTTCCTTCGTTTTAGTGCAATGTGTTTCTATGACAATTTTAGAGCAACAGCTTCCCCTGACATGTATACTACTTAGAGTTTGCTAAGCATCGAGAGTATTTAAGTAATGTAAATAGTTACTGAATAGGACAGTATAGGTAGTTTGAGGTTCATAGGGACCCCTGAATTTTGAAATACTTTAAAAAATGCTTTAGCTATCGTACTGAAAATTTGCGTAGTTAATAATGATACCTGTACTAACGCTGGGTGAAATTTTCAGAATTTTTGATAACTTAGTTTGACTTCTTTTGCATTCAATCCAGTGTCAAAAGTGCGAACAAAACAGCTTAAAAACGGTATGAGGGTTGAAGGCTATTTCCGAGTAAAGGGTTTACCTGTTTATGAAAACAGTTCTCACGCAAGAACAGTAACTGTAGTCGTCTATTGTTTAAATAGTAAAAACTTCAACTTTTGAGGCCCCGGTCTCGTCCTTTATTTGGGTTTTATTTTAATGATTCAATATTGGAGACTTGCATACACTTGTTTACGCTTTGTTTTCTTTTCCACACCTAACCATAGATTTTTTTTTTTCCCGAAACCCAGTCAAACTTTGGCTCAAATCATGTGGTATAGCATACAACAATTAAATGAAGAAGGTTTGAATGAAAGTGA
The DNA here is from genome assembly GCA_946811185.2 of Hippopus hippopus. Classification (NCBI taxonomy): domain Eukaryota; kingdom Metazoa; phylum Mollusca; class Bivalvia; order Cardiida; family Cardiidae; genus Hippopus; species Hippopus hippopus. Next base: position 29,403,044 of record OX328103.1, read on the forward strand.
CGAAAGCGATATCTAAGGTAAAGTATAGAACTATATTATTTGTACAAAAAACGCTTTCAGGGCCTCATATTTAACTGAATTGAGGTACTGAAGTCATGCACTTGTCCAGTTATGTTTGCTGTTCTGGTCACTGTGCGAAACCGTGGGAGAATGTTAAGCTTCAGAGCAAAAATTTAACACTCCAGGAATAGGCAAAATGTTCTTTCTTGCGGAAGAAAATTTCTAATTTTCACTGTGAGAGTTGGTAAGGTCATTTTAAAAGACCTTGGAAATTTTCATTAAAAAATGATACAGGATTTGCCAAGTTATTTCAAAATTCATGGGGTCTCTATGAACTGCAAACTACCTATACGGGAGGACTTAAAAAAGGGTTCGACGTCACATAGAAAAATATGATGGCTGATTTTTTCATTTTTTTTTTGTGCAATGGTAATAATAAGGTCTTAATTGTTGTTTAGTTACTAAACAACAAATTTTTTCACTTGTGAAAATGGTAAGTAGTTTCAGACGACAAGTAAGAAATGGCTGAATGGATTGATTTTTTTTTGAATAAAAGAGTAGACATATTATTGAAAAAAGGAGAAAATGCAGTTCATCAGTATTTTCTACTTTTCCTGCAATGTTTTCAAAGTCTTCTATCTCAAGGTCGTTTAAGTCGGGATTGTGTGGTAAAGGGTTTAAACTTTATCCACCAAATCTGCTGTACTTGGTGCATTTACAGAGTCAGATTATACGATTAAAATCCGTCGATTTCGATCTGGCATTCTGTTGCAGCAGGACAATGCCCAAGCACAAGTGGCGGTGGCTGAAGCTGGAAAATGCAGCTTTGGCTGATGTTATGATCGTACGGTGTTTAACACCGTTTTCAACATTATTTCAGCTATATCGCGGCGGTCAGTGCACCTATCCATGCTTTCCTGGAGTTTCTTTTACCAGTCCTCCGCACAACGTTCTTCCCAAGCCACAGGCAGCTTTCCCACATAACCATCGTCGAAACAATGGTCAGCGATGAGAGAGGAGTGATTGCTGTTGCAGTGACGATCATTAATCCTCGGATAGCAATTGGCCGAGCCAGGGATCGAACCAGCGACCCCCAGTTCTCAGCAGATGTGGCTTTGAAATGTTTTGTCCCATGCCCCTTACCCATTGGATCTTGCACCATCCGACTTCTACCTTCCCCAAAACCTCAGCTTCCATAGCCACGGTCGCAACTTTCTAAAAGATAATGACATCATCGATGCTGTTTCTATGTGTACTGAATCACAAGATGTAACCGTCTTAAAGAAGCGATACCAAAGCTTGAACACCGATTTTCCTAGTGAACTAAAAATTTATGGAGGCTATGTTGAAAAATGATTCATGACTAACGACTTCTTCCTGATGTATTTAAGCGAGGCCGAGAACTGTTTGACGTGCCTCGTACATGAGAGCTTATTTTAGCTCACCTGAGCACAAGGTGCCCAAAGTGAGCTTTTGTGATCGTGTTGTGTCTATCATACGATGTGCGTCGTCCAACGGCCAGGTGCTTACAAATTGTATGCACTTTGGAGGCCATATTTTCAGTTTAATGTTCATGAAAATTGGTCAGCAACTTTGTCTTGATGATAATGCGGACAAGATTGAAAGTGGGTCACGTCGAGTGAAAAAGTAGGTCACTGGAACAAATATTTGAAAAACCTTGTATGCACTCTTGAGGCCACATTTTCAGTCCAATATTCATCAAAGTTGGTCAGAATGTTTTTTCTTGACGATATTTCGGTCAGGTTTGGAATTAGGTCATGTCCATGAAAAAAGTAGGTCACCGGGATAAATCTTTGAAAATATGGCTTCTAAAGTACAATTGAGTTTTTTTTTTTCTGTCTTATACACATGAAACTTGGTCAGAATGTTTGTCTTGTTGGTACCCGGCCAGGTAGCTCTGTGGTTAGCGTATCTGACTCGTGATTTCGCTTCTCAACTCTATTGCATGTGAGAAAAGTAGTCAGTGGCTTTGGAAAGAAAGTTGTGTCAGTACTGGTGTGAGAAAGCCAGGAAACACACAGGTGCGTCACTGAATGCCATGATATGACCTAAACTGTTAAAATGGCATTAAACTCCAATACAAACAAACAAACAAATTGTCTTGTTGATATCTCAGACAAGTTTGACACGGATTACATCAGGTAGGTTATTGGTGAAATCTTACAAAACGTTGTGAGCAGTCCAGGGACCACTTTTTCAGCCTGATATTCATGAAAGTTGGTCGGAATGTTTGTTTTGATGACATCACGGACAAAATTGAAATTGGGTTAAGTCAGGTCAAAAAGAAGGTCACCGGGACAGATCTGAGAAATAACTTGTGTACACTGTAGAGGCAACAGTTTCCGCCCAGAACTGACCATAAAACTATCTCATGTAGGGTTGATAGTGTGTTACATCGGGTCACAAAGTAGGTCACTGTGACAAACCTTACAAAAACATTGTGTGCAATTAAGAGGTCACATTTTCAGTCGAATACCCATGAAAATTTGTCATTATTTGTTCTGATGCTACCTTAGACAAGTTCAAAATTTGGTCACATGGGGTCAGAAAGTTGGTTACTGGGACAAATTTTATAAAAACTTATTGTGCACCCTAGAGTCCTCATTTTCAATCGGAGACTGAAATTTGATCGGAATATTTGTCTTGATAATTTATCTTGAACATGTTCGAACTGGGTCACGGTGGATAAAAAAGTTGGTCGATTACACTGATGTGTTTTTACATTATCACAACCAGGATGTCTTCAACTTTATGAATGCTAGGTGACTTAACTTAGGTGAGCACCCTAATGTCAATGACCCTCTTGTTATTATTTTTTTTAAACCAACGAATCATTTTAAAACAATAATACTGATGCTGTGCAGCTTTTTTATCGTTTTGGAATGACAAATTCGATAAATGTTGAACTCAATTCATTGATATAGCTCTCACTAAATAAACCTTTGACCGAGTCCCGGTAGCTCAGTCGGTAGAGTACAGGACTTGAGAACAAGAGGTCGCTGGTTCGATCCCCGGCTAGGCCAATTTCTTTCTGAGGATTGATGATAGTTCTCTCTCACCGCTGACCATTGTTTCGACACTAGGTGTGTGGGAAAGAAGCCAGGGGATTGGAAAGAATATTGTACCGAGTACTGGTAAAAAAACCTCCAGAATAGCATGGATAGGTGCACTGGACGCCGCGATATAATTGAAATCATGTTGAAAACGTTGTTAACAGGGTTAAAATCACGTACAGTGACGAGATAATTTATAAGTCCCACTCGATAATGTTTACATTATCTCGTCACGGTATATGAACGTGATTTTAAACCTGTGTTCTCAGAAACAAACAATAATATAAATTGATAATGAAAGGATTATCAAGTCAGACGTATACCGTATTATACTACACGGTCCATAATTTACTCGAAATAATGCACAAATTGATATTTTGTCACTAAAAGGAACTATAGAAAGCTAGGTAAACAAGCATTCTGATAGTATTGCATAGCAATACCTAGTCTCCTACCGGCCGTATATATCGCTGGCACGTACAGTTTGTGAAACTCTGTGGAGGAGAAAGAGCGTATTTGACCCCCATTCAGAATTATAAGCATCGTGTCTGTTTATGTTTGCAATGCTTTAATGAAAGCCAGATATATAAATATTTTTCCTTGTTAATGCAAGTTCGTTGAAGAAGTTTTACTAAGACAAGATGTGTTTGTGAAACACAAATGCCCCCGTAAAAGCAAATTTTCAAGGCCCGTAATTTCGTCAAAAATCAGTGGACTGGAACGAAACTCGGACTTGATCATATATGGGTGTGCATGTAATGGTGGTAAATTCACATACCAGAACACAGCTAAATGTCTGCCAGCGTTTAGAAAAAAAAGTCGGGGTAACCGTTTTTTCCGTGAAATTTTCTAAGTCCAAGGCCCGTAATTTCGTCAAAAATCAGTGGACCGGAACAAAACTCGAACTTGATCTGTAACTCATGTTGGTTGACTTACACAACGAAAATCAGCTCAATATCTGCCGTCGTTTAGAAAAAATAGTCCGGAAAGCTGTTTTTTCGGTGAAAATTTATAAGTCCAAGGCCCGTAATTTCGTCAAAAATCAGCGAACCGGAACAAATCTCAAACTTATTCTGTAACTCATGGTGGTTGACTTGCACACCAAAAATCAGCTCAATATCTGTCAGCGTTTAGAAAAAAAGTCCGGAAAACTGTTTTTTCGGTGAAATTTTCTAAGTCCAAGGCCCGCAATTTCGTCAAAAATCAGCGGACTGGAACGCAACTCAATGTTGATCTGCAACTCATGGTGGTTGACTTGCACACCAAAAATCAGCTCAATATCTGCCAGCGTTTAGAAAAAAAGTCCGTAAAACTGTTTTTTTCGGTTAAAATTTTTAAGTCCAAGGCCCGTAATTTCGTCAAAAATCAGTGGACCGGAACGCAACTCAAACTTGATCTGTATCTCATGGTGGTTGACTTACACACCAAAAATCAGCTCAATATCTGCCAGCGTTTAGAAAAAAAGTCCGGAAAACTGATTTGCCGGACAGACAGACGGAGTGCAAACCTAAAGTCCCCTTCGGCTCGCCGGTGGGGAACTAATAATCGAGCTAGATCCCAAACGAGGTAAAGAAGGATAAAATTGTCTCATGCTTTATCGCTTGAAATGCATGCACTTTGTGAGAACTCGTGCTGTATATATGGAATAAAAATAATTCCACCATAGACTAGCTTATAGACATTGAGTAATCCGTTTTGCTTGACACAGGACCGCATAGCTAACTTAGTCTTCCTTAATAGAGCAACAAGTAACAATTTTTACCAACCATATCGAGCAGCTAGTTACTAACAGTCATAAATCCTGCAAAACTTGCATGATGGTCACGAAATAGAGTTTATTTGACTCGCAAATACAGCTACTTTAAAAACTGCAGCAGAACAATACCTGTGGTGATAATTATAAATTTAGTCGTTTTAAAGGGAAGTGGAAACATTATTAGTGCAGTGCTAACAGCAGCGCAACAATCCCAGAGAAGCAGACACTCACTTGACGAAGCGGCCAGCCTGTTGCTACGGAAGCTAGGAACAACGTTGTTGAAGGTATTAACACCCTTTTGCACAATTAGAAAATAATGATTAAGGTCGCAAATATGTCCAACTAGGATTGAAAGTTCTTGAAAAGTACTAGGATTCCGATGGCGCGAAGAAAAAGCACAGAGCCGACAGTAAACTGAACCATCAGAGAGAGGTGAAGGTCCATTGTTTTCGTCCATGCGTCGCAGTGCAGGGAAGTTTTCCAAGGACAAATGATAGTTGTACTAGATCTGATACAACTTGATATTCAACTTGTCGTCCGTAATTGCTTTCAATTCGGACGAGTCTACAATTTTGTCGTCTGGTAAAGATTTAATCGTTAGAGCGCCGAATAAACCCAGCAAATATTTTCTGTCAAGAATTAATCTTTAAATAGATAAAATTCAAGCTTGATTTTGTCCACAATGTATCGTCAAAATGGACGGTTTTAGATGTGTTTGTGCAGTCTGATCTGAATCTACTTTTACCACAAAGGCAAATTAAGTTGTAAAAGACGCTCTAAGAAAGAATACAATACCAACTTCCCGCTTATCTAATACCTAGCTAATTTAAATGATGCTACGGAGCAACAATTGATCGTAAAGACAAATAAGTATTGCCTACTTCATTTAACCTGATCCTGACCTTTATGCTGAATATATAAGTACGTATATAAATAGAACTGCGACTATCATTCGGGAAGTTATATATACACGGGAAGGTACAGGTAAGAAATGCAATTCGTGCATACCGAACGGAATATTTCCGTGACATTCGGGACAAAACCGAAGGTAGCTCCGTATGATGCCGAGGGAAAAAAAAGAATTTTAATTCATGTAAATGATGTTGACCTGGATCAGATTAAATGAAGTAAGTAATATATCAGTCATTGAAATTTCAAGGATAGCCTTGTTGGTAAAGATTTAATACTTTGAACAAGTCACCGCTACTTTTTCCCATTTCCTTTTCAAAAGCTGTCAATAGTTGGCTCTTGAAAATTCATGTTTATGCAGTAATGGGTTAGAGAAATGAAAATATCAAACACCTAATACCTTGCTGTATGAAATCAGCAGGGCCAGTGGTCAACAACGATTCTAAAGCACTCTTAGTCCTGTTCGTAATTAAAAAAACGTAACGTAATTTTTGATTGGCTTAATCATTTTGTTTAGCAAATCAGAAATTGCGTTACTTTTAAATCCAGAATTTTTTTTGACTTAATCAGACTTTAGACTTAAAGAGGATCGCTACAGTTTCACCATTTTCCCAAAACATTCAGAATTTCATGAAACTCTTGTTTGGTGATAGTTTATTATCTGATCTACAAAAATAGGAGAAAAAAGAGGGGGTCACCAGCTTTGGGAAAATTCTATGAATATTTCTTTTAGTACACCCTGCATTGCAGCAGTTCAGGATGAAATTTCACCTATGAAAACTAAGTCTATGTATATTTTTTTAAATGACAACAATTATAAGCAAATTTTATGTCATTGTATTGGTGAAACATCAAATTTAATTAAAAAAAATAATTTAGAGTATACTAAATATCAATTTAAAAAAAAAAAAACCTTAACTTATAGCTAAAACACCTTTATTTTGGAAAAAACCAAAAAAAACCAAAGAGTATCTTTTAAAGTTATTTTTTTTAATGTTCTAACATTCAGATTTTTCTTATTTTTTCTATAAATAGTATTCAGGTACTAAACTAAAAGAATCAGGCTTAAAACAAATAGGTCACCAGCCTTATTTTTTAAGAAAATACATTTTAAGTTTGTGGGTGGGGCACTAACTAATGAGTAAATGTAGGGTTTGTCAAAGACAAAGACATTATATGAAGTAAATTATCTCAATTTTTTTCAATAATACAACAATATTTATAGGAATCAAGTTTGTTGGTCATAATAAACCAATTCATAGCATATAAATGTAATACTGATGTTAGCATCTAACCCATTTCCAAATGACTAATCATTTTAGACTCTTCTAAATTTGACGCGTTTGCAGCCGCTAAACCAAAACCTGGTATTCATGTATCACAGTTCTTTTATGGGTCAGAAATCATTGTGAGAAAGAGAAATCAATCGTTAGGAGCAATTTCTCCTTTTGACATCAATGTTTCCTAATGTTATCTGTTGCAGACTCATCAAGCTAAGGGACAACCTGGTAAAGGAGAAAGAGTTATGTACAGCCCCTCGTTTTCTGCAAGTCTTTACCAAGTGACATAATTTTGGACTAGACCAAACTGAAAGCATCTGCATCTAAAAGGATGTTTTAGCTCGACGATACGTCTGCCAGATAGAGCGCTAGTAGTAGCATCTGTGTCCATATTTCCGTTGTTAGGTGACGTAGTTAGGTGATTCACTTTGACTTTCAGTCCGATCTTTTGAAAGCGTAATGTTGGATTCTTGCCTCGCATATAATTATTTGGCTTGATTCAAATACTTTTTTCTTCATTTTGCTGACATGAAACGACCCGTTTTAATACTTGGTTTATCCATTCTGCAGACATTGACAAGTGTGGCAGGATCAATTGTGTTAGTTGCTCACCGTTTTTCGAGTAAAAGGTGAGCGTGATAGTTACACGAAATGTGAAAATTGAAACTGTCGCGAACGTCGTTAAGAATTTTCTTAAGAATGTTTGGTGCGTACTCTCCCAGGTACACATCAACCATTTTACATTGTATACTAACTCTTGTTCTCAATAATTTTCTAAATTTCGAAGTAACATTTATATTTTTTAATCATATATGGCCTGCAACACGCGAAAAGGGGCATTCGGCAATCCGCGCAGGCTGATCCGAGACGACACTTTCCGTTTTTATGTAATTTTCTGTTTTGCGCTTGTCTACTGAAGCACAAAACCTAATGTAGTCGTAAAATGCCGTCTCGGATTAGCCTGTGCAGACTGCGCAGGCTGATCCGAGACGACACTTTACGCAAATGTCCGAATGCCCCTTTTCGCGTGTTGCAAGCCATATTGTGTTACTTTCTAATTATAGAATGAGGCTTAGGATGCTGTTTTGAATCGTCGGGTTAATACGTACCCGGGTGGTTACTTAAACAACAGAACTGTTACCATAATTACTAGTGGCTACATTCACTAATTACGTTGTAACTTATGAGCCATGCTCTATGAAAAGGGATCTTAATGCATCTGCAAAAACTATCGACCCATGTCAGCCTGCGCAGTTCGAGCAGGCTGTCATGGATCAAAACTTTTTGCTTTTGTTAAATTTTTCTGCAATTCCAAAGAACATTATTAACTCATGATGCAGCCGATTTCATAATTATATGACGATTTGCTTGGTATGTTTTCATTTTAAATTCTAAGACTAATCGTCTGATTGGCTGCTCAAGACGTTGTCGACCTGAATTTCACACGATATGAGAATAAGACCTCAGTATAACAGAAAAGAACAACATTACACAATATTTTGTAGATAGTATTTAGATTTGTGTTTTATTGGCAACTTGCGATAGATTGACCGTGCTGAGCTTAGGCAGTCGGTGAGAGAGTTTTGTCATACTTTCATTTCGGGATAGTTTCGCTTCGATCGTCATGACAGGCGCCCTGAAAATAGAAAATTATGATACCAAAACATTACCATCTTCTCCTTTTTCCACAATGATTGATTTCGCTTATATTTTCGCATTAAAAGCTTTTGTATAGATAGTTATGCAAACCTTACAATGAGGTTTTCAGTATCCTCTTTTAAAATTTTTTTGAAATTCTTTACCACACAAAAAAGTTTTCTACTTGTCCACACTGAAACTATGTGCAGACGACTACTCAAACGTGACTTAAAGGGTGGTATTTGTCTATGATAGTTTGTAAGACATTGGAAAAGGAGAAAATACTGGTTACCTGCATTTTTTCCCTTTCCCACTTTGTTTTCAAAAGCCTTTTTTCTCAGGGTCGTTAAAAGTCGTGATTGGTAAACTGTAAGGCACAATGATTCTGACTAGTAAGTACTGTTAGGGACTGATGGATACATACATCACCAAACTGATAAAAAAGAAGCTGGCCTGGTAGCGCTGTTGGTAGCATACAGGACTTGAGACTAAGGGGTCCCTAGTTCGAATCCTAAGCTCGGCCGATATCTTTCCAATGATGGATGACAGTCATTGTGGCAGAATTCATGCCTCTCTCACCGCTGTTCATTGTTTCGAAGATGGTTTTATGGGAAAGCAGCAAGTATCTTGGGAAGAACAATGTGCAAAATACTGGTAGATGAAACTCCAGGAAAGCATGGAGAAGTGCACTGATGACCGTGATATAACTGAAATAATGTTGATAACCAAAAAAGAACACCACGCAAACATCCAACAAAAAGACCAAGAACTGGATCAACAAATTACATGCATTTTATTTCAGATTTCATTTTCTTCTCAGCCCATTAGAAAATTAGTCTTGGAATTGCGTCTGAGAACCATATCAAGTTTTGTCGGTAATTTTGTCTTCTAAATTATACCGAAACCAATAGAAAAAAAAATATCCACACACAAATAATAATAATAATAATAATAATAATAATACTATGATACCTTTTGGGTGGCGGTGCTAATTGTGGGCTCAGGGAGTAGATAGAACAGACACTGTGTGCTGGAAAACCTTCCATAATGTAAGGCAAGGGTGTATCGCTTTGCTGGTTGTATGACAATGTTTGTTGGACCACGTTGGCGTCACCATTCTTCTCATTCTGAGAATGTTCTTTACTCTTAACTTCTGGTTGTTTTTGAGAGTATACTTGTAGCGGTTTTGGAGCTTTTAAGCGAGGGAAAAGTAAAGTATTAAGTGAATCATTCGAGCTTGATCGTGTGTCCAATTCATTGTTAATCGGATAGGGTTTGATGTTGGCAGAAGTCGAGTCCAAGTTGATTGTCTTGATGGAAGCCGGTGTTTTATGGAAGCCCTTGTTTTGCATCATGTATATCTCGGCATGAAGGATGGCAATTTGATGGCGCAGATTGCACTCTTGGTAACATAAACTGAGGTAGTCGTTTTTGAGTTCAGCGTATTTTCTAGTAGTTTCTCTGTTCATCAAAGCTCTCGGATTGTGTTTCTTATAAAGTATTTCCTTGTTTAGTGTTTCTAACTGATTTCCACAGCTTAGTCTTTTCTTCAATATACAGTCGTACAAAGCTCTACTGTTTTTTATTTGATCATGTTTTGAAGAGGTGTCCTCATTGTTATTACTTGAAGGTCTGTTATGTATGTTTTTATTGACCCCTTGTATCCGGGAAGTTTCAACATGATCCAGGCGATGTGCTTTCATTTCCGGAGATAAAGGCGCATTTTTGCTGTTTGACTGTTTCACCTGACTGGCTTTTTTCTCATTTCTTGCTCCTGAGTTATACAATTTTTTACAAGTTTTTATAGCGTTTGAAGGTTTTGTTACTTTTTTCTTTGGTGTAATTCCTCTTTTACTTTGTTCAGATAAAGCCTCGTCAAGTCTGTGTTTCAAAGCGAGATAAACGGCTTCATTGCTCCGTGCACTTGGTAAATAGTTAATCTGCTTGGTTTTAGCATCAGCGGCTGGTTTTTCTCTGCTATGTTTCATAGCATATCTCCAGAGTCGTTCAGATGGAGGTATTTTTGGATCATTGACATAGACAACATTTTGATCGTTCACAAAACATTCACTTTTTGCTTTTGTGGCGTTTTGCACAATAGAAGTTTGTGTAGACGCCCTTGGTGTTCCGTTTGTTTCTTCGTCATCGTTGGAATAAGACCCAGTGGCAAGCGAACTTTGTTTCTCATTTAATTTTGAGTTTTCTTGATTCAGACTGTCTCTGTGTAAAAGTCTGGAACTGTTTTTCAGTCCTTCAAATTTAGGATCCTCTGGTTTTGTTGCCTTTAGTTGTCTGGGTAGACGCGGGAGTGCATGACCTCGACACAATGCTGAGAGAGCTAGATTATGTTGATGGCGTGAGTGTGCTTCCACCGAGGAGCGCAACAAGAGTTTTTCAATGAGGGACCAGAACGTGTCTGGTTCGAGGACGTTCCCGCCAGACGATGATCCGGCACTACTTCTAGATGTATGCTCACTTAACATGACATTTTCATTCTGAAATATACAGTCACGTGATTTTTTAACATAAGAATTTCATGGGTGTGGTGAAATGTAACTATACAGGAAAGTATAAATTTCGAACTTGAATTTTAAAACTTTTTTTTTATATGAAATACTTGTTTGATACAAAGCACAACAAGCTAATAATGTAGATGCTTTTAACTTACAAGTGCTCTTTGACCAATATCAATAAAAAAGTTTTCACCATTGAAAGTAGTAGGAACTTATTGGCGTCTAGTGCTTTTAAACAATAAATTTCCAAACCCTTTCGAAGTCAATTATATAAGCTTGACCTCTCTCATTGGCTGAAAATAAAATCCACTGAAACTCACATTTTTTAAAAATCTTTATTGGCTAGATTAAATAAGCGGACGGTATAGATAAAAAATCAGACTGCACGTTTTGTGCAGTCTGATCTTGACCTATACCGTCCGTAAGAGCAGAATCGAGAGAGATTAGTTTAAGTTGTAATAACTTGTTTCTCAATCGAAGTAAAAAAAAAAACGAAATTAAGAGTCCCCTGTTTTGGCCTTCGAGCTGAAAGGTTCGAATAAAATAAATTTGCAATTCTTTGAACTTTATCGGATACAGAATATAAACAATACACCGATTTAAAAAAAAAATGAGTGAATACTGAAACTATAAAAATTTTGATCACAAAAGCCCAAGTTTAAGCCTTTTAAATGCTTTCAGTATATCTTTATCCCTCGAAATCCTGAAAGGAGAACTGACATAAACTGTACAGTGCTCAACAAGTGAAACGGTGTTTCGAGCAATGTCTCCTTTTTTATTTTTGCTTGTCTGATTAATATCTAAAAAATCTATTTTTAGTTATAACTTTGACTCACCGATTGTACGGCTTGTAAGTTGATCTTGGTTCAATTTTATAGAGCATAAGGTACTTCAAAGCAATATTGCCAAGAAAATAACAAGAAATCAATGCTAGATGGAGAATATAATATATATGAGTATTCTAATAGGCCTAAAACTTAAAGGTATTTAAATCGAGATCCTTAATTTTCCTTAAATTTTTCCCTCTGATTTTCAGTTTCGACACATTGGCACCTGTTGACCGGAAAGTCGTAGAGCTTCTAGATAGTATTTTTTTTTTATCTTTATCTAGAGTAATTGTAAACCTTTACCAAACAATCCTCTGTTTTAACAACCCTGAAGAATTAGTCCTCCGAAAACATTGTGGGAAAAGGAGAAAATGCTGGTAACCAGCATTTTCTCCTTTTTCTACAATATTTTCTACCACACCAGAGAGCTTAAGCTCATATTATAAACTTCAGACTTGTCGTTTGCAGCTGCTATCAATTTGAAAGAATCTAAAGTTCGCCGTTTGGAAAAGAATTAAAAAACTGTTCTTGATCACAGTTTTTCCGTAATAAGAGCTTAATTTCAGACTTCAGAAAATAAGTTAATTTTTTAAAGTTTAAAATTACTCACCCTTGTTAGATCTACCTATATTCCACGTTCAAATCAACTTTTTAAATTGTGACAACGACGTACCGTAGACGTCGTCTCTATGGGCAAAAAGGCTGAGTTATGACGTCACACACTGCCTAGGGAGGAGCCTTACGTCAGAAATGGTAATCTATACCGGAAAATTAAATACCTATAAACCAAAGTGAATGTCAAAAGACTGAGTTTACCTATTGTTAAAACCATACAACAAACTAATGTTGTTCAGCAAATTTTAAAAACGACAAGCTTTCAATTGATTGATTTATGGTGTTTTTATGATTATTTCAGTCATATCGCGGTGGCCAGTGAGACTATTCATGCTTTCGTTGAGTTTCTGTTACCAGTGCATAGCACAATACTGTTTCCAAGCCACTAGCTGCTTTCCCACATAACTGTGGTCGAAACAATGATCAGCGGTGAGAGAGGAATGAATCCTGTCGCAATAACTATCATCAATACTATGACAGAAATTGATAGAACTCGGGATTCGAACCAGCTATAAAAATTCTCAACATCCTCTGCGCTACCGACCTAGCTACCTGATTTTAAACAGAATGGAAAAAATTGTGGTAAAATGAGCAACTGCTTGTGACAAGCAACAACTTTTACTCCTTTTCCTACATTAGGATTCACTTTAGATAGAAATAAAATATTATCATCATCGGTAGCATCATTAGTAAATCGAAGTGAACACGAAGCAGACACTTAGATTACATTATACATGAGCCATGCTCTGGCAAAAGGGGGTTTAATGCATCTCCGTGATACATGATACCAAGCAAGTCATGACAGTATTATGCATCCCTAGAATCCCTTTTGTATAACAACCTACTGAATCTTGAAGTGCACTGGTCCTTTGACATACAGGAAATTGACCAATAGCGAAAAGTTTCTGCCAAGGTTAGCCTGCGCGGACTGCGCAGGCTAACCTGGGTCAATAGTTTTCGCAAATGCATTAAGGCTCCTTTTCACAGAGCATGGCTCACATGTATTTGAGCCATGCTCTGTGGAAAGGGGGTTTAATGCATCTCTGTGATCCCTTATGCCGAGCAGGGTCATCACAACATTCTTGATCCATACAATCAAATTTGTGTAAAAAGCATCTGAATCGTGGGGTAGACTGGTCCTTTGACACGCAGAAAATTCACTAACATCAAAAGTTTCCGCCCAGGTCAGCCTGTGCAGACTGACATTGGTTGACACGTTTTGTAGATGCATTGACCCATTTTTCACAGAGCGTGGGTCAGGAAAGATAATAAATGAAACACGGAATATTTGAGTTTGATACTAGTTTTGTCCCTTGGATTAAGGCGCGCGCGCGTTGTATTTGTGACCAGTATAGTAACTCTTAGGCGGCTGAGCGCGAGTTAAAGACCTTTTGCGGACAGTGTAGATCAAAATCAGACTTCACAGAACGAGATAGAATCCTCTCAAAGAATCGGACAGAGTCTATCTTACTACGGCAATATCTGGGGCTGTGATATTGATCTACATTGTCTGCAAAGGCCTTTCGCTCGTTCTGAGCACCGTTTACAAAATTCGCTTCGTTAGATTTTTTAGTTTGACTGTGCTCATTTCAATTTATCTAATCAAATACAAGATCTACAATGTTCGATAAGAAAAAAATGCGTTTGAAAAAATAATTATTCAAGCTTTTACTATCGGCTTGAAAGTTTCATGTCACTACTTTAGCAGGATACTTGTTATCAGCCTGTTAACCTTTTCAAAGCCAAACAAAATGTTTTATAAACTCGACCGCTTTCAACGAATTAAAATAAAATCCACAGTACCTCAGATAGATTTCATCTTTGTGGGCTTCACTAAAGCAGACGGTATAGATCCAAAATCAGACTGCATGCGCTGTGCAGTCTGATCTTTATCTATGCTGTCCGCAAAAAGCCCTGGCCTGTTTGCGCCCAGTGCGTTGAATGGATCAGTGTTTAAAAAGCTGATAGATTTTTCAATGATTATCATCCCGACCTGAGGAGAGTGAAGTGCAATAGAGCCAAATGGAGATGTTAACCTTTTTTCTGTCACAGTGATTCTAAAGATGTTGTGGGTATTTACCTGGCGAAAACTATTGAATGAATTAAGCATTTCCAGCCGCGCTCGTAACAGTTAACCTTTTGCCAAACAATCCCTGGTTTTTACGACACAGAGGAAGAAGCCTTCTGAAAACATTGTGGGAAAAGGAGAAAATGCTGGTAACCAGCATTTTCTCCTTTTCCCACAATGTTTTCTACTCTTCTAAAGGCAAGTTTCAATTTTTGAGTCACATTTATTTTGTTGTCTGCAAATGCTGTCAATTTGGACAAGTCTAAAATTTTGTCATTTGGTAAAGAGTTAAAGAGGAAATATTGCTGTTTCAAATATTTGCCGAAAAAGGGAAAGGTATGCGAAATAACGAGTGCCGTAAGGCACAAGTTATTTTCGCGGACCTTTCCCTTTTGAGGCAAATATTTCCCCATATTAACCACAAGCTGATGAAATAAATTATATATTTCCTCTGATTATTTTGTCAACGAATGCTTCTTTTAAAACTTAAAAACTTAAAAAACTTAAAAAAGTAGTTTCAGATTTTCGGCAGGAGGAAAATATTCACTGTGACGGGGAAATAATTCCCCCCCAGCTTAAATTACGACATTTCTTTACCCATAACATTTCTAAAAATAGACACATGAAATATAATATAATCACTTTGACATGCTGAAAATTACTTATTTCATAAAGTTAATGCCGGTGTCATCCTGCGCAGACTGCGCAGGCTGACATGGGTCGATACTTTTGGCAGATGCATTAAGACCCCTTTTCACAGAGCATGCCTGAAATGAATTGATGACAACTGCCATAAGAAAGATAATTCACGAAACAAAATGTATTTTAGAATTTCGATACCAGTTATGTCCCTTGGATAACATTTATTTTTCTGTTGAATTACAAGAAATTGTGAATTTAAAACCATAATTGTATGACACTGTTGTCAGCTTGGCCTACTGAGATTTAAGGACACAGGGATGAATGGAAACAGTGCAATAAATCTACTTACCACAATGTGTCGGAAGCTTATTTGGCCTGCAACATACGAAAAGGGGCATTAGGACATTTGCGTAAAGTGTCGTCTCGGATCAGCCTGCGCAGTCCGCGCAGGCTAATCCGAGACGGCACTTTACGACTACATTACATTTTGTCCTACAGTAGACTTGGGTAAAACAGAAAATTACATAAAAACGAAATAGAGTCGTTTCGGATTAGTCTGCGCGGACTGCACAGGCTGATCCGGGACGACACTTTACGCAATTGTCCGAATGCCCCTTTTCGCATGTTGCAGGCCATTTAGGTCTAAACCGTTAAACTACCAAATTTATTGCAGATTTCAAGCTCAAAGTAATACGACCAAAATATAAGGATTTCAAAGTTCTTCTCGATGGAAAAGTCTCACTGTATCAGACACTACGATCAAAGACCAGACTGTATACTAGTATTCGGTGCAATCTGATCTTGATTTACACAACCCACAATACTATGTTAAGTCTTGTTTGGAAGCTTAATGATAAACAAATGGAATCTGCATCTGGTCGTGCTGTTTAATAAACATATGCCATACTCTGTGAAAAGCGGGTTTAGTGCATCTCTGAGATGTAATATACCAAGCAAGTCTTTACATAATTATGGATCCCTAAAATCCATTTTGCCTAACAACCGACTGAATCACAAGGTACGATAGTCCTTTATCACGCAGAAAATACATCAAATACTAAATAATTTTACCCAGGTCAGCCTGCGCGGACTGCTGGGTCGATTTTTTTTGCAGATGCATTAACCTTTCTTTTCACAGAGCACAGATCAAATATTTATGGTCAAGTATGATGTGGTTTTTGTGGATGGCTATTGAAATGAAACAAGGAACTGCTCCTTTTTGTTTTTTGATAGACACAATTTACAAAGTAAGTCTGTAAGGTCTGTTTTGTCGAAAATAAATGAGCCGTGTTCAGAGAAAAGAGGGATCAATGCATTTTCAAAAAGTATCAACGAAGGTCAGCCTGCGCAGTATCACTGGTAAATCTTCTGCGTGTCAAAGGACCAGTCTATCTTATGATTCGGTCGGTTGTTGTAGAAAATTGATTTTATGAACCCATAGTTATGTGATTATTTGTTTTGTATCATTGATCACGGAGAGGCATTAAACCATCTTTTTGCAAGAGCGTGGCCTTTATGTTTTCTACAAGTATTTCTGTCTATGTCTAAATTATAACGCTATTTTTGCAGACGAATAGAAAATTACCAGTTTTGGACATGATTTTCTCCAAGAAAAAAAAATCTTGCGAAACGAAATCGGGTGGTATGAATCTTTAAACTAGATCGATGACGTACGTGTCTGAATATGGGATAAACCACGATGATGACCACCATGATGACCCTAATTAACCCTTAGGCTGCTAAGCGTGACTCACTTACTTTTTGCGGACACTGCAGATCAAGATCAGACTGCACAGAACGTGCAGTCTGATCTTGGATCTACACTGTCCGGAAAGGAGATACTATTCCTCAAAACTTAACTTTGAAATAGCAATATTTGGGTTTTTATTATCGAACTGAAAATTTCATTTTAGTTATTTAACAGGATATGGGTTAAGTACAAAGAAAATGGACAGCAAGATGATGGCATTCGAGTATATGTCTGAAAATGGGCTGGACCACTGGTATAATGTCCTTAATGCCCAAATAAAAACCAAAAATAAAACAATGCAGCCTTTAAAATGTATTTAAACTTAAATCATACCCTTTGAAAATATAGAAATTATTGTGAAGATGACAATCAGTTATTGTACAGTCGGTCAAAGTGTTGGTTGCAGAAATTGGCAGAAATTTGAACTTTCAAATCAGGTAAAAAAAAATAACGAAAGATAGAGCGGCCTGGCAACTTTTTACTTGGTTTTAAAATTAATTTTTCTGCTTGCGACTAACACTTGGACTGACTGTGCAATAACAGATCCTCGTCTTCACAATAATTTTTATACTTTTTTGAATTGTATGATTTAACTTTAAATGCATTTTAACACCTGCGTTATTTACTTTTGGCTGCTATTGGGGCTTTAAAGACATGATACCAGTGATCCGGCCCATTTAAATGCATCTTAACGCCTGCGTTGTTTACTTTTGGCAGCTACTGGGTCTCTAATTAGGTACAAGGAATAGGAACAGTCGATAAGGATGTTTTCCCTTGATAGATACCTTTGATTGCCAAGTAACAGGCCCATGGAGTGTATTATGGTAAAGACAGAAATGAGGCGTTACCACGACAACTGGTCTAAGTAATTCTCGCGCGCACGCCTCATCACTTACAGACGACAAATCTAACGGAAGTGATCACCTGCTACACCGCGTTATTTTCTTGGAAAAGTAAATGTTTTCATTGCCTTGTGGAGTTTTTGAACTTGTGTCAATACAGAGGGGTGAAAAAAAAAGAAACTCCGGTGAAATAATAATGGCGTCCGAGAGCGAGCGATTTGATTGCTACGTGCGGCCAATTGGAGTGTTAACTGAATCTCCATCTGGTCATCTTGTTTCGTTAACCCATTTCTGTGCAAATAGAACTTCTTAAACCCCTGCAGTTTAAAAACCTGTGAAAACATTGAAGAGAAAAGGAGCAATTGCTTGTAACAAGCAATTGCTTTTTTCCCACAATGTTTTCGATATCATTTAGAAACTCATTTTTATTCTTTTAGTATTTTTCATTCTCATCGTTTATTTTTTTTGGTTAGTCTCGAATTTTCATACAGACATTTGAAGTAATAGGTCAAGTCCGTAGCACTCTTCTAACGGAAGTTTATGCAAAAGTACAATAACTCCATGGAAACAATTACTAAAAAGTATACCTAACAAGTCACGCTATCAGGGGAAAAATAAATTAGAATGAAAAAAAGATAATCACTATTAGGCATAAAAATTCAGAAATTCCCGTTTAACTAAAATGTATTCATGAGCCAAAGTATGAGGGTTAGAAGAAGTTCCTATCAAGTGATGAGACATCAAGGAATTAATTGTTTGCACAAATGGTTTTCATATCAAAGTTAGCAACTTGCTTGTCATACCTTCCTTAATCAGTTCCAATTAGTCGAAGAACAGAAGTCCCTACACGAAACTCGCTCGCAAATAAAATTGGGAGTATTTCTATATCTTAAAGAGTGGTAATAAGAATTTGGGTACAAAAAGCCACGCATAAGTTTCCTGTTTCAATGCTTTTGATGTACGTAAACTAAAGTAAACATATTAAACGTTATTCAAATCCCGTCGTGTAAGACATTTTTTATGTTTTGACTCTTTAGTAAAACAATATCACTTTAAGTCCATCACTACCAATGATGAATTAAGTGGTTTTTTGTGGATGGCATAGATCAAGACCAGACTGCACAAAACGCGCAGTTTGATCTTGGACCTTCGCCATCCGCTGCCAATTGCGAGACTTTGAACGATTTTATCTTTAATTGCTGTGGTTCATATACACTCCATTGAACTCTGAAAGGATGTGGATTGTATCCAGAGAAGTAAATAGCTTTTGCCAATGTTGACGGTATAAACGGCAAGAGGTTAAAATATTTTAATTCAAAGTTTTGACAAAAATTAAGTATCTATCTGTGACGTGTTTACTCGTATTCTGTCGATAAACCACACATGTTCAAGTCGACACAGGACTGAACATTGTCGACTTTTGGAAAGCGGCACTGCCATGGAACTCCAAAGCCGTTTCTAAGGCACCAGTTGAGGGGAAAGAACACAAGAGAGCAGGGTGATTCGGGGGCCCACCGAGAATATTTTCTTATTTTAGACGTCTCTAGAATGACTTCTTCTTCATTTTGATACATTTTCTTCCGGAAAATCCGCTCGATTTTATATCCTGCTGTATTTCATTCATTGTTGGATCCAATACAATAATAGGAGCAAAGTTAGTCTCTGCATGGACCGCTCACTTAAAAAACGACAACAACGTGTTATCTTGATTAACGTTTCTGTTCCGTTCTGTTTTTGTTCATTCTTTTGGCCGTTATCTTTACAGAATACTGGAAGAAAAACAACCAAGGCTCATTATGTCCCGAAACAAGTTGGTGTACGACTATCGACTAAAGTTCTGAAATGAGATCTGTAGTTCGGTATGGTGCCATTTAGATATGATATAAATCTATACCTTTGTTTAGAATATTTACGACGAAGGTCTGTGAGCACAGAAAAGGGTATCGTGTAGATTAGTTTTCTACAAGAGCTGACAGACAGTTTAATCAGGGGAAATTCATCAACCTGCTTATCGGTCTATGTTGTGAATGTATTTTGAACATTTTGTGTTTTATCATATTTTATATTGGCTGTACACAGCGGTTTGTCTTTTCATTTTGATAAACATCAAAGACCGGTGGTGTCACGTTAAATGTTTTAGACATTATCTTTTTCTCCACTGTTAGAAATAGGTTCGGTTTACACTATACCGGTGCTTTTTAATAATCAGCCCTGCTAAATGATCTATGGTTCCGCTAGGGGGCGTTGACAAGCATGAGGCGCCATAGGGGTCATGCACGAAACATACGTTAATTGTTTGATTTATAAATAACCTGTTTTCGATAAGGGGAACCTTTCTCTCTTCATGTTTTCGATCAAAGACATTTTATATAGAATATTACCCGTAAATCAAAGGCTTTGTGCCAGTAAATCACTGTTTAGTCATTCAAGAGAAAGGGATGTTTCTGATTGATTCCATAGTATCATAATGACTAAAGCCCTTGCAGTTGTTGTAATTTGCAAAGTTTTTTCTTGCTTTCTGAAAGTATCTTTCCAGAGCTATGAGATATATCAAAATTGTAGTATCTTTCTGATTTTTGATTGTTGGATATATTACAATCGTTCCATTATTTTTTGTACCATATTTATTGTTCACAGATTTAACAATCGATATGCAAACGTTACATTTTGCTTCGATTCTTTTTCAAACATACACAGAATCTAGCAGTGATACAAAAAAATAATCAAAATACAATCAAGCTGATAGCAATCGAAATGTTTCTACCTAGTTCTCATCTTTTGAAGGATAACTTTCACTTAAACCCTTAATCTGCAAAATAAGTTTTACGACACTTTCAAGCCTGTAGTAAAACCTCAAATGTTGCTATTTTAAAGTTATTTTTGGAGAAAACTATCTCCTTGTCGGACACCGTAGATCCAAGATCAGACTGCACGTTTTGTGCAGTCTGGTCTTGATCTGCACTGTCCGCAAAAGGCTACCGAGTCGCTCTTAGCAGCCTAAGGGTTGAAAGTGAGCAAACCAGTCTTATATATAAGACAATAAATTATCGTTCTTCATGTTGTTGCACCCACCAGCTATTATAGTTTCAAATGTTTTGATTTTTAGGTCCATGACTTATATGATTTACAAATTTCACTTTCACATACATTAATTATGCTGTAAAAAACATTTAAATGATCACCGTTAAATAGTGGGAGATTGGTTAACTGTATTGTATGGGCATGCAATAGTTCCCATATCTTGAATAAAAGACAATTTCGGCTAATACGTCGCAGCCAATCAGGAGACTAGTATTGGAATTCAGAATTAGAATTCAGTGTAGAATGGTTTGTCAAAGCAGACACTGCTCTTTCCTTGGTTTGCGAGCTAAGGCAAAACAAGGGAGATCTAACCCGAGTCTTAAGTCTGGTCATGTCGAAGGTCAACAATCTTACATGCAACAGAATACCCGCAACCAATCATTACTACATGCAAAATACGTTACGTTTGCCCTTTGCTGATGAAATACTGTCTAAACACAAGAGTTTACTTAAAGCCCTATGCCTTCTCTGATGAAGTACGTTGGCAAAGAAATTAAACTAAGTCTTTGAATTGGTAGATAATAGTTTCAGAAAAGATACTAGGACGTTGTTTAATTCGTCGATGCTTTTCTGAATAGGATAATTACGGAAAACCCCCTATGTAAATGTATGGAGGCAAGATAAAAAATATGGCAGTGCAGTTTAAGGTAGTTTTCACACTGCACGGATGTCCTAAGAACAATGGATGCAAAACGTATATTAATCCGTGGTATTTCGACTGCTCGGTTCGATACTGCTTTTTAACACCATCCTTGATAAGTTGTTTGATTCCTACGCGCGCATCTTTCCGCCTCATCTTCTATTTTTTGGCATGGGCTATTTTTATGACGGAATCTCCGTAAAAAGCCCTTTGTTAGTTTGCTATTACCGATTTCCTCATTTTTTTTTCACTTAATCTTGATGTTTTTTTACCCTCTTCATGAAGATGGGAGAAAGTGAAGAGATCATGGCGCTTTACGTATCCGGACCTCATAGGTATATCGTTTTTCCTGAATTTCCTCTTTAAACAAATTTGTAGCAGACGGCTTTTAAAGTATCTCGGGATTAAACTCCAGCATCTCTAAAATTTCTGGATATAATACGAATACACTATTCAATCATTCATGGCTTACTCGACGAATAAGTACGTAAATTTTGCGATGTTATAAGCGACACACTGGAATGTCATCTGTTATTCATGTACGTGTTTCTAATAACAATGTTTGCTAATAACGTTGTATCAATCCGCGGGTTGTTTTTGTAGAGCGCGTGCCCTCGGCCTGATAACGGATTCAGCAGCCAATCTCTGTAAACTTGTAATTACCATGTCCAAGAAAATCACTTCTAACACTGAAAAATGGCGATTCGATAAGGTATTACCGAGAAATCTAAACAAGTTAGCGATTTATACAGCCCATTTCTACATCAGTTCGACAGTTGTTTGCATAATTACCCTCTATCGGTTTTTTATTGACATTTTCTTTATTCCAGCCCTTGTTTTTGTTGACTGCCATCTTACGCTACAGGAATATATATTATAAAGTTGACACTTTTTCTGTAAACGTCGTACGACGAAATTTCCTAAGGTGTTTGGTTACACGAATTCAATGAAACATGTTGACAGTTCGGCTCACGATGAATAACAAAGATAAGCATTGTTGGGTCATGAAGGAAAATTTAGTTTTACCTGTCTGAACACTACTTTGAGAGAACCTATGGCATATTGGTGTTGGAGAACATTGCGAGAAAAAAGGGGCATTTGCTCCTGTCATCACTTATTTTTACGCACTGATATTTTTCCTATCTCTCAAATGTTTGGTGTCAATTGTTGACGTGGAGAGAGTGTTGCAAGTAGCCATTTTATAAACAAACACTTTATGGCCTGTATTCATCAGCTGTCATAGTCTATCTCTGAAGAATTTTCAAAATTTCAACGTAAGTCAATTTCGCATAATAGCAAACTGTGCTTTCTTTCAAAAAATTTATTACACATACAGATTAGGAATGTAAGTTAGAATGGTTCGAGACAAGGTTTAAAGTACAATGATAGATGCGGGTGCACTGACCGCCGTACATTTGGTTTAGGTTAGATATAACAGTCAAGAATATGATTTTTATAAAGATTTAGGATATAGCCTGCAACACGCGAAAAGGGACATTCTGACATTTGCGTAAAGTGTCGTCTCGGATCAGCCTGCGCAGGGACCGCGCAGGCTAATCCGAAACGACACTTTCCGTTTTTATGTAATTTTCTGTTTTTCGCAAGTCTACTATAGCTCAAAATCAAACGTAGTCGTAAAGTGGCGTCTTGGATTAGCCTGCGCGGACTGCGCAGGCTGATCCGAGACGACACCTTACGCAAATGTCCAAATGCCCTTTTTTGCGTGTTGCAAGCCATATGGAAATCAATCTATCTCTGTTTTTCCAAGATGAGATTTTGACAGACATACCACCTGCTTTAAACTAGCTTTAAGTCTAACGACACCTTTTGATTAAACGAAAATGGCGCGATAGAAACGCACCTATCCACAACGAAAATAGCACTGGAAATTGTTTGCCGTAAACACGGTCAGATGGAGAGCTTCGCACGAATCGTTCAACAAGCTGCTGAACATATCGTCGTACTACTTTTATAGATTGTAAGTCGGTTCTCTCGATGATGGTGAAAGCAATCCGCTCAGCAGGGTAACCGAACCAAGAATCTTTGGCAAGATCGGCAGATAAAGTGTCTACGGACCGTTGACTCCTACGTACTTGAAAATTTTGTGTTTGATTTTCACACCAGTGACATGTGCTGTAACAGAAGAACTTATGGTGCGTGCATGCAAGACCGCAAGGACCGTCATGGCCATTTAAGCCACCATGGAGCTATGTGAAAGTTTTGTTTTCCCAGTTTTATGAACTCGGCTGTTTTCGAGGAAAACGTCGAAGTATTGTCGTAGCCCTTGTGTTGTCGTCTGCGTCGTTGTACAATATCTTGAACCCTTTACCAAATAATCCCTGGTTTTCACGACCCTGAGGAAGAAGCCTACTGAAAACACTGTGGGAAAAGGAGAAAATGCTGGTGACCAGCATTTTCTCCTTTTCCCACAATGTTTTCTACCCTTCCCAAAACAAACTTCAATTTTTGAGTCACACTAATTTTATTGTCTGCAAATGCTTTCAATTTGGAAAGGTCTAAAAATTTGGCGTGTGGTAAAGAATTAAAAAAAATGCAATGTCTCTGTTATTACTGAAGGTATTTACTTCAAACTTGGACTAATTCTTGATTGTCAAAAAGGGAACCCATATATTAGGAGTAGGTCGCCATAAAAATATTTTTGATACAGTAATGCTCCTTTTTTGACTTAAAAATTTCACTCAAAGCAACTCCAGCCGAACGTTGGCGTCCGCATGCGTTGCCGTCATTTTTTGTATTGTTTTAGATACTAAAACCTGTATAGGTTGTCACTGTCATTGAACAGCCACTTGTTTTAGTAGCGCCAGACTGTGATGCTTACGAAAATATCTTTCAAGTATAAAATTATCTGTACTAAAGAGCCACCTACTTGTATGCGCTTAGTCATACAGACCTACCAAAAGGAAAGATTAGAGAAACCTTATTAACTACAATAAGTTATTATTATCTTATCTGTTTATCTCAAAATTAACAGTAATCGACTTTGAAAAAAACTTTCAAAATAAATACAAAATTAATTTTTACATAAATGAATGTGAAACAGTTGTTTTAAAATCGGGTACCCTTTTTGTTGCAACGTTTTCAAGAGCGGTCCTCTGCGAGATGAAAAAAAGTTTTTCGGTAGGTACTGTGTATCATTATCTAGTCTCAGTCACTGCGCCAGCTAAAGGTCAAATTTGACGAACCTTATAGTTACATTTTTGTAATAGTCATCGAAATATTGTGAACTATTCAGGTCATGATTTATGCATTAATTTATCTAATGCGCTCTCTCTCTCTCTCTCTCTCTCTCTCTCTCTCTCTCTCTCAGTAAAGCGTACGTCCAACGAAAAAATCTTTTGAAGGCAATAACAGCGTTAATTGTTCATGTCACTATAATTGAATTATGTTTTCTAAAAGAATCTTTAACACATTTCTATAGCAAACATTAAGAAATATGTATTCAAGCTGTAATCGTAAATCAGGTCCGAACGACGTTCACAACGAGTGCTCTTAAGCAGCTTTAAAACGTCACGCTGCCTCGTTACTTCCGGTCGCTTGGTGACGACTGCACTTGTTTCATAAATTTCCTCTCTCAAACAGTTTCAAGTGGCATCAGAAATCTAAACGAGTGTTTTTCCAATTCTGTATTTAACACACAATGTTCTACATCACCGCAATATTAGCATTTTGAGTGGGATTAATGAAAATACATCTGTCCCTTCGAATTTGTTACAGGAAAAAAGTCAGGAAAAATGTTTGAAATTGGCGCAAAAGAGCATTGTGTTCGATTAAGTGTGAAAGACACTGGCGGACAATAAACATAAAACAAATCGACTACAGGAATATTTTTTTTTTTTAATCTAACAGTACAGTTCATGGAAGTTAGTTCTCGATACAAAAACATTGTGTCCTCTTATTTCAAATGATCTATTTGCCACATTGTAATTTTGTAGTAATTGTATGTTTTCTTTTATTCTTGCGCTATGTGTATACAATTACATCACGTTACGAGCAATGTCTACTTTTTCCAAAATATTTCGCCTGTTTTCGTGTAATAAACCTGAATCCATTTTTTAACTCCAAATTTTACCAGCATGTGTAACAAAATTCATCTGCTGTAAATTTGTTTCCGGTGATTATTAATTACAGAAATGAGCCGTGCCCTGTGAAAAGGGTGCTAAATGCATCTGCAAAAAGTATCGACCAGGTCAGCCAGCTCAGGCTGACCTGTGTCGAAACTTTTTGCTATTGGTCAATTTTCTGCATGTCAAAGAATCAGTGTACCTCATGATTCAGTCGGTTGTTCGACAAAATGGATTTTTGATGACTTGCTTGGTATTATGCGTCACGGAAATCCATTAAAACCCCTTTTGTCAGCCAGTGGCTCGAAGTTTAATGACGCAGGCTGATATCTGGTATTGTCATTGGGCTCTGGCACCCCCGGGGACAAATTGTCTGACTTCTGCCGGGGTTATAAACCATTATTTGCTAGTCCAGCAGAGTTCAACAGTGAAAACGAGGTAGCATTCGACATTTCCTGAAAGCGATGATACTTGAGACACGTGTTTAATATCAAAGAACATCAATAGATTGTTTCTCAAGATGTGAAAAACATAAAGGGGTGTGGACATTAGTATTCTAAACTTTCTAGTTTTTAGTCAAGCCCGAAGAGAATGCTTACATTTGTTTTTGAAGAAAGTGTATCAAGATCAGAGGCAAAGTATGTGCAGTCTTACTTTCTGATATTTACATGTATTTCAAACCGATCCAGTTATTAATATTGCTTGTGAAACGAATTTTTACTACTCCTATCATTACTCACGATGATTCCTTGCTGGAGATTAAGCATTTGTGACCCATCACGCAAAAAGGGACCATCTGGGAATTCTGTACAAAACAGATCAACGATAATGCAGGTCAGTTTAAGTTGATAATTCAAAAATGATTGTATAACAAGGTACAATGACCACTTTTCATACAGAAAATGTGATTAAAGCGAAAAGTGTCAACCCTGGTCAGCCTGCGCAATTCGCGCAGTCTGACCAGGGTTGACACTTTTCGCAGTTCCCAGAAGGTCCCTTTTTGCGTGATGGGTCACATTTACTCCCGCCCTGACTTGAGTAGACTCCAAAGCTTTCCTACAAAACCATATCCAGGGTACATATTCACCAACCATTCTTAAAAAAAAAACCAAAACATTTTTATGCTTATTCTCCATGGTTATCTGAATTTAAAAGTAACACAACTTCTGTT
This sequence comes from Hippopus hippopus, assembly GCA_946811185.2. Lineage (NCBI taxonomy): Eukaryota > Metazoa > Mollusca > Bivalvia > Cardiida > Cardiidae > Hippopus > Hippopus hippopus. The sequence goes on from OX328103.1 coordinate 29,429,932, forward strand.
TGGATAAAACTAAATTGTTTAGCCAAACAGAAGTTTTGTAACTTTCAAACTTAGAAAATTCTTGATAATAAGACTTACAACGTTCTTAAGAATAGTTGGTGAATACGGGCCCAGAACATGTGACGAGAGAGACTTGCAGCCAACCCTTTAACCCTTAGGCTGCTAAGCGCGACTCAAAGACCTTTTGCGGACAGTGTAGATCAAAACCAGACTGCACAGAAAGTGTAGTCTGACCTTGGATCTACACGCTCTGATAAGGAGATATTTTACTACCAAGAATACATTTGAAAAAAAACTTGGGCTTTTAATATCGGCTTGAAAGTTTTAGTTCACTAACTTTGCAGAGTAAGGTCGAACTACTATGTCTTCCTGACCTTGTGATCTTTACTGTCCTAAATTAACAAAAAAACCTTCAAATTAAAGCGTTCATGTTCTGATTGAAACTGTCCGTTTCGTTTTTTAGACATTCCAAGGGTTGACTAGTTACAGAAAACACGACCTGGCCACACGAACTGGCAACAGAGTAAGTTACGTGTTCATGTAGGAATCCTTGAGTTGCTTAGCGTGACTCAAAGGACCTTTTGCGGACAGCGTAGATCAAGATCAGACTGCACAGAACGTGCAGTCTGATCTTGTATCTACTCTGTCCGATAAGGAGATAGTTTTATTTTTATCCCTCGAAAATTACCTTTGAAATAGCAAAATTTTGGTTTTTACTTTTGGCTTGAAAGTGGCATTTCACTTATTTAGTAGGCTAAGGGTTAAGCTTGTTGAAGAACAAAAGCTGAGGAAATTTTATTCCTTACTGTTCGTTGAATGTGTATATTTTTTCATGTATAGAAGTTACTTGTTTATTACCTCAGTCAAGAAATTGTTTTACAACGCACTCTTAATACTCCAGTGGACTTAAGTTTCTCATGCAAGCTAACATAATGTAAAAATTCCCGGGAAAAACACTGTTGAATCCAGATGATATATGAGTCTACAGTTTTTTTCCCAGAAAGAATTTCAGGAACTAAAGCTCCATAACGTAACTGGTCACGGTAAATTTCAAAAGCCAAACATTGTGCGTCAACTACGGTATAATTGCAGCTCTGTCGGCATTATGAACAAATTAACATGTTAACGGACTATGACTAAACAAACTAAAAACAAATTACTTGCAATAATATTTACTCATTTATGTCTTTTGCTGCTGACACAAACAAACTTCCAAAAGAGATCCTTTATTTAATGTTCATGAATTCAAAATATCGATAAAAATAAAGAATAATTAGTATGGAGTTTTGTATTGCAATTTCCGCATAGATGCACTGGTTCTGTATTGCTTGAAGGTCATAAAACAGACAGGATACTGAATTAAAAATATTACAGAATGATTATCGAATAAAGATATAGTTTAAATTAAAAGTCCACCGAATGCGGACCAGTCTGACAAATTAGATTATTTTTTACCAGAGAGTTGAAGGGAAAAGTGGCAATAAGGGCAACCAAAAGTTTCACACGAGAAAATTGGTGCATACGTCTTTATTATTACATACATATACATAGTAAAATTTTCTTTTACAGAAGCATTTTCGTTCGTTCAGTTTGGGCCTTGGTCTGGTAAGAGGGGGTTTATTGCATATCCATGATCTATTATACCAAGCAAGTCATCATATAATTGGGCTATGCTCTGGCAAAGGGGGGCTTAATGCATCTCCGTGATGCATTATACCAAGCAAGCCATCACATAGTTATGGATCCATAAAATTTATTTTGTCTAACAACCAATAGAATCATGAGGTAGAGTGGTCCTTGGACATACAGAAAATTGACCAATAGCGAAAGGTTTCGTCTCAGGTCAGCCTGCGCGGACTGCGCAGGCTGACCTGAGTCGATACTTTTCGCAAATGCATTAAGTCCCCTTTTTACAGAGCATGGCTTAATTATATATCAATAAAACCTACTTTGTCTAACAACCGAGAGACTCAGGAGATAGAATGATCCTTTGCCATGCAGAAAATTCACCAATAGCGAAAGTTTCCGACTCAGGTCAGCCTGCCCGGATTTCGCAGGCTGACATGGGTAGATATTTTTTTCAGATTCACAGAACACTGCCCATTTTTTTAAACTTGCAAATTGTGGCAGCCGAAGCGCCATCTTCCATGTGAGACCAATCTTCTGCAGTGCTGTGAAATCTCTTTGCCAGACGATAAAAATGTTAGACTATAGCCCATTTTGAAATCATTTGCAGACGACAAAACAAACTTCAGTTGGATGAAATGAAGTGATTTGACTTCGAAAGGGTATCACGCAGCGCTGAAAAAGAAGAAAATGCTGGTTACCAGCATTTTCTTATTTGCCTCAATGTTTTCAAGGGTATTCGTTCTTAATCCTCTACCACGCAATACCGAGCTTTAACGACCCTAAGGAAGAAGCCTTTTCAAAACAATGTGGGAAAAGGAGAAAATGCTGGTAACCAGCATTTTTTTTTCCTTTTTCTAACAATTTTTTCTACCGTATCAAGAGGAAACTCCGTTCGAGCCACATTTGAATTGTCGTCTGCAAATACTTTAAATTTTGACAAATCTACGTTTTTGTCATGTGGTAAAGGGTTAAGGTCGTGAAAATGGATACCAACATTTTCTCCAAATACCGTTAAAAATGATCTGCAAGGTAGTTAAAACTTGATTATGTAGTAAAGGGTTAAAGGACTTTTGCAGACTTGGGATTCAAGCTCACAACCCCTGTATCTTGAGTAATGTCTGTTACAGACTGATACAGTCCTTATCCTGCCACAGTTGTACCTTTGACTCTTCAAATTATCGATTTCTTTAACCATCTATTACAAACGACAAAATTTCGGACTTGTCAAATATCCGAAGCATTTGCAGACGATAAAAATTAAATATTGCTCAAACAGGGGATTTTGTCTTTGAAAGGGTTTAAAACATTGTGGGAAAAGAACAAAATGCTGGTTACCAACATTTTCACTTTTTTACATAGTGCTTTCAAAAGCCTTCTTTCTCAGCAGCGTTTAAAGTCGGGTTCGTGTGGTTAAGGGTTCCGGTTTTTGGCAAAAATGACAATTATATGATCAAAACTAATGATAGAGAAGCGGAAAGTACGGATCAAGATCACACCCCACGTATCTGCTGGCTGATCGTGGTCTACAGTGTCCTTAAAATTCTCCCGTGTTCGCTAAAAGAAAGCTTAGAAGAGCTCGCACTTAACAGGTGAAAACTTGACGTTCCACAGCGTCGTCGTAACACCATTGCTCAGGGATTCATGCGTCGTCATCACGCTGCAAGCGAAAAATCATCTGCTTTCCACGATCTTGCTTGACATTTATATAAATGATATGATTCGTGATCGCTCTAATCCGCTTTGGGACTATTAAAATCATCAACAATGCTGTATAAAAAAGCACAAACCGTGAAGCGCGCATGCAACATTCTGATTTGGGGTTTCCAAGACATATACAGTATCACTTGATTTCGTGTTCAGTACTTGTTTTAATGCTGTCAAACAGACACAGGCCTATTGAAATACGATTTATTACTCGTTTGCGCATCATGTTCACCGTTAAAGAGGCACTGTGGAAATACTCCAAGTCACATGGATGACATATTGACCGAGGAACGTTTACATAAATAGACAATTTGTCGGTAGCAATGCATTCAGAACGCATTGACAATGAATGCGTAATTAGTTTAGGAAGAACTTGGAAGTCTCCGCTGGTTTCACCTTCCACACCTTTTAGTATTGAGTCAATTTAGATTAGTTTATGATTCACGAACTCGCTAATGAGGAACGAAATATTCATGAGGCGTTAGCACCTAGCGGTGTCGCTCCAGAAGTGGCGTATTATGTGAATGTCTGTGACGATCCCGGGGGACTATTTCTAGTTTCCCGGCGGATGGATCAGTCCTGTTCCGAGACGGTTGTTGTTAATTTACTGAAGACGGTGTTTGACACATTCCCAACATATTATAGATATGTCAAAGTCGTAATGGAATTTGTGGAATTGAGAGAGTGGAATGGGAATTCCTTTTGACTTTATTTGTCTTTTCAGTAAGAACAATCAAGTATATTTTTGTTTCCCCCATAGAAATCTTCAATAGAAACTTCTTCGAATTGCCTTTTCGTGTACTTTGCCGAACACATGTACCGGTATATTAACTCTTCTCCAGACAAAAATATTTTGGATAGGACCGAATTGAAAGCATATGCAGACGACAAAATAAGTGTTGCTTAAATGATGATTGCTGTCTTTTAATGGGGTATAGGAAACGAGTTGTCGATAGCCTTTGTTCATAAGTAAAATCTGTGATAATTTCTTTCCCTCTTCTTTAAGAAAAAGATTAAACGCATTGCCTCTCAAAGACGACTTTTGGTGTCACAGTAGACCACTTGATTACTCTTTTGGCAAACGAAAAATTGCTAGTATCGAGAAATTAATCCTCTTGACCTCATTGCTTTTACTTATATACGTATATTAACAAAACAAAAAACCAAACCCCAAACCTTCATCCATATTTATAACTCCCACACTACAAGCTATTCCTAAAGTCAACTGCTGCAAATTTGATTCTAGGGGTAGAAAAATAAAGTGTGGCAGATAATGGTCAAGTGTTCAAGGTATGTTATCCCTACACTAATCTACATTATGAGAGGCGCCCTGACAAAAGGGATTTAACACACCTTCGGGATGCATTTGCCATGCAGGATATCAAATAGTTACGGATTCACAAATTTAATTTTGTCTAACAACAGACTAAACTTCCAGGTAGAGTGGTCCTCTAACGTACAGAAAATTTACATATAGCAAAAAGTTTCGACCCACGTCAGCCTGCGCGGCTGACAAGGGTTGGAACGTTTTGCAGATGTATTAAACCCCTATTCGCAGAAAATGGCTCATATATTTGAGCCGTGCTCTGTGAAAACGGGGTTTAATGCATCTGCGAAAAATATCGACCCAGGTCAGCCTGCGCAGTCCGCGCAGGCTGACCTGGGACGAAACTTTTCGATATCGGTCAATTTCTTGTATGCCAAAGGACCAGTCCACCTCACGGTTAAGTCGGTTGTTAAAAAAAAAAGTGGCTATTATGGATTCATAATTATGTGATAGCTTGATTAGTATAATGCATCACGGAGGTGCATTAAGCCCCGTTTTGTCAGAGCACGGCTCATTTTGTATATTCTAAAATTATTTTACAGACTGTAAGTCAAAGGTATTTTGTCGCACTTGATTACTGTACTATATAACCTAGCTGCCACGTTTTACTTCGGTACAAGATCATAAATAAAATAACAAAATAATACCGGAACCCGGAAGTAAATCATGAATTGTGAGCTTTATGATCCTTTTATTGGTCTACCATCTTGGTTAAAATCAACTCTAGAAGTTCTGTACATAAAAAACATTATTTTTTTTAAATGCTACATTTCATTTACCAAAATACTTAAAGATACAAAGAATGGAAAAATTGAATAAAATAAGAATTAAGGATTGTATCCGTAACAATGGGGAAAACCAACATAGGTAACACTTTATATAATCGGTGCTCTGGCAAAAGGGGATTTAATGCATCTCCATGATGCATTTATGCCAAGCAAGTCATCCATATATAATTATGGATCCATAAAATCCATTTTTTTGACAACCGGCTAAATCATGAGGTAGAATAGTTTTTGGATATGCAGAAATTGGCCAGTAACAAAATGTTTCACCCAGATCAACCTACAAGGACTGTGCAGGCTAAAATGGGTCGATACTTATTGCAGATGAATTAAACCCACTTTTCACAGAGCATTGCTTATGTATTACCGATAACATCATAGTTGTTGCAGGTATTGCAACTGACTAAGAACGATCACCTCTGGATTATTATTGTAAATGTGTAAGAAAAATGTGTTAACTTTATTGCCGTGAAAAAAAAACTTTTAATTTCATATTTTAAGCAGCGAAACCAAAACACGCAAACCTTTCGATAAATATGCAGTGCTCTAATTTACTTGTAACAATACAATATAATATACCTTATTTCTTTTTACCGGAAGAAAAAAAACCTAGTTTTTTAGATATCAAAAGCATTTCCAGATAACAAATTAAATACTAAAATAATTCATTTTGTCAATGACAAAAGGCGAAACAACGTCAGTAAAAAAGATAATGCTGTTCCCCAGCATTTTCTTCTATGTCTACAATGTCTTTAAAAGCGTCGTTACAACACGATATTGTTTTTCAAAAGGTGAAATCATTTTTGACTGCCTTTTTGATGATTTATTTTTTTCAACATTGTGTCATAATGCACAAGAAATGGCGTCCATACTAGATGGTAGTAAACGTTGGCATTGTTTCCCCTGTCAAAAGCAGATCAGTAGGCATGGCACTACTACATGGGTATTTCAGTCGAACCTGCCATTTTTCACACGAAGCCATAGAGAATGAATACTCCATTGAGAGAATGTGGCATAAGGTATTAAATAGAGGATAATCAACTGGTTGTGTGTGATATATAGGATCTGACATGAGTTGGTGTTTGAGATTTAAGTTTTATTAAACGAGTCGAGGAAAAATGTTATTAAGAGAGCCTTTGGCGAGCTTAAGATTTTTTCTTGACGATTTTAATAAGATTTTATCTCAAACGCCAACGAATGTCAGATTCTTTTTATCACTTAACGATATTCACAAATTATAGATCAGAAGATGCAAAACAATCTATAGATGCACCCGCGGGTAATATCCATAAAACCCATTCATTTTTATGGAACACGTACAAAATGACGTGTAAAATGACGTCACACAATTGTGATATCAAATGTGTATAAGATAAGAAAATTCGTAATGGATATATTACACTGAAAACAAGGGAGGTTATGTGATAAATTAAAAATCTGTCACTAGAATGGGGTATGGTGTGGTTGAAAAAACGAGTCCGATGGGCGTGTTTTTTAACCGCATCAAACCCTATTCGAGTGACAGACTTTTAGTATCACACACAAACCAGTTGATTATCCTATTTATTATATTCCTGATTCACCCTTTTTTATTTTAATAACTATGAAGAATGGTACAGTATGAGCAATATAGGAAAAAAGTAGTTCCGGCAAACATTCTAAAACTATATCGTCACCGGTGATGATACCATATCTATCATCACTAGTGGTGTTATTCGCTGTGAAATCCCAGTAATTCACCGATAAGAATATAATAAACCTTTTTAACTTAAACTTCTTGAGACATTTTGCGGAAGAAACATAGAGGGTAAAAGAGAATTGATTGGACCATATGAGAATTCCATTTTTGTTTTCTTTCTTTAACTTTATTTATACTATGTAGAAACTGGCCGTAAAGATCAAGTCTTCTTTTATTTTACGAGTAATGTGTTTAAATTGCCGATTTTCGATTCCAAATTCTTATTAATTACGCCTATAAGTACTCTGATGTATTTTCAAATTTACAAGCTTTGCCGTCCACAGCAAATCTGCTTCATGGGGTAAACATTTCAAAAACCATTAACACACACACATTTGGAAGGAAATGTAAAACTTTAGATTTAAATTGATTCCTATCAATATGTTCAAGGGTTTAAACATGTTCCACTCCAACTGAACTATTTTAAGAGGGTGCAGTAATTAAACCTCTTCAAGAAACATCTTTTACCTGTTGAAAAGGATGTTGAAAGTAATGTTTAACATTTACCAGTAGAATGTTAATTATACATATGGGAAAACTTTTAATGTTTTTGTCGTAAAATGCCGTGCCACTTATAATGCAAACTTCATCATCCATTTTTCCTGTAAATAAGTTTGATTTCCCCACTCGTAATCTGTCAGCAGTCCTTGGACTAGCCCCCAATGCTCTAAAAAATCCACGAAATCTGCAAGACAGTCATTCTCCCAGTTCCCTAGAGTGTTTCATAGTAACAGAACCAAGAAATACAATCCATATACAATGTGTATCAAGTATTCTAACCTCTTTCCCATATATGATTAAATGACATACAATTCATTTACACCTAGTGACGTTTTATAACAAAATCCAAATGAAAGAATATGAGCCCAAGCTCTGGTAACAGAGGGTTCAATGTATCTGCAAAATTTATCTGTCTACCCAAGTCAGCCTGCGCTGTCCGCATAGGCTGACCTAGGTCGCAACCTTTATATTATGGTAAATTTTCTGCATGTCGAACTAACATTCTACTTAAGGTTTAGTTTGTTGTCAGTCAAAATGGATTTTATGGGTCCAAAAGTATGTGATGACTTGATAGGTATAATGCATCACGGAAATGCATTAAACCCCTTTTGACAAAACAATATCTAATTGAGGATAAATTTCATTTTATACGTGAATGTCTTGTCTTTTCAAGTTTACACAAAAACGTTGATTTAAGATTAATGTACAAATTAATTCTGCACATGTTATTTGATGAACAGTAATGTGTTCATTGAACTGTGTAACCTTTTTAAGTATTAGCTTTTGAAAAAGAACATAGCTTAAACTAGATAAGATTTATATTTTCTTTAATAAAGATATACTAAGGGTCAAATGTAAAAAATTCAAGGATCAAAATGCAGGCAAATTTAATTCATTTAAAGGTAAGGACTTGTCCTGCGTGGCTCAGTGGTAAATTTTAGGACGCGTAACCTGGAGGCCCTCGGTTCGAACCTCACTAAAACCATAGGGTTTTTCGTGGGAGTGTTTTTGGCAAGACAATTCAGAGCCCTAGTTTAGCACTAGTGAAATCAGGACATACATGAATATGTAAGCTGTCCCTGAGATATGACTGAAATAATGTTGAAAGCGGCGTAAAACACTGTTCAATCGATCAATCAATTACTTACAGTATAGATATTGTTATGGATCTGGCAATGTGTAACAGTTTATATGGCAAAGTCCCAGTCTCTGGTAGAATATGATTGTAAAACTAGAATTAAAGTTGGCAACTTTTATTCTAGTTTTATAATTAATTTTTCTGCGAGGGACCGGAACATTGACATACCATACTGCAACACATTTTCAGACTCATAATAATTTGCAGACTTTAAGATGGTATTAATGAAAGTTATAGTTTTCATTTGGTTGCTAGCGTGCCTATGAACTGATAATTTTTTTGGTGCCACAAGAGAGGATCAAACAGTGGTATACAGGACAAATCCAACGGCTTTACCACGTAACTACGAAGGACCCCACATTTTATTTCTCTATCAGTGCTAGCAGTAAACAGCCTCCCCGGAAAAAATACATGTCCGACATAAGACATAACATTTGTGCTGACAGACAATTAAACAGAAGGAAAAAAGACAGAGACATGTCTGACGTAAGATAATATAAGCTTTACGAAAATTGCGCTGACAGACACTTAGAAAGACGGAATAAAAAAGAGATCACATGAAATGAAACTTGGCAAGGAAATGAATGTTGAAACTAGACATGTTCCACACAGACTGTAAAACGTAAACACTGACATTCGTGATAAATTCTGCAGATATGTCTGGTATGTGTTTAACAGGATAGTATCACATAACCTTCATTGTTTTCAGTTTAATATAGCAATTACGAATTTTCTTATCTTACACACGTTTGAGGTGAGAAATTGTTACGTCATAGGAGCTTAGTGTGACGTCAATTATTAAAGTATTGTAACGTTATTCCAGTCCTTTATTTAAAAAAAAAAAAAACACGAAAGACATCTTTTTTAAATTTCGATCGCCAATTTTTGTCAGGTCCTATGTGTAGGTCATTTAAATTTAAAACTTAACTTGCTAAATAAGTAATATGAAACTTTCACGTCGATAATAAAAACGCAAATGATGCTATTTCAAAGTTACTTTTTGGGGAAAATATCTCCTTATCGAAAAGTGTAGATTCAACATCAGACTGCACGCTCTGTGAAGTCTGAGCGTGCAGTCTGATCTTAATCTACACTGTCCTCAAAAGGTTCTCGGGTCGCGCTTAGCAGCCAAACGGTTAATGGACTTTCTCAAAAAGAAAAGCAGACCAAGATCACACCGCTTCAACAGATTTTTTAAATCAAGAATATTATGCAAATAAGTGGAGTGTGTACCATGAAGATTAGACTGCACGTTCTGTGCTGTTAAAACTTAATCTATGCTTTGCGCTATTCAGACATTCTTATCTTGATCCATATTTTCTGCAAACACAGCTTTGAAAAGTTGTGCTTAGCGCTTCAATGGTAGATATTGTTTTTCCTAGGTTTGATAAAAAACCATCTATTTAAAAACAGGTGCTCGAACCAGCGGCTTGTGTGCTCAAATAATGGGCCAATTCTGTTCTCAAAACAGTTTATCGCTAAGTAACAGTAAGGCTACTGTCTTTCACTGCTAGTGTCTCTAAGTCATCAACGTAAACACTTAGATTATGGGAGAGATTTTGCTAAAGGATTCTTATTTATGTGGGATCTTTTTTTTCTGCGCTATATTTAGAACATTTGTTGGGTATTAACAGTCTGGAAAAAATGATTGCAAATAAACATTCACAAAGTGATAAGCCTTAACAGGTGTAAACTATGTTTGATATGTGATTGGATAATTAACTGAACGTGGCACCTTGAAATGTCTTAAGTAAAAGTTCTGGTTCGAACTTCACATCTATTTTTCTGTGGCACTCCAGGGGCAAGTATTCCAGAAGCCATATTAACCAAACTTTCTCAGTAGTATTTTTAGGTAGGGGCCTGCGTGACTCTGTCCTCAAGTGTAGGCCTTGAAACTTAACTTAACGTGGCACCTTGAAATGTCTTAAAGGTGCTGATTCGAACTTCATATCTATTTTTGAGCGGCAACCCCAGGGGCAAGTATTCCAGAAGCCGTATTTACCCAACTTTCTCAGTAGTACTTTTAGGTAGGGGCCTGCGTGACTCTGTCCTCAAGTGTAGGTCTGGAAACCAGGGGTCGTATTCACCAACCATTTATAAGAACTTTCTAAGTCTTATTCTCCAAGATTTTCTAAATTTGAAAGTAACATAACTTCTGATTGGCTTAAGCTAATCAGAAGTTGTGTTACTTTCAAATTAAGAAAATCTTGGAGAATAAGACTAAGAATGTACTCAAGAATGGTCGGTGAATACGACTCTTGGAGGCCCCGAGTTCGTGCCTTGGCTTTTCATGAAACGGCAAAACATTTTAGAGCCCGGGCCAAGTGTTGGTGAAACCAAGGACGTGCATGAATATGTGAGCTGTTGCAGCGATATGACTGGAATAAATGTTGAAAGCGGCGTAAAACACTATTCAATGATTTCAATGCACTCTTCGTCTGATTATATAGATTTAGAAAATAATACCATTTCTAATTGACTAAACCATTTGGCTTAGCAGATCAGAAATTACTTTTCTTTTGAATTTACATCATTTTGAGAAGTAAACTAAGAACTTATAAAGTATGGTGAATATGAGCCAAGTTTAAAGTTCGATTTGCGGCTCGACCAAGACCCTCCGATGATTTGATTGATTTATAAGAGTTATTACTGCAAAGACTCGTTACGTTTATATTGTACGTGTTGCAGACGCACGAAAAGAGTGTTTTGCGTAATATACTGGTTTTCAGATACTCCAGGGACGGTAGGATCCCCAGGTGATTTGACCGCGGTGTAATGCTGTTGAAATTGACATTAAAAACGGACCGAGCAAGCAGCCATTTTCACAAATTTTCCAGTAATGTCATTAATGTCAGTCAGCTCTTGTATAGTTTAACCTTATTTGCTGTCAAAGCATAGACTTGATGAATACTCTTTCTGTATTCATAATATTGATTATTAGAACAATAGATTTCTCCAAGTGTAAATTTGCATTGCAATAATGACTTCATCTGGATGCTTTTTTTACGTATTCAAGCGCGCGTTGCAGGCAAAATTGCTCTTCACGAAGAATTTCTTATTTTGCTTTGATATTTACCATTCAACAATTTACAAACAAGTAGAAACGGCTTAATTAGAAATTATATGTGAACAGAATTCCAAACCACGATGAGGTATGATTACATGTATTATATCTTATAAATGCTCTATCTCGATTTAACATTAATTTTGAAAAATAAAACATTTCCCGGAAAGCTGAATAACATATTTCCTAAAACACTTAAACAGTATATATATTCGGTTGTATAAGTTATTATGCAAAACAAAATGAAACACTATTTGTATTATACGGTTCATTCGTTGTCAGTAAGCTAAACTATAAATTTTGTCATGAACTTTCCCGCAAACAAAGATATTTCATTATATACAGTGAATACAGGCTCTTAAATGTTTAATATTGACAATATTTTGTATGATACGAAAACAACATATTTTTCTTGCGTTAATCTATAACTAATGTTCTGCAACATTTGTAGGCTATCAATAAAGAAACTATGATTACATTAGCGCATCTGCGCAGGTCATGTCATAATGTAGATCTAGACCGTGGAAAAGTTAACGAAATAGTTTCAGTCTATCTTTTCGTAAAATTCCAAGCAAAGTCCTAACCCTAAGTAATCCGGGATATCGGAAAATTTCAGATAATTAACACAATTAGGAAATAATCTTACAAGGTATTACCCTTCCTTAGATTTGAGTGTTTTTCTGGATAACGTTTTATCTCGTACTGGCTGTGAATATACGAGATTATGAACTATTTGGGTACCGAGATTGATGTAAGCCAACAAATTATAACATGTGTAGCTATACACTGCTGAGTCTTTCTACACAAATTATGGCAATAAAGAGTCGGATTTTTTCCACTCTTATCTCTTCTTTCAAGATAACTATCCTTAACCCTGTTCAGGGCCCGTAATCACCAACCTTTCTGAATGACGTTTTTTAGAGCAATTATCGAGAACATCCAAAATTTCAAAGTAACAAAATTTCTGATTGGCTAAATCATGTAGTTTAGCCAATCAGAAATTGTGTTACTTTCAAAATCTAAAAAAACGACTAAGAATACGAGTTAGAATTGTTGGTTGATACGGGCCCTGGAGCTGTTAGTCGCAATTTACGAAATGTTAACGCGGGAATGGTCAAGTTTCGGTAGTCTCGCAGAACGGTTAAAACATAGTTGAAACTTGCCCCATTTTAGACTGTAAACATTTAATAGGAAATATTACTAATTATTTGAAAATTCCTAAAGTTTACAAGATTATCTAAAAGACTTGTTTTATCAGACTACCCTGTGTTTTGTTAAAAAAGTCATGCCCAGTACATGTAACAAATTGTCTGAATTTGCGCTGATGTTCCTCTGTATACGAGTAATTCGGAAAGAAACTGCGGAATACAAGCCCAGTACTAGTAAAACCGTAGAAGGACAGTCAATTGTAACCGTGATATGACTGGTAGAACTGTAAAATGACCTTCTAGTTAACCATCTTTCCAAATATTTAAAAGCTAATTAATAATTGGCCACTGATATTTCGTAACATGTTTGTTAAACCAATAAAAGGTATTCTATATATGACGGCAATGTAACCAAAGGGTCAGTGTAGGATCACAAGGGAGTCGCCTGTTCAACTCAATTAAAGAATAAAAAATGCCTTTATAAGAATTAAGACAAGCTCACAGGTTTTCTTGGCACCGTGTCGAGATGCAGTAGAATCTCAATTTATCAAACGTTTCTTGTTTTGGGAATGAAAAAAAAAAAGAAAAAATGAAAACGGACTTTTTTGTTGAGAATGTGCTGCCAGTTCATTGAAACACTACTCTAGGCTAGACATTATCGTCAGTTTACTTTTGGAAATGTGGTTTTAACAATGCGCCCCGAAAAGATATTTCAGCACGAGTTCAAATTTTCGTATTGCTCTTACCGTCCAGAAAACAGTCGTACCCGTACACAGTTTCTTTGAAGAGAAGTAATACTACAGTCCAAATAGAACCTCAAATGGGATCAAGACCCTCCTTTTACTAGACGTCACTCTGAGTTGAGGTAGATGTACATATACTTGTTAAATAAAGAAAAAAGTATGTACCTAAAAGTAACCGTTTTCGATCGGATAATTAAAAACGGTAGATGAGCTTTGAATTCCACATAGCAGTAAGTACTTATACATAAATGTTTTAATGTAAACATAGACTTTTTGACACAAGTAATTATTGAACTCGTGTCAAACTACGAATTAATTCTTTATCAAATTTTCCACGTAAAGAATGACACTTAGACATGTATTTGAAATTTAAACAGTTTCATTTCCGTAGTTTGAATTTATTCATGTCTTGAGGAGCAGGTGAAATTTGGGTTTGCGATAACGTTTGCATTCAACATGTAGTACTTCTTGCACTGCAACCGTACACACCATAGTTTTCATGATAGAGAAAATTATGTGTTTTGTCCTAAATTTTGTCCACAGAGTATGCCCAAATCTAGATAAGAACTTATCAAATTACAGAGAAAAGTTTTTACTGCCCGGTTACTGTGACGGCAAGACGCAAAACATCTCTATATCTCATTGTCTAACAATTGTTTTTTTACGTATGAATAATACCTGGACGTAGTTCCCCCATGATCTAAGATGTTATATAACTAGGATTAGTTTGTCTGCACATTCTGTACAAACTGTAAGATTTGGTCTAAAAAGAATTCCAAGACCCGAATAGATTGTCTGCATTGTGGTCTTGATGAAACAGCAGACACAATGCCGTTTCATATAGTGTATGTCAAAGTTTTGATACAGTTGGAAAAGGAAAATATCTACCAATGTTTTTCGTCATGAAACTTTTTATGAACTTTAAACTTTGCCAGTTGGTTCAATTAAAAAAAAAAAATCTATAATATCGCTTACGTCCTTAAAGAAGCTTTTTCTTGCCAAACAAAACCAATAAAAGGGAAATAAACATTTAATTGTTGAAAATCACTGATAATATTACTTTAGATTGTTATTTTTCCCTCCTTAACTTACTCTCCAAAACATTTTATGTTAATTTCATCATTTATTTCTTTTACAGCTGTAATTATTAGATAATGTTTTTTGCCTTCCTGTGATACATGTGTAGTAGTATGTCTAAGTCACTTTCTGTGAAAAAGAGGCTAAATGCATCTGTAAAAAGTATCGTTCCATGTCAGCCAGTCCGGTTTGCGCAGGCTGACATGGGTCGAAACTTTTTTTTTGCCGAATTTTCTGTATATCTAAGGACCTTTCTACCTCCGATTTCAGCAAGTTCTTGGAAAAAAGTGGATTTTATATGTACAATGGATTACAGAGCTGCATTAAGCCCCCCCCCCCCCTTTTGCCAGAGCGCCGCTCATTTGTATTGTCAAGTGGTGAGACTGACGATGAACCCTTTGTACTTGTAATTAATAAACTTTTGTTCTGTTCTATTCTGTTCTGCTCCTCAAAAATAAATAACTGTAAATGGTTCGAAACCCTCTAATTTAAACCCAAATATTTAAATGTAATGTAAAGGTTTAAGCCAATGTAGAAATGTTGATATAATGATTATCATGATTTTGTATAAATTTTAGAAAAGAGTCAAATAATCTCAATAGAGATAAGAACACAGTAAAATCATGTGCTCACTGAAGGCATGCATTAGATATCAATCAAATGGTGACTTTTTTTACTTTAACAAAACAAGAACGTAACCACAGCATTACTTAAAAGAATACGTGTGCTAAAGTTCACACATATGTCAACAATTGCCAGGACAAGGTAGAGTAGCCATTAGTGCACATGCCATATAGGTTTAACTAAGGGGATGTCAGTTCCTACTACGGTCAATATTCTGTCCCAGTTGCGATGAAAGTTACTGCGAAAAAAATTATCCATACTTTCCTGTTGAACACGTTACTGCAATTCTTTATGTATGAAATCAGTCATTGGCTTTAAAAGCAGATTTTCTAGCAGTGTTTTCAAAGCTGTCATTCCTGTCCACACGACGGAAAAATCAAATTACAGAACTGGAACCAGAAAGAAAAAAAAAAAAGATACAAATTTAAACTTGTTTAATTACTGTTTCCAGTTGTTTTTTTTTTTGCTCTTTGTCTCTAGTATGAGGTGTTGTCTACAGATTTTAAAACTTATTCCTTTTTCGTTTTGCTATAGAAATAATAATAATCCAGAACTATCCAGTCGCGAAAGCTTCTGAGAAAAGCAACATCGATCTTGAAATAATGTCAGATAGTTCTTTTAGCTGAGCTAGATTGAGCATGATGTCTCTACAGCAACAACAACTAGTTCTTGAATGTAAAAGTATTATTCCAAATTCCTCATTTATTCTCGGGAGAAATGTTGGGGCAATAGAAATATTTGTCATTTGTAAAATCTGTGAGACCCTAAATGAAAATATTTGCTTCTCATTGAATCCTCTTTATGCCGTGGACAATGTGACAGATTCACATACAAAACTAATTTACCCTTTTTCTCGTGATTAATTAATCAAATGTACTGACAATGGCAATGAAGTTTGGTCTGAAAATCGGGGGACACGCTTCCACTCCAAAATAAAACAAATAATTTGATGACGGCCTGAGCGCCCCTGCACGCGAAATCTCCGGGGATCCGCCTTAAATGTTTGTCAGACATAAGATTCACTATGAGAGAGAGAGAGAGAGAGAGAGAGAGAGAGAGAGAGAGAGAGAGAGAGAGAGAGAGAGAGAGAGAGAGTCTCTATCTTGTATGGTATAATTTCGTAACATTTTATGAGGATGTTAATTCATCACTTCATTGTTAACCCCTTCAACGCCATAGGCGAAAACAGTGACTTTAGCGGACGGCATAGATCAAGATCAGACTACACAGAACGTGCAGTCTGATTTTTGATCTATACCGTCCGCTTGGTTAGAGAAGCCTATACAATCAAAATCTTTGTAAGTTTCAATGGATTGTATTTAGAGCCGCCGAAAGAGGTCGGGTTTATTTATTTGGCACTGAAACAGTTAAGTAATAGAGACTAATATTTTTCTTTCTCCCATTCCAGTTTTATTCTAATATTTAACATTTGACCTCAGATCATACCTAATAACTTAAAAACTTAAAGGGGGTCTTCTGTGGTTTGATAGTTTGATCTTGTAGAAGACTTGGTTCGATCCTGCTGGAAGCATCTATTACGTGGAAGTGTCATGGCAGATACTGCAGCCTGAGTCCCAGCCTAGCAATGGCCAAAGCATCGAAAGACTTGACACAGTAAGTTGTCGCCGTGATATAACTGAAATATTGCTGAATTAAAATGTTTAGGACAAACATTTTCCTTTCACTTCCATCTCAATGATTTTTTGGCAAACGATTTATGTTGTCTAGGGTCCGTATTCACCAACTATTCTTAATTTCATTCTTGGTCTTGCTCTAGGTTTAGAATACACAAACTCTGATTTTGTTTAAAAAAATGGTTACTTTCAAATTTAGAAAATTCTTGGGAATATGATTAAGACATTCTTAGGAATGCTTGGTGAATTTAGGCCATGCTGTTTTTTTTTGACAAAGACGCAAAAAAGCAATATTTCAAAAAGAAAAAACTAACATCATTCGAAGATAGAAATTGATTTATTTTCCAAGCTGATAGTTTAAATTCTGGAGGACCTACTGTTTTTGCTACCACAACAGAGTTTCTTCTCAAGCAAGATGTCAAAACCTCTCATAAGGGCTACCTACCTATTCCCCGAGAGAATGCTTCTCTAACGTTTTAGATAATATTTTATTAAATACCCGACCCAATGGCACTAAACTTTTGATATGATTATATGAACTTGGTTTTGGGCTTAGGTACTAATTTTGTACTTTACACCGAAAATAAGTTGCTGGGTCAACTTAGAAACGTGGAATGATTAAAGGAATTGAGAACATAAAATTACTTCAAGGCAAGTTTTATAGACATGACCTTCATTGTACGTCAATAAATCTTTTGTAATACATGTATTTGTGTGTAAAAAGGCAGTTGTTTATCATCTTTGGAGCTGGACCACCATTTTTTGTTTTGTAAGCAAGACAGCACTATATCACATAATCTCCCACATTTCCAGAGTAATATATCCATTACGAATTTTCTTATCTTACACACGTTTGAGACGTCATAGGATCATTATTTTATTTCAAAAGCATTGTAATCCTGCGCGTTATTTCCAAAAAATACAGCCGACATAAAGTACCCGGTCAATTCAACTGTCAAAATTGCTGACTTTAATAAAGTTAAAGTTTGTTTTACTTTTAGATTTAAAATCAAGAAGTTATATATCAGATACTGTATAACTATGTTTTACCCAAACGTACACTCATGTCAAAGTATTGAGTAGGTCTCATTCATAAATATAAAGGTTTCGCATTGATATAAACATGTAACTCTGAGATAAAGATTTGTGATAAACAAAATAGTAGCCAAAGGCTTACTAAACAGCATTTTTCTAGGCTCGTGCAATAAAATTCTCATCTTACACGCCAAATTATGTCAGGTCCTTTATATAACGAGGAACCTTAAAAATGACCACTTTTTGGATGGCACACTCCTTCGGGCTTCATCTGAATATATTGGTTTCAAGGGACCTCGTTTTCATGAAATCTACGATTACCAAAAAGAATCGAGCGTTTGATGGATTTGTACCACTTGACCGGTTGAATAAATGCCAAATCCATCAGAGAACTTCAATGGCAAGCCTTAAAAACAATATTGGAGGCCTTAAGATCCAATCAGTCTTTCTGTAGTTAACCTTTAACTGTGCACAAAACAAATCCATTGATTATAAAAAAGTGAACACTCTCAGGGGACCTTTTGTCTCAGCACCCGTGATGTTTTTTATGCGTTGACATATTACAAGGTGTTGGAATCGATGGAAACTTGCACCAATCATTAGTAACTACTTAACAAGGGAACTGACTTCATTGGATTAATTCACACATTCGGATACCTTTGGGACTGATGGTTTTCTCACTGTTGGATTAGCATCTCTACAAAAGCAAATTAAAGATCCTTTATTGAGCGCTCAATCATTTAGTCAACGAGCGTGTGCCAATATAAATTCTGGTCTAATTTTCCACTCGTCAGATGTTGAGCTAATATTAGGACATAATTGAAAATTGGTGGTGAACCCGGGAAGGCGAATTACTTTTGAATATTACAATATGGTCGCCAATACCCTTAATTAAATAATTCATCTGGCGAAAAAAAATGATCAAGTCATTCTAGTATGGTGATTGTAACTATTATCGAAAAGGGTCTTTTGGGTTCCTTTCAAACTGGGTATTTTTCAATAAAGGAGCAATTACAAAATGGAGAAGTAAACTGGATTTTTGGTGAATGGATAAAATAGTGTGCTAAGAGAAGTTGTCGTTGATATGGAAGCTTTTTTTATTTGGCCCCTTTTTCCAAACAGGCAATATAAACGTCAATGCCCGTCTTCATGCCAGAAAAGCCAGGGTTAAAATAATGACATTAGAGGACAAAATAATAATAATAATAATAATAATAATAATAATGCTGTTGGACAATTATTCAAATTATTATTATAACAGGGTCCGTATTCAACAACCATTCTTTAAAGACATTCTTAGTCTTATTCTAAATTTGAAAGTAAAACAACTTCTGATTGGCTAAACCAAAAGGTTTAGCCAATCCGAAGTTCTTTTACTTTCTAAATCTACGTATAATTAGACAAAGAATTTTCCTGAAAATGGTTGGTAATACGGACCCAGATGTTCGGACATATGCACTGTCGTTTTGTTCCAAACACTTTAGTAAGAGAGACAAGAGACAAGACAATACTTTATTGACTTAAACTCTACAGTTTCTCGTCAAACATTAAAAATAATAATAATAGTACAGTGACTAGCAATAGAATAGTCGAACAAAATCAATGATGTTAAAGATAATGCAATGGCAATGATAATGGTAGAAAGACAGATCATAATGATAACTTTGACAATGAAAGCAAATAGATCTTCATTTATGAAGAAAATAACAATAATAAATGACACTATAGGAAGAGAAGCACATAGTTGAACAATGAAAAAGTTGACTCACACGTGACTACCTAAACATTATTCTATGTTGTTAATAATTTCCGATCTTCGAGAAAAACTTTGCTTAATAAACTTGGCTAAATTTAAAAGACTATTTCTGTTTTTTGAATTTAATAAGACTTACCGAAACGATTTAACGCTTGCTTAACCTTTTACGTTGTATTGATTACCGTGTTCAGCAGTACTTCCGGTCGTTGTGTGGAAGCAAATACATGCACCAGGAAAGTTACTACGACATAGTGTTCCTCTTGTTTTATAACTAAAAGTTTCAACAACTAAATATTGTTATTATTGACAATTTTATTCGAAAACGGTACAAATTTGTTTGATTTTATTAAACTTGTCTAGAAATATGTTATTAAGCTCGCCGTAGGCTCGCTTGATAACACTATTGTAGACTCTTTTAATAAAATTTTATTTTAAACGCCAACTTATTTCAGATCCTATTTATCTAACACTCTGCGATAATTCTGTAATATAGTCGACCAATGATTAGCGTTTAAACTATTGCAAGTTAATCGTGGTGTTTGAAAATTATATTTTTCGATTAAATTAAAGCAGCCTCGTGCAAGCACAGAAGATGAAAATGTAGCGAAGATTAACGAATAATCAACATTAATTTTTCTAGTTTCAGAAAGTGCCCGATATTTTAGAGATATTTTTATTACAATGTTTGTGATTATTTTCTTTACATTTTACAACCAATCCAACTGGTTTATCTTACAAGAAAAATGTGTTATTTTTCAATTTGGGGAAACTATTCTAACAACGGAAATTCTTTTGCATCTGAGGTGATATTTATAAAGCCGGACAAGATGGTATCTAGATAAAACAGATAGCTACTGTGAAATGCAATGACAATTAGCGTAAATCAAGTGATCTCAGGGGCAGTTTAACTTTTTACTAGAGGATTCCGTTTTTGGAAGACCTTTAGAAAACATTTTGGGAAAAGGAGGAAATGCAGGATCAGAGCAGTATATCCTTTACACCCCAGTTGTCGATCCTTTCAAAGACAAGATAGTCAATTGAGGAACATTTTAGTTGTCGTCTGTAAATGTTTTCAATCTGGACGTGTCTAACATTTTGCCGTATGGTAAAGTGTTATCTAAATAAATATGACATCTCGGAAGATGCGAAAAACTTGACACGATTTTTGTCATATTTACAAATTACCGGAACAACAAGGTACCTAATCGCGTCACTTAAAAACAGTTTATTTATTTCTTAAAGGGACATGGACTGTAAATGTATTCTTGAAAAAAAAATCTTCCATTAGATGTACCATTATTCCCTATGTGAACTTTAGAGATTTATATGTAAACTGTCAGAGTTTAAGACATTCACAATAAAACCCTTTACCAAACAATTCCGTATTTTTACAACCCTGTAGAAAGATGGTTTAGAAAACATTGTGAGAAAAGGAGAAAATGCTGGTAAACAGCATTTTCTCCTTTTCCCGCAATTTTGTCTACTCCTTTTAAAGACAAATCTCATTATTTGAGCCGTATTTGATATGTCGTTTCCAAAGGTTTTCAATTTGGACAAGTCTGAATATTGTCACGTCGTAAAGAATTAACCTAGTATCTCTGGCAGTCGATGTTTGCGTCGCCTTTGGTTACATTCTAGAAACAACTCGTATCGAGCGATTTCTCCCCTTTGCCACACTGTTTTCACATTGAATCGTGTAATTCTATTTAAAATTGAAGCGTGTTTACTATCGTTAGTTTTGAAAAGCTGGCTACAACTGTGTCCTGTAAATACTACACAGAAGATTGTCCTCTCTCTCTCTCTCTATCTCTCGTCTTCTTCTTCTTCTTTTTCTTCTTCTTCCTTTTCTTCTTCTTCTTCTTCTTCATTTCTTCTTTTTTCCTCTTCTTCCTGTCTACCTTTTTCTCTTTTACGCCATACCGTGCTAAACTGATATTGCTTACTGCCAAAAAATAGATATAGATTTAGTAAAATTAATCATTATTCAATGTTTCTTTTAAGGATTTAACCATGAATAAAGAAAAGTGGTGAGTGTAAGCTAAGATCTGATCTTGGTCTACACTTTGCGTAAAACAGATATACGGCTACGAACGGCACGATAAGGGTTAACACCTGGTACAGAGACAGATGTACAAAATATCGCAATGACACGTACAATATTTATTTGACTGACACTCGAAATCCGTTTTCTTATTCATTATAATGATTTTTGAAACTGTGCGTAACTAATCACGTGAGAGTGACACAGAAATCCTTGAATATTTCAGTCCAATACCGTATTTCCTCTTTCACCAGACGAAAAAAAAATAGGCGTTCCTATATTGAGAGCATTTTCAGACGCCAAATTTATATGGCCCGAAACACGCGAAAAAGGGCATTCGGACATTTGCGTAAAGTGTCGTTCCGGATCAGCCTGCGCAGTCCGCGTAGGCTAATCCGAAACGACACTTTCCGTTTTGATATAATTTTCTGTTTTGCGCAAGTCTACTGTAGGACAAAATCTAATGTAGTCGTAAAGTGCTATCTCGGATTAGCCTGAGCGTACTGCGCAGGCTGATCCGAGACGACACTTTACGCAAATGTCCGAATGCCCCTTTTCGCATGTTTAGCAGGCCAATTATATCAAATGAAGTTTAAGTGATTGTTTTTGTCTTTTAATTGGTAGAATTCCTAAAACATGGGTATAGGAGACAAATGTGGTTATGATTGGTTTCTTCGTGTTTGATGTGTCGAAATCCGTCGTTTTCGGGGTCGTAAAAAAAAAAGTGAAGGGTTATCTCGCTTTAATTCTTCACCAGACAATCCCGTGTTTTAACGAACCTGATAAAGAAGACCTTAGAAAGCATTGTTGGAAAAGGAGAAATGCTGGTAGCCAGAATTTTGTCCTCTTCTTACAAAGTATTCCATCCTTTTGAAAGAAACTTTTCTTCTTTTTAGCCAGTTTTGATTAGTAGCAAGTGTTTTCAATTTGGACAAGTGTTCAATTTTGTTGTATGGTAAAAGAGTTAACTTGAACCTTCCCTTGTCCACAGCTGTTAAATCCTTTAACCCTTAGCCTGCTAAGCGGGACCCAAGGACCTTTTGCGGACAGTGTAGATCAAGATCAGACTGCACAGAACGTGCAGTCTGATCTTGGATCTACACTGTCCGATGAAGAGATATCGTTTTCTTCAAAATGGCTTTGAAATAGCAAGATTCGTGTTTTTACTATCAGTTTGAAAATTACGTTTCATTTATTTAGCAGGATAAGGGTTAACTTGCTGAACAGGAGTTCTGATGATTTGGCGAACCGGTGTATCAAAATCAGACTAGGTACTAGGAAATGGGACTATGTACTAGGAACGTTTAGTATGATAGTATGATAGTACATGTTTATCTACACTGGTTTGGTATCGTTTTAGATTTCTTTAGGCTGAAATATGTCAAAAGTTCTTACATTCGGGTCTTTTTTTTGGGGGTCAAGAAATGATTAGTAAGTGTAAACACGAAACCGTAGAAACAGAAATATAAATTAATTTTATTTTTCGAGATAAATAGTTCGGTCATATTTAGGATGTAAACTTCTCTCCCTACTATTATCCTGGCTCAGATGTCACCGAAGGTATAAAAAATAAAGAGAAAAATATCAACTTATTTTCAGAAAATTTTACATAATTATAAGAAAAATCCAAGCATGATTATAAGAATTATAAGAAGAATCCAAGCATGATTATACACTATTTTTCTTTTCCATGTTTTCTTAATGTCTTGAAGTTTACAATATAGTAACATGAAACAAAGCAACATTCTGTAAGCATTATAATATATCGTCATAATGAATTTCACTTTTATCCTTGTGATTTCTGATATTACTTTTTTTACTTCCAGTATTTCAATTATTTTTCTCCATAATAATTATTCAAATGATTAAAATGACGGCTACATCTCTGTCGTTAATTATAATTACAGGTTTGTAGACCTTGGCTTGTCTATTTTTTTGGTATCAATTTTGTTACTGTCGCCATCACATCTATTCACCACCTATAAGATTATAAGTTTTTCTTTTGTTGTTACACAGTCTTATTCTAGCTACACGGTTTCCGTGTATGTAACTGAAATTCAATGACCTTAAGAATTCAGCTATAGAGAACCAAGGAGAGCCATCATATGCCTTTTCGTCAAAGTATGGTTATGTTAAATGGATCAGCCGAAAGAATGTAAATGTAGCTATACCTAGAATTTACTACAAAATACTACGAAATACTTCCTTAATGTGACCACTAACTTGTCCAACATTTTTTTTTTTGTAAGAAGCAACATTAATATCAATATGGAACGTTTTCCTTTGGTTATATTTTTACGCTGACCAACAGCTGCATTAAGAATGATAACAGAATCACAAGAAGCAACAAAATCAGCAACAAACATGTGACTTTATTTTCAAACATTTCACACGAGATAGATCAAGTTTTATATTAGATAGAAATTAGATCAATTCATCTTTATCTGCTTTCTCAATAATAAGGCTATCAGACTGGGACTTCAATTCATTTTTTTAAAATATATTTTTATATATAAATTGGATCCCAGCTGTGACGGTTAGTGATGCGAAAATGCAAAAATGCATGTAATCGGGACATTGTAATCAGATGCACACCCAGCCATGCCTCTGAAATATTGACCATATTGATTTGCACGTGTGAAATTATTGAGGGCCTTTTGTCAACACCCTTGAATAAAGCGAATTCTTCCTCCGATTATTGAGAGTCTTGATGAAGACCACCGTGATATCTTTCTACAATTCTTTCGAAACGGATTTTGTTTAAGGAGATGTTTCTTTGTTCAAAGCATTGTTCATTCTTTTGCCTTTTCCCACACAAATACGTTAATATTGCCAACAGTACTGCGACCGGATAAAGTTACCATCTTGTCTAGTCTGAGAACGGACATTTTCTCATTAGAACTGCATTCTCATTTTTTATGTGAGTCATGCTCTGTGAAAAGGGGGTATAACGCATTTGATAAAAGTATCGATTCATGCCAGCCTGCGCATTCGTGCAGGTCTGACACTGGTCGAAACTTTTCACTATTGGTCAATTTCTTCATGTTTAAGGGTTAATCTACCTCATGATTTAGTAGGTTGTTAGACAAATTGGATTTGATGGATCTTTAATTATGTGATGACTTGCTTGGTATAATGCATCGTGGAGATGCGTTAAACCTCCCTTTGTCAGAGCGTCGCTCATGAACTATATACATGTACAACAAGAGCACCAAGTGCGGGTGCCAATGCTCGGCTGCTGCTGTGCAGTTACATTTAGAAATATATTAACTTTCAGTGAAAATTCGAAGTCGAAGAGGGGCATAACTTACCGTAGTCAAAAGTATTTTGATGGTTATCTGCCCTTGTTGTATAGGTTTCCCTCAGTCCGTGTTTGAAGTAAATGTAAATATTTTCAGTAATGACAGAGGTATTATAAAATGTGAACGTTTTTGCACGACGACGACAGGGCTATGAAAATACCTCGATGTTTTCTTTGAAACATGCCGAGTTAATGAAAACGGGATCGACCACTTAAAATGAATCTAAATTTATTCTGGATTCTTTGCTCACTCGAAGGTATTACATTATATGTTTCCATAGTACTACGGCTCTGTTGTACCTCAACGTTCCTGAATTGTAAATAATCTATCGTCGTTTTCAGCGTCAATGAGTAGCCAGAGGTTCATGTTTATGTTTCGTACGCACCACCAGTTTTTATCGAGACGCAATATGGAAGACGCTGATGTTTCATTTTAGAAAGACGAATTCTAGATCTACAACTCTAATAGTTGTTTTCAAAAGAAGCTTCATGTGATTTAAAAAAAGCTTTCAAAGCAGCTTTTATTCTCTGATGAATAAGACATGTTTAAACTTAAACGTTACATTATTTACCTCCAGTGCTGCAATACGTGTTAAGGGGATTGATCCATGAAAATAGTGGATAGTAAATTATCCTAAAATTTATTTAACTACACACGTTAAAGTACGAGAGAAATATCCCTTTAAACGGCTGAAAGTGATAATAGTATTTTCTCAAATTAATCTGACTTCTCGGTCGATCGTTGCACAATTACCGAGGAACTATAATAGTTTTATTTGTCGGAGTATTTGCAAACATTGGCGTTTCAATTTAGCGAAGACGTCTTGATCAAGATAGATGGGGAAAAGATTGCCTCTCCTGGCGGGAATGACAATACGATGGGATAAAACCAGCCCTGGCACCTGGTGATATGGCGTTAAATGGTCGAAATCCGATGAAGACTGTAATTAGCTACTTAAGTCGGCAGTGCGCTTTCACCGCGGGGATGGACTGGCAATATGATATCTCTAATTGATTGGATCTGATAACTCTACGATTAAACAAGATACTTGGGTAAAACATTTTTTCCGCTACATCAGAGAAATAAAATTTGCAATGTGATAGGTGTAACGAAGTTGACAATTACTGTTAAACATCCCAATAATTTATTTTGTTGTATCCATTTTTATTCACAGTTCATTTCGTACTCCTCGCATTATTTCTAAACCGCTGATTTCCACGCAGTAATGAATTGATTCGAAACCAGAAACAGAAAGAAATGGAACATTTCATTTGTAAATATATCTGATTGTAGAAAACTCTTTGCCGATATTAAAACTTTAAAGAACTTAAGTGTTTATATTATAACGTTAGAAGTGCACTTTAATTTGCTCTTGTTAAAAAAAAAACGTTAAAAAGGAAGGAATTGATAATTAAAATCATCCCACTGCGAGCAATGTTCCTGCGTAAAACATTTGGTAATTTATCTTTCATTAAAAATCATTTTGATTAACTTATTTGTAAGTCTTTCGCTTACTGGCATGCATCTTCATACCAATTTATATCTAAAAAAATTTCTTAAAGAATGACGAAATGACCACGGCTTTGTATTTGTCCCCGCTCTGCATATCTTGTACAATATGTTGTCTACAAAATTCAAATTACATGTATTAATTTTTTATTTAATCCATTAACTAGATCACCCTACACGAATGCCTTTATGACATACTTGGTGAAGGGTTCTAGTCTATTCAAAGTGTGAGTAAATCTTAACTCAACTAATACACAAAAGAACGAATTGACATAAGTTCTAAAACCATCATTCCTCTATTAAAACTTGGTTACTGGTAGGCGTAAGAATTGTCTAAGTGAGACAATTATAATGAGTACCCCAAACGCAGGTTTGGGTGAAGAACTAAATAGCAATGACTCCTTGAATACAAAAAGACTCCGTTGAATTGTAAATAAAGGATATCGTTCATTGCATGTGTCAGGTGTCTCGCAGAATAACCGGAAAAGGAAGTCAATAGAACGTGTCAATATTATTTGTTGACATAGTTAGGCACGATATGACGTCAGACGACACTTCCTGACATGTGAATATTAATGTTTTATCTTGAAATAATGGGCAGGCCCGGAGTTTAAGGAGAGTCTACGACAAAATAACTATTTCTTAACCCTGTACCAAACAGTCCCGTGTTATAAAAAAAACTGAGGAAAAAGTCTTTTTTTTTTTAAAGGAAACTATCGTTGGAAAAGGTGAAAATGTAGGTAACCAGTATTTTCTCCTTTCCACACAATGTTTCTTCATTTGTCACAAACCATTCTCATCATTTGAGCCACATTTAATTTGTTACTAGCAAATGCCTTCAATTTAGACAAGTGTAAACTTTTGCCGTCTGGTAACGGGTTTATATGGGAGTCCGGGTTATTACAGTACTGTCGTATTCAATGTTGCTTAACTCCTTACCACACAATGCCGACTTTTAACGACCCTGAAAGAAAAAGGCCTTTTAAAAACATTGAGGGAAAAGGAAATAGATGGTAGTAACCAGCATTTTCTTTTCCACAATGTTTTCTACTCAATCAAAGATAGAAATCACCAATTTAGCAACATTTAATTTGGTCCAGTCAAAAATTTTGTCGTTTGATAAAGAGTTAAACTATGGTTACGGAAACTGACCAAACTTGGTTGATGAAATTAAAGTATAATTGCTGAGCCGAGCACGGGTTTGTGATAACCAAGCACTCATAAAGACAAAGAGAAAAGTTTATTTATTCATAATTTCATTCCAAGTCTAATTCTAGATTTAGAAAACTTGTAACACATCTTCTGATTGGCTAAACCATTTTGTTTAACCATCTACCACACAATCCCCAGTTTGAACGACCCTGAGAAATTAACTAATCTCTGCAACTTATTATTGATAGTTAGACACCCTTCCCCCTCTCTCTATCTCTCTGACTCTCTCTCTCTCTCTCTCTCTCTCTGTGACACTCTCACTCTCTCTGTCCTTTACATTACGAACTCGAACTAGATATATGTTTGTTCAAATACATTTTGTGCCTCGTTAAAATTGTTTTTTTCATGTACATTTACCTCTTGTTTTCTGTAAAAGGAACAGTGAATAAAGTTATTGTATTGTATTATTGTATTGAAAAGAAGCCTTTTGAAAACATTGTCCTTTTTCCACAATGTTATCTACCCTATCAAGGACATATTTCGGCTTTTGAGCCACCTTAATTTGTCGGGCTTGAAACCAAGGTGTAGCTGGTTCGAAACACCAGTTCTGCTGATTTCTTTCTTAGGATTGCTGACAGTCATTGCGACAAGATACTATCGTTTCTAATCTCTGATAATAGTTTCGATAATGCTTATGAAGGAAAGCAGTCAGCGGCTTGGAAAGAAGAATGTACGAAGCGCTGGTAAAAGAAATTCAAGGAAAAACATGTATTGGTGAACTCGCAGCCTTTATATACCTGAAATAAGCGTAAAAAATGGCGTAAACACCATACAAACAAACAGACAAAACAACAATGCAATTGATGTTGTGTAAGATATGTATAAGGAAATAGTGAACCGTATTTGATATATTGGGGGTTCACGTAAAAATATTGGTTTATATATTGTATATTTATTTTGAAAAGATATTTATGCTTGTAGATCCTTAGAAGATATGCATTTTATTGCATGAAACAAGACAGATGTTTTAGTGTGAGGTATTTGATCATTTAAAGTATCTTCATACTTTACTTTGCATTGGATGATGGGGCTTTCTCCTAATCTCTCAAACACTTTTTCTATGTGAAGTGCTTGTAGGTTTTTAGTCCAGACATGAATTTCCCGTGTCTCAGCCATAGGCTTTCGTTTTTTGATAAACTTCGTCATTTATATAATTTATCGTATGATGCTATAATATGGCTTGCAACAGACGAAAAGGGGCATTCAGACACTTGCGTAAAGTGTCGTCTCGGATCAACCTGCGCAGTCCGCGCAGGCTAATTAATCCGAGACGGCACTTTACGACCACATAAGATTTTGTTCTACAGTAGACTTGCACAAAACAGAAAATTACATAAAAAACAGAAAGTGTCGTTTCGGATTAGCCTGCGCGGACTGCGCAGGCTGATCCGGCACGACACTTTACGCAAATGTCCGAATGCCCCTTTTCGCGTGATGCAGGCTATATATGAGTCATGCTGTATGAAAAGGGTGTTTAATACATCTGCAAAAAGGATCAACACACGTCAGCCTGCGCACTCCGTGCAGGCTGACATGAGGCGAAACTTGTTGTTATTTCTAAATTTTATGCATGTCCAAGGACCGTTCTACCTTATGATTCACTCAGTTGTCAGACAAAATGGATTTTATGGATTCATAATTATGTGATGACTTGCGTGGTACAATGCATCACGTAATGCACATTAAACCCCCTTTCGCCAGAGCGCAGCTGATTACATTTTATAGAAAGCGACGTGCGTCATAAAACGAACACCTGTGTTCTCAGCTTCTGACCTTTAAGAACCACTTTAAAAATGGCCAAACAGTTTTAAAAATCGGTATGTACTTGTAAAATATGTATATATTATATTTTTTATCTCGACTTATATGCGAAAGCAAGGAAAAAGCTACTTAGCAAATTTACGCAAGTGGAAGATTGGTTTTATTAAATACGTTGACTAAACACACGATAAAAAATACAAACAAAGTTTTTGAATACTTTAATTCAGTGTTTTGGCCAAATTTAGAAAAAATATACTTTTTGAAAAAATATGAGCCATGCTCTGTGAAAAGGGGGCTTCATGCATCTGCGAAAAGTATCGACCCAGGTCAGCCTGCGCAGTCCGCGCAGGCTGACCTGGGCCGAAACTTTTCGCTATTGGTCAATTTTCTGTATGTCCAAGGACCTGTCTACCTCATGAATAAGTGGATTGTTTAAAAAATTGGCTGTTATGGATCAGTAAGTATGTGATGGCTTGCTTGGAATGATGGATTACGGCGATGCATTAAGCGCTCTTTTGCCAGAGCATGGCTCATGTATAATTTCAACACAATTTTCATATCATCCCTTGCTGTTCAGATTAAACAATATTATAAACGTTTATTGCCAACGCATACAAACAACCTTTGCATGAAAATAAAATCAAAAGTTAACACCAATCCTGCCGATTAGAATACACAGTTGAGTTGAAAATTGTCGTCGCTTAATTTGCATTTTATGATAATAATATGGCCGATTCCATTGATGAAGAAGAAGAGACTGGCTACACTATTTGTAAAACAAATGATATTATCGCATACAGCAGGACAAGGGTTATATTTCAAGAATGTCACCTGGCGACAGATAATCCCAAGTCGACACTGGTATACGTGTCTAAGGCTGGTATTAACCCTTGACCTGCTAAATAACTAAAATAAAACGTTAAAGTCGATACTTAAAGTCCAAATGTTGCTATTTTAAGATTATTTTTGGATGAAAAACATCTCGATATCGGACAGTGTAGATCCAAGATCAGACTGCACGTTTTGTGCGGTCTGATCTTGACCTACACTGTCCGCAAAAGGTCAGTGAGTCGCGCTTAGCAGCCTAAGGGTTAACATTGGTCGATGTAATATAACACATTTGCCAATCTATGATTGAACATAAATTTTACGATGTAAAACAGTTGTTCAGATTCCAAGTCACGTTAACTCTTTCAGCGACAAATATATGAACTCGACCTCTTTCGACGATTGAAAATACGAGGGTTGTTCGTACAATCCACTGATACTTAGAAAGAATTCTTTCTTACAGGCTTGACTAAACAGTCGGGCGGAACAGACCCAAGATCAGACTAAATGTTCTGTGCCGCCCCGCAAAAGGCCTTGTGTTATACCTAGCTCGTTAAGAGCCCAGTCGTGTACAAAACAGTAACGTATTTTAATTTGGTCCATAGCCTAAAAGATCCACAAAGAATTAAATCAGAGATGGCTTATAAACAACTGTAACAAAATATTGTATTTTTCACTCCGTAGAAAAAAGAATGCCAGTTATAGCAATTTCAACGCTGTTTCCGCCCGTATTTCTCTCAAAATGGCGCATGGTTTTGAATTACGAAAGGACCCCTCACGTTCTTGATCCGCACCGTCCGCAAAAACACCTAAAGGATTTTAACATGCTGAAAGCTGTAACATGTCGTCAAATGTTATCCATGGGAATTTTGAATGTGGTCTTGTAAAAGGAGTGGCCTTGGAACACAATTTGGTGTTGTATTTTTATTTACGATTTGGTCCCAATGACAAGATACTGTTTGAGTCGGAAAGTCTGTAATGCACGTTTGAATGAAACTGCATAGCGCTACCTTTTCACAAACTATTCTCAATTCTTGATTCTCATTCTCAAGAAATTTCTAAACTTCAAAGGAACGAAATATCCCACTATACCAATTGGTTTAGCAAATTAGAAAATGTGTTACTGTCTAAATTTAGAATAAGACTGCAATTTATAATGGTTGGTAAATATAGTCTCTTGTCCCACTATTGTAGATAGTAGGATTTACATGGGCCATGCTCTGGAAAAAAGGGGCTCATTGCAGCTGCAAAAAGATATCAACCTGTGTAAGCCAGCGCAGGCTGACATGAGTCGAAAGTTTTCGCCATTTGTGAATTTTCTGCATGTCAGGGGACCATTCTACTTCATGATTCGATTCAGTCAGTTGTTCGACAAAACTGATTTTATGGATCCATACGTAATATGATGACATGTTTGGTATCATGCATCACGTAGATGCGTTAAAACCTCTTTTGTCAAGGCACAGGTCACTTTAAATGATTTAATGTTGTATGCTTTTGATTTAAAGTTTTAACCACTAGAATTTTATCGTTTGTAATAAACAATAAAAGAAATCGACCAACAATACCAGAACAGTTTTCCCACTTTGTATGACGGAGGTTTCTTTTGAATGTATCAATAATTTAATAAAGGATGATGAAAATTACATCTAATTATTCAAGTTCTTATATTGTTGTCAATTCTGTCCAGAGAGAATATCAGACATAAACAGTTACTTTTGAAAATACTCTTTGGTCTTGAGCCTTCAGCTACTAATACGTACTTGACTTTTGACAGCAATAGATTTATAAGAAATGAACAATTATTTTAAAGAAAATCGAACTAAATGTTTACAAACATTTTAACCCTTAGGCTGCTAGGCGCGACTCACTGACCTTTTGCGGACAGTGTAGACCAAGATCAGACTGCACAAAACGTGCAGTCTGATCTTTGGTCTACACTGTCCGTTAAAGGCTTATTTTCCCCTAAAAATGCCTTTGGAATAGCAAAACTTTGGTTTTTACCATCGGTTTAAAAGTTTAATTTCACTTATCTAGCAGGATAAGGGCTAATCATCATTAGCAAAACGGCGCAATTTTTTCTACCAGTATCGACTAAAGGAAAATTTTAATTGGACATGGGAACGCTGTAGTCTGGATTCCCTCTAATTTCTTAGATCTTTTGCCTAGAACCCGTTTTGGCCAGGCATGCCCATAATTATATTAACTGAAATAATGTAAAATCGTGGACAAACCTCGATCAAAATTAATTGTGGTGGGCATGTGGGAAAGTATAGGAATGGAAAACAGCGTCACAGTGTCGACATTACAAGACATATTTACCCATGGTATGACGTTAAATGTTATGTCCTAAAGGCGACTAGAACTTATTTTGAACCGTTCTATCAGCGACCAAATGAGAATATCAATATCTGTTCCCTGAGGTATGGATCGCTGGGATCATTCCGGTATCTCTGAAACAACATGCAGATTGCTCCAACACGAAGCATCGTAGCACGCTTGTTCATTACTAAAGTACGTAAAAGATAAGTTTGTACACATTCATTATTTGAATTATTTATGAAGCTCTGTCTGTGTAGCTATCGTCTTGATCAAGTAGGCTTTACCCAGTTTCAAGTCGGCCGTTATAACCACTTGTATTACAATTTCTGAAACTGAGTACATGTAATTCATATCTTCTATCACATAATATCTTTGTTTAGTT
Organism: Hippopus hippopus; assembly: GCA_946811185.2. Classification (NCBI taxonomy): domain Eukaryota; kingdom Metazoa; phylum Mollusca; class Bivalvia; order Cardiida; family Cardiidae; genus Hippopus; species Hippopus hippopus. The sequence continues at coordinate 29,463,192 of OX328103.1, forward strand.
CATGTAAATTAAAATGAATCTAAAACGTAAAAAAAATACCTCTTTTCATGATGTGTTGAAACATGACAAGGTTTCTTCAAGCACCTTTGACACAAGAATCTTTCACGGATGGCGCTGGTCAAGAATCTTTGATCATACGGTCCACTGCATAATTATAAACGTTAACCAAACAAGTCTCTCTAGTTTTTGCATTGGAACTGTTTATTTAGGCTTCGAAAATATAGTTGGCAATGAAACAGTTAAAAAAGGACCACTTTTGGGGTCACGTGCATAATTTAGAGTCAAGATGATATTTTTAACAGAACAGTTTTGCATAGAGCAAGGAGGCTTTATTAAGTATTGCTGACAGACAGTTTTTGCTTTTTGTTTCAATTTGAATATTGAAACCATTAAGTATCTGCCAATATCATGTTTAATCGGTATCATTGTTTTCTATTAGTCAGGCAAGATGTCAACTCACCCTCCCCCCTCCCCCCAAATAAAAAAAGAACATCGGATGGTTTATTGTAAACTCATCGCGTACCTATTAGGCTTGCTTTAATAAATACATTTATACCAGTAATCAAGCATAAATACGAGTTTGCAATCAACAGCTGACATGGCTCTCGTGGCTCAGTGGTTGAGGCCGTGGATTTGATATCCGACAGTATTTTGGCAGATCCTACCTGAATCCGCTGGTCGCCTGGAACTGCCCATAGGGAATGTCACTGCAGCACCACGGCCTTGTACTGGTCAAATCCAGGGAACGCCAATAAGTGATCGTATGCAATGATGTGACTGCAATGCTATCAAAAGCAGAGTATTGCATTTTTCTATTCCAATAAATCAGGCTGACCTGGGTCGGAACTTTTAGCTACTGGCAAATTTTCTGGACGTCAAAGGACAATATTACCTCATATTTCGGTCGGATTTTAGTCCAAATGCATACATAGTAGGCGACGACTTGCTTGGTTTGGTGTATAACGAAGATACATAAAAACCCACCTTTGCCAGAGCGCCCCTCAGTTGTACAAGATGAAAAAGGATGTACTGTGCAAGGTAATGTACAAACTCACAATCAGAATGAGTGGTATA